>JAKTYW010000006.1:0-732379 GCA_030674565.1 Ogataea thermomethanolica
CACCCGCCACCGTCAACCGTCCCCTGCAACACGATACCCGCCACCCGCCACGAATACTTTGGTCAAGATTTCATCAGAGGCCAAAGGAAGTGATAATAGACGTCGTAGTGGCTGAAAGAATTTTTGATGGTGAGTAACTAGGTAAGGATATGGGGTTGATGGTTTAATTACTACTACAGTGACTAGATCTTACTCCCTTAGTGATTCCTTGTTGGGTTCCTGCTAATCGATGTGACAAATGGTGCAGTTCATAATTTTTACTTTAATGAAGTAGCCGCTTGGAACACCTGAATAAAGGGAGAAACTTGTATTACACGCTTTCGATTTAAAATTTCCTGAGCTGGAAATTCATATATTTGTTACTAATTATCCTCAGATTTTAATTATGAACTTGAAGAATTCTCAGGACTACTGATGCCTAATGGTGTGAGTTAATTGTTAATGGTGTATTAGTGGTGTGATGTTTACTAATTTTACTAACGGAGGAAAATGGTTCCCAGTCGAGATCCATTTAGTACGCAACGCACATCCGGATATGCCGATGGATTCCCCCCAAAGAGATTTTTCGCAATGATAACAGGTGTTTTTTCATTCTAAAAGGACCATGACTATGACCGTCAAATTTGCATTCTTTGACTTGTTACTTGCTCAATCATACAAATGTTTTGTGGTTTTCTTGATCCAAGTAAAGCTGCAAATCACAACGGAAAGATCGATAGCGAAGAGCCATTAAGCTGGTACCTTTAAGGCTTCAATTAATTATCAATATCTATACATTATTGAGTAACTAGAGTTTGTATTGGATTGAACAACTTTTGATTTGAGAAAATATGGCGTTTGAAGTTTTTGGTTTTGTCTGAGATCGTTAACTTTCGAACCTTTCCGAAAGGTGTAAATCTGAGGTTGGTCTGATTAGTTCCATCGATTAAATTCAGAAATGCTGCTTAATTGAACATTATTTTTGATATAGATCCATTGGACAACGCTCTGATCATAAGAGTTACATGTGTCTCACTTTTATCACTACATGTCTTATCGTATTTCCGCATTAAGGCATGCGTGCGTGGCACAAAATATTGTGAAATAAGAAACGTCGCCCCCCCATTCCGAAATATTCACCGACTGATTTATCTCTTCATCGTGGCTTCAGAATGATTCTGAGAGTCTCTACTGGAACCCAATAATTATTATTTTATAAATGTTAGTTAACATCTAAAGTCCCACTTCGAAATTGTTTTTACCAATTTTAAACTAGATATAGACCTTTGGAAACTTTTCTAGATTGTATGTGAATGGGTCATATTGAACAGTTTCGGTAGTCTGCAACAGTTTCAGCTAAAGTATAGTAAACGTTTTTTCTATGGATGATGATCGGAGAATAAACTGTATAATTATTTTTCATGCCCAGTAATGAACTCAGATACTCGGATTATTTTCAGTTGACGGAGATTTGTTTGCAATTTTTTTGCTCAATTTTTTTTTGATAACGAAGAAGCTCGATAAGACGTTGTTTGATTCACGATTGCTATATATTGGGTGCATAGTCAAACAAATAATGATTAGAGTACTTTAAAGCACATTGGAAGATGCAAATATCTAGTCTTTGGAAAGCACCGGCTGTGAACCCAAGAAATCTCAAGGCAACATCTGTGCCTATTTTGAACCCATTCAACATCTATGGAAGAAACTTCTTCTTTGCGTGGTTTGGTTTTTTCATTTGTTTCTTGTCTTGGTTTGCCTTTCCTCCATTATTACATGGACTAATGAAAAAAGATTTAAAACTCACCGCAGTTGACATCTCGAACAACAATATTTGTGGTCTGACTGGAACTCTTATTGGAAGATTTGCTTTGGGTCCTCTGAATGACAAGTATGGTCCAAGAATCACTATGGTCGCTACTCTAATTATTGGTGCTATCCCAACTGCAATGGTTCCTTTGGTTCACAATGTTAGTGGTCTGCACGCAATCCGATTTTTCATTAGTTTCCTCGGTTCGTCCTTCATTTGCTGTTCGATTTTTACTTCTGTGTTTTTCGATACCAAAATTATTGGTACAGCTAACGCCCTTGCAGCAGGATGGGGAAATTCCGGTGGGGGTGTTGCCTTCTTTGTCATGCCTGCTATTGTTAATGGCTTGCGTAAGAAAGGCTACTCTATTCACGACTCTTGGTCTTACGCTTTTGTGATCGGACCTTTCCTCATTTTAACAGTGACCGCTATCATGATCTTTGTCTTTGGTGATGATTGTCCAAGAGGTAAATGGTCGATGAGAGGAGATATTCTTGGGATCAATGTTGACAATACTTTGGTGAAATCTGTTTCTGTGACCAGAAATTTTTCAAAGGAAGGTGAGCTTACGTCTGTTCAAGTTGAACCTGCTGATGCCATTGACAAGATTGTTTATGAACCAGGTCAAGAGCACGAAATAGTTGACGTTGCGGACCTTATCAATGAAGATGAAATTATTGAAGATCCTACATGGAGAGATGTTATTCTAATTTCATTTTCCCCAAGAACTTTACTTACTGCACTATGTTATATGTGTTCTTTTGGAGCTGAGCTGGCTGTTGAGTCCATTATTTCACACCTTTACCAAGAAGCACAACCATCCTGGGGTACTTCAAAAGCTGGTGACTGGGGCTCCATGTTAGGATTATTGAACATTGTCACAAGACCTGCTGGTGGAATGATCTCAGATTTCCTGTATCTGAGATTCAAAACTACCAAAGCCAAGAAGTTTTTGATGCTGGCATTTGGTCTTTTACAGGGTATCTTCTTGATATGGATTGGGCTTGTTCCTACTTTATCTGTTGCTGGTTTAATTGTGGCGGTGTGCTTCCTTTGCGTTCTTTTCGAGATGGGAAATGGTGCTAACTACTCCTTAGTTCCGATGGTTAACAAACATCATACAGGAATTGTTAGTGGTGTTACTGGTGGTATGGGAAATTTTGGGGGCATTATTTTCAGTTTGGTTTTCAGATATACAATTTCAAACGGCAAAAACAACTATTATAAAGCGTTCTGGATTATAGGAATCATCTGTGTTGCTGTTAATCTCATCTGTGTTTTCTTACCTCTGAGGGAGGAGAGACCCGTTGAAGTTGAGTCGGAAAATATATAAATAAGCTTATCTATCTTGCAGGTCGTGATTAAAAATAAAAGAGTTTTACTGATAAGGAGATTCGACATAAAAGAAATTTGTGTGGTGAAAATCGTATGTCAGTAAAATTATTCCGGTGATCTGAGGAAGCGGAGATTAAATCGTTTGACGGAAATTATCTAGTAGCAGGAAGATTAATATTTATGTAACGAATATAAGTCGCTGAAGTAGTCGAAACATTCTTTGTGAAGCATTTGTATGACATTTTCAATCCCACCTTTACCAGAGAACATTCTACCTCCTTCCCACAAGAAAAAGCTTGTTGTGGTCGGGTTGGGGATGGTTGGCTTATCATTTTTAGAAAAAGTGATTCTCAATGATTCCAAACTTGATGAATACACAATTTTTGTTTATGGAGAGGAGCCTTATTTAGCATATAATCGTGTCGGACTTACAGAGTATTTCCAACATCGCAATTTCGACAATCTGTTGCTCTCTCCGGAAGAATTCTACAAAAACAGATCAGACAAATGGAACTACGTTATTGATGAACTAGTCACTGAAATTGATAGGGGTAACAAAAAAATTACCACCAGCAAGGGTAATGTTACTTCCTATGATAATTTAATTTTATGTACAGGTTCAACCGCCATTCTACCGGTCGATCTACTTCCTGAGCCTAAATCAAAGTCATACAAAGATATGGGATGCTTTGTTTACCGGACTATTGATGATCTTTACTCAATGATTGACTTTTGTGGGTCCCAGAAAAAGACAAGAGCGATTGTTGTTGGTGGTGGACTTTTAGGACTTGAAGCAGCTAAGGCTCTCAAAGATATGAACACTTTCGAGGATGTTACAATTATTCACAGATCAAACTGGTTTTTATCACAACAGTTGGATGAAAAGGGGGGTACATTGTTGACTAATAAAGTGAAAGAGCTAGGTATCAGTTGCAGAACAGGGACAACTGTCACGGAACTAATATTTGATCATGCTCAAAACTTGAAGGCAGTGAAGTACAGCAATGGTGAGATCGATGAATGCTCATTGTTATGTTACACTATAGGTATTAAGCCTAGAGATGATCTAAAATCATGCGGACTGGAGACTGGACGTAAGGGTGGCTTCAAGGTTGATAACAATCTTAGAACATCGGATCCTTCAATTTTTGCAATTGGTGAGTGTGCGTCTTGGAATGATATGACTTTCGGACTCATTGCTCCAGGCTATGAGATGGCAGATATCCTTGCGTTCAACTTAACTCAGGGTAAACTGCACCAAGAAAAGAAGTTTTCTGAACCAAACATGGGAACAAGACTCAAGCTTATGGGAGTCGATGTTGCTTCCTTTGGTGACTATTTTGCTGACAAAAACGGTCCTAAGTGGGTTCCTAAGGGATACGAAAAAGAAGTCCGTGGATTAATTTTTGAAGATCCCATCGAAGGAACCTACACTAAGCTGTTGTTTACAAAGGATGGCAAGTATTTATTAGGTGGTATCCTCGTTGGAGATACTTCTAATTACACGAAATTTTCTGCATTGATCAGAAAAAAGCTTCCCAACAGCCCATCAGAGCTCATTATTGGGAAAGGAGGTGAGGAAGATATGGATATGCTTTCCGATGACACTCAGATATGCTCTTGTCATAACATAACAAAGGGAAAGCTTGTTGAGGCAGTGAAGAATGGTTGCACTAGTTTGGCTGAGCTCAAAAAGTGTACTAAAGCAGGAACTGCATGTGGTGGCTGTGAACCAACGGTGAAAGTTATTTTTGAAGCAGAAATGAAACGCATGGGTAACAAGGTCTCAAACAACCTCTGTGTTCATTTCAATTATTCTCGTGCTGATTTATTTTCCCTAGTTATGGTTAGAAATTACAACACATTCAAGGCCGTCATGCAGAATTTGGGGTCCGATCCTTCATCTGCAGGCTGTGAGATTTGCAAACCAACTATTGGCTCAATTTTGTCCACTCTTTATAATAGACACCTGCTGAAAGAAGATGTCCATGGTCTTCAAGAAACTAATGATAGGTACCTTGGTAATATCCAAAGAGATGGAACCTTTTCTGTTGTTCCAAGAATGTCTGCTGGTGAGATAACTCCTGCAAAGTTGGTCTCCATAGGTGAAATTGCCCAAAAGTATAATGTGTACACCAAAATCACAGGCGCTCAAAGACTGGATCTTTTTGGTGTCAAGAAAAGTGATCTGCCAAAAATATGGAAGGATCTTAACGAGGCTGGATTTGAAAGTGGACAAGCATATGGAAAGACTCTTCGTAATGTCAAGTCTTGTGTGGGGTCAACTTGGTGTCGTTATGGAATTGGCGATTCAGTTGGTTTGGCAGTTAGACTGGAGGAACGATACAAAGGTATCAGATCACCTCACAAAATGAAGGGAGGTGTTTCGGGCTGCGTTCGTGATTGTGCTGAATTTCATTCAAAAGATTTTGGGCTTTGTGCAGTCCAAGATGGATTCAACCTATATGTTGGCGGTAATGGTGGTATGAAACCTGCACATGCACAACTTTTAGCTTCAAATGTCAGGCCTGATGAAGTGATTCCTATCCTAGATCGCTATCTCATGTTTTACATTACTACTGCAGACAGACTTCAGAGAACTGCTCGCTGGCTGGAAAATCTAGACGGTGGTATCGAATATCTTAAGGACGTGATTATCAATGACAAACTTGGTATCTGTGAAGATCTCGAAAAACAAATGCAACAACTTGTGGCAGGATACTATGATGAATGGGCCAAGGCTGTCGCTGAAGACACCCAAAATCCAATTTTCAAACAGTTTGTCAATACAGAAGAAACTCAAGAAACAGTCGAAATCGTCAACGAGAGGTCACAACCAAGGCCTGCAGATTGGCCCGAAAAGCCTGCAGATCAAAAATTTAATGAGGTTAAATGGTCTTCAACTAGCTGGAGATCTTTGGCAAAAAGTGCGGATTTACCACTTTCTGAGTCTGGCTCTTCATGTACAACATTGGTGGGTGATACTCAGATTGCAATCTTCAGAACAAACAAAGACGAGCTCTTTGCTTCTCAAAATATGTGCGGTCATAAACGAGCATTTGTTCTTAATCAGGGTTTCCTTTCTGAGGACGGTGCTAAGAACTGCTACATCTCCTGTCCTATGCACAAGCGCAACTTCTACTTGAAAACTGGTGCTTGTAAAAATGATGAATCACTTTCCATTGCTACATTTGAGGTTAAGGAGAAAGATGGACTAGTTTTTGTGAAGCTTCCGCCAATTACCGAGTTGGATGAAGTGTTAGGAACCTCTAAATGGAAGGTTACAAACACCCAACGTATTGTCAATAAGGTTAGAAAATCCGGGGAAAACCCAGCCAAGGTTGACCAACCCGGAAATCTTGATTGGTAGGATGGTAAATTTTACTATTTTGCAATAATATCATGTAAGTACCAATGATTACCTCCAGTAAAATTATTTAAATTGTTATTACTCAATGATTTCTCCTAGTTCAAAAGTTTGCGTTTCCTGCAAATCCTTACGACGTAAAGATTGTGATGGGGCTACACCATCTTGTTTCAATTGTATCAAACGACGAAAAGTATGTGTGTATCAGTCTGATAGTGATAAGAGGAGGAGAAAATACCACACAGACTACATCCAGTACCTAGAGAACAAAATCAATGTTTTGGAAAAGTTTGTTGGCCAATATGATGATCAACTAAAACTTCCACCCACAGGAAACCTTACCGATACCACTTTCATGAAGAGACTCGAAGAAGAAGCGAAACTCTCTGTTCTCTTGCAGGAAATGGACAGCCTAGACTTGAATCATTCAAGCGATGAGCAGTTAAACTTCGAAAATTTGGGTTCGCTCGTCGGTGTCACGGCATTACATGTCTACTATATTGACCCTATATTCAAATCTGAACTTCTAGGTCTTTTGCGAATCCATTGCCCCGAAATTACCTATGTTCTCAGTTTTTCTTTTGAAGAAATTGATTCCTGGGATTTCTCGCTTGATGAACATCCATCTCATCAACTACTCATGTGCGCAGCATTTGGAATTGCATGTCTTTATTCCAAGAATCCTCATGCAAGCAATATCAGCAAACTATTGATTAATCAGGCTGCACAAAGCGCTGTTCATGTCTCCAAATTGAATCTAGATGAGCATATTATACAAGCCCTCATGCTCTTATCTTGCTATGAAATGGGAATGGGCAATGATTCCATGTCTTACTTGTATATATCTATGGCTTGTGCACTAACGCAACACATGGGAATCCACATTTCTTATGATGAACATTCCTCGGCAGCGCGCTTTGCTCCAAAAACTACACCATATCAGTCGGCTCTACTCTGGTCCATATGTACACAGGACAGAATAATTACTACCAAAGTTGGTGTTCCTTCATGTATTCATTTCAAAAGGATCATCTGTCCTTTCTATGAGGTTCAGAGCTCAGTTGAAGATCCGATGTACCTATTGGAGCTTAGTTTTTGTTACACCAGTCGTTTGTGGTATATCTTAGACAGGTTTACTGATCAAATCTGCTCGATTCAAGGAGATCTTGGTGACACTCAAGAGAGGGGAAAACTTTTGAAGACTGCAGAACTTGCACTGCAAGATCTGAGAAACTCGCTACCAAATTCATTCACAAATCCGTCGCAAACGAAAGATTTTCCAATAATCATGTTCTATCTGAATTATGAAGCCTGTGTCATACTATTACAACGATTGTTCATCAGCAATCCGCTTAGTAGTACTAAATGTGTCGCCTCAGCTACGGAGATTACTAAGTTGATTGAGATTTTACAAGACACAAAGAACGTGGAAAACACTTCGTACAACTTTGGTTTTCTCTGCCAATTAGCTGCAATGATTCATATGGTCTTATATTCCGAAAAGCAGAATGTAGATCATCTCCGCCATTTGGAAACCTGCATTACGGCTATGAAAATTAATGGTAAAAGGTGGAAACGTTCTCTTTTGCAATTGGAAATGCTGCATGAATTTGCAAATCGGCACGGAATTTTCGTTCCGAGCCTGGAAAGCCAGCAAGTTGAAGGACTTGACTAGGCGCGCTTATGAAAAAAATAATCCGCTTTACAATTTTATCTCCGTCTTATCGAAAAATGACCCAGCTATTTGTAAAACCAAAATCATTAACTTGTAGAGTTTGAAAAGACAGGCGACATTCAGTCATGGGTCCAACTTTAACACAAGTTTCCTACGGTTTGGAATACAAGAAGGTTAAATCTCTCGATGAGCTTCCTTTTCCCGTTAGACAGGACAAACTTTTGACCGAAGTCTTAGCAATCGACCAGAAAACAGAAGATGACTTCGTTGCTCGTGATCCAGATCTTCTTAGGCTTACGGGATCTCACCCATTTAACTCTGAGCCACCTTTAAATAAGTTGTACGATGCTGGTTTTTTGACTCCGGTCAACTTACATTTTGTGAGAAACCATGGACCTGTTCCTTTTGTTCCGGAGGAAAATATCATGGATTGGACCATTGACGTTGAAGGAATGGTAAAAAATCCATACTCGGTAACATTGTCAGAAATCATGAATGAGTTTGATATATATACTGCTCCTGTTACAATGGTCTGCGCAGGAAACCGCAGAAAGGAACAAAACATGGTGAAAAAAGGTAAAGGATTTAATTGGGGAGCAGGTGGAACATCAACATCATTATGGACAGGATGTATGCTGGGTGATATTTTGGCTAAGGCTCTACCTGAGAAGAAGGCCAGGTATGTTTGGATGGAAGGTGTTGACTCGCCAGCCAACGGGGCTTATGGTACATGTATTCGTCTTGAGTGGGCAATGAGTCCTGAGAGATGCATCATGGTTTCCTACAAACAAAACGGAGAATGGCTTCATCCTGACCATGGGAAACCGCTACGAGTGGTAATACCAGGCGTGATTGGTGGTCGTTCAGTCAAGTGGCTTCGTAAACTGGTGGTCAGCGACAAACCGTCAGACAATTGGTATCATTTTTTTGATAACAGAGTTCTACCAACGATGGTGACCCCTGAAATGGCCAAGGATGAAAACTGGTGGAAAGATGAGCGTTACGCTATCTATGACTTGAATTTGCAAACGGTAATTTGCAAGCCCGAAAATCAGGAAGTTGTAGAACTAACTGACGATGAGTATGAACTTGCTGGGTACGGCTATAATGGTGGTGGTGTGAGGATCGGACGTATTGAAATCAGTCTTGATAAAGGGAAATCTTGGAAGCTAACTGAAATCGACTATCCAGAGGATAGATATAGAGAGGCTGGTTACTTCAGATTATTTGGAGGTCTTGTGAACGTTTGTGATCGAATGAGCAGCTTGTGTTGGTGTTTTTGGAAATTAAAAGTCAAATTGAGTGAACTCTCAGATGCCAAAGACATTTTAGTTAGAGGAATGGACGAGCGAATGGTGGTTCAACCTAGAAACATGTACTGGAATGTCACTTCAATGTTGAATAATTGGTGGTATAGAGTTGCCATTGTCAAAAACGGAAGCGAATTAAGATTCGAGCACCCTGTTCTTGCTACCAAACCAGGAGGCTGGATGGACAGGGTGAAAGCTGAGGGAGGTGACATATTAGATGATAATTGGGGTGAAGCAGGTCTTAACTCCCCAACTGAGAGAATGGTGATTCAACCAGAAGAAGATGATATAGAGATGATGTGCAACCCAGAGAAGATGAACGTTATCATTAGCTTAGAGGAATTCGAAAAACATAGAAACAATATTGAGGAGCCATGGTTTGCAGTGAAAGGGCATGTTTTTGATGGTAGCTCCTACCTAGAAGAACATCCTGGTGGAGCCCAATCTATCACGATGGTTAGTGGTGAAGATGCAACCGAAGATTTTATTGCTATTCACTCAAGTTCTGCTAAAAAGTTACTTCCTCCAATGCATCTTGGGCGCTTGGAAGTAAGTGAATTACCGCTTAATATAGTTCAGGAGATACCAGAAAAGGGTGTGCGAAATGAGCTTCTCGATCCAAAAAAATGGCACCATATAACCCTCTTCAGAAAAGAGATTATATCTCCCGACTCTCGGGTTTTTCGATTCAAGCTGGATCACGATGAACAATTAATTGGGCTTCCGACAGGAAAGCACTTGTACTTGCGTTTAAAGGACTCTTCTGGGAAATATGTGATGAGAGCATATACTCCTAAATCAGAGAATACCCTAAGAGGCTATCTGGACATTCTGATCAAAATCTATTTCCCAACTCCTCAGTTCCCAGAAGGAGGTCTGATGACAAACTTGATTGAGGATCTATCCATTGGCCAACCGATTGAAGTTAAGGGACCTCTAGGAGAATTTGAGTACCTGCAAAATGGTAACTGTCTTTTCAACGAGAAACCGTATCATATGAAGCACTTTGTAATGATTTCAGGAGGATCTGGTATCACTCCTACTTACCAGGTCTTGCAATCAATTATGTCTAATCCTGAAGACATCACTACTGTGCAATTATTTTTTGGTAACAAAACAGAAGGTGATATATTGCTTCGTGCGGAACTCGATGAATTTAAAAAAAACAGACCCGGACAATTGGCAATTGATTACGCACTATCTGATGAATCACGTGTAACAGAATCGTGGACTGGTCTGACTGGAAGGCTGACCGATGAGCTGATAGATCAGTATGTTGCGGGTAGAAATATGGGAGAGTTTATGCTATTAGTGTGTGGTCCTCCAGGAATGAACAGTACAGTCGAAAAGTGGTGTCAGAAGAGGGAGTTCGATAAGCAATACGTAGTCTATTTCTAATTAAGAAAAATCGAAATTGAAGCTGTCTAAAAAAGTGGGTATACTGTAGATGTCAAGAGGAGGTTCTTCAGCAACCAACTGTTCACCTGAGATAGAATCGAAATAGCTTTGATAAAAAATGTCCTCTTGAATCACGGGTTCAGGGGATGGATGCGTACTCTGTCTTAACTTGTCTAGAATGACAATTGAGACGTTCCACTTACGGGCAAGATTATCAAGCACTTTGATATCCTTCATTCCCCTGGACCAAACGTCTGCGTACTCACTGAGCGCAGTCATAAACTTTACAAACCTATTGTTTGCACTTTCATGTAGGGTTTGGTCCTTGTTTGCTAGAATAAATAAATCAAATAACGCACATTGAAAAAGAAGATATCCAACAAAATATGGTGCATTGTTGAATCCATGAAGTTCGGAAAATCTTTCAGTAACCTTTGAAGCAGATGTACAAAGCTTGACCATCAACTGGATAATGGTCTTCGGATTTTGAATCAAATATGATCGGTGAAGAAGAATCAAAACGACGTAATAGGAAAGATGTAACAGAAGTATTCTTTTGTCAGTGGTATCTGGCTGAAGCATTATTCTTTCAGGAAACGATTCATATAATGCTCGTAAGTTAGAGAATCCCTGCTCCAGAAGCATTTGTCTATGAGAATTGTGCAAATAATCAGCCCTGAAAGAATAAATTTGTTGTGTGGAGCGGTCATGAAGGTACCAAAGTCTCGAATGAAAAGAGAATGTGAGCTCACTAATATAGCTCTCCCCATTCACCAATGATGTTCGGGGAGAATAAAATGGGGCCATGATACGAAAATATTGTATCCTGCAGCCGCGACCAAGCACTGTAGTAATGAGTCGATCCTGAAGAATAATAGACCAGAAGAGAGCATTTTTCAGTGGAGATAAACTTACTATACTTGTTGGATCCCCAAAACTCACTGGACTCTCAGACAAATGTAAACCCATGTACTGAGCCTGCGAAGCGCACATTGCATCAAAAAGCCATGAATTGGAATCATGAGCCATACCCAATTCGTAACATGATAAAATCAGCAGTCCCTGTAACACATTCTCGTTGAGATATTCGCTACAAGCGCTAATAGCTGCACTTTGCGCTTGTTCGAGGAATGCAGGTGTAATGGATGGTCTCACATATGCTGAAGCATAAGCAAATATTGCGTAAATCAGCAATTGACGATCAGGCTCCGAACAAGGATACTGCCAGGACTTGACAACTTCTAACGTCAAGTTTGACACATAAAAATACTCCCCAAAGTTTTGTTTGAAGACTTCAAACAAATGTTCTCGAAATTCAGAAGATGAGAAGTTGATGTCCAGAAACCCGGTCTCCGGATTAACTAAATCTTCTTCTCCTTCTTCTACAACCCCTTGTCTACCAGAAAGAGGTCCATAAAACTCGGTTTTGTCACCATGTTTCCGAACCCTCCACGCTGTTGAAACAATTTCTTCGATAGCATCAATATTAGTAAACTCCTCGGGCATATCTCGAAGTTGACTGGAGTCATTATTTTGGGTCAAGTGTGGAGGTTTTGGAAGAATGGAATTAAGGTCAAAGTCTTTAAGCTTGTCTATGCTCTTCACTAAATTGGCTGCATGAAGCTCTAGCAAGTCGGCTTTGACCTCAAGATAATCAATATGACTGGAATCGTACTTTTTCTTACGTCTATCATTTTCAGAGTTGTAGACGCAGTCATCACTATTGTTGTATTTTATACAAGTGGAACATGGTTGACCGCCATCACACTTTCTTTTTCGCTTTTTGCAGAAAAGACAAGCGTTGGATGCAAGCTTTTGTGGTCTGGAAGCGGTCTGACTTAACATAAAAGTTTGTGGATGCAAAAAATTATTTATCCAAATCATTTACTTTTCTAAATTATTCTCTTCAACAAAGATTGTACTCAATGTAGCAGCCACAGCAGTAAACACAATAAAAAGAAACACAACATGGGTTGCCGAATCATATGCAGAAATAACAGCCTCTTTTGCAAAGTCGGGGCAACTTGTGTGACCATAACTGGTGCTGTGTAAAGCTTTGTCCATGATATCTTTCAGAATATCAGGATTGTTAAATTCGGGGGGTATTATTTCCAGCTTAGAAAAGTTGAATTTCAAATCTCTTGAAAGAAATCCCTGCAATATGGCAGATGCAATGGCAACTCCCAATGTTGATCCTGTGGATCTGAAGCCGTACTGAATTGATGTCACTAAAGCCTGCTCTTTCAAAGTGACTGAAGAAATCATGGCAATCAAGTCTACCGTAATCACTGCTCCTGTTCCGAATCTTGAAGGAACCATAATAAAATATTCCAAAATCCAACTGCTGTCTCGTTTCAAGCAATAAATCATAGAGCTCCCAAAAACTGCAAGAAAGCCATAAATCTGTTGAGAAGTCCAGTACTTTCCTGTCACTTTGATCACATACCCGGCAAATATTGAACCGAGAGATATGGCTATTGCCGCTGGTAAAAGTCGAAGTCCACTTTCCATGGAGGTCATATTTTTCACTGCCAACCAATAAAATGGCACGTAGTAGAGAATGGAGAACACATTCATAGAAGTGAACCAACAGTTCAACGAGGAACTGAGAACGGTTTTGTTCCTCAGTAACTGGACAGGTATCACGGGTTGAGAAGCAACTTTGAGTTCGAAAAAGTAAAATAAAATGAGAAGAAGTATTCCTAGAAATGCCAGCGCCTGAAAAGTCTTGCTAGAGTAAGGAATTTCTTTTCCACCAGTTGAAGCCGTGTACATCAATATTAAGAGAGCAAGAACCAATATAATTGATCCAACAAAATCCATTGACTTGAATTTATCCCATATACCGGATCCTTCCATGCCACGACCAGGGGAATCTTTAGGTAGCTCTAAATACAGGAATACTAGAAGTCCTGAAATAAAGCATATAGGAACCTGAGCTAAAAATGCTGCCCTCCATCCCAGGTATTGTTGAAAAATTCCAGCAACCACCCCTCCACTAGCTGTTCCCAATCCAAAAGCTATATTAATATATCCTTGGTATATCCCTCTCTGTCTTGTAGAAATAACATCGGAAAGGGTGATTGTTGATAAGGTATTGAAACCCCCACCTCCGATTCCCGTTAGAAATCTAGCAAAAACCAAAAGCCAAAATGTGTGAGTGAGTCCAGAGAGAAAGCATCCTGTTCCAAATAAAATACAGCAAATTATAGTGATGATCTTTCGACCAAATATGTCGGAGATTTTTCCAAATAGCGGTTGAAAGGCGGCGCATGCCAACAAATAGCTTGTCGCCAGCCATGATGCGTTCGGAAGCTGATCTAGTTCACTAGCAATAATACTTAATAAAGTTGCAACAATGGTTGAATCAAGGGATGATAGAAAAACGTTCACAAACAAACACATTAAGATAATATTGAGGCGTGATGGAGATATACTGAATTCATTTCCTTGAGAATTTTCAATGGCACCATAGTTGTTTGAAGTTAGTAAGGCTTCCTCGATTGTTGTTGTCTCAAGGTCTTTGATGACCTCCGTAGCCACCAAACCTGGTGACCCAGCCGATGGGTCAAGGAGTAACGGTGAGTGATCCACCATTGGAAATGTATTGCGTATATTAATTATTATCTGAATTATTTTTCGCGGACCGTACAAGTTTTTAAAGTTCTTATCAAAAATCGCTTATCATTTTCCGACTATAAATTATATTTCACAATAGATTTGTAGCCATCAACAGCATCATACAAATCGGGTATCCGAACAAATTCTTTTGGACTGTGAGCCACAAGGATTGACCCTGGGCCATATAGATAACGTTTAACACCGTCCTTTTTGAAATATGGAATATCTGTGGCGTATGCACATGCCACAGTCTCAAATCCGGGAACATCATGCTCCAAAAATTGAGGTTCCAAAAACTGAATGATCGAATAGTTTGTATGAGCAGTGGTGAATATATTATTCACAGTTTCATTCACTTCATCAATTTTATCAGCCACTCTTATGTAGATCTCTGCTTTTGCTGAGGGAGCGAGTAAGTTTGCTGCTGTACCACCATGAAATGTTCCAATATTCACTGTTGTTGGTCCAAGAATATCAGAAAATGGAAATTCTTCTTTCAAGAGAATATTAATTCGACTTATCAGATATTCAACAGCACTAAATCCTTCTTCAGGATATCCTGAATGACATGCTATTCCATCTGCATAAACATCAAACCTAAAATTACCTTTGTGACCAACACTGAGCTTGTTCTCCGTTGGCTCTCCAACAACAACTGCATTAGACCAGTTCGCTCCTAGCTCAGTAGTTGCAAGCAAGGAGCCAATTCCGTTATACTCTTCACCGATAACATACAACAAGGCTACATCACCTTCCTGAATATATCCTTCTCTTTGGAGCTCGCGAAACGCAAATATTTGAGATGCTACACTTCCCTTGGCATCGCACGCACCACGAACATGTATTTCATCACCTTCTAAGTGGTAAGGGATTTTACCCTGTGGATTTGTGTCAATGTGGGAGGTCAGCAAAACTTTTGTGTCTCTAGTGTTACCGATGTAAGCATACACATTTTCTCGTCCATCTTCAACCGGTTGTCGTTCAACTGTTAGACCACAAGAGCTTAAATAGCTTGCTACAAAATTAACAACTTGAAACTCATTCCCAACTTCTGAATCTATTCTGGTCAAATCTTCGTGAAATTTTATGACTGAATCTCCTGTAAATGGTATTTGTGCCGTTGTTCCCAACGTGAAGAGTAGGAAAAAAATTAAAAGCATCGTTAGTTCAACTGAGATAAACAAACTTAGATTTAAATAATTTCGTGGGTCGGATTTTAATTACCGAAACTTTATCTGCAGTATTTCCAGATTAAAAACTGGCCTGGTTAACTCTCTTGAATCATGGAGAGACGAAGGGCCACAATTACCTGTATCAAATGCAGGGAAAAGAAAACCAAATGTAATCTCAATGACTCGCATCCATGTAGCTCATGCAAACGACTAGGTGTTGAATGTATTCGAGCCCAAAAGGATAAGAGAAAAGAAAGACACGATAGCAAATATATCGAGTCATTGGAGCATCAAGTGAGGTTACAAAAGGAAACTCTTTCTGAGATTCAAAATCATGTAAGTCGAATGTCTATGTTATTTGGTGCACAAGGACTGTCACATGGTCTACAAACTGTTCGCAATTCCGAGACAGACAAAACGTCACAATACCCTTGGGAAGATTCCTTTCCCAAGTACAAAAATCATTCACTTTCAGTTTATGGACCGACAAGCATATTTGATAGCGTTGAGATTCCAAATGCTGAATTAGATGAAGTGGAAGAATTGAAACGATTAAACTCAAACCCTGAGATACTTAATTGCATCAAACTGTTTTTTAGATGGCTATACCCTGATCTTCACTATTTCATTTATCGTGAAGCTTTTTTGCTAGAGTTCTTTCATCCTAAAACAGATTTCTCATACTGCTCTAAAGAATTGGTACTCTCAATTTGTGCGATAGGTTCCCTACTGTCGGAAGATGAACAAACGAAAAACAAATCATCATTATTTTATAATGATGCCCGAGAGAGTCTCCTGAAAAAACTTGAACATCCAACTATCACTTCTCTACAAAGCTTTTTAACACTTGGATTATATGACATCTATAGTGGACGCAACAATGGTGGTTGGATGCTTTCAGGAACTGCCCTAAGAATGGGATTTAACTTGGGCTTTCAACTGAGTCCTAAACGATGGAATATTGATTCGAAAAAAGAGGTCAATGAGACCAACATTGGAATTCGTAGCCGCGTCCTTTGGGGCTCTTTTGTTGTTGATCACTTCATAAGTTTAATATTGGGTCGGCCAAGTGTTCTAAAGATGAATCAGACAACAATTGAAGAGTGTGATTCCATGCCTGATATATACTGGATTGGGGAATTTTCATATTTGGATCCTAGGAGCAATTCAGGTCCCCAAAAAGTTGACGTTGCATCACCTCTAAAAGCAACTGTTGATCTCATCAACATTTCAGAATATTTATTGCAGGAGATCTTTACTGATCTGGGCCCAGTAAATGAACAATCATTCTTGCTCTCTGAAAAGCTTTCACTTCTTCAAAAATATAATGAAGAGCTTGTTCGTTGGCGAGAGTCACTTCCAGAACATCAAAAATGGGACAAGTATAAGTTGGAGGTTGAAGGATCAGATCCTACACGAATGGCGTTGAAATACTATTACTACATTGTTCTTCTTTGTTTGAACCGCCCTTTCATTAGTTTATCAGGAAAATCTCCAAATTCAATTGAAATCTGTCAAAATAGTATAGGTGAACTCCATCTGGCAATCTGCGAATTTACCACCTTACATGGGTATCGAAGATGTTCTATACTTATCATCTATGCGTCAATTCTCTCGGTCTCAATCATTCTACTTCTTTCCGGCAAAAATGTTGCTTCTTATTTTGAAAATAACCCCAAAGTTCGATCTGAATTTTATGATTTTATGAATGTTCTTAAGTGCGGCTCCGAAACCTGGAATCTTTGCAAAAAATCATATTCTATGATTCGAAATAAGCTTATCAATGATTATAAATTTGATTATGATGCAGTGTTTGCATCATTTTCAGATGGATCAACTAGCCAACTGCAGAGTTTTCCATTCTCACTTGCAGAAGATATTCAACTTGATACAGGTTTTGGAGGACCGCCTCTTTTCATGACCTCCGAGGCTTTTGACAACTGGGAATCATTGTTTCCCGAGTTTGAGTTTTCAGACGCATTTTGATATCCGAGATTTTATAGTTACAACAATAAATTGACCGGATTTTGATATCCGGTTTAATAGGTATTAAAGTTGATGAAACCAGGAATCCAAAATTAATTAGTTATCTGATAATGACTGTTACTTGTGAAATGGATACAGAGCTTTTCTGGAAAAAGGCTAACTCATGCCTCCTAAAATTTGGTGCCACATTTGTTCCAGAGATTATTGTTGGTTCAAAGGGGATGTATGTTTACACGAACGATGGCAAACAAATTTTAGACTTCACCTCTGGTCAAATGTCATGCTTGATTGGTCATTGTGATGATGAAATCACAGAAACAATTGCGGAATACGCCGGAAATCTGGATCATATCTTTTCAGGAATGCTTTGTCCGTCAGTTGTGGAACTTGCCTCCAAGTTGGTATCATTGACCCCAGATGGTCTAGATAAGACAATCTTTTTGAGTACCGGTGCCGAGTGTAATGAGTGTGCTATCAAACTTGCAAAAACGTACACTGGAAAGTTTGAAATAGTTGGACTGTCACTTTCATGGCATGGAATGACAGGTAATGCAGGCTCTTGCACGTATCAGAATGGAAGAATAGGCCATGGACCAACAGTTCCAGGTCAACTGGTTTTGCCCGCTCCTAATGCCTATCGCTCAATTTTTAGACATCCTGATGGATCTTATGATTGGAAAACCGAACTTTTGTATGGTTGGTCATTGGTTGATGCTGCTTCTGTTGGATCCCTAGCAGCTGTGATTTTGGAACCAGTTCTGTCTTCTGGCGGAATGCTAGTCTTGCCTGATGGATATTTACAGGAGATGAAGATCCAGTGTGAAAAACGTGGCATGCTCTTGATCGTAGACGAAGCTCAAACAGGAATTGGCAGAGCCGGTTCTATGTTCTCCTGTATTGATGCTGGTGTTGTCCCAGACATTCTTACTCTAAGCAAAACTTTAGGAAATGGTATTCCTTTATCTGCAGTCATGACTTCAGACAAGATTGCGGATCAAAGTGAAAAAAATGGATTTTTGTTCTACACAACTCATGTCAACGATCCAATTCCAGCTGCAGTGGGAGCTAAGGTGTTGGACATTGTTGAACGTGAAAACTACGTTCAAAATGCAGTTGAGCGTGGTCAACAATTTCGTGATGGCCTCAAAGCTCTTGCCGAAGTTTATCCATGGATTGGGGATGTGAGAGGAAAAGGACTAATGTGCGGTATGGAGCTCGTTAAAGATCGGAAGACAAAAGAGCCATTTCCCGAATTAGCGTCCCGGCTTGCTGACAAGATGATGGAGTTCGGTCTCTCTGCAAACTTAATTGCTCTGAAGTCTTTTGGTACCACTTTTAGAATGGCTCCACCTATCTCAATTACAGAAGAGATAATGGCCGAAGGACTTTCGATCATTGAGAAATCTTTTAGGGCCGTCGTGGCCGAAGGTATATAAATCCTTTGTAGGTAATCTGTTTACTTGCAACAGATCAGTTACTTATTGTTGTTTAGATAGTCAAAAATTTCAACTTTGCACCAATCAATCATTGGCTTCATCAACACTTTGTATATACTCAAAGTAGAAAGCAATAATTTGCAGATGAGTGTCAAATTTTATCCACTCATTGGACCCATGGGCAAAAGTTTGAACACTCGTAAACTCTCCAGGACGATAACGGTAGATGTGGTCAGACAAGTTCCAGTAATACTTTGTATCCGTATTCCCGGTGGCAATACCAGGAGCAACAATGATTGAATTTTCAGCGTCTGGGCCCACATACTTCTCGGGCCAGACGAGTTCCTCATAAACATGTTTGATGTTTCCAGCAAATATTTCCCATTTTCTATCGTTGACTGGAGTCAAAGGTGCAACATCAAAAAATTCATCAGTGTGAACAAAGAAATTCCCTATAGGGGACCAAGGAAGGACTTCATTCACAGTACCCTCCTTAATTTTATAAGTTAGACCATATGCATGTTTAGTTGCAATTTCCTGGACGTTTGATAAGTACTTGGAAAACACTTGATCTATATTTTCCTCAATTGCAACTCTTGAGTTTATGGTAAGCTGCGAAAACTCGGGCAGGGCATTGGACTTTGATCCTCCATGTATCACGTCTATTGCCTGCGAAGTTTTAAGGTAATACTTTAGCCATCTACTCGATTCAAAGTAATTTTTCACCCTATTGTTTGATTCCATGCTAGTTTGACTGTTGAGAATATCGGTTTTCAAATTGCTGTTGATGGTAGCAGAATTCTCAGCTAAACAAATGTATTGGTAATAAGTGGGATTAGCAGGAGTAAAATAAGAAGGAAATGGATCATTCTCAATGGTCACCATTAAATCAGCCATGACACCCAGGGAGGTATGATCTGGTGGAGCAGAAGAGTGTCCTCCGGGTGATTCAATACCAATCCAAAGATTGAGAAATCCTTTTTCACCGGTACCAGGAAGTGCCATTATACTACCTTCAACATCCATCAAGGACACCCCTCCTTCATCGCAAATTGCATACATTGATTTTGTACCATACCTCTGTTCAAGCCATTTTGCGTTTTGGTTTCTGATTCCGCTGACCTCTTCATCAAAGCCAAAAGAGAAAATAATAGTGCGTCTTGGATTAAATTCAATTTTCATCAGCTCTTCAGCAGCCTCAAGATAGCCAATAATTAGATTTTTGCAATCCGAAGAGCCCCTACCAAACATATGAGTGCCATTATAATGTGCCTCAAATGGGGGATAATCCCACAAAGGGACAGTGGACTCGGGAACAGGGCTAGTATCCTGGTGCCCCATCAACAGTAGTGGCTTTAAGTCTTCATCAGAACCTTGCCAGATGTAGACCAAACCATGATAGTTCACTTTCTGAAGTTGTGTATTTTTGTAGAATAAAGGAAATGTATGATTCAAATACTCTTCGAATAGGTCAAATTTAGACCAATACTCAGGATTCTCCTCAACTGTCAATGGATCATCATCATGGGTCTCTGTGCGGACACGGATTGCACCCTGTAATTTGGCGACCGATCGATTTCGGTAATCCTCGTCATGCAGAATTTCCCACAGAATATGAGCATTTGCTTCATATGAACGTGGTCGGTGAGGACTGATCATGGGACACTGCGAAACATATTTCTCTACTTGTAACTTTTGGCCCCTTAGAAACCATAAAATTCCCAAGATAGCAGTTGAAACAAAGACTTTCAATTGATAACTGTTGATGTTCTTTTCTAATTTCATTGAATCTCATTGAATCTGATTGAAAGAAATACCGAAGTAGATATAAATGTTTTAAATTCGGTTAATAATAACCGACTACAATGCTTTAAAGTTGAAGATAAGATAAGAAATTATAAAGTATACCTGAAAAACAAATTTTCTCTATCTGTTAAATCAGAAAATTCAATGTTCTCTGGAGCAAGTTCTGCGTTTGCTTCTGGAAGTCTATCTCTTCTTGCATTCTCAATTCTGCAAATGAGATAAATAGCCAAGATACAGCATGCTGCAACTGAAAGGCATGCAACAATTGCAATCTTTGCAGGAACATAGTGAGGAGCATCTGAAGCGCGATATGTTTGAGGGCCAATTAGATTTCCAACACAGTAACCAACCAAGTAAATTCCTGTGACGGTGATTTTCTTTGTATGACCAGGAACATTGCTTGCAAAGTAAGAAAAACAACCAATAGGACCAATTTGCATCAGGTTCATTAAATAATAACCCGCAAGCTCAACATGTGTCGTACTACTAAATGCAAGCATGCATGTGAATGGAATACAACAAATGATAACAATTGAAGTTGTTAAGAGACGGTGCCAGTTGAACTTCTCAATCATGAAAGCAATCAACGGTAGACCAACAAACTCCACAATACCTTGGGGAGATCCATACAACAAAGCATCCGTGTCAGAGTATCCCAGATCACTGTGAAGTAAAATTGAACCAAAGGAACTGATCCCTCCATTAGGAATGTTGAAGGAAATTGCGTAAAAAAAGAACAACCAAGTTTTAATGTCTAGTAATGCTTCGATGAACTGTGACTTCTTGAACTTACTGTTTCCAAATCCTTGATGATTATTTCTAATTCTTTCAACCACAAGCAATCGTTCTGTCTTAGTTAAAAACCATGCTTTGTCTGGAGTGTTTGGAATATGAAGAAAGACAATGGTGGCGGTTGCTAGGGACATTAGCCCAACAACAATGAACAAAATTCTCCACGCCTCGATGGAAAATTGATCACTTCTTATGGCAATTCCATAAGCCATCATTGATCCAAAGAAGACACCAAATCCAGCAGTGCTTAGCCACAAAGACACTCTAAAAAATGATTCTTTCTTCCTGTAATATTGGGAAGTTAGTAGTGTTGTGAAAACGGATGCAGACGCTTCTGAGCAACCCAAAATGGTTCTAAGGAAAGTGAAAGCAGCATAATTGTTGTTTGATGCCTGTAGACAGATGAAAACAGCCCAAGAGAACATATAAAGACTGAAAGTCCTAGAAAGCGGAAATTTCTGCAACGTTAACCCTGCGATTGGTTGAAAAGCTAAGTAGCCGAGATAAAAAGCAGAGGAAGTCCAAGCGTATTGATTTCCTTTCATATTCATATCAGTTTTCAGTCCCATCACAGCTGCAAACCCATTGCATGCTTTGTCAATGTAAAAAAGAGAGTAAAGAAAAGAGACTAGAGGCATCAAACTCAGATCAATTTTTCTGAGAAGCTTTCTATCTGTTTCTTCGTCAAGAACAACAGTCTTGGATTGTTTGGCCAATTCCATGGCGGCATCCACATCAGACCAGTCTTGTTGTTCCATACTTTCGTATTCTTGGACAGTATGAGGCTCAAGATCTTTTTCAGACATTATAGAAGATGGGTATGAAAAAACTATTCCCCAAACTTCTTATATAATTTGATCTCCGATGTAAATTCTTATCTCGGTAAATGATAACCGGATTTTTAAAAAAAACTGAGCATATTAAAATCTTATCATTATTTATCCTACTCATTGAGATGTGTTTGCAGCCTCCATAAGATTTGATAACGTTCCACCTGCAAGTGGAACAATTGGCATTTTGTTTCCTGTTCTCATTACAATCTTCGATCTTTCCTTAGGGTTACCGTAACCGCCTCCTCCTGGAGTTAAAATGCCAATATACATACCTTTGTCGATAACGATATCTGCAAAAGGACCAAGTCCAAACCACTGGATAGACCCATCGGGTTTCTGCTTTCCTAGTTTGTTAATACCACGAGAGCCACAACAACCGCCAGCCATTCCGTAAGGTGCTGTCGAACGTCTGAAAGATGAAACTGTAGCTTCCACCCTGGAGGTAAATTGAATGATTCTTTGCAAACCATCACCCCCTTTCCATTTGCCATCTCCACCAGTACCAGCTCTAATACTCCAATCCCATAATATACAGGGATACCTTTTCTCCAAAACTTCAGGATCTGTGATCTTGGTATTGGTCATGTGACATTGTGTGCCGGAAAATCCGTCAGAGCCTTCTGTTGCTCCCATTCCTGCTCCAATGGTTTCCACCATTCCAAATCCCTTTACAAGCTCACCGTCCTCATTCAAGCCTCCAATACCAAAGTGAAGAGCATTCATGGATCCTGGTCCACTGCCAATGACTTGGTACGCCTTGAAAATTGTTTCCGTTAAAATTTGAGAGCCACCACCGTTTCCGGCACTCACGGCTGCTTCAGCAGATGGGTTCAGTAAGCATCCTTCAGGAACGATGATTTCAATTGGAACTAGGCATCCCTCATTGAGTGGAATATCAGAATTGATGATGCACCGTAATCCGTAAATAACACATGCGTGGGTGACTGCAATAGGAGAATTTTGTGGACTGTAAACCTGCTCTGTAGTTCCAGTAAAGTCATAAACGGCAGAACCATCATCTTCATTGATATCAATGGTAACAACAATTTTGGAGCCTGTATCAAGAACCTCTTCAGCACGTAAAGGTAACTTGCCTCTGTGTGTTTTTGCCAGTTTTTTGAGAGCTGCTCTGACAGCCATTTCAGCTGTCTTCTTAACATTTTTCATATAAAACAACACTGTCTCCACACCATACTCTTTAAATAGGTCTTGTAGCAAGTTCACCCCTCTTTGGTTAGCGGCAATTTGAGCCTTAAGATCTGAAATGTTATCCTCAAGTTTTCTGGACGGGGAGCACCCTGGTGCTTCTGCAGGAACCTCCATAAAATATTTATTGAGCCCGTCATAGTCAAACTGACCCTTGGAAACAATCTTCCATGCAACAAATTGGGCCCCTTCTTCTGCCAGACTAGTAGCCATTGTTGATCCGGATCCTGGAGTTAAGCCTCCAATCTCTGCATGATGTGCTCTGGAGGCCGTGAAGAATCTAATCTTACCGTCAATGAAAACTGGAGAAATGATCGTAATATCAGGAAGATGAGTTCCCCCAGCAATTGGATGATTGGTAGCCAAGACATCACCCTCATGGATATTTGCTCCCCAGTACTTGATAGCATACTTGATAGAGAAACTCATTGATCCTAAGTGAACAGGCACGTGAGGCGCATTTGCGGTAA
Organism: Ogataea thermomethanolica; assembly: GCA_030674565.1. Taxonomy (NCBI): domain Eukaryota; kingdom Fungi; phylum Ascomycota; class Pichiomycetes; order Pichiales; family Pichiaceae; genus Ogataea; species Ogataea thermomethanolica. The sequence goes on from JAKTYW010000006.1 coordinate 24,197, forward strand.
GATTTCCCTCTTCGTCAAACAATGCACAAGAAAAATCCATTCTCTCCTTAATGTTTGCCGAAACTGATATCTTCTGCAGGGTTCGACCCATATCTTCTGCAATGAACATAAATCTGTTGGAGAACACAGATAGCAAAATTGGATCAACGTAATCCAGAGAGATTTCTTCCTGCTCTTTCTGATTGTCAACTTCGATGATAATGTGTCTGGGAAGGTTAATTGCTTTAGCTCCTGGTGTCACAAGAATGGTCTGTGTCTCATCCAGAATTAAGGAAGGTCCTGGAATGACATCTCCAATCTGTAGATCTTTCATGAAATAGACTTTGGACATAAGCTTCTCTTCATCAAAAGCAATCTCCTGCTCACTGACCTCAGTTCCAGATTTCACAAGCTGCTGTGAAATAGTTTCAAGATCCTTGTATGGAGATCTTTCCATTACTTTTGATAATGTGCCGGTACCTCTAACACGCAAGTCATGAACAACAACATCTCGTTCATCATCAACAAAAGTGAATTGTCTGAGATGCGACTCTCTGAAAGAAGTGAAAAAGTCTTTTTCTGGAACCTGGTTGATCATTAACTTAGTTTCTGATCCGTGGTATCCCATGTTGAAGAAAATATCAAATTTGATGTCCGTTTCCTTGAGACCTTGAGCCAGTAGTTTTTCTTTGGCTTCCAACTTCAGCTCTTCACATTTTTCTAGGAGTTCTGAAACTGTATCTTCCCTGTAAACTGCACTAGAAGGGATTTGCTTCTCAACCACAGTATCAGCTAAAGCAATTCCATACGCAGACAAGATAGAAGAATACTTATGGATAACCACTCTGTTTATTTTCAGGATTTCAGCCATAGGTGCAGCATGTTGACCACCTGCTCCTCCAAAAGAAGCCAAATTGTGTCTGGTAATGTCATAACCTTTGGACTCCGTAATTGTTCTAATCAATTTTGCCATGTTGAAATTTGCAACTGTCAAGAATCCAAGAGCAACCTCTTCCACGGTTTTAGGGGCACCTGGATTTTCTTCGTTGATCAGTTTGGTGAGCTCCGCAAACTTTCTCTTTGAAATTTCCACATCCAATGGTTCATTGGCATCAGGTCCGAATATCTTAGGGAACTGCTCTGGAACAATTCGTCCTGTAACTAGGTTGGCATCCGTGACAGTTAGAGGGCCGCCCTTACGGTAACATGCGGGACCTGGATGTGATCCTGCAGATTCAGGACCAACAACAAAAATACCATTCTTGTAAAAAAGAATGGATCCACCACCAGCTGCAACGGTATTAATGTCCAGTTGGGGCACGGTGATGTTAATTCCAGCCGTATTAGTTTCAAAGACGTGCTCGTACTGACCAGCGTAACGAGAAACATCTGTGGATGTACCCCCCATATCAAATCCGATGATTGGCACACCGTAGTTAGCATCATAACAGGTCTCAGCTTCTCCCACAACACCACCTGCTGGACCCGAAAGTAGAGCTTTTAAACCAGTAAAGTGTTCTGCGGTACACATACCACCATCAGACTGCATAAACTCAATACGAGTGTGTTTCTCAAATCCTGGTTTGAACCCTTTCAACAAACCATAGATGTACTCCTTAACTATTGGAGTGAGATATGCATCCAAAACAGCAGATTGTGCTCTTGGGACGGCCTTAATCATAGGAATTATCTCATGGGAGGTGGTAATGAACTCAAATCCCATATTCACGGCCATTTCTTTGAGCTTTTTCTCGTGTTCCTGAAAATTGTAGCCATGAATCAAGCAGATAGCAACGGATCTAAATCCATTAAGTCTAAGTCTTTCCAATTCACGTTTGGCTGCATCTAGATCAATTGGCCTTAAAATCTCGAAAACTTCTTTTGTGGTACCTTCAACAAAATGTTGTCCGTCTAACAGATCTCTGCAGTCTTTGAGTTCGGGGTCTTCTGAATACGCCGACATTGTGACCCTTTCATCAATTTCAATGACCTCTTCATAGAGTACACCTGGCTTAACAATTTTTAGTGCGAACAAATCCGGTCTACTTTGATCACCAATTCTCAGAAGGTCTTTAAAACCTTTGGTTGTCAGAAATGCGCATTTAGCACCTTTGCGCTCAAGCAATGCATTGGTAGCCACGGTTGTTCCCAAACGAATGCTACTGACCATGCTGGTATCGAGGGGTTCCCCTCTTGGAATAGGTTTTTTCTGAACATACTCCAGAATCTTTCTTATTCCTTCAATGTTTGCATCGTCGTAGTTGGCTTTATCAACCGAAAGGAGTTTGAAAACGTAATCTTCTTGCCCCGGTATGATTGCCAAGAAATCAGTGAAGGTTCCCCCTCTGTCAATTGCAATTTTAATACCAGAAATCATGTTTATCCCAATCTTTGTGGTAATGTTGAACGGAGCATTTCACTATAAATACGATAGGAGGCCTGTCCCATTTTGGTAAGTCCGCTTTTACAGATAAAGATAAAAAAAAAATACGGGGTTTTCTTTTAACTGTGGAAAGTATATGCGCCGTGCGGCCCGCAATCTGAGATTTACTTTTTGGAAGTCGATAAGCAATATTTTTTTTCCTAAACCTTACTATAATTGGACCCGCCAGAAACTTCAGTAATAGAGACCACAGCCTCAACTTTTCCTCCCGCATCTCTTGACTTGACGACATTAATGGCCCCTAACTTGTTTTGGGTAATTTCATCTTTGTCAAAAATGAGTGTAATTTCCTCAAGAGAACGTCCTCTAGTTTCGGGGAACATTGTGTAGATCACAAATATCATAATCACTTGAACACCAAGATAAACACAGTAATACTTCCAATGAATTGCGTCCAAAGCAATTCCGTTCACAAAAATGTTGAAAAAAGTGCAAGCGTTTAACACGAACATTGCAGAAAACAAACCTTTGGATCTGGTAGCTTGAGGCCATAGCTCCGCTGTGTAAGCAAGACACAATGGTGTAAGAGCCACATCGTAAAATCCGTAAACCAAAAAAATGAACACAATGATTGCCTGACCAATGTTTTTTCCTTGTTCCTGATACACAGCAGTAATGGCTGTCAGAGGAATGTAGAAAATAAACAGGCCGATCATAGAAAACAAAAACAATTTTCTTCTTCCCACTTTGTCGACCAAAAACACACCGGTCACTGCACAAATCCAATTCCAAAGTTGAAGGAAGCCATTAATAAGGGTCTGTTGTAATGTGCTAGTGATTCCCACCCCGGCAAGAACTGTGCTCAAGTAAGATGAGACGATTCCGAGACCACACCATGAGGTGCAAATCTGGGTGAAACAGCCAATGAAAAGCCTCTTCCTGTTTCCAGGGGTTGCAATTAATGATTTCCAAGAAGAGACATTGTTCTCTCTTTGAGCCTCAAGGGAAGCAACAATTTCTGCAATTTCAAGGTCGACAAGAGGAATGTACGCTTCCTCATAATTAGCGTGATATTTCATCAAGATTTCTCTTGCTTCATCGACTCTATCTTTTGAGGCTAACCACCGTGGTGATTCGGGGGCGTAGTACAAGGAAGGCATCAAGATTGCAGGAAGAAAAGCTTGTGCGGCTAAAGGAATTCTCCAACTATTGTCATTATTGATCGACCTTGTACCAAACACAATCCAGGCCACAAGTAGTGCTCCAAAGTAAAACATAGAATGATATCCAGCTGAGAATTTTCCTCTAGTTGTTGGATAGCATAGCTCATTGATATACAACGAAGCAGCGTAGTTGCAGGCAAATGAGAAGCCAATCATAATTCTTCCCCAAATGTAAGCTGTAATGTTCTTAGCGGTGGCTGCAACAATAGCACCAACCCAAATAAAGAATGATGTAGCAAAAATCACCACTTTACGTCCAAAACGATCACAAAACGTCGGAACAAAAAAGATAATAGCGCAAGTCCCAATGAAGGGACAAGAATTGATGAATCCTAACCATGTTCCTGTCGGAGCTCCCATAAATTTTTGCCATTGGGGCAACGCCTGAACAGCATTTGTAAGAGCTGAATCATAGCCAATAGCAGCAGCGTAGAGAATAAAATTGATCATATAAAAGTTCAGTTTGACCAAATTTGGTCTTTGATACCATTTACGGTCATCATCAGGAAGAGCGAGTGCGATTTTCTCGCCAGCACTATTATCAATTCCACCCATTGAATGTTGTCAAAGGATATTAACGTGCTTGCTTATATACACAATAATCTGATCAAAGAACTTAGCGATAAGATTGAAGATCATTAGGTTGTAGAGTCCGCGCGGGTAAACATGCCCTCATTCTTATCGGGTTTTTTTTCGGGTAAAAATTGAAAGCTATCTTTTTGCGAGATAAGACACCGAAGGAGATTTTTGTCCGTGTGCTAACTAAGCGAAATTTGTGAATCCTACGCGAAAACGTGTGGAGAGTCAATTTAGGTTTATAAGATCTATAGGTGGGTTATTGCAAGCTTTCGTCTAAAAACTCAATCTCATCCAGATTCAGAAGCCTTTTTGTAAGCTTCCAGTTAGTAGCTTTATATTTTTCCAGACCTTCTTGGGTAGGCCTCCATCTCCATCTTTGCGATGTTTCTGCTGGTAAAGTACCATCTAAGCGTTGCAGTATATATTTGCCAATGTTTGGTAAAAACTTGAACCCGTGACCCGAATCTCCGGTAGCCACAAACACATTTTTGCGTTTGGGGACCTCATCAACAATAAAGTCGGAATTTGAACTGTCAGCAAGCCAGCAGGTTTTGCTGTCAACGAAATCTCTGTTTGCTAAGTCTGGAAGGTATTTGCCCAAAAGGGCACGAGCCTGTTCAATCAAAAAGCTTGGGATTGTATCCTTTGGATAGTCTTTTTTGTATCTGGGAAGAGAGATCTTTCCATCTGCATGAGGGTTCTCGACGTTGTTACATGCAGCGGTTCCTGAAACACAAATTTTAACCATACCCTGTTCCAAGTCAGGAGGGAAAAAGTACCCCAGACCAGCGTCGAAAATGACCGGAATATCCTGGATCTTCTTGGCTTCCTCTGAGTCTAGCTTCAGATGAGTGACAAACACTCCCGTAGCAGATTGAACTCCGGACATGTCCAGCACATAGCCAGTGCTGGCTCCGCATGTAACCAGAATCTTGTCTGCAGAGTGTCTGGATCCCGCCTTCGTGATAACACTTGTGTGATTATCCACATCTTCTAGACCGACTGCCTCGCCTTCTGGACCAAAAACAAACTCTACGCCCAGATCAACAGCTTTCTTCCATGCAGCTTTCAAAGCATTCGCAGAATGCGCGAATCCGGCTCTCCCGTTGAAGATGTAGACATCGTCACCTGAGAAAGTACACTCATGAAGAGAAGTAAGGTCCTTCTTAAGACTTTCACCGTCAGCATATCTCTTTATCAGATCCGCTTTGCCTAAGTTTTCTAGGACTTGAATACTGGTGTCGTCAAATTTGCGTCGGTTGATGTTTGCAAGTGGACATACTGAAAGCCTTCCGCACTCAAAATATGTTTTCGAATAGTCCGGATCGGAACTCCAAATATCCATTGCTTCCAGACTCATCTTGGCGTAAAATGGTGAGTCGTATTCGCTCCGAATTATCTTATTGAAATCATTGGCTGCAGAGTACGGAGACGGCACAGAGTGTTTATCCAGCACCACAACCGAGTACCCTTTCTTTGCCGCCTCAATGGCTGTCGAAAGACCAAAAACACCGGCTCCCACAATCAAAAGGGACATAATTAGAAAAGATTAATTTGGAAAGTTGTTAATCCGTTATCTCGTTCGCACTGCACGACCCCGGATCTCCATTCCAGGCAAAAACCAGTTTTTCGGCCCTCAAAAAAATATTCCCTCTTTCAGAATATTTGTGGAGCACTGAAGATGAATATTGTGGGCAAGTTCGACGAATTACCAACAAAGCCGCCAGTTCTATCCTCCAATGTGATGGACCTGTTCTCTCTCAAGGGCAAAGTTGCTAGTATCACTGGCAGTTCGACCGGCATTGGCCTTGCAGTTGCAGAGGCCTATGCTCAGGCAGGGGCCGACATAGCTATATGGTACAACAACACCAGTGCTGACCATCATGCTGAGCGTCTGTCCCAGACCTATGGTATTCGGGCCAAGGCCTACAAGTGCACCATTGGGGACTTTGAAGATGTCGATGCTACGATCAAAGCAATCGAGGCGGATTTTGGTACGATCGATATTTTCGTGGCCAATGCGGGGATTGGCTCGAAATCAATCCCAGTGATCGATGCCTCGATAGAGACCTATCATAAAATTATGAACACCAACCTTGATGGTGTGTACTATTGCGCGAAGAGCGTTGGGTCTATTTTCAAGAAGCATGGTAAGGGATCATTCATCATCACCACCTCCCAGGCTGCCCACATCGTGACTGCTTCCATTGCACAAGCAGCCTACAATGCTACTAAGGCCGCATGCATTCAAATGGCAAAGAGTTTGGCCATGGAATGGGTTGATTTTGCTCGGGTGAACACCGTGTCTCCGGGGTACATTGTCACCCCAATCTCTAAGGATGTTCCGGATGAGGAGAAGCTCAAGTGGTGCAAACTGGTCCCAATGGGAAGAGAGGGGTTGCCCCAGGAACTGGTTGGCGCATATCTGTATTTTGCGTCTGACGCCTCTACTTTTACAACTGGTGCAGACTTAATTGTCGACGGGGGTTACTGCTGCCCTTGAAAAATAATAACTTTTTTCATTTTATTATATGTTGAAGAGGTTTGAGTACCAAGACAATGGAAATAAAACTATTATTAGAAGTAAAAGGCCAACTTCCAAAAGCACCGAGCTGCCGGATCTTGCACCGTCACTAGCCCCAAACCTCAAAATAGTATTCGTTGGGTATAATCCCTCGATCAGATCCTCCGCCCAGCAGCACCATTACGCCCACCCAACCAATCTGTTTTGGAAGCTCTTTAACCAGTCCCAAATTCTTGCGGCTGCAACCAATAGGGAGCACTGTCAGCCCTGCACTGCCCAAGATGATTGGGACCTGCTCAATTTCGGCATTGGGTTTACGGATTTAGTTCTTCGCCCCACCCAGAACGCCAGTCAACTGACAGCGGCGGAAATGAGCGACAATGTTCCTCGCGTGTGTGGAGAATTGAAGCTCAATCAACCCCGCGTTGTCTGCTTCGTTGGTAAGGGAATTTGGGAGCAGGTGTGTAAGGGTCTGGGAGACCGTAATGCGATGAAGAATTTTACCTGGGGCTTGCAGACGAAGCGGCTCGAGGGCTGTTCCGTGTTCGTAGTCCCTGGCACGTCTGGCCTGGTGTCCATCAGCTACGCCGTCAAGCTGAAATTGTGGAACCATTTGGCTGATTACGTCAGCGGTGCCGCGCGCGCTGACACCGTTGAGATTCAGAATCATCGGGGCAAGTGTCGTGGAGTGCAGAGCACCTGCGAAAAATATAAAAAAAAGATCAGCTGTCAGCTCGATGAAGAGAAAACTCATATGGTGGAGGAAGTCAGCGCAAACGATCTGGATCGCATATCTCAACTCATTGGCAATCTATACGAACGTGACGGTCCTGCAGAAAAGCGTATCATCATAGCTGTGTGTGGAGCTCCTGGAAGCGGTAAGTCACTAGTCACCGAGCGTCTGGTCCAATATCTGAACGCCAAATATGGCGATAACGTTAGCCTTGTTGTTCCCCAGGATGGATTCCATTACTACATGAAGGAGCTCTTGGCCATGGATGATCCGGATCGGATGGTGTCACGCCGAGGAGCAGAATTCACTTTTAATGCACAGGGCCTGGTGGACCTTGTTTCGCAAATAAAGAACCATCCTGATGAGGTCATTTACGCTCCAAGTTTTGATCACAAACTTAAGGATCCGGTGGAAAATTCCATCGAAATAGCACCGGAAAACAAAATTATCCTTCTGGAAGGTAACTATGTGTGTCTGAATCGCAAGCCGTGGAGTGACATATCCAAGTACACAGATTTCTCCTGCATGGTGGTTACCAAGCCAGAACTGGTTAGAGACAGAATCATAAAGCGGCACTTGGAAGCCGGAATAAGTAAGAACAGGGAAGAAGCAGAACGAAGAACGGACGGGAACGATATGATTAACGGGGAATTTGTGATGAAGAATTCACATGCGGTGAACCTCATCATTCATAACGATGATTAAACAACGTGGTCGCGATACACCTAATGTGCTCCGAACGTGCACTTCACCGACGCGACGGTGCAACTTGAAAAAAGAACAGTCGCTGGTGGCACAAGCTAACTAGACGGTTCGAGGTATTTTCTGCTGAAGCGTCCTGGACTGGACTTTAGCAGAGAATTGGTGGAGGTCGGTTAGCAAACAACAGAAAAGCGCGTGTCTGGTAAATGTATAAGTACGTTTGCATATCCTCAACCTCAAATAAACTTAAAAACGATAACACCGCCCGTCAGTTCTTTGGAATGGATATTCGAGAGCAGGACCGGTGGCTACCTATAGCCAATGTGGCCAAAGTGATGCGCAAAGCGCTCCCTCCGCATGGGAAATTATCCAAGGAAGCAAAACAGTGCATGCAAGAATGTGTCTCTGAATTTATCTCGTTTCTGACATCACAAGCGGCGGAAAAATGTTCAATCGAGAAAAGGAAGACTCTAAACGGTGAGGACATCCTATTTGCAATGCACTCGCTCGGTTTTGAGAACTACGCCGAGACGCTTAAAATATATCTAGCGAAATACCGTGAGTATGAGCTCGTTCAAAGTGAAATTAGGAAAGAGAAATATCAGCAGCGCAAAACGCAGACCTCTCTTGGAGTCGAGCCTGATCTCGAGGACGACTTCTTTGATTACGGAGAAGATATGGGAGTGAGCGAGTGGTAATTTAGATCCTTGGATCCTTGGCGGCTCAGGGTCAGAATGTCAAATAAGTATTTTGCATTTAAACATTTGTTAGCTACTCATGAGAGCAGTGTGGTTTGCCATTTTTGCGCTCGTCTGCCAATGTGTCGAGCTGGTGGATCTTGTTCTGGAGCTGGACAAGACACAGGACAAAAGCACTTTAGCGGAAAAGTACAAACCACTGCTATCGGAATCATACGAGTGTTTTGATCTAGGTAATATCAAAATCTGCCACGGCGCTTTCAATCTCAATTTCGTCAAGTCTGCATACTTCGATAAGAGCATCAAGAGGATCAGTTTGGACCGCTGCGTCCGCATTGCTGATGTCCAGGAGTTGGCTCCAAAGCACCTGGTGAGATTGTCCCAACTGGGCACGGTCAACCGCCGTCAACTTATGGACTTCAGCTACGAGCCAGGGGCAGGAGCCAATCTGAGCGCGTACATTCTGGACACAGGCATCAAAACTGACCACCCCGACTTTAATTCACGGGCCCGTCTGGGAGCCAATCTCGTGAACGACAACAAGTATGGGGACCCTCACGGCCACGGAACAGCCGTAGCAGGGCTGGTTGGATCTGAGACTTTTGGTGTGAGCAAGAAATGTGCCCTGGTGGACTACAGGGTCTTTGACGAGTCAGGAAAAGGAAGTCTTTCCACCGTGTTAAAAGCGCTCAAGCTAGTTCACGATCACGAAGCTCCTGGGGTTATTCTGCTGGCTATGGTGACCGAAAGAAATGAAATATTCCATTCCGCCTTGGCACAGTTGGTACGTCGAGGTTTTGCGATCGTCTCTGCTGCAGGGAATTACAATAAAAGCGCATGTTTGTATTCGCCAGCTGCATTTGAAGGAGGTCTCACCGTCGGATCAATTGAGACGTATGGCGACAACCTGAGTTTTTTCACCAACTGGGGAGAGTGCGTGGACGTCTTCGGAGACGGAGTTAATGTGGCCACGCTTGCTCCAGCACCCGAGCTCGTGACCCAAAAGTCGGGAACGTCCATGTCGGCTGCAATTGCAGCAGGGTTGATAGCGACCTATATGAGCATGAACGATTCCAGCACAGAGGCACTCCACAAAGTGCGCAACTTGGCCGAAGTAGGCAGCATACCCTTTCAAAGTCTTGAGAATCGCATGGGCACTCCGAACCGCATCCTGAACAATTATGGAGGAAAATTAGGAGAGATCCTCAACAGCTAGGGATCTCAGCAGTCGATACCACGTCTTCGACAAATAGGACAGGTATTGTCATTGAGAAGCCACTGGTCTACGCAAGACCTATGGAACTCGTGGGAGCACCCCAACCGTCTGCCCAGGTCGCCCCACTCGTAGTCGACGAGGCAGATAGGACATCGGTCCGAACAGCGTGTTATCGTGGACATAGACTCCTTGTGGTTTTCAAGGGTTTCCTTGGACAGCTTGTCGCCACGAAATATGCGGTACAGCGAGTTTCTGAACGTGTCGATGCGCGAGTCAGAAGTATCGGGATGTTGAGCCAATGTGATATTGCTGGTGCTGGATACGTAGCTTGCAAGCAATCCTATGAAAATAGCCATAGAATTTAAAACAGGATCAGTAGCAGCGTAGTGATGCGCCATTACAATGATGACCCACGAGCGATACTGCTCTGATTGAATGCCAGCATCTTCCAGCCCAACAACTCCAACGATCAGGACCGGAACTAGCGCCTCCGATTCGTCTGACGAGGCGTTGTGTCTGAGTTGCGAGCTGTCGTCAAACCTGAAGGCCCGGAAAAAGCTCAACTGGCGGTCCAGATCAAGCTGTCTGTCCAAGGATTGTTGTAGCAAATCTTCAGAGCTCAACCCCAGAACAAAGCTCTCAAAATCGGTATCTGTGCTACCATCCAAATTGTTTTCTGGGTATATTCTTTCGCCATGATAGGATTCGTCCACGTTGATCAGCCGACGCAGAGTGCTTACGGTGACTGTTTCGAGTAAATTAGAAAGCGAGCGGAATTGAGACCTCAAAATGTCATTCTGGACAGGCTCCGTCTCGTGCTCGCGATCGGCGTCGTGGGTATCAATATTCGTGAGTAATTCGGCTGCAGGTCTGTCAGAAGAAGTATGCGATGGTAGTAGCAGGCTGTGATCCATAACTGTGGCAGATGCCTCAACAGTCTCAGGGTCACGCCTCCTTCTGAGCAACCCTGTCAATTTACGCCATTTGCGAGCAGACAGTATTGATCCCGAATGGAGGGAGCTAGACTTGTGGGAACCACCAGATCGGGTGGTTTGAGTGTCCTCCTCTTGGCCAACAAATGTACTGCTGCGTGAAATTTGCTGTCCCATGGTAACAGCTTATCGTATTCTGGGGAGAAAAATAATTTACGTAATGAAAAATGAGGTAATTAATAAACGGTCATTTTGTGGGCCTCCTCATAGTTGTGAAATGGCAGTAATTATTAGATGGATATATAACTCAAGCTAAAGAGAACAGCCATATCAGAGATAGCCGAACTTGGATGGCGACATCTAGTTCAACTTGAAGGTGGTGTGACACTTACCACAGTATTGTCTGTCCTTCATGTTGGCCATGAAGATACCAGCACCACAGGTGGCAGATGGACACTCTCTTCTGGTTCTCTCAACCTTTCCATCGTCATCAACGGAGTAGTAAGACAGAACAGCGAGCTTGTTCTTTCTGTGCTTGTGCTTGATCTTCTTTGGGGTGGTGTAAACCTTCTTCTTTCTCTTCTTACCACCACCTCTCAGTCTCAGAACCAAGTGCAGAGTGGACTCCTTTTGGATGTTGTAGTCAGAAAGGGTTCTGCCATCCTCGAGTTGCTTACCGGCGAAGATCAATCTTTGCTGGTCAGGTGGGATTCCCTCCTTGTCTTGGATCTTGGACTTAACGTTGTCGATGGTGTCGGAAGACTCCACCTCGAGGGTGATAGTCTTACCGGTCAGGGTCTTGACGAAAATTTGCATGGTAGGATTGTCTGCAAAGGATGCTTCTTTCTCACCTACTTGGTTGAAAAAAATTGTACGAATTTTTTTTTTTTTCATCTAGCATGCCCGCAGCTACGTCACGTGACTCCTGTTTGGAGGATCGGGCCCACATTTTCTGCACGTAAACAGAAACTATAAACCCCTTTTTCGGTCTATCAAACATTATTATATCGCAATGTCTGCTGGGGCTCTTTATATCATACCCGGTTCATACCATTTCGGTACAGAACACCTTACCGACGATAACCAAAGTTTCTACACTGCAGTCGACGCAATTGGCGTGGATTCAGATGGTGTTAATGATAGCGATTCAGGTTCAGATACAGATATTGTCACGGACACAAGTATCGCCGGCATGGATTCCGTCAGTGCTGAGGAGGAATCGTTGGTCGGTGATTCAGGGCTGCTAGAGCATAACATGATTCTATTAAGAAGAACGGTTGGTCATTCCCACGACACATTCCATATCAACAAACACTTGCTAAAGGATGGTGGGCGTCCAAGTGGCCTGGTCAACACATTGATGAACAGTTATCCTCCAAGCATTCAGTCCAGTAACATGATGAACCTAACGCAACAACGTAAAGTGCGTGATATTTGGGTTAAGTTTTGCATGCTGATCAGGAAGCTATTTAAGCGTCATTAGACGAAACGGACATGTTGGTGATTTCGGGAAACAGATCGATTATGATCAAATCGAGCAAACTCCAGATGAGTGACTTGTTGATCAGCTTGTATTCTAAGCTTTCCAGAAAGTGGAGTGTGTCCAGGTACGGGTGGGTGATGAGCTCGTCAAGAGCAGCTTGGGCGGAGTGTTTGATTTCGTCCAGTTCCTGTCTGGTTTCAGGCACATAGCGCTGTGCAGTATTCAATTCGGTGTCGGTTGGGAAAAGAATATGACGAAGTTTGCGAACTGCACTGGACAGTGTGGATTCGGTTAGCATGCGGTTGTAAACCAGGTTATTGAGCACGTTATCGCATAAATGGTTGAATTTACTGGACCGATCCAGGTAGCGGGCGATGGCCGATATCTGCAGGCGGATGAATGGGTGTCGCTCAGAGAAGTATAACAAATGATCCAGAAAGGGGAAAATGGCATATTGCACAACAGAAAGCTCTGGAGCAGGTTTTATCGAAAAAACAGATGTGCAATATGCAATGATATGGCCCATGCGTCTGCTAAGTGCAGAAATTCCGTCAAAAAATGACTTTTTCTGAGGCTTCGTGTTCTTCGCACTCTCACTGATAGCTTTACAAATATTCCAAAGCATAAAGTTGTCACTAAGGTTCTCAACAATATTTTTGACTATCAAATCTCCAAAAAGAGTTTCCATGAAGTATTGGCTTAATTTCGACTTAGCCTCCTCATTCGGCAACAATAATTGCAACATTTTCTGAATCAGGATTTGTCTATACTGACGTTCGCGCTCAGGCTCTTCTAAACTGATTGCAAAATGGCCATTGATCGTGAGGTAATTTGCAACAAATTCATCAGCAGTCTCGGAGCTGAACCTGGTTCCCATCCGACATTTGGCCTCTCGCATGGCGGTCAGGTGTTTATCAAGGATGACGAAAATGTCATCGAACAAGAGCTGGCTCCAGTTCACTCGAAGTGATCTCTGTTGGATGTCTCTTGTCATATGCGCTATCAGAGCTACTATTTCGCTCATAAACTCTGAGTTCTCGTCAAAAGACACTCTGCTGTACCAGCTGGTAACGAACTGCCGAAGGAACAAGCCCACTAACGCGTATAATTCAGAGTCCACCTTGGAAGACGAAGTAAATGCCGGCAATGTATCATGTTGTTGGCCAAATAATTGTGCTATTAGCTCGTCCATGTATTCAATTGTGTCTCTTTGCGGCTTTTCAAGTGACTTCTGGGTGGTCTGTATTTCATTTCTTCGTCGTATATATTTCAAACGAGAGGTCATTTCAGTTTAAATGAAGCGATAAAAATAAAAATTGTAGATAAATAAATCCCTTGATTAAATAAGAGATTTCAACCAGATTTTGAGAAAATATATCTTTCATCACTTTTAATCATGTCCGACTCCGATTCTTTCCTGGATCTCGAAGATGACATGGATGACTATCTGGCTCGGTATCGTGAACAACGAATGGAGGAGTTGGCCAAGGAAATCCAACACGTAAAAAAAGGTCAAGACGCGTACACAGAGCTTCACGAGGAGGGAGAACTGATGAGGAAAACCGCCTCCACGCAGAACGTTGTGATATTATTTTACAATCCTGACTTCCAGACCTGCAGATTGGTAGATTCCGCTTTGAAAGAGATAGCTTCAAAATACTACGATACCCAATTTTACAAGATTCTGGCGACCGAAGCTCCATTTTTGGCAGTTAAACTGCAAATCAAGGTTTTACCCTGCGTTCTAATGTTTAAAGATGGTCTTGAAACAGGTCGTGTGGTCGGCTTACAGGGCCTCATAGATGGAACAGACATCCAGACATTCACATCTAGCAAGCTTGAACAACTTTTACTGGGCCGAAAAGTGATTAAGCCAAGAGTTATGGATATCAAACTCGAAAAATAGATGAGCGTTTTGTACAAATAATAAATAATTGATACCCCCGAGAAAATAGTTTTTGTTTTATATCATGCCACTGATCGAGTGTTCGAAATTTGTTCCACAACGCAAATTTGTGACTCTTGCTGCAACAGCAATCTCCCAGCTTTACAAGGACATTTCTCTAGCAGACAAGCTGGAACGTGGTGGTCTTCATGGTAAAACATCGCAGACTGATACCGAATTCTTGACCAAGAAGAAAGCTCCCCTGTTCAAGCGGCCAGAACCAAACTACCCGCTCCACGTTCCTCTGTACTCGTTTGAAAAAGTTCTGTTATTTGCTGGGTCGGCAATTGGTGCTTATCTACACCCTGAAAGGAACGAGTTTATTGTTGCTCTTGGGGAATCTACAGCACTACCTTATTTTTTGAAACAGCTCCGAGTCCAAATGCTAAACGATCCAACAGGTAGACAGATTCTGAAAGATCGTCCATATATAACATCTGATTCATTGCATCTTGACAAGCTTCGACAATACCCTGAAAATTCGTTGGCTAGAACTTACGTCGATTGGCTGGAGAAGGAAGGAGTGTCACCGGACACCAGAGAGCCTGTTAGATTTATTGATGATGAGGAATTGGCGTTCATCTTTCAGAGATATCGTCAATGTCATGACTTTTACCATGCTATCACAGGATTGCCGATAGTAAGAGAAGGAGAAATTGCTCTGAAACTGTTTGAGTTTCTTAATCTCAAGATCCCCTTTGCTGGAATGGGAGCCTTATTTGCTCCAATTCCCATCAAAAAGTCTCAGAGGAGCAGATTACTCAATATCTATTATCCCTGGGCGCTGAAGAACAGTTTCACATGCAAGCCGCTTATCAATGTCTACTGGGAACAGATTCTTGACAAAGACATAGACGTCCTCCGGTCCGAGCTGGGCATCGAAAAGCCTCCAGACATGAGAACTCTCAGAAAGAAGAAACTGACTACCTTGTAAATAAGTCGAATCGTTAATGATATGCTATGCGCTCTATAAATTCTAGTTTTTGTACTTGAAGATTTCAGACAAGACACCCGAGGTCGTTTCGTTGACCTCTGAGATGACATCTGTGGTCTTTTCGTTGACTTCTTCTATCAAATGTTGAGTTTTGTCAGCTAATCCGTGCCATTGTTCTTCCAAATTTTTCAGCACAGAATCGAATCCTAGCTTACCCTTGGAGGCGTTTTGACCAAAGCGTTCCACAGACCAGTCCTCCAACTTGTCACAAATTTGGCTCAGCGATGCAAATGCGGTAATCTCAGCGACCTGCTCAAACCGGGTTCTTGAAGCGGGACACACGGGATCAGGTCTGTACACAACGGTCTCGTACACCCTCAGTAACTTGGACATCGTAAGGTTGCACGAACGCATAGTCAGAGTCTTCTGGTTGCGGTCGATCACAGAGACTTCCCGAACAAAAGACTTGTCTTGCCCTCCAACAAGGAACATAAGCCACCGCGGAATCGGCTGTTTGCATGTGATGAGTCTTTCCGTGGTGAGTGTTCCCTTCTCTGCGTCAAATTCGCGACGCAGAACATCAACACCAACAACGTGTGTGCTCAGTTCGTTTGGATATTTGCACCAATTCGCAGCGCTAACATAGTCCCACGAATAATTGTAAAATTGTATGGAATTAAACACCTTCATGTTGCGTAGGGGATATGGAAAGGAGCTGCGTGCTTTTTAAGTAAAATTTTTTGCTGGCGGTGAAATCCGGAACGGGGGCAAAAGAAATGTAGCCGCCCGGGCTGTCCTAATCGGGATTACGTCAGCTCGCCTATCACCACCCTCTGGAAACGGGTGTCCTGGGGGTCGTATCTCTGGCGCAACGGCAGAGGACTTAGACCCTGTGGCCTGATCCACTGGTGAGCCAGATTTTTCATGAGATTGTTCGTGCTGAATGGGTTCTGGCACAGGTCCTGCAAAAACGATTTATTGTCTGTTCTTTCAGTGTTGAAATATTCCCTAGTGGTGATTCCGGTCAGGCCCAGACAAATGTGGTAAAAAAGCACAAGAGCTGGGTAGATAAGCCCCATACCGGCATAAATGAGCAGAAATAAGCTCATTGGAGTGTCTGAGACATTCTCTCGCGAAAGACGGTAGCTTGTCTGGGCTGCTACGAACACGCATAGCAACACAGCACTAACCAAGAAGGAGAGAAAATGCCAGTAATTTCGTTGTCCAACGCAATTTGCAAGCCATCTGCAATGATGGTCCATATTGTACACGCAGGCGTCGCACCTGGAACAGTGAGCGGAACGCACTGGTCTCCAGATATAGCATGCGGTACAGAACTTGAGGTTAACCGTGGTTTTGGGACCGTTGACTGCAGCCCATTCATGGTATTCTGTTGGTAGTCCCCGTAGAGCTATATTATCCACAAGATGTATATTTCTTGGGAGATATCCTGGATCTCTGTTGGCAGCTCTGATGAAGCTGGATGCGGTCAGGCACCACAAGTAGCAAAATATAAAAATAATAGCTGGGGATATGTGGTTCCATGTGTATTTTGCCTGGAAAACAATATACAGTGGTAACGGAACAACAATGGCAATCATTACACCAAGATACTCGGCCAGCTGGCGCCCAGTGACAGTTTTCGAGCCTCTAAGTCTGGCACCAAAAAGAAAATACTGTTTTTGTGTGAGAGCCTGAAAGTTGTAGACTGGAGAGGATGAGGAAGACGAGGTGAAGAACCACGAGGCCAGGGACAATTTTCCTGAGCGCGGAAAATTCACCTGTGTACCTTCAAACTTAGAACTGTCCGATGGTCTGGAGTTTATTGTCTTCTCATGTGTAGCCATTCATCAATTAATGGGCGTAACTGGTTTTATTTTTTACTAAATATTTATTCTCGCGAATTAGGTCCCTGGAGTGCGCGAATTTCACACGGCCCCGCTAGGGGGCGCCCGCTGCTAGGTCTAAAATCCGCCGCTGTTTTTCTTTACACCACGATAATCGAAAATGACCGACGAAGTTAAAAGTGCCAAAGATGCGGTAAGTAATCTGAAGAAAAACGCGTTTTCTAACAATTAGCTCGTGTCTGCACTAGTGGAGCTTTCCAAAGCTGCGAGCGATGCGTCGAAAGCCACGTTCCTATTTTTCAACGCGTTGGAAAACAACAACACTGACCGTTCTTTGTTTGAAGATCTGATGGTTCCTATTGTTGGCCATGACTCAGTTCCTATGCTTGCCAGCATTGGCCAGCATGACAAGAAGGAGGAAAAGAAGAAGAAGAAGGTTCCTAAGGACCCCAACGCTCCTAAGAAGCCTTTGACTTCATTCTTCTTGTATTCCAATGCCATGAGAGACATTATCGTCAAAGAAAGAATGTTGTCCGGCGAAAGCAGCCTCTCGCAGCCTGAAATTGCTCAGGAGACGTCCAGGAGATGGAAGGAGCTCAGCGACAGCGAGAAAGCCAAATGGAAGGAGCTGTACGAGGAGCAGAAAGCCATGTACGAGGAGGAGAATAAAAAGTATCTTTTGGCCAAAGAGACCGGCGCTGCATACACTGCCCCAAAAAAGCCAGAGGTTGCTCCCACACCTTCCAGCATGAAGAAGAGTGATCATGAGAAGAAGAAGGAGAAGAAGAAGAAGAAGAAGGAAAAGCAGCAACAGCAGCAACTCCTGATGGGAGACTAGAATGTCTGACTCGTGGACCGATGCTTGATAAACTGCGGTGCTACCTGCTTGTTTTGTCGCTTTGTTATATTAGTTTTGTGTGTAAGAGTAGAAATTATTTCTTCAACTTGGATTTTCTTGTGCATGTTCGAGAATCTCGTTTGGATGCGAATCTTTGATGTGGTTGTACAGCGTGGAGTAAGTCAGGAACATTTCGTCCCCCTGACAGATGCTGCATTTGTAGAGTCCGAGTTTGGTGATCGTGTACTGCAGTGCAGCGCCTACGATCTGGCTAGATACCTCTGTAGACATCGTGGAGCTTGCAGAGTTTGGTGATTCGGTGACTTCTTCGTATTTCCTTTTTGAGGGTTTCGTGAGTTTCGTTAAAGGTGGTGTTGATTCCTTGGAATCGCTAGGTGACTGGGTTCCGCTATCAAGGTTTGGCTTCAGCGGGCGTAAATGTCCTCGTTTATCCTTGTTGTAAGCTTTGTTAGCCTTCATTAGCTGCTCTTTGGGCACCTTGAACCTCAGGGCCAGCTGGTTGAGCGAAACTTCTGGCCATGGTTTGATCACCGAGTTTTTCTTGTTTGGTTTTTCGACAATCTCAGATTCAGACAAAGCAGGGCTGGAGTAGAGAGGGGTGAACCCAACTGGAGTGAGGTCTTCTGTTGGAGTAGGCGTCACCTTTTCGACCACCAGGCTTTCCTCTGCTGGGGCAGGGACCTTAGGCTCTGTGAGATCTTCGCCGTTCAACAGTTTGTCAAGATTTTCATATTTCTCCAGTTTCTTACTTAGATCCTGTACCTGACCCTGCAGCGTAAACACCGTCAGCATTAGTTTGGAGATGACCTCAGTTTGGTTCAACGAGGACACAAACTCTTTGTCTTTCAGTTTTTCGGGGTCGTTGATTTTCAGCGATTTCAGAAACGACATCGGTGGGGCAGGATGTTCGCTTTGGCTCAAGATTTTTCGGACGTGATCAAAGGGACTGACGGCAAATTTTCTGCAATCAGCAAGAACTCCTGAACTTTGAAGAAAAAAGGGATATGAACAAAAAATATAGGAGGTTCAAATTTTAAGCTAGCACAAGGCGAGAAAGACGACAGGAGACAAAGCAGAGTTTTCCCCTGTAATTTTCATTGAATCTACACCAGCAGGTTAGAAGCCAAACAGATTTCAGAACCTGCAACCAGATACCTGCTTGGATATCTGAACAAGTAACGGGACAGTGCCAACAGTTGGTTGATACGTCGATCGACCCAGTAAAAAGTTTCGACAAATTTTTTACACAAGCATGTTCAGACCACTAGTGCGGCAACCAGCAAGACACTTCTCGCGTGTTAGGCCAGCGCTGAACGCATCCAAGAAACTCGAGCAGATTGACAATCGGTTGAGAAAGTTACAGGAAGAGTCCCAGCTCAAGCCTGACGATGGCTCGTTGATCAACAGACCCGATCTTTGGCAAGGTCTTCCGGACAGTACGGTGTTGGAGCTGTATCAACAGAGAAAAATCAACGCCGGTAAAGATTACAAGCGCAGCAAGGAGGAGCTTGCGGCGCTGATTGCTGCATCTTCCGATATCTACACTGCCGAAATGGCAACCAAGGCTTACCAGAGCGAAGAAGGTGATATGTTCAGAAACGAGGTCAACTTCCAGTCGAAGATGTTCCACCAGAAGGGTTCCTTTTTAGCCGACGAGATCGAGCAGGACGAATACGACGAGTATCCAACCGATGTGCAGGAGTCCGTCGACAACTTCAGAGACCATTTGGAGTTCAACAGAGTGGCTGCGTACGAGTTGCCGTTATTGGCCAAGTACAGAAAGGAATACGTTCCTCCAAAGAAGGGAGAAAAGCCAGTCCTGTATAGATACACCAAGTACTTTGGTGAGGACCATCCTGGTGAACGCAAAGTTTCTGTCTCGGTCAAAGTGTCCGAGTTGAAGCTGAGTGCTGAAGAAGAACACAAATTCAAGCTGCTGGCCGGTGTGAGATACGACCACGTGAGGGACATATTCAAAATGTCGAGCGAAAAATATCTCGAGCCTGCCCAGAATGCCTCTTTCTTGTCTGAGGTGATGGACGACCTGATTGCAGAGGCTAAGACCAATCCTGCCGAGTACGCAGATGTGCCGCTGGACAAGAGACACACCAAGGCAAAATACAACAAAAAACAACAGCGTCGGAAGCGCGTCTACGAGTTCCCTAAGGAGTGGGAGCGGCCGATCGCGCCGGAATCCAGACCGGTGGAACTGCACAAGATGCTCACTGAGTAGTGTATATAGAGCACCAATGCAAACCCCACATCCGTACACCAGCAACTTTGAAGTGGCCGGCTGACAAAAAAATAAAACAAGGCTGACGAAGTACACCATGCCTCCACGAAACGCGAATCGCCGCAAGGGCAAGAACGTTTCCGGCAAGGGCAAGTCGAAGTCTGCAGTCGTTACTGAGGACCCGTCGCCTCTGCCCTCGGAAACCCTGCAGGCTGTTCTTTCAGAGCTCAATTTGAGCTACGACTCGAGTCTTGGTCTTTTGCAAGGTGACAGCATGTTCTCGACCCCGAGCGAGGCCAAACTGCTTGCCTTGAAGAAGCTACTCGAAAAACTAATCAGCAATTTGGAGGTGGGCATCGTGGCCGACAAGCAGCTGTTGGCGTCGATCGACGCGGAGATTGCTCTAGCAGACGCCGGCGTGGCTCCTAAGTCAGAGGGACCAGAGAGCGACTCTGTTCCAGAGGTGTCCATTAAGCGTGAGCACGATGACGACGACGATGACGACGACGATCTCCAGCTGTCGAAACGCAAAAAAAGACGGATAATCATCACTGCAAATGGAGAGCGTCAGGAGATTACTCCGGACTCGAAGGACGAGGACGGCGAGCCTGCGGAGCACAATGGCGTGGCTGGGGATGGTTCTGAGGAAGATGATGTTCCTCTACAAAACACAGAGATCAAAAAAGAGAAGCCTGTTCTCAAGATTATTCACAAGAAACACGACGAGGAGCAGGAAGACGGCGACTCTGAGCTCATTCCGTCCGTGTATACCGGCAAGGAGAGGCCTGATTTCCATGTTGATGAGCTTCTGAAGTCTGCTCGCGAAAGGCTGGAACTTTATGACGAGGAGGAGGCACGCCAGAAGTACGGCGACGGAGATGAATTCTTGAAGCGCAAGTACGCCGTGTCCGAGTTTCCTCACGACGACCTGAAGGACCTGCTTCCCGGCGAGATTCCGCTGACCGATTTTTCCACCGCCAAGCCGAACAACAACCAGATTGCGTTCACCTCGTTCCAGGCGTATGTGGACCCCTTTTTCAGACCGTTCACCGAGGAGGATATCCGTCTATTGCGCACCAAGTGCAACCTGAGCAGCAACCTCCCACGCGACTATGAGGAGAAGAAAACTCCCTACCACATTCCCCGTCTGGGACCTCACTACGCAGATGTGTGGTATGAGGAGGACCTTCGCAGCGGGCTGATCAAAGACAGCGGGGGCATGGGCTTCAGTTTGCGCAAGCAGCTGGAAATGAATATGCTGAGTCTCGTGGAGCCGAAGCAATCGTCTGATATGTTGACGAACGAGGTGCTCGAGACAGAGGACGTTTCGTGCGGTCCGCTGACTTCTCGACTGTTGTCGGCTCTGATCAAAGATACCACCGACAAGACGGAGCCGGACGACAGTCTGGCTGGATCGCCGGTGGGCGAGGACAGTATAGACGGCAAGGGAGACACGCTCTCGTCGTCTGCGCTGGCAGACCAACAGGGCTGGAAATCGTCCATCATCAAAACTGATTACAAGACTCTGGACGAACGTCTGAAGCGAGAGCTGCGGTATATCGGGGTATACATGAACGTGGAGCAGACGTTGAACGAGCCTGGGTTTGACCAGGACTGGGTGCAGAACAGAGAGGACGACGAGATCTGCAAGGAGCTCCGTCACCTGCAGCAGGAGCTCAAGTCGGTGCAGGCCCGCAACATCAAGCGCAAAAAGACCATCATCCCTGCGGTGGAGGAGCAAATTGCGTGGCAGGAGTACATGTCTATATTGGAGGACCTGGACAAGCAGGTGGAGCAGCACTATCGCCGCCGAATCAGCGTGACTCCGAAGAAGGCCAAGAAGCGCGGCCCTACCTCTGGACCGGGCAGCTCGAAGGAGAAGGACGAGTTCAACAACCAGCAGATAATGAGCAACTTGTCGTTCATGAGTCTCTTGGAGAAGCGGAGCAAGTGGATTTCACGTATCGGGCCGTTATTTAGGAGTCAGAAAGAGATGAGACGGATGCCTGACGAGTGTATTTTTAAAGACGTCAACATGGCGGAGAACGAGGAGGAAGAGGAGGGTGACGAGATCGCCGAGGATGACGTTCTGGACCAGATGGAGCTGGAATAGCTGCGCGACACGAAATAAATGTAAGTAGCTAACGAAATAAATAAATAAATATTTTTTGATGGAGTCTTTGACGTTTAACGAGTGTGGCCAGCTGTGGCGGCAGGACCCGTCGCCGTTCAACGAGCTTTTTGCGTTCGGCACGGTGGCCGACTACAAGAAAAACGAGCAGCTCATTGGGCCGCTCACGGACGCCCAATGGCTCAAGTTGCGACAACTGACACTCATGAGTCTGGCAAAGGAGTCACGACTTTCGTTCGATGAGGTGGCCGCGCAGTTGGGCCTCGACAACGTGCTCAAAACGCTGGCTGTTCTGGCGCACAGCAGTCTCCTGGAGCTGGAAATCGACGAGATCAACCGATCCGTGCGCTTCAAACGAGCCAGCTCGCGCGATATACTGGTCTACGGAGACCCCGAGCCCCATTTCACCAGACCGGCTACAGTCGGGACGCTACAACAAGAACTCAACAGCGGACACGAGACCGGGATCTCGAAGCTTAAACGGCGTTTAGAAAGCTGAATTCGAATGCATTATATAAATATCCAGACTGGAAAAACTTAGGCTTTCCATAACTTCTTGACAATTCCCACCAATCCTTCTTCCTCGGTCTTCTCGATGACGTAGACACCGTAACCAGCAAGCAGAGTACCAAATCCAAGAAGCCCCATTGCAGCCTTGTGCCAGATACCAAAGACTCTCAGTGGAATGTAGTCAATAATACAACTCTGGAAACCAGCGTAGCAGTGGTAGAGGAGCAAAGTACCCATGATGGAATCAACAAGCGGGTATGCAGTGCCGGTCACGAACGGAGTGATCATCAATGGAGCCATTCCAATTGTGACGATTCTCTCACCGGTCCAGTGCATAGATCCGTGGATCTTGGCTGGAGGAGGTGGGACGTATGCCTCATTGACGGTACCCACAATGTTTCCTGGGGGTTGCGGGATGGTTTTGATGAACCCGCGAACAGCAAGAGGTCTGAAGGTGGTGATTGGTTTAGCGCGAAGTCCAACTGCGAACATGATGGTGTTTTTTTGTCTCGTCTGGGGACGCACTAATATATATGGGTGTTACGAGCCCTGTCACTGCTTACAAAATTGTGGCCTGTGATTGCTTGCAATTCGGAGACCGATCGGGAATGTTTAAATGCTGGGGATTCGGGCTCCAGATCGAGCGTCCCGCCTGCCCGGCCTGTTCTTAGGCCATCCTGGGTCCAGCAGACCCGCCACCCGCGGCGGATAAGAGCACACTTTATCCGACCACACCTCAGACCGGATCTCTGCGCCGTACACTTGGCACCGAACCACTTTTTGTTCCCGAGATTGTATGTCCAAAGGAGACGTTGTTGACGAGAACGGCATCCCCTACAACTATCTCGTCGTCGTAGATGCTGGATCGAAGGGGTCCCGTGCGTACGTGTACTACTGGACCTCTGCGCAGTACTTGCTCACGAACAATCTACTTCAGCCCGTGAACGGCGATGTTAGACTATTGGAAAGACTTGATCTCGATTCCTCGGATCTGCCTCCTGTTCAGACTGGCAGCAAGTGGTTCAAGAAAATACGGCCTGGGATCAGCGAGTTCCGTGAAAACTCCGACCACATTGGCCCCAAGTACCTCAATTACCTACTGAAAAAAGTGTACGATATCATACCCGTTGAACAGCACTACCGAACCCCGATATTTGTGCACGCCACGGCAGGAATGCGCCTTCTGAAGCCTGCCGAGCAGCAGGATATCCTGGAGGACATCTGTTGGTACTTGCAGAAGGAGACAAACTTCTTCGTTCCCGACTGTCAGACTCACGTCAACATTATTGACGGAGACGTCGAGGGTCTCTACGGATGGATAGCACTGAATTATCTGTCAGGGACGCTCGCACAGAATCGCTCTTCGATCGGGCTGCTTGACATGGGCGGCGCGTCCACGCAGATCGCGTTCGAGCCGAACGAGAAGGAGTCTGCCGAACACCATAATCAGCTGATCCACCTGCAACTGGCCAGTCTTGGGCGAGAAACGCCCAATCTCGAGTACGGCGTGAGCTCGAACTCGTTTCTTGGATACGGGTTCAGTCAGATGCGGCTGAAGTACCTGCGGACCCTCGAGCAGAAACTCGAGCAGAGTGCCAAGACCGGGGAATCGCTGCGGTACGTGGACGACCCCTGTTTGTTTGCGAACCGTCGTGTCGAGGTCGATCTCGACGGCACAGAGGTCCAGGTGCGCGGGACGGGGAATTTCCGCGACTGTAACACCAACATCTACAACATGATCACGGAAAAATGCAGCCACCAACAGGACATTTCAACGTGTCTGCTGACAGACGTGAATCCCGAATTTAATCTGAACGCAGATGCGTTCTACGGTGTTTCTGGGTATTGGGACACAGTCTCGAAACTGTTGGACTACGACGATAAGGAAGAGGACTACGGGAAAATTTACTCGTACGACGAGATGATAGAAAAAACGCAGAGCCTGTGCTCGCTGAGCCGCAGCGAGCTCAAGGAGTACCGCAAATTTAAGAAGAACGAACTTGACGAGCTGTGTTTCAAGTCCACGTATCTGATCAACCTGCTGCACAACGGTTTTGGGCTGAACAAGAACGAGACGCATTTCCACGTCAACGATAAGGTGAACGGCTCGGTGTTCACGTGGACGCTGGGGCGCGCCGTGCTCTATGCCAGCGACGAGAGTCTGATCGAGGTGCAGAACTACGTGAGCAACTACGCGGAGAACGGGCACCGCGCCAGGGTCGGGTATCTGCACAACTCTGCGCCCGGGCTATTTGTGCGCGGGTCAGAGCAAGACGGCGTGGAGAGACGGCCGCTTTACGAGAAATTCGACGAATACAAACAACCGGGATTCTTGCGCTACTTAAAAGACTGCAAAAATTGCGACGACGTGGTTATTGGCGAGGTCGACCATAAATCATGGGCAAAAGCGCACTCGTGGGTTTTCGTGTTGGTGGCCGTTGGGGCAGTGGTGCTCTTCTGGGCCAACAAATCGCGGATTCTGCGGCTGCTGAGCGAGCTGATTCTGTTCTTCTCCTCCTTGCCCAGAAAAGCGCTGTATGGCCGCGCAGGAACAATCCATTGGCCATACCTGAGCAGCAGCCGGTACAAACGGACGCGGTCGCTGGATATCGAGGGCAACGACATGGAAGCGTTTGAGCTGTCGGAGATGGAGCTGCAGGACGACGACCACGAGGACGACGAGCGCGAGTTTGGCTTCGAGGACACGGAGGACCAGGTGTTGAGCGGGTACGAGGATTTTGATCTGTCGGAGGAAAGCGACGACGGCATTGAGCACGCGGTGTAAGCTAGGTGCCGATTTTCCAGCTCCTGAGATCGGCACGGTACTCGGTCTCCTGTATCGGGTGGTCTCTATCGCTGTGGACCCAAGAGCACTCGTGCTGAATAGCATCGATGTACGGCACGCCGTACTCGTTTTTCCGCCACCCGTTCCCGTCCTTTTGCGTGATGTCCCGGACGCACTCGATCGGGGTGTACTCGTCGTAGTTCATGCCGTTGAACTGCCAGCTGAACTTGTATGTCTTGTTGATGATGTCGTTGAGGACGAGATCCGAGCTCTCGTGGAACGGTCCCGGGTCGTCGACGTCCTTCGTGGAGCACTCTATGGAGTCCTTGAGCCCCGTGTATATCTGCTGCATATTTCTTTCTGGGATGTTGTAGCGGTGGCTCTGGGAGTCGTCCAGATGGCGCAAATATACAGAGAATCGCAGAATGGCGTTTGTTTTCGACTCCTTGAGCAGATAGCGCAGCTCTTTGGGCTGCGTGTAGTTGGCGTACTCGGTCAAATTCAGCTCCACAGAGCCCAGCCGGGTTTTCTTGCTCTGGTTCGGCTCAGACACAAAAAACGTCATGTAGAACCATTTGTCCGCAAGTCGGATGTCGTCTTTAGGGTTCGCATACAGCTTGATTTTTGTGCGAATTTGCTTCTTGTTGAACAGCGTCTTGTGCGCGTCAACCGGGTATGGATCCGACTGCGCCGAGTGTCTGTAGTGGAGCTGCTGTCTGGGACTGAGCCGCGTATTTGAGATCGTTTGCACATACGAACACAGCACCTTGTCCACCTGAGGGATGTTCGACAGCTCGTCCAGCTCCACCTCCAGGTCGAACTCAATTGACTTATAATTTAGCTTTAGCATATTAATTGAAATTCATAAATTAATCTATTTTGCTGTGAGATTTAAATATAATTATATTTTTTCTGTTTGCCACCATGTCGAACTGGAAGAAGCTTTTTAACAAATCCCACAAGACTTCACAGGTATCCAGCAGCTCGAGCCTGAAGACCACTCCGTCCACAGATACGGGTGCCTCGTACACGGACGAGGACCAGCGAGACACGCGCAAAACGCTGGTCAACGAAGTCGCGTCTGGTGTTGGGAACATGAACCTGGGCACAGACTCTCCCAAAGTGCTCACCAAGGACCTGAAATCTACGGACCCCGTCATGGAGAAGGAGCTGTCAAACCCAATAAAGTTACGGCCGGGACTGCTCATTGTCAAGATATACTCAGCCAAGGACCTGCAGATTCCTATTCCTCTGCGAATCACCAAACCAATCTTGACTCGTCTTGCAAACATGGGAACAAACCTGAACGAGGAGGAGCTGATAAAACGCATAGAGGCTCTAAGCGACACCATGGACGAAATCAACGACTCGAACATCTCTTACTACCTGCCTTCCACGCTGAGCATTAACTCCGGCGATGCCTCCAAGAACATGGTCACCAACTACAGTCTAGTGTACGTTGTGGTGGAGGTCGAGAACAGCAGTGAGAGAATCAATTCCACCGGTAACACCATCAGTGGCACCAAGTTCAACAGCGTGACAACGTTCGATATCACGTCTCCTAGCACAGCTATTTTGAGCGTCCAGGTCTACGTCAGAGTTCCTGGATCTCTTTTGGAGTCCGAAAGACAGGAGGACTGCCTTCTGGGAGCGTTCAGATACCCGTTGAACAACTCGGCGCTGCAACAGGACTCTGCCCAAATCCGCATTCTGAACCACGAGTGGAACAAGCTGAAAAACCCGTACACCGACATTGAGCTTCCGGGCGCCTTGAACCTCACCTTGGAGTTCAAGCCTCTGTCGATGACCTCGAAGAAGCTGCTGTCGATCGACGACTTCGACCTACTCAAGGTGATTGGCAAAGGCTCCTTTGGCAAGGTGATGCAGGTGCGTAAGAAGGACACAGGCAAGATCTACGCACTAAAGTCAATTAGAAAGTCGCACATTGTCAACAAGATGGAGGTCACACACACTCTTGCCGAGAAGTTTGTTCTGAGCAGAGTGACGTCTCCGTTCATTGTGCCTCTAAAATTCGCATTCCAGTCCGCCGAGAAATTGTATCTAGTTCTCTCTTTCATCAATGGCGGAGAGCTATTTTACCACCTACAGAAAGCCAGACGGTTCCCGCTGATCCGGGCCAAATTCTACATTTGCGAGCTGCTTTCTGCGATAGAAAACCTGCACTCCATGAACATTGTGTATCGCGACCTGAAACCAGAAAATATTCTGTTAGACTACCAAGGACACATTGCATTATGCGATTTCGGTCTGTGCAAAATCAACATGCAGCTCGACCAAAAAACAAACACATTCTGTGGAACTCCGGAGTACCTTGCTCCGGAGCTGCTCATGGGTAAGGGCTACACACGTGTGGTTGACTTCTGGACGTTGGGCGTGTTGCTCTACGAGATGCTCACCAGTCTGCCGCCATTTTACGACGAGGACGTGAACACAATGTACAGAAAAATCCTCAACGATCCTCTGGTGTTCCCTGCTGAGATAGACCCGCAAACGAAAGACCTGATCACCAAATTACTAGAGAGAGACCCTAAAAAGAGACTGGGGTACAACGGGGTGGAGGAAATTAAAACCCATCCATTTTTCAAAGATATCGACTGGAACAAGCTAAGCCACAAGGGCTACATTCCGCCATTTAAACCGCAGGTCCAGGATTCCACAGACATCAGCAACATCTCGTCCGAGTTTACAGACGAACGTCCGATGGACTCCGTGGTGGATGAATTTTTAAGCGAGAGTGTGCAGAAGCAGTTTGGAGGCTGGACATACGTGGGGACAAGTTTCAATCCAGAAAACTACACATGATCAAGGACAACTGCTCATATATAAAGTAGGGCAAACGAATATTACTATCTATTAATTTCCATATTATTAAGTTTACTCGATGCTGGATCAAGGCGGCTGGAAAACTACCAGCATGTGAAGCCACCGTCAACAGTAATGTTGGAGCCTGTGGTGTATGAAGAAGCGGAGTTGGACAGCAGGTAGAGCACGGTACCGGTGAACTCTTTGGCCTCGGAAAGACGGCCCATAGGCGTGAGAGAGAGCCATCTCTGGTACATGTCGTTGTTGCCGTTGATCACGTTTTTGGTCAGTGGTGTAAGGATGTATCCTGGAGACAGCGTGTTGACTCTCAGCGAGTACTTGGCCCACTCGGCGGCTAGCGACTTGACCATGTGGATGACACCGGCCTTGGACATGTTGTAGGCCACCTGTGGCTGTGGGTCGTTGACAATTTCACCGGACATCGATCCGATCATGACAACAGAACCTCCCTTGATACCGTTATCAATGAGAGGTTTAGCGAAGGCTTGTGCGACGTATAGCGCACCAAGGAGGTTCACTTTGATGAGTCTTTCTGCGTTCTTGGAAGGGTACTGTTCGGCAGGGAAGTTTTCGCAGTAGCCTGCGGTGTTGACGAGGTGCAGAGGGTACTTTCCAAAGTCTTCGTACACCTGGCTGAACACCTCTTGCACGTGATCTGCGTCGCTGATGTCGCACACGTACGAGTTCATTTTAGGGACAGACTCCTGTTTCATCTTGAGTTCTTCCACACAGAACTTCAGGAGCTCTGCTTGAGTTTCTCTGGTTCTTTCTAAGTTCATGTCGAGCAGGGCAACTTCGGAGCCGTAAGCCAACAAGCCCTTGATGATGGCATTGGAGAGGCCTCCGGAGGCGCCGGTCACGACAGTTAGTTCGTTGTCTAGTCTAAATGTTGGGATGAGATCTGCCATGTTTGCGAGAGGAATATGATTTTGAAACGGAAAATCACTCAGCTTTTATACTCTGCACGAGGGAAGGCACAGAACCACCAGTGTCATACAAAATTTTAATAGGAAATCCGTTTGTGGGGTGTCTGCTAAAAAAAGAAACGCATGTGCACCCCTAGTCACGAAACAAGAAACGTGGAACTCCGCGCACGGAATTCCGTCCGTGGCTGAAAACTCTGGCTCCTCCTCGTCTACACATCTCTACACCGCAAAAAAAGTTGGACCATGACTTTTCCTCAGTTCGACTACGTCCGCTCTGTTGCCGTCATTGGAGCCGGGACTTCGGGCCTCGTTGCCGTACAAGCCCTCTTAAAAGAGAACCACTTTGCCCACGTCCGTGCGTTTGAGCGTAGATCGACCCCCGGCGGCCTGTGGAACTACCATGGCTCGTCCTCAAATCTGGCTCCCAATTTGGCTCCCGATTTGGTTCCTGCCCCCGTTCCGTCCATTGACCCCCACCAGGCCGCCCATATCCGCCCCGTCCGACTAGGAAAGGACGCCTATGTCTGGCCCAGCGCTGTCTACGAGCTGTTGGAGACCAATGTGCCAAAACAGCTGATGCAATTCAGTGGCTTTCCTTACAGCGAGGATACGCCACTGTTTCCTACCAAGCAGCAGGTGTGCGACTATTTGCAGCGCTACGCAGCCCAGATAAGTGACCATGTTCTGTACAGCACCGCAGTGGTGTCTGTGACGTTCCAGCCGGCAGAAGCCAGGAAATGGAGGGTGTGCTACCGTCCGGTGTGCGATGCCACAGTTGGGGGCACGGAAAAAAATGAGGACGAGCCGCAGTTTGCAGACCGGTGCGAGGAGTTCGACGCCGTCGTCGTCGCATCTGGACACTACGACCTGCCGTACGTGCCCGACATCAGCGGGCTCCAGCAGTGGAACGAGAAGCACCCTGGCTCTGTGTCGCACTCGAAGAACTACCGCCACCCGCGGCAGTTCGCGGCCGTGCAGGGCCCGATAATCGTCGTCGGGGCATCTGCGTCTGCCGTCGACATCGTGTACCAGCTGTCGTACGCGCTCAGCTCCCAGGTCTACCAGAGCACGCGCACTGACGACCGGCCCCCAGTGTCTGATTACGTAATCACGAAGCCGGAGATTGTCAGGTTCGACGCTGCTGCGCGGACGGTGTGGTTTGCGGACGGGAGCTCCGTGGCCAACGTCGGGCACGTGGTGTTTGCGACCGGGTTCCTGCGGCACTACGCGTTCCTCGACGAGATCAACCGGTCGGCCACGCCGGTCGTCACCACTGGCGTGCGCCTGCACGGGCTGTATCGCCACGCGCTGAGCTTCAACTTCCCCGGGCTGGCGTTTGTGATGGCCCCGCGGTTTGCGCTTCCAGGACGCACTGCCGAGATGCAGGCTGTGTGGCTATCGAAGGTCCTGAGCGGCAAGCTGGGCCTGCCCCCACTGGAGCAGATGGTGGAGGAGGAGCAGCAGCTGCTGGCCGCACGCGGCGACACCACCAGGTTCCACGATCTGGTGTACCCAGAGGATCTGGAGTACGCGCTGCAGCTGTACCGGGAGATTGTGTCGACGCCAGGGTGGGAAGACGGATTGGTGCCCCGTCTGCTCGACCTCGAGGATCTGCAGCACCGCGCCTCGGCTGCACAGCTCAAAGCGGCTTACGTCAGGCACAAGGAGCTGCACCAGGGGGTCGGTGTTCGCGAGGCGCACGCTCTGCGTCAAACCGTTGGGTTCGAGTTCGAGAACGTGGATGCTGCAAGGTTCCTTGTATAGGGCTTAAACAGATGCGTTGGGGGTGCCACCCGCCTGCGTCTGCCGAAAATAGATACTTTTTCTTTTTTATTGCACATCTTTACACCCTGTTTTCTTTCTTTTCATGACTAAGCTCAACGTTGGATTAGTCAAGTCGATCGCTGTTATAGGCGGTGGTCCCTGCGGCGCGGCAGCCATCAAGGCCCTGAAGGCAGAGGCTGCCTTTGACTGCATCCGTGGTTTTGAGCGTCGCACAGGCACAGGCGGCCTGTGGAACTACCACGACACCAGCACACGCCCCGACGCAGTGCCGGTGCCCAGCGAGAACCCGCACGACGCCAGCCTTGTGCGGCCCGTGCGCTTGGACAACAACAAGTACGTGTGGCCCACGGCGATCTACGAGCTCATGGACACCAACGTGCCGTACCACATCATGGAGTACAACGGGTTCCCTTTCCCGAAGGACACCCCACTGTTCCCCACCAAGAGCCAGGTGCTGGACTACATCAATGCGTACTCGGCGGATGCGGCCCCCCACATCGCGTTCGGAACCAACGTTGTGTCTGTGCGCTACCGGCCAGACCAGCCCAAGCGGTGGCACGTTACGCACCGGCCAGTGTGCGACGCCACAAACGGCGGGCTCGAGCCCAGTGCCGCGGCCCCGGACCAGACAGAGCAGTTCGATGCGGTCCTCGTGGCCTCAGGCCACTACGAGCTGCCGTACGTGCCAGAAAAAAAGGGTCTGAGCGAGTGGGCAGCCAAGTACCCGGGATCTGTGTCGCACTCGAAAAACTACCGCCACCCGCGCCAGTTCGCCAACATGCCGGGCAACCTGCTCGTGGTGGGCAACTCGGCCTCCGGCGCAGACCTCGCGTACCAGCTGGCCACCGTGCTCCAGCGTCCCGTGCACAAGAGCGCCCGCTCCAAATCGATGCTCCCGGGCGGAACGAGTGATTACGTCATCACGAGACCCGACCTCGAGCGGTTCGACCCAGCCACGCGGTCGGTGCGGTTTGTGGACGGGTCCGTGCTCGAGAACGTGCACCACGTGGTGTTTGCTACGGGGTTCCTCCGCCACTACCCGTTCCTTGACGAGATCAACGCCTCCGACAAGCCCGTCGTGACCAACGGCCAGCGACTCCACGGCTTATATAAGCAGTGTGTCAGCTACCACTACCCGGGACTGGCGTTTCTCGCGGCCCCACGGTACATCCTGCCGACAAGGGTTAGCGAGGCGCAGTCGATCTGGCTGGCTAAGATCTTCCAGGGCAAGCTGGAGCTTCCGAGTGTGGAGGACATGGGGCTCGAGGAGCAAACAACAGTCGAGCTGCGCGGGGATTCTGCTAAATTCCACAACCTGTTTTATCCGGACGACGTGCATTACGCTCGACAACTCAACAAGCAGATATACTCGACTCCCGGCTGGGAGAAGGGGATGGCGCCCTGCGAGTGGGGGTACCAGGACCTGCTGTACCGCGCCTCGGCAACAAACATGAAGGAGGCGTACCTGAGGTACCGAGAGCTGCACAACGGAGAGCGTGTCACGAGCGTGGACGACCTGTGTCAAGGCGTGGAGTTTCAGTTTGATAAAGTCGACCCACAGGAGTTAGAGTGGTGAAGTGCAGGTCCCCAATCGCCGCCACTGGATGAGTGATTGATGGTTCCGATTAGCTGGTCTGTGATAGCGGGATTTGAAATGCTTGGCTATCACAGACAGATTCTGTTTCGATTGGCTGGTCTGACCGACAAGAGCGCAGTTGTAGGGATGGGCCTGATATTTGCCCTAAAACGGAAAAAAATTACCGTGCGTCTGTCAGAATGCGCACGGTTGGCTGAAAACGCTGTGATAAGATAATGCAATCCTGATTTGACAGAGTTGTAGGGTCCAGTAGTATAAAATGTCTCCTTTGCTAGCTTTCTATTTCCCAACGAGATGGGAGGATACGCGAATTCGGGACTAGGATCTGCCGATCTTCTGTACGCTGCAAAGCGCGACTCTCTCGCAAATCTGGCCGAAGAAACGGCCACCTTTAGCGCCGCAGACATGGGCTACGTTATGTTTTGCACCGTTGGAGTTATGATTCTCACCCCCGGCATCGGCCTCTTTTACGGAGGCATGCTCAAGAAGAAGAACATCATCCAGATGCTCTTCCAGTCGTACATGGTCACCAGCACCATCACAATCCAGTGGTTCCTGTTTGGATACTCGCTTGCCGTGTCCAACTCTCCGTCGCACGTTTGCGGAAACTTTGACCTTGGTGCTCTGTGGAAGCTGGGAGCAGGCGCCTTTGTTGAGGGCGGGTCGATCCCCGCCATCATCTACTTTACGTTTTCTGTGTTTTTCCCCGTGGCTACCGTGCAGATTTTTGTCGGAGCCATAGCCGAGCGCTCCCGGCTGCTGCCTTCGCTGGTGGTGGGCTTCATCTGGTGCACTGTTTGCTACTGTCCGTTTGCATATGCAACCTGGGCCGGAAACGGCTGGCTGTATAACCTCGGAGCCCTGGACTTTGCCGGTGGGGGACCTGTCCACATTGCTTCGGGGGTGTCGTCGCTGGCTTACTCGCTCTTCATCGGCAAGCGCAAGAGTTGGAAGAACCCAGCCACCAAGAAGGACTACAAGCCCCAGAACATGGTGGCCACGTTCATCGGGGTCTCGATCATCTGGTGCACGTGGCTGTGCTTCAACTCGGGCACGCTTCTGTCGGTGAACACCCGAACCGGGTACATCATGGCCAACACGCAAATCGCAGCCTCTGCGGCCAGTTTCACCTTCACCGTCGTGGACTACCTGATGGAGGGCAAGTGGAGTCTTGTTGCTGCGTGCGAGGGTGCCGTGGTGGGTCTCGTGAACATCACCCCTAGTTGTGGCTTTTACACCCCCTACTGGGCGTTCATCACGTCTGCGTTTGTGGCGCTGTGCTGCCGGCTACTTTATAACTTCAACGAGTGGGTGGGCATCGATGACACCACGCGCTCGTTTGTCGTGCACGGTGTCGGGGGTATCCTGGGCTCGATCTGTCTGGGGGTGTTTGCCACTCCCTACATCGCCGGGCTGGACGGAGTCACCGAGATCCCCGGCGGCTGGATCTACCACCACTGGAAGCAGATGGGCTACCAATTCGCGGGCTGGACTAGCATCACGGTGTGGTCGTTTGTGGCCACGTACCTGATCTGTTTCCTCGTGGACAAGATTCCGGGCTGCAAGATCAAGGCCAACGACGAGGCCGAGGAGATGGGCATGGACTTCTACGAGATGGCTGAGTGCGACGGGCCGGGAGACGACTACTCGATGGACAGAAAGAACTCGGACGTTTCGTACCACGAGACCAGCGGCGCCAGCGGGGTGGGAACCTCGAGCGAGGTGCACGAAGGCAAGCTGATGCACCACTTCAAAACAGAGGAGGTTTAGATTGGCGTATAGCAAGTATATACCACTGCGCATATAGCGTGGTGCCACTGGTCGGTGTACCAGTGCAGTTTGTTCATGAACGCTGTTGTGCCGGAGATGGGCAGTGTGAGCAGGACTGGTGTTAGGGGTGGCACATTGAGCATGACTCTGTTTTTCAGCAGCTCGTCGTAGAACATTATGAGCAAAGGTGTTTCTGCTACGATTATCCAGGCAAGGCCGGCTATCTGGCGGGCCGTTCGAGGCATGCGTTCGATTTTGGCTTTCAGGACGCTGTGGAATTTTGTTTCGAGTATCAGGAGGCAAGGGGAAACAGCAAACAGGAGCAGACTGTAGAATCCGCAATCCAGATAAGGGATTTTTTTAGCGAAGCCAGGGACGTTTGGATTTGGGTCCAGGTTTCTGTGACTTGTTAACCAGATGCATGCGTTCCAATGGGTCAGGCCCCCTAGAATGAAAGTTAAATAAACCACGAGCAATTGTTTCCACTCGGAGTCGTCGCTGACGATTTTGTTGATAAGGAAATTCGACCATTTAAAAGTAGTGTAGAGCAGCTGGTGCCACGATCTGCCCCAGAATGTTTTGAGCGATGGGTTTTGGACAACGTGGTGGAACTGAAAAGAAGGAGGAAATTCATTGATTGAGCAAAATCCCGTTGCAACGACCAGCGTAGCGAGATACAGATGGGACATGTTGATCACATAAAATATGGTGTAGCAGATGCAGAAGCCGATGGGGATCAGTTCCCAGATGCTGGAGACCTCGTGAAAAATCGACGGCAGCTCTGGATGCAAGCCGTAATGAGCGAAGTAGCGGTACCGGTGGAGATATGTGTGGCACAGGTCGAAGCCGATGGTTAGCACGATCGCGTGCCTTAGATTGGCTCTGAACCAGGGCCACCGGGGGTGTTGCGGACCGTACGGCGATTTGGGCATTTTTGCAGGCTCGTAGTTCCAGGCGCATCCTCTCATATTGAAGAAACAGCGTCTGAGCGTCCAGAAGAATTTCGACCGAGACCCTGTGCGCAGACTACGCACTTTGTCCAGAGTCTCGCGATGGGGCAGGAAATCAGAACGTTCCGGATACTCGACCACCACAAAGATCTCCAAAAACAGAAGAAACGCCACAGGCAGCGACAGACCAGCAAAATAATCCAGAGCGTTGATTGAGGGGACCGAGTGTCTCCGAATCAGATCGTAGGCCCCGATAAAACATGGGACAGCGAGGTATTTGCGCCATGGCCGGCACGGCAGTTGCAATAGTGCTACTGCTAGAATGTAGAGGGCGGCGTGCTGCCAGACTGCAACGGCTTTTTGCAAAAACAGCCAATTCATAAAAATACAATTAAACTTGTCATATACGTTACAGAGCCAAATCTAAAACAATTTAAGTTTCACATACTAAGCTTTTTTTATTCACTTCGTAAATACCAATAAATAATCATGCCTTGTTGATACCCATCACCAATTCCTTGTACTTCTCGGTGGAGAAGGATTTAGGTCTCTCAATTGGCAATCCGATACCTCTGTCAATGATCAATTGAGGCAAAACACCAAAGGCTCTGGAAACACCGAACAGAACAGTGTAGAAGGACTCCTCGGTGAAGCCGTAGTATTGCAGCAAAACACCAGAGTGCGAGTCAACGTTTGGCCATGGGTTCTTGGTCTTTCCGTGCTTGGTCAGCACCTTTGGAGCAACCTCATAGATGTTGGAAACGAGCTTGAACATGTCGTAGTCTGGCATGTGCTTGAGAGCAAACTCTCTTTGAGCTGTGTATCTTGGGTCGGTCTTTCTCAAGACGGCGTGACCGTAACCTGGCACAACACGACCCGAGTTCAGGGTCTCCCAGAGGTACTTCTCGATGTTCTCCTTGGAAATGTCACCCTTGAGCTCGGTTTGCATGCCCTTGAGCCACTCAAGCACCTCCTGGTTGGCTCTTCCGTGCAATGGACCGGCCAATCCGTTCAAACCAGCGGCCAGAGAAAGGAAAGGCGAGGACAGAGCAGATCCAACCAGATGGGTGGTGTGCGCAGAAACGTTACCACCCTCGTGGTCAGAGTGAATCGACAGGTACAGTCTCATCAGCTCGACGAACTCTGGGTTGGAGCCGTATCCCAGCATCTGGGCGAAGTTAGCACTGTAATCGAGACCAGAGTCAACAGAAGCAACCTTACCGTCTTTGAAGATGTTTCTGTAAATTCTGGCGGCGATAACTGGCAATTTGGCCAAAAGCTCGATGGAGTCTTCGTATGTGTACTTCCAGTACTCCTTCTTGTTGACACCAGCGGCGTAAGCTTTGGCAAATTGGGACTCGGACTCCAAAGCAGTGACAGCAATGGAGAATTGAGCCATAGGGTGCAGAGTAGCTGGGGATCTGTCAATGATCTCCTCAACGTGCTTAGGCAATTTAGATCTAGCGGCCAACTCCTCAGAGAAAGCCTTGGTTTGAGAGGCAGTTGGGACCTCGCCGGTCAGCAAAAGCCAGAAAAGGGCCTCTGGCAAAGGTTGTTCACCCCCCTCTGCCTTAGGAAGCTCGCTTTGGATGTCTGGGATGGTTCTTCCTCTGAATCTGATACCTTCCACAGGGTCCAGCACGGATCCCTCCCAAACGAGACCCTTGATGCCTCTCATACCACCGTAAGCCTGTTCCAGCAAAACCTCTCCAATGACCTAAAAATTAGTGCTGTCCAAAAAATAAAATGAGGCCAACTCCGGCTCCGAGACGCAAATCCTCACCAGCGTGAACGTCCCTCCGCAAATTGGCCCTCCACAATGATACTCACGGTTTTACCATACTTGGACTTGAGCTCCTTGACCTCGGCCTGCTTCTCAGGCAAAAGCTCTTCGAATCTCTCCTTAAGCGTCTAACTGGTTAGTCATGAAACTCGCAACAACTTACTGGTTCCTTGGTAGAATAAGCACGAATGGCGTTCAGAAGAGAAGATCTTCTGGTGGCTGTTCTTGTAACTGTTCTCAATGCAGACATATTTCTATACACAGTTCGGACGTCTTTAAAGAAAGCAAAATATGGGAAAAAAGTTTCCTGTGCTTGAATTTATATCCCAGCGAACACCTGGGTCATCATTTACATAAACTCTATTGTACCAGATAGTGTAATAATTGGGACACCCCATATTCGCCAGACAGGAAGAAAAACAAGGCTGTGCCAACCGTTTGGCACAGATTTTGTTACTAATTGCGCGCTTGGTATTGGTCGTGCGGGGGCCGGATC
The DNA here is from genome assembly GCA_030674565.1 of Ogataea thermomethanolica. Classification (NCBI taxonomy): domain Eukaryota; kingdom Fungi; phylum Ascomycota; class Pichiomycetes; order Pichiales; family Pichiaceae; genus Ogataea; species Ogataea thermomethanolica. The sequence continues at coordinate 62,044 of JAKTYW010000006.1, forward strand.
AACAGGCACCGTCTGTGAGCCGGTGGAGAGCCCAGTGGCGAGCTACCGTGCGAAGAGCGGCTGCTCTGGCACCAGTGGACACGAATTAGAATATGTGCTACTCGCTTGCGATCTCGTTCACCCACGCAGGCAGCCAATTATATGTGTGCATTTGAGGTCATGATTTTTTTTCGACCCCCTACAAAACTTATCTTTCGTCCGGCACGCTTGAGGGTTTTGCTCTGGGACTTCTTTTACCCCACACTGCACCCCTGGCCCTCAATGCCCCGTCACATCTCGATTACCTTCCATGTAACCCGGGTCAGCGCATAAATATGGCCTGACTGCTTTTTTACCTCCCCCAGCACTGCAATTTGCTACATGCTGGCCGTGCCGCTCCACCCGTGCACCTCGAGTGCCTCGGACTCCTGCGAAAACGGCCCCGATATTTTCCAGTCCCTCCAGGTTTCCTTCACACCCCCCACCACACCATCGTATCGGCTTTAAGTCTCCACAGTGGCACGTCCCTTATCGAACAGCTCCAGGTTCAGCGCGTTGAAAAAACAGCACGGTTCCTGTTTTTCCACCACCCAAAACCTGATCAGGTTATTTACGTCCACTTTCTCGTACCCTTCCTCCGAAGGAAGCTTCACCCGGATCCCGTCCCCGTGGAAAATCTGGCTTTTTTCCTGTCCCTGGCGACTCAGATCCACCTGGATGAAGCTGCCCGTGTTGAACTTGGGATACATTTTCAGTCGGGTCTCGCTCAGAAGCTCGATTTTGTAGCCAAGAAGAAGAAACACAATTTCGTTAAACCGTGCTGTCTTGGAGCTGAATATCTCCTTGAGACGGGCTAATCGCTTGTTCAGAGACTTGATCTCCGCCTCTTTTTGCACCTGCTCCTCGCAGACTCGTTCGTAGACCCCCCGAGGGACCATCTGAGCGTCGGCGAGCTTGGTGGCCAGCAGCTGCTCGTTTTCCGCGCGCAAAACACTCAGCATTTTTCTCGTTATTTTCTCGTGTCTGGAAGCCGGGTTGTCGCGCAGCTCCAGAACCAGCGCGTCGGATCTGCTGGACCTCGACCGCTCGAGCTCGTCGATCCGCGCCACCAGCCTTGCATTTTTCTGCTTCTGCGAGGCCAGCTCCTCGGCCAGCTCCTCGCGCTCGCTCAAGTCCGTGGCACCTTGCGGCCCGTTTCTTGGTCGCTTCGACCCAATTCGTTCGTCCTGTAGACTCTGTAGCTGCTGCTTGTATGTCTCCAGAAGACTCACCAAACCGTCGAATTTCTGTGTGTTGTCTGGCTCGCGGTCCTTGCTCCTGATCAGCAGAGTATTTTCCTCAGTCAAGCTGTCCACTCTTTCCTTCAGAAGCTGGATCTCCTGTGTCAGAAGCTTGGTGTTGTTTCCGAGCTTCTCTTTTTCCGTCTCCAGTTCCAAAACCTGCTTCCTGAGAGTCTTGTGTTCGTCGTTGGCGGCCAGTAATTTACTCTGCAACCGCACGTACTCTGTCTGCGTTCTGGCCAACTCGTTGCGAACAGCGTCGATTTCCTGGGTCAGCAGCTTGTTGGATTTTTCTAGCGACGTTTCCTCGGCACTCCACGCACCCGTCTTGGTGTTGATCGAATCGTGTGCCGTTTGAAAAACCTTGAGCTTGTTGCTGAGCTCTAAGTTCTTCTTTTCAAGCTCCCTGATATACTCCATCTGGTTGCTGCACTCTTCCTCGTACAGCTTACGCGCCTGGAGTAGGTCTCTCTTCTGGTTTCGGTTCTGAAGCTCGGAGATCTGCAGGTCTTTCACGCTCAGCTGGCTGCTGAGCTCTTCGATACGAGCCTGTTTCGAAGACACCTCCTCGCCCAAAGACTGCTTCAGTAGGGCAAATTCGCGTTCCTTCGCCGCGTGCACATCTTCAAGGTGCTGCTGGATCTCCTGAAACTCCTTCAGATGCGAGTCCAGCGTGGAGGTCCTGGCATCGAGCTCGTCCCGCAGACGGCCATTCTCGTCACCCAGGGCCTTGTTTTGCACGAACTGCTGCTCTAGACTCGTCGCCAGCTGAGCATTCTCGCCCTTCACAAACCGCAGCTCCTCCAAACAATTGTTGTAGTTGCATGTCTGGGTCTCGAGATCTCGCTCCAGATCCAGGGCTCTGGTCTTGGCCCCCGTTCGCTCGGTCTCGTATCGCTCCTTGAGCTCGCGATACTGCGTTTCCAGAAGCTTTAGACGCCTTTGGGTCTCTTCCAGCACAGACTCACCGCACGGATCAGCAATAAATGGCGAACTGGGCGTGCTTTGAGTAGACATAAAACGCGACAAGTTTACGAGTTTGTGGCTAATGAATCAAAATCAAGTGGCAAATGGAGTCCAAAAAATAAATCAGTTTCGCTACCTGCACAGTTTATACACTCATGTCTAAAATGTAAGTGAAACAGCTCTGCCGACTAACATATAGTCCTAGAAATTTCAAACTCCTGGAAGAATTGGAGAAGGGAGAGAAAGGACTGGGTGCCGAGTCTTGCTCGTACGGCTTGCAAGATCTGGATGATATCTCGATGACCCATTGGAACGGCACGATCCTGGGACCGCCGAACTCGTCGCACGAAAACAGAATCTACTCGCTCACCATCAAGTGTGGACCAGAGTACCCGGAACAGCCTCCCGAAGTCAAGTTCATCTCGAAAGTCAACCTGCCGTGTGTGGATCAGAACACAGGCTTGGTGTTGTCCAGCAAGTTCCCTATCCTGTCCGCGTGGAAGAGAACTTACAGCATGGAGATTCTGCTGCTTGAGCTCAGAAAGGAAATGGCTTCTGGCTCCAATAGAAAGTTGGCGCAACCAGCAGAGGGAGAAACGTTTTAGTACCAATAGTACCATTACATTAGTACCACTTAACATATCTATACACTATTTATCCATATCCTTCATGATTCTCTCGTAGTACTGGTTCATTTTCTGCTGCAGAACCTTGTCTGCGCCTAGAAACTCCCGCAACAGCGGGTCTGTAGCGCGATACTCGTTATCTTGCGGCGTGGTTATTTCTATGTTGCGGTATATCTCCTGGTCTTTTTCGTCCTTCGAGGCGGGAAGAAGCTTGAACCCGCTGAGTTCGCGCCGCGTGTAGTACTCGGTGTCCTTGCAACGAGCGAAAACTCGTTTGAACGGTAGGCACACCGTTCTGTCTCCGTCAAAGGTGCACTGGTTTTGGGTCAGGCTCCATAGCGTGCAATTATCCAGACTGAGTTTAACCTTCCCATTTTGGTCTTGTATTCTCTCCGGTAGCAGGTGCGGATAATTATCTCGAATCTCGTCACGAGAGTACACAGGCAAGGCAGGAGCCATTAGTAAAAGAACCAGAAGAAATTAAATAGGACGATTACATAATTATTTAGCGATTTCTGTGGTATTTTTATTTAAATTGAACCGATCGCTTGTTTACCATGTTGTTCCAGCACCTCGAAGAGACAAGCGCGCGCCACCTGAAGCCTACGGATACCGTGTTTGCGTACGGAACAGCGGGCTTCCGGACCCTGGGTGCCATCCTAGACTCAACGGTGTTTAGAGTGGGAATACTGGCGGCCCTTCGATCTGCCAAACTTGGAGGAAAAACTATCGGCGTCATGATCACCGCGTCGCATAATCCGCCACAGGACAATGGTGTAAAGATTGTTGATCCGTTGGGTGACATGCTTCCTCAATCATGGGAGCCCTACGCGACCCAGTTAGCCAATAGTGACGATCTGGCTATGGATATTCAAAACATAATCTCGAAGGAAAGTATCGATATTTCTGAGGCCGGACTGATTGTTGTTGGGATGGACACAAGAGAGACCAGCAAGGATCTGGCTCAAGCGGCGATTGAAGGTATTGAATTGTTTAGCAAGGCTCAGAGTTACGGTGAATTGACGACCCCTCAGCTACACTACCTGGTGAGATCGCACAACGATCCCGAATTTGGGGAGCCAACAGAGACTGGATATTGCAAGAAGACGGTTGAGGCAGCAGAAAAACTGCTGAAGCTGTGGGGAATTGAGGAGCCGTTGAAGATTACTGTTGATGCTGCCAATGGAGTTGGTGCTCCCAAACTCGAGAAACTGGCCAAGATGAGCAGTCTGATAAACATTTCCATTATCAACAGTAATGTTGAGGACAAGCTGTGTCTCAACGTCGATTGCGGTGCTGATTATGTGAAGACCAACCAGAAACTGCCTGCGAATATTCAGCCGGCTTGCAACGAGTTGTATTCTTCATTTGACGGCGACGCAGACCGGGTTGTGTTCTACTTTTTGAAAGACTCTGACTTTTTCTTGCTGGACGGAGACAGAATTGCAACATTGCTTGCCGGGTTCATCAAGATGCTTCTCGTGGAAGCTCGACTGGAAGCCAAAACGAAAATTGGCATTGTCCAAACCGCATATGCCAACGGAAGCTCTACTCAGTATATTCACGAAAAGCTGGGAATTCAAGTTGATTTCACGCCGACCGGTGTGAAACATTTGCATCATAAGGCTCAGGACTACGATGTTGGGGTTTATTTCGAAGCAAACGGGCACGGGACCGTTGTTTTCTCTAATGAATTTATCAGGCTTCTGAAAACGGTCCAAAGCGAGTCTCCAGAACAGGAAAGGGCCCTCAAGTCGCTGCACTTGCTGACGGAACTTATCAATCAGACCGTCGGGGACTCGATCTCCGACCTTCTTGCCGTGCTGGTGGCTTTGAAAATCCAAAACAAATCGTGCATTGAATGGAGCCAGGACTATCAGGAGCTCCCAAACCGACTGTTCAAGGTGCTCGTGAGAGACCGATTCGCGTTCAAGACGACGGACGCCGAACGAAAGCTCTTAGAGCCCGCTGGGCTGCAGGAGAGAATCGACGAGCTGGTGGCCGCGTACCCGCAGGGACGCTCGTTCGTGCGTGCAAGCGGCACGGAGAACGCTGTGCGTGTGTACGCCGAGGCCGCTGCAGAGCCAGACTGCGAGAACCTCGGCCGCGCCGTGTGCGCGCTGCTCGACACGTACTGATCGTGCTTACGTAATAATGCGGTACCTTAGAGGCACCCTCGCGCCGAGCAAGCTCAGCGACTTTCGCGTTTTTTACATTCCATAGACAAATTGAATAAACGCGTTTTGGATGTCTGAAGCGGCGCCCCAAGACGAGAGCGATGCTGTTGAGTTCTCTTTTGAGACTCGGTCAGCGAAAAGTACGTACCATGTTTCTCTTTTTAGCTAACCCGACCCGCAGGCAGCTTTTTAACCCCGATGAACAACCATGCCCATGTATTTGATACTCCCGACACAAAAGCAACGTCTCCGCTGAAGATTGGCCGTCAGAGTGGGGCTGTGGTGTCCTCCTTGGCCACCGCGGAAAAACACGATTTTAACTATTTACTCGGGCAGCTATCTCCTGTTCCTGGTACGTGGATTGATGCGAGCGAAAAGAAGCATATTGAAGAGGAGCCTGATTTCAACAAATACACTGGTTCCAACGAGAGTTCTCCGCAGAGCGAGAAGAACCTGACCATGGAGTCTATTGCCGGCGAGCTGGATGAGCGTCTCTCTGCTGGGAGTCCGGATCAGAGTCGAGATTCCAACGTTTCTCAGGCCGACGAGGCCGCCAAGCCCGGCACTCTGGGCAGCGTTTTGACCCAGTCGCTGGGGATGTCGAAAAAACAGGACGTTTCGGAGGACCCGTACGACCAGACTCTCAACACGATCCAGACCAGCGAGATCGCCAACAGCTCGATGGACGTGAGTAACAACACCACACATAGCGAGGACGACTCGTCTGTCTCGGAAAGCAATTTTATTGATCTCGACAAGGAGAACCACGTTGCTCCGGGGGTGGACTCGGACAAGACGCCTGTTGTGGGGTCTGCAGGCTTTGACCAGGACAGGACGCCTGTGGAAGAGGACGTGAAACGGTTCACCAATCCTCTCAGCTCTGCCGAGATGAGGATGTCGTCTTTCCGCCGAGCAGGCTCTCCGCTGGTGGAAACGGCCATCATCGAGGAGCAGGACGAGGAGGAAGACCACGACGAGGTGCACGACAACGTGGGAGACCTGGCAGACATAAGCAACGAACGATATGCGGGGCTGGCTCTACGGCACTCCAAATACTCCGAGCAGAGGAACCAGAAGCACCAAACGGCCACCTCGAGCATTTATTCGGAGGTGGTGGACTCGTCCAAGTTCCGCCAGCCTGCTATTTCTGCTGTTCCGGCGGTGCGTGCCAGCACGTCCTCGAGCATCTACGAGCCCGTGGGTGCCTCGAAAATGCCATCCATTTCGGAAAAAGATAACGTCCAGGCGGTGGAGGAACCGCTCAGAGGACTTGCCTTGAGCGACTCTGTTTCCACGTCCACGAGCAAAACGCGGGTCTCGGTTAGACAGCAGTCGTTGTACCAGGACATGTACCTGAAAAAGTCAGCGAACTCGAGTCTCAACAACATTTCGAAGCTGGACTCGTCTGCGCAGCTCCAGCAGCTACACGCCGAGTCGGAGTCGGTCCACGAGGATGACGAGGACGACGCGTCGGCGCTGTTTGTCACTGCGCTGTACTCGTTTGACTCCAGCTCTCTCGAGTCCAAGAACGATGCCTCCATCTGTCTCTCCTTCAGCGAGAACGACATAGCGTTCACGTACTCTCTGGACGACTCTGGGTGGGGCGAGGTGACCCTTTTGAGCTCTCTCAAGCGCGGATGGGTTCCAATGAACTACTTCCGTGCCAGTCTGACACAGGAGCTGGAGGATGACCCGCACCTCAGCCCGTACACCAAATTGGCTGCCTCCCGTGCACCGCTGAAGCTGCTCTTCAGAAACGCAGGGATGTTCCTGCTGAACCCGCAGAACAAGATGCTGCACCTGAACCAGGAGTTCAGAGGATACACCTTCGACATCAAATACATTAACGGAATCACACAGGGTGTGCGTTCGCTGCTGAAAGACACAGACTGTATCTCTAGAACCAGCGACATCGTCCAGAGAAAGCCGATTGTGCGCAAGCTGCGCAAAAAGCTGCTCCGTGACTGGTCGGACCTCCTGTACAAGGCCAAGGACTTCCTCAACACCATGGACGTGAAGAAGATCGAGTATCTGCAGCTGCTGACGTACCAGGTTCTGCAGAAGTCGATCACTTTTCTGGACGTCTGGGGACTCGAGAGCGACGATCTCGCCAACAGGGACAGGCAGCTGATCTCGTCCTCGCAGTTGATTCCCGTCAAGCTTCTGTCTTCTCCGCCGCACGCTGCAGGACGGGTCAACGAGCTGTACAACCACCTGATTGGCTATTTTGCTCTCATCTCCGGAAGACTCGACCTCGTGGAGCACAACGTCAAAGGGTGCGAGCTGCTGGAGAATATAGTGAACCAGATCAACCTACAGGTCAAAGAGCTGCAGTTTGTGGGGTCTCTGATCAAGAGCTCTGTTCCTCAAGGCTACCAGCTGCCGTCGGTGGCTCGAGGCAACATGTCCACCGCAGATTACCTGAGACTGCTGGAATCGAGCAACGACGCGCTCAGCGCCAATCTAGAGAGCTTCAACTACAATGTGCGTGTTCTGGTGGACGTGGCTAACCAGAAGACCAAGAACTCGCCGGCGCTCACGAGATCCGGTACCACCAGGACGAATGCTACCGTCCCCATGAAGGAGACTTATTTCTATTCCAGAGAGGGAGGTGCGGTGATCAACACGGCCTGCAAGTTGGTGTACCATGTCAGCACCTCGTGCAAGATCCTCAAGACGTTCCTGACAGCAACCAAGGACTTCGAGCTGCCGCCTACGCGCGACTATCCGGACTTCCTGGAAATGAATGTGTCGCCAAAGTTGTTCATCAAGATCTGCTCTGCCGGTCTGATTTCAGACAAGGAGATCACCAGACAGCTGAAACAGCACAAGACCACCAAAAAGGACAACAGGGTGTCGAAACGGTTCTCGATGTTCCGTGCCGGCGACTCGGCCAACATGGAGCTGACCTCGGACGGACTCGACTTTTTGGCAGAGGTGAGTCCTGGAAGCGGCTCGCCCTTCTTCCAAAAGGACGACACGTTTGGCCAGTTTCTGGACGGGCCGTCCGAGGAGTTCAATTTCGAGGACGAGATCATCAGGGGCTCCGAAAACGAGATCCTGGGGTCTTCGTTCAAGGCCCTGGTTTGTCTGCTGACCAACGAGAGCAACCCGCCCGAGTACTTCTTTATCTCGATGTTCTTCCTGACGTTCCGCATTTTCTCGCACGGAACAGTCCTTCTAGAGGAGCTGGTTGCGCGTTTCGACGTCAACAACACCGTTCTGGAGCAGGAGAAAAAGAAGGGCAACGGAAGCCTGCACATGCACTCGTCGCTGGAGTCCAAGATCAAGCACAGAAGACAGCTGGTTTGCAAGACGTTCCAGCTGTGGCTGGAAAGTTATTGGAAGCCCAAGACGGACTACAACCTGCTGCCTCCGTTGCTGAACTTCTTCAACGAGGCCGTCAAGGAGTACCTGCCACTGGAGGCCCTGAAGCTGGTGGAGACCGCGTCAAAGCTGATTGGAGTGCCGCCGGTCGAGACCATCAAGGACAGACTTAATTACTACAACAACATCGACAATGACTCGCAACTGGTTCCTCGCAAGATCTCGCCAAAGTTGCAGCACAAACACATTTCGCGGCACATATCCACCTTCTCGTTTTCCAACCCTGCTCTTGCGATGAGCGACATGGACACTTACAACTCGCTGTTGGACGACCTGGACAGATATGACCTCGAAAAAGTGGACACGAAAAATAGCAGGCAGTCTGTTAACCTAGGACTGGCCATTGACCTCAAGAATACGGACTCCAACGTGGTTCTGTTGAGCGAGAAGCAGCTGGCGTCGATCCAGAAAGTCATTTTGTCATACAGAAACATGCTTCGCGAGCACTGGCAGCGTGGAAACATGCGTCTGGACAAATTTGTTCCGATGGACACGCAAAGTCTGGTGGAGTCGTGGTGGAGCACGGCGCAGGAGAGCTGGAAGATTGTGAACCAGGACCTGGCTCTTTTGAACTTCAACGGTCTGGAAATCGCCAAGCAGCTCACTCTGATCGAGTCCAAGATGTTCTGCTCGATCAAGGCGGAAGAGCTGCTGAACCAGAACTTCACCTCGAAGAAACTCCATCTGAACCTTTCTCCAAACATTCAGCGGTCCATTCTGTTCACGAACTTGCTGAGCGACTACGTGATCGAGAGTATTCTGCAGCCGAAACTGAGCATCAAGCAAAGAATCCATGCTGTCAAGTGCTGGCTCAAGATTGCCATCTCGTGTCTGTATCTGAGAAACTTCAACTCGCTGGCGTCCATCATGACCTCCCTGCAAAGCTTCTTGATCACGAGAATTGGCAAGATCTGGGACGGACTCACATCGAAGTACAAGGAGCTGTTCCAGTACCTCGCATCCATCATACACCCAGACAAAAACTACCACATCTACAGGGCCAAGGTCAAGGACTTCTTGGTGTCGAATCTCGAGGAGAACCTCGATATCCCAACGGTGCCATACTTGTCCCTCTTTTTGCAGGATCTGACGTTCATCGTGGATGGAAATCCAAATTACAGAGACAATACCAAATCCTTCCTGAATCAGAAGCTGATCAACGTTGACAAGTACACAAAAATCACCAAGATCATCCTGGATCTGCAGACGCTTCAAATTCCCTACAAGGACACGGGCGAGCTGGGCAAGATTTACAACAAGGACCAGAAGATCGACATAATCAGCAGTGCCACGATCCAAAACCTCAAACCCCAACTGCAGGACGAGTCGCAGAGCTTCGAGGACATGTTCTACATCGCAGGTGTGCCGTGTCTGCAGGAGCTGATCATGCTGGAGATTTGGAAAGTCAAGCAGATCAACATGAAGGAGAACGACAGAAGCTGGAAATTAAGCTGCGAGATTCAGCCCAGAGACGAGTGATTAAATAATTACCATCTATTTCTTCGAATTCTATATAATTTCAATTTAATTCTTGAGTTTCTTTTGGTTTCCGATGTAGTTGATGGCGGAACCGGCCTTGAAAAACTCGATCTGATCCTCACTCATGGTGTGCTTGCAGTCGATGACGAACTCCTCGCCAGAACGTTTGGTGACCTTCATTTTCAGAATGCCTCCGTTGTTTCCTCCCTTGGCAACCATCTCTGGAAGACCAACTGTGGTGAGCAAGTCGGTGGAGCTAATTCTATCGTAATCCTCCTCGTTGGCAAACGTCAGTGGGAGCATACCCTGTTTCTTCAGGTTGGTTTCGTGGATTCTGGCAAACGACTTCACCAGAATGATCTTTCCTCCAAGGAAACGCGGCGACAGAGCAGCGTGTTCTCTGGCAGAACCTTCACCGTAGTTGTGCTCGGCCACCACACACCATTCATGGTTTTCTTGCTTCCATTTCATCATCAGCTCCGGAATACCAAATGGCTTGCCGTCAAAGTCGTAAGCGGTGTTGACCTCGCCCGTCTCCTTGTTCTGTGCTCCGATCAGGGTGTTGTAGGAGATGTTTTCCAGGTGACCTTTGTATTTCAACCAGACTCCAGCAGCAGAGATGTGGTCGGTGGTACATTTACCCTCGACCTTGATCAGGACGTTGGTGCTCAACTCTTGGCCGTTCCATGGCTCAAAAGGCTCTAGCAGCTGCAGTCTGTCGGACTCTGGGGAAACATTGACAGCCACGTCCGGCTGTGGACGAGGCTCCAGTGGTGGGTAGAACTCCTTTCTTCCAGCAATAAATCCCTCAGAAGGAAGCTCCTCTCCTTGAGGAGGCTCAAACTTGAACGATTCGCCGTTCTCGAGCTGGATGGAGTCCTTGAGGGGGTTGAAGTTCATGTCTCCAGAGTAAATCATGGCTGTGACGATGTCTGGGGACGTGAGGAAATTCATGGTGTTTCTGTTTCCGTCGTTTCTGGCACGGAAGTTTCTGTTGAACGAGGTGAAGATCACGTTCGTGTCCTTTGGAGCAGCCTCTCCTCTGTCCCACTGACCAATACAAGGGCCGCAGGCGTTGGCAAGAACAATGGCTCCGTTTTCCTCAAACGTGTTGATCAGCCCGTCTCTGTCGATGGTAGCACGGATCTGCTCAGAACCCGGAGTCACGAAAAATGGAATTTTAGGCTTGAGACCCGCTTTGGAGGCCTGGGTGATGATCGAGGCAGCACGCGACATGTCCTGGTACGACGAGTTGGTGCACGAACCAATGAGACCGGCAGTGATGTTCTGGGGCCACTCGTTCTCCTTGGTGGTGTCCTTCAGCTTCGAGATCGGCGTGGACAGATCAGGGGTGAACGGACCGTTGACGCTTGGCTCCAGGGTGTTGAGGTCAATTTCGATCACCTGGTCGTATTCACAGCCAGCATCGGCTGCCATGTACTGGTAGTTCTGGTTGACCGACTTAGCCAGCTCGGCGATAGGACCTCTGTTGGTGGCATAGAGGTATCTGAGATGGGCGTCCTGCATAGGGAAGGTCGAGGTGGTGGCTCCGATTTCGGCTCCCATGTTACAGATGGTGGCCATACCGGTACAGCTCAAAGTCTCGACACCTTCGCCGAAATACTCAACGATGTAGCCGGTTCCTCCTCTGACTGTGAGGAGGCCGGCCAGGTGGGTGATCACGTCCTTTGGCGACGTCCAGCCGTTCATCTTTCCGGTGAGCTTAACACCCAAAACCTTAGGGGCCTTGAGCTCCCATGGCGTCCCGGTCAGGGCGTCCACGGCGTCGGCTCCTCCAACACCAATAGCAATGGCTCCCAGACCGCCTGCGTTAGGAGTGTGAGAGTCTGTACCCAGCATCATGAGACCCGGAACAGAGAAGTTCTCCAGCACAATCTGGTGGATGATTCCCGATCCTGGACCCCAGAATTGGATGCCATACTTCTCTCCACAGCTCTGCAGGAAATCAAAAACCTCCTGGTTGGTAGCAATGGCCGATTTCAGGTCAACCTCGGCTCCCTCCTTACCCACAATCAGATGGTCGCAGTGGATGGAGGCAGGAACAGCTGTGGAAGGCATTCCACAGGTCATGAATTGCAAAAGAGCCATCTGAGCAGAGGCATCTTGCATAGCGACTCTATCTGGGTTCAGCTTCAAATACTTGTTTCCTCTAATTTCTCTGGACGAAGAAACACCTGAAATCTCTTCAGGCTCCACCAGATGGGCGTACAGAATCTTCTCGGCCAGGGTCAGCGGCTGGTTGTTGAGAATCTGTTTCACCTTGAATAGCTTATCGATCAATTTTTCGTATGGAGGTGTACGGGACTCGTAGCCGGACGGAGCCTTAATCTGGTCCACGGTGGTGGCCAGGGTGCGGCTCAGTCTTCTGCTGCTGCGGACGGATGCTCTCGAAACTAACATTATCGCGCTCAAGTCGAGATTCCAGATCCAATAATAAACACCTGGTTAGTCATCTGAAAATTTTTCCCAACCAGGGACACCGCTCTGCGTCGATCGGCGCGTCAAAAGAGCTTATCGAAATAATCGACAGGGTCCAGATCGAACTGGCGCGCTCTGCCCAGCTGGACGCGGACCATTTCTGCGCGCGCCATGTCCTTTATAAATGGGTAGATTTCTGTGGATAGTGTGCGGGAGCTGAGACGATTGAACGAGGAGCCGGGATTCTGTTGGAGGTACTCTTCACCGTCCGTGTATCTGACGACTCTGGCTCTAGAGCCGTGCTGGTAGAGCTTCGAGGAGTAAAAATCAACAATGCGCTGTTCCGGTCGCACACTTTCGTGGTCTGTAGCGCCGGCCACGGCGTCGAGGGTATCCAGATAGTACGACATTTCGTAGCGATGGTGGAAATCGGCGAGCGAGTCTGTTTCGCTCCGTGGAGCTGCACTTGGCTTGCTCACCTCTACCAGGCCAATTTTCGGACGGTCCATCTTGTAGCTCAGAAGCTGGAGCTGCATCAGGGCGTGGCGCAGATCGCAAGAGGCAAGCTCGCGCACCAGCGCGGCGTCCAGCTTGAGGTCCATCTTGAGTCCAACCAGGTCCAGATAGTTGCACATGGTGCTAGTTTCGGGCTGAACGAAGCAATACACAGAGCTCTGGTCCACAATGTTGGCTGGTATCTTGCTGAGATCCTGTGTAGTGAACACCACGGGCCGGTACGAGTAGGTGAGCAGGTCCATCACGGCCGGCCAGAAGTCCTTGTCGTCCTCGTCGTCAACGAGATCCACGTCGTCCAGCAGGATGACGGCGTAGTCGTGGGCGCTGTTGACGTTCTTCGTGGTCCCCACCTGTCGCAGATGGAAGCTAATGTTTTTTCGCGATCGGCTCTGGCTCGAGTTGACCTCGAAAACGTGGCCCTGGAACTGCTCCTTGACGATGGAGTACACGCTCGAGGTTTTCCCGCATCCCGGCGGGCCCTGGATGATCATCGACGGAACAAACACCTCGTCCTCGGTGTCGTACCCTGAGTCGGCCTCCTCGACCAGAAACCCGTCCATTTCGTTGGAGGTGCGCTTTTTGCGCAACAGCCTGGCTCGTTTCTCGGTGTCCACCTTTCGCAGCTTAACAAACATATTTTTCAGCCACAGATAGACATCCGTTCTGGTCGCCGTTGGTTGCAGCAGATGCTGGTAGTTGGTCGGTTTGAACAGATCGCACCATTGAGCCGAGGAGTCGTCAAACGACGGTTCCAGCAGTCGCACCAGAGACTCCTCGTTGGTGGCTCCGTATTTCTGACAGGCAAGCTCGGCAGCAGACTCCGTCGAACGGTACTCCACAACCAGCTGGCTCTGTGTCTCTGTCCTGTGAAAATCTATAAAATGGCCCATGAATTGCGAGTGCTCGTGGAGACTGAAATCGGGGTATTCTGTGCATGCTGTCTTCCGCTTCATACTCGGCTCAAAACACCGCTCATAACATGCATTGTCGTGTCTGTCGTAAATCATAAAGTCCTGTTGTTTGAGGACAGGAAGAGCCATGGCCTTGAGGTGTTTTTTCCTGTCTGTCTCGCCTGACTCGGCCCTCTGTGCGCGGTCGGCAACGTCTCTGAAGAACGAGTTCATCGGTAGCTTGCGAGTCGCGGCAACGGGCGCTGGTTTCGCTTCCTCAGGATCTGTGTCGGGTATCTCGATGACGCGGGGTTCAATTGCTTCACGAAGCCTCTGCGGGTCGAGTTGCAGCGTCACGGTCAGAGAGTCGGGCTTCACGCGCGGAGACTGGCCAAAAAATCGTCCGTTTTGCAAAAGAGAGCTGGGTCTGCTGGCTGGACGGGGTTTGGGCAGCTTCAAAACCACATGGTGAGGGTCCACAGCAGCGCGTGCTGGCTCTGGGTCCGGATCTGGAGGACTGAGCTTACGTTGACCGGTCAGAATCGAGGAGATCGAAACCCCAGACCTCTTTGTGGTTTGGGACTCGGGAGTCGGAGACTCGAGAGATCCCGGCTGACTGGTACCCTGCTTGTCTTTTTCCTTAAAAGATCTAAAAATCTCGGCAGGGCTGTTCATCTTCTTGGGGCCTGTGGAGTCAGTACATGGTCTGGGCTCCAGAAGATTCATAAGAACACAAGAAATTTAAACACGATAAAAAAGCGTGTTTGTGACCGACGCGTCGAATGTGTAAAAGGCGGGTTATAAGGCCGGGCGCTCAATATTGACTGTGTTCCATCCTTATTAGCTCAGTTGGTAGAGCGTTCGGCTTTTAAGGATTCCAATTCGGAAGTCGACCGAAATGTCCAGGGTTCGAGCCCCTGATGAGGAGCGCACTTTTTTTTTTGCTTCCCAGCCTATTTTTTCTCTCTTGGCGTGGATATATCGGCTGCATTATTTTTTTCACCTGAGGAACAATAGGAAAGGGTGGCATCTGCATGTATTTTGTGGCTAGTGCTAATTTTCCGCGTTGACAAGAAAACCAAGACTTAAATTCAAACGAGCAAATTTCGTCCAGGGCGATCCACATGCTGTATATAACAAGCCCCAGTTGCGCTAAGCACATAGCATACGTATTTTTTAGCTCCTGGGTCTTCTGAAATGTAACAGAGTCGCTGAACCCTACTTCTCCGTTCATCGGGACCCGTCTCACCGCCACACAATAGCCTGCATGTTATCAAAAAAATCAGTGCAGCCATCTGCTCTAGCCAATAGCAGCGTTTTCCAGACGAAGAAAATCCAGTATAAGTAGTCAGGTCTGTCCAGTACCATTCTCTATCACACATATACTATTTCATTCAGGGGAGAATGAGATTGTCTGTTCTTTCATCCACCCTTTTCGCAGCTGCTGCTCTTGCGGAAACTCACGTTTTCAACTGGACCACCGGCTGGGGAACAGCCAACCCGGACGGAACCTACGAAAGACCTGTTATCACCTGTAATGGTGAGTACCCATGGCCTGACATCAAGGTCCAAAAGGGAGACCGTGTTGAGCTGTACTTGACCAACGGTTTCGAGGACAGAAACACCAGTTTGCACTTCCACGGTCTGTTCCAGCACCACTCCAACCAGATGGACGGTCCACCAATGTTGACCCAATGTCCGATTTCTCCAGGTGACACCATGTTGTACAACTTCTCTGTTCCTGACCAAGTTGGTTCCTACTGGTACCACTCTCATACCAAGGGACAATACATGGACGGTATGAAGGGTGCATTCATTATTGAGGACACTGACATGCCATTTGATTACGACGAAGAGGTGATCATGAGTCTCAGTGAATGGTACCACGAACTGGCCAGCGAGCTGACTCCATCGTTCTTGAGCGTGTACAATCCTACCGGTGCCGAGCCAATTCCACAGAACCTGCTGATGAACTCTACCAGAAACAACACCTGGGTTGTTGAGCCAGACAAGACCTATCTGCTGCGTCTCATCAACATGGGAGGATTTGTTTCGCAGTACTTGTACATGGAGGACCACACGTTCACCGTCGTTGCAGTCGACGGTATCTACGTGGAGCCTAATGAGACCAGCGAGATTTACATCACTGTTGCTCAACGTTACGATGTCCTGGTTCACACCAAAAACGACACTTCCAAGAACTACGCTTTCATGCAAAAGTTCGACGATACCATGTTGGACGTGATTCCTGACGACCTTGTTTTGAACGCTACCAATTACATTGTCTACGACGAAAATGCAGACCTGCCGGACGAATACTTCATTGACGACCTGGACGCATTTTTGGACGACTTTTATCTGGTTCCGCTCGAGGATGAGGAGGCCCTGGGAGATCCAGACTACCGTATTGTGCTCGACGTGGTGATGGACAACCTTGGAAACGGTATCAACTACGCTTTCTTCAACAACATCACCTACACGGCTCCAAAGGTCCCTGCTATCGGTACCGTTTTCTCTGCTGGAGAAAACGCAACTAATGCCTACATCTACGGAACAAACACCAACAGTTTCGTCCTGCAGAAGGACGAGATCGTTGAGATTGTTTTGAACAACTACGATACCGGAAAGCATCCTTTCCATTTGCACGGTCACGTTTACCAGGTGATTGAAAGAGGTCCAGACTACGGTGACGAGCCTGCTCCTGTTCCTTTCAACGAGAGTGCTCCTTTGACGATTCCTTCCAACCCTATGAGAAGAGACACTTTGTACGTTAACCCACAATCTCACTTTGTGGTGAGATTCAAGGCCGACAACCCAGGTATCTGGTTCTTCCACTGCCACATTGAATGGCACTTGCTGCAGGGTCTGGCTATCGTTATGATTGAGGACCCATTGGGAATCCAGGCTAATGAGACTTTGACCGACAACTGGAAGCAAGTTTGTGACAACACCGGTATGAGCTACGTTGGTAATGCTGCAGGTAACACCGAGGACTACTTTGACCTTTCTGGCCAAAATGTCCAGTACAAGGCTCTTCCTGCCGGTTTCACTGCCAGAGGTATTGTTGCCCTGGTGTTCTCGTGTATCGCTGGTATTCTGGGATGTGTGGTTATTGGAATTTACGGTATGGCTGAAATTCCAGACATGGAAAAGAGAATCCTTGCGGACCTCAATCCAGAAGAAAGAGCAGTCTTTTTGGCTGATGAAGATGAGGAAAATGCTGAAGAGCAAATTGAAACTGGCAACTCCAACAAGGATGTGGCTGCCAATGACACCTCGTCCAATTAAACCGGACTTTTTTGAACGCTAGTGTTTCCAGTGTGTGTTAGGAGATGCTTGTCTGTTTGGAATCCGGTAGAGATATTTCCCTTTTTTGAAAGATGTATGTGTGTGTGTGTGTGTGACAAATTCCTTCAAGGGTGACTTTAATTAGTTAACTCTCCCCCCCCCTTTTGTTTTATTATTCCACTGTGTGTGAGTTGAATAACTATTAAATGCTTAATTTATTGTAGTCATGAGCTCGTCTCAGTGTAAGTTTTCGGATCTGTTCTAGAACGCGTTGATACGATAATGCCCTTGAATTGACTCATAAAGTGCAGAGAGCACAGTTGCGCTCTAAAAGACAGAATAGGGTGGCTACAACATTTAATGTGCAATAATAAATATCACACTAAATTAATTACTAGATCGTCATATATTACTAATTTAGCGGAACATCCAACCATCTCCCCCACCCTGCTTTCTCCAACGAGGCTGTAAAACGGTGTGGTTTTCAGAGGTGAGAAGCTGCCAAGCTTCTCTAATATGATCAGGCGTCAGCTGGTCGCTGTCGTCCGGGATCCTCACCCGGAAACTGTTAAACGTCGTCCCTTGGTTTCTGCCCGCAGATTCAGTAACAGAAGTTGGCGGCTCTGGCCGCTGTTTCTGTCTCTTGTTAGATTCTCCCAGATCAGCCTCGTACACTTTCAGCTTGCGCTTGTACTCCAACTGTTCCTCGACCTGGGCTCGGTTTTGACGTTTCTGCACCTCCTTGGCTTTTTCCACAACCTCACCCACGAAAACTTTACCCACACCGGCCAGGATCTTTGCAAAATCTGTGCCCACATTGTATCCGATTGCCATATTGACGAGCTTCTTAATTCCTCCCGTATTGAGATTGGTTCTTCTGAAATATTCGTATCGATTGAGCTGCTCAGAATCCATGTTCTCCAAAAGAAGCTGCTGTCGCTGATTTAGATTCATATTGGTGGAGATCTCGTCCGCATCGATGCCAAATAGGTCTAACAGGTCTCCAAAATCCTCGCCGTCGCTTTCCCCGTGGATATCCTCGTCCTCTTCGCGTTTCTTTTTGAGTAGCTTTTGTGCCAATTCGACCTCCCGATACTCTTCCAGTGGTTCCTGTAAATACTCCATCGCGCGCTTCATGTCAAGAGGAACCCCATTCTCGTCCACAGGCTGCGGAACGATTTCCGGTGGAGCTTGTTGGTTGGCCTGCGAAAACGCCCGTAATTGAGCCCTGATCTTGGTTCTCTCCTCAGCCAACCGTTGCATTTCATCAGCACTCATCTGGCGATTCGTAACTGGCGGCGAAACCTCTTTCACCTCCTCTACGTCACTGCTGCTTTCATTGTCCGACATTAAACAAGACAAATATTTCAGTCGCTTTTTTCCCGTCGCGGCCGATCGACGCAGCACTGTATCAGAAAAAAAATCATTTCTCGTTCTCCAGCGACATTCACCCCACATCATGGCGTCGCACGATTTTGAGCTCCGCGAACAGGATAGATGGCTTCCTATTGCGAATGTGGCACGCTTAATGAAAGGCACGTTACCGACTACGGCCAAGGTTTCTAAGGACGCCAAAGAATGCATGCAAGAATGCGTCTCTGAATTCATCTCGTTCATCACCAGCGAGGCCAGCGACAAGTGTTTGATGGAAAAACGAAAGACGATCAACGGCGAGGACATTTTGTACTCTATGACCAATCTGGGATTCGAAAACTACAGTGAGGTTTTGAAGATTTATCTTGCAAAGTATAGAGAACAACAGGCTCTCAAACAGGAGCGTGGAGAAGTCCGGAAAAAAAGAGTAAGCAAGAAAAACGGCAATTTAGACAGCTCGGCTGATGGAGCTGTGGAAGACACGATGGAGGGTGACGAAGACGTTGACGAAGACGGCGAAAGGTCTTCCAAGAAGGAGGAAGACGAGTTTCTCGAATACCCTGCCGACGAAGCAGAACCGAAAGATCATCAAAAACCAGAATTTACCGATAATGAGTACGTGCAACAGCTTTATGAACAGGACTATGGGGACCACGCACATTTTCCGCATAACCCGCAGTATCACAACACCCACAACGATGATGACGCGATAGGAGTTTCTCATCTCAAATCCACAGAGCCCTCCGAGTTGGGGTCTTCGGTCGTGCCCAAACATCTGTCGGGTGACAAGATGGAACCGTCCGACAAAGTCGTGGCCACCACCGACGATGCAACCTTGTCACTCAACCTCAACGATAACGTCCCAGAGGCAGTCTCTGAGACCGAGGAGCTAGCATCTTTGGCCAACGGACACCACGGAGAAAACGTTCTATATCGTTATCAGGGAGACTTTTAGTGGCTCTTGTGTAAACTAGGGAGACTGTTCTCCACCAGCTGTATACTTCTTTAATTTCGATGTTTTAGTATCTCTTCAATCTCCTGGCTGTGTCAAACTAAATTCAAATAATTCCTCGAAAAAATTAGAGGACAGATCAACCATTTGGCGACGTAGAATTTGGGCTCGCATTGATACTTTTCGGCTCAGCGTTGCACCACTCTCCATTCAATAGATGGCCTTAATATTCGAATTGAAAACTATTAGATCATATGCCAGCCGATTGTGTCTCAGTTACCTCTAGCGGCTCTTTAGCCCTGGATAGGGAGCATAGCAGCGTCAAGCTGGATATGACCCGAGCAGCCTCGATATTGATTGCTGGACAAACTTTCATTAAGGTTATGACTTTCACATTAAACCAGGTTTTGATTCAGACCGTGACCCCTGTGGGACTGGGCTATTCAAGCGTTTTGGAGTTTGTTACTAATTCTGTGCTATTCATTAGCAGGGAGCCTGTGAGACTTTCTGTTCAATCGATGGACAGCACGAAAAAGGATTTTCATCAGATGGCAGTGAACTTTTCGTATCTTTCCCTTTTGTGCTGTCTACTAATTACAGCTCCTTTTCTTTACTGGCAGTTGAATTTTTCTCAGCTATTCGAGCATAGTTGGCAGTATTATTCATGCTTGGTCACACTAGTGCTCTCGCTCCTGGTGGAGACTTTAAGCGAGCCATACTACAACCTAAACATAGCTGAACTGAACGTTTCCAAACGGGCAAAAATCGAGAGTTTTGCTTCTTTCGTCAAGTGTTTGATTCAATTCGTCATGTTGATGAAAGTTTCCTCCACGCAAGGAACAGATACAAGATATTTTGTTGCGTACATTTTGTCCCAATTCGGCTACTCGTTTACCATCTTTGCGTGCTACTCCAAGTTCAAGCTGCTTTGGCCAAAGAAAACTGTCTCGGGTATGTACTTTGACCCTGCTACCAGAAACTACACAAAATCACTTTTTGTGCAACAATTCTTTAAACAGATTCTTACAGAAGGGGATAAGCTGGTTTTGAGCCAGCTGTTTCCAATATACGACCAAGGATACTACTCAATAGTGTCGAACTACGGATCCTTAATTGCACGCCTGCTATTCCAACCAATCGAGGAAAGCATGAGAATGAACGTTCTCAGGTTGTTTGCATCCAAAGACTCGCAACAACAGAAGATCAGTCGAGTCAACTCACAAATATACAAGGTGGCCTCATTTTACATCTACCTATTGTCCCTGTTGCTGCTTTTTGCTCCAGCCAACACATCGTACATTATCAACGTTGTATTTGCCAATTTTCCAGACCCAGCCAAATTAGCGAATATCTTTCGCGTCTACTGGTATTACCTGCCACTTTTGTCCATAAATGGTATTCTAGAAGCTTTATTCACTTCGATATTCACAGACCCGCAATCCGTTACCCAATACTCTAGATTGATGCTTTTCAACTCTGGATGTTTTTACTTAGCCGCCGCCTACTTTATCAGATACAAGCAACTGGGTCTTATAGGCCTGATCCTGGCTAACTCAGTGAATATGGCTGTTCGTATCTTGTTCTGCGGGTACAGGCTGAGATTTGTTGTCCAGGTGCAAAACCAGAAGTACCTCAAATTCATACCTTACGCAGTGTGCTGTGCTCTTGTCGCAATCGCACAACTGAGATACATCGGCCCAAACATCCAAAATGCGCAACAGTTTTTCCAGAGCTTCTCGTTCGGCGTGGTCCTACTGGCCATAATCGTCATTATCGAGCGCAAAACTTTATTACCTAGCGTATAATTACCTACCTAACTTTCTGGCGACAGTACGGACAAGTGTTGCATGTGTGGTACCATACCCCCAGACAGTCCTGGTGAAAGACATGTTCGCACTTGAGTAGGATGACATGGCGAGTTTCCAGGTCATCCAAACATATAAGACACTTGTTGTTCATTATTCTAGCCGTTTGACAGCTGACGGTGGTCATTTTTGGCATCTTGGCGATCAGGAGCTGAAATTGACGCATCCTTATACATTTTCTCATGCTTTGTACGGTCAGTTTGGCAACTCTGATGAACGTGGCTGTTTGATAAATAGTGCGCGAATAATAGATAAAGAGTAAAACACATAAATTGAACAGGGTTGCTCGCGAGAACATCTTCGTGAACGCCATGTCGGCGTACTCAGGAGACATGTAATATAGGGACCCGGAAGTGGCGGCACCAAGCCCCAGTTTCTTG
Organism: Ogataea thermomethanolica; assembly: GCA_030674565.1. Taxonomy (NCBI): domain Eukaryota; kingdom Fungi; phylum Ascomycota; class Pichiomycetes; order Pichiales; family Pichiaceae; genus Ogataea; species Ogataea thermomethanolica. The sequence goes on from JAKTYW010000006.1 coordinate 83,642, forward strand.
ATATTGGCATACGGCCCTCGGCTTGCCTCGCGTATCATAAATAAAGAAGTTGGGATATAAATAATTTTGGACCAACTTTATTATTTCGCCGTGGCAATTTTATCATGTGAAGATATTTTAGATTTTATAATTATAGAATTAGTTTTCCACGCCAAATAGTCTATACAGTAATTCGTGAGTCTCGTGCTTGTTAACCATCAAGTTGAAGTTGGAACGACCTTTCCACAGAGGAAGGAACATGTCCTCCTTATCACCCTCACGCGAGACCCTGACAAAGAAACACCCTTCAGGGAAGTCTGTGATTTTTTCAATAAATTCAGGGTCCACCTTGTCCTCTCTAATTTTGTTCACATTCGGGAATGTCTCGCTCAGCAGAACCTTCAGCAAATCCAAGTTGATATTGAAGGTTCTGTTGGATCCCAGATGGTCCTTCAAAATTGGCATGGCTTCATATTGGACTCTCCATGGACATGCTTTTTGCGAATACTCAGCTCTTTGGGAAACAAAAACTTTAACACCAGCGTAAATTAACTTCAGCTTCACCTCATTAGTTCGAATAATGTCTTTGACAAGAGGCGAGGCGTAATAAATCGATCTCAGCGGTTCTCCCGTTCCATTTCTAACCAGCATGGAATCTTTAGGGAAAGTATCCTTGACCTCGTAGAAATCCCAACATTTCTTAAGCTCTTCGTTATCCTTGTCCAAGAAAACAAAAGGCTCTTCGTTTGCGTCTCTAGGAAGTCTTTCCTTTTTGACAGGCTCTATTTTGGCGTCGGCTTCGTTGGTAGCTTCGAGTTTTGGTTTTTTCAGAGCTGGCTCATCGTCGTGCTCTTCTTTTTCCTCGTCTGGGTTCACTTTCTCCAAAACGGTGATGAAAAACCCACCAGTGTTCTGATCGTGAGGATAGACTCTCATACAGTTCTCAAGTCCAAACTCAGCAACTTCTTGCTCGGAAGGAGGGAAAACGCTATCTGGCAATTTGTGAGTCTCCTCACCTTTCACCTTCAATTCCCAGTCCTTTCCATACACCTTCCAGTTGGAAACACCTTCTCTTCTTTTCAGACCAACAAGCATATCATCACACTTGACTGTCTTCACCTTGCCACCCCATTTACGAAGAGCAGCAGCGATAACGGCCTCATTCTCGATAGGACTCAAGGAGCAGGTAGAGTAAACCAATCTTCCACCTTTCTTCAAGAGTTGGAGTCCTCTCATTAAGATATTAAGCTGTAATGGATGGAGACCCAAAGCATTTCCTATTCTCCAGTCTTTCCAAACTGTAAGGTTCTTTCTCATGGTACCGTCACCAGTACAAGGGACATCACAGAGAATTCTATCAAACTTGACGTACTCCCCATCTGGACTTAGTTTCATCTTAGGGAATAATTGTGCGTCATGGTTAACAACAACCAGGTTCGGCGAGTTCAAACGTTTAACTTGGTGCACCAGCATGTGGGACCGTTTGTAGTCGGAGTCATTAGCGACAACAAATCCAGAAGCATGGACTCCATCACTGTGAAGAGCCTCAATCAACTGGGCAGTCTTGGATCCGGGAGCAGCACACATGTCCAACACAAAATGGTGAGGTTGCACGTCTAAAAATAATGGAGGGATCATCGAAACAGCCTCCTGTCTGGAAATGTTTCCAACCTCAGTTTCAACAACAAGGAACTTTTGAGTTGAAGCATATAATGGGTTCTTTTTCACCACGGATTTGGGCAAATCAATTTGAAATCCAAGCTTTCCTGGATACCAAGGGAAAGGAAATGGTGGTTTTGAATTTTCATCGTCTGCGTTCGTCAGATTTGGCATGTGCTTGGTGGTAAACACCTCTGAAATTTCGTACGCGTGGTTCTTGAATCCGGTGATTCTGAAAGTAAGTGGTAAATCTTGCTCGCACACTTTCTTAAACTGATCAAACTCGGAATCAGGAATCAAGCCCTGGGCCTTGTAGTATTTTTCCCATTGGTCATTTTTCCGCTCAATTTCCTTCCAGTAACCTCTGTTCTCGCGCTTTCCGCCCTGTTTGCCGTTCTGCTTGGCTCCTCTTTTCCCCATTTGTGTGATGTTTAGACGAGCTATGTGAAATATTTTTCGCATAAAATTTTTAGAACAGGACGTCGATCACGATTCATGCGTCGATCGACCCAGGACATCAGAAGCTGCCTCGAGCTGTCTTCTCTGTTTCTTGCGCCGATAGTAGTCTGCCCGACGCTTGCGTTTCAGGATATTGCTCAGGTCTTCTGTGTCATCAACTTCCATGTAGTAACGATAGCTGTCGCTGTCTTTGGGAATCAGATCGTCGATCCACTTCTCCACCAGCACTCCAAGCGCCAGCAGTGCAGACCCGTCACAAAAGCGCGTGAAAAAAGTCTGTTTCTGGGATTGCGAAATCGTAGGATCGTTTTGGATGCGGTGCACAAAGTAGTAGTGTAAGCTCTTCAATAGCTCTGACGATGGTAGTTCTACTTTGGTGAGATCTTTAATCTCCTCTCGTGTCAAATATCGCAAATCATCAGGACCCACTCCAAAGACTCCATTGAGAAGTTCGTCAGGAGCGATTGGTCGTCCCTTGGATATATAACCCACAGGCACTTTGTATTTTTCTTTGTCTGCTTCGTCTTTGAGACGCGGCAAACCTTCCAAATCAACCAAAGCTTCAGGGTCCTTTAATTTGTATTTTAAAGACCTTCCAGCGGTGTAATATCCGGCACTCGACTGATAGACATTGAGTTTTTTGGCCTGTTTAGAATTCAGATTAATGTTCATACCAGAAATTAATAAAATTATATTTTTTGTCCTACATGGAACCAACAAAGGCCCAACTAGAATCAGTGAATGAAACAATACGAGCTTTGGCAGAAAAAATCGCGAGTAAGGAGAGGGAACTGGAGCTAATAAGAGAGAACTACTCCAGAAAAACTGCAGAGCTGGAAGAATATCTGGGGAAGCTAAGAAGTATAGGAACTATTCAAGACGGCGATAATGATGCTGAAAGATATGTGGCAACCAAACAATTATGCTGTCCAAAGTGCAATCACGTTCTGTATAACCGATCTACGGACTCGGAATTTGTACTAGTGCCCAACAAAGTGAAATTAAGCACTCCAGAATCGCATCTTACCAAACCACCTTCGGGACCAACTCCGACATCAGGCACCACTCCCAGCCGTACAAAAAAGAAAATGACATGTTCCTACTGTCTTAAAAATGGGCACAAACGAGCGCAGTGTCCAGATATTTTGTATGGAAAATCCGGTTAATAATATACACTAATTGACAACGAGAACTCGTTATTTTGCACGTATTTAGTCTATCCGTAGATACCAGTCGGATTATTTCCCTCCAATCTTGTCCCCCGAGCTTGCCATGGCCTCTCTTCTACTGGCGTCCTGCAGAAGATTGGTGTCCACCAGGCTAGGGCTTATATGGATGTATCTGATGTTGGAGCCTCTGATGAACAAATTGCGCACTGCTATGAGATGAGGATACTTTGAGGTATTTGCTGAGATATTGTCCAGTTTCAAATTGAGGTATTGGTCGATCGATTTGAGAGTTCCCTTGATTTCGACGTCATTTTTAAGCTATTTGTTAGTTGCCATAAATATAGCACTTACTTCCACAGTGATCTGCATGTTAGCTTGGTATACTCTTCTGACTTGTGACTTACCTCCTGGTCTACCAGGGTCTTGAAAAACGAGAAAAATAACATTGCTTCGTGTTTCGAGTGTAGCGTATGTTTTCAGTGTTGAATTTCTCTGTTAATTTTTCGTACTATGCCGCTCTTGCAATTGACAGACTAGTTAAATATTATTTACAGATGTGATTTATGTACAAGAAGACTGTTATTTTGCAACCACCTTGCTGACGTTCACTTTGTTGAGTGAGTTCTTGAGAAGCATCAGGTTAGCTCTGGAAGGTTTCTTCAATTGGCAAACCGTCATAAGAACTCCGGTCAGAAGAGCCAAAGCTCCTCCCTGGTGAGCTGCTGCCAGCTCGATTGGGACCAACCATAGCAGAGTACAGATACCAAGTGTGACTTGGAGCGAAACCAATCCAACCGAAATATTCAGCCACTTGAATGCTTGCTTAGGAATGATCGGCCTGATTCTGTGGGAGTACATGTGCAGAGCAAGAACCGTACAGAAAGACGTGATCGCTAGAATCCGATGGTTGAGCTGAACCGTAGCAGGGTTTTCAAACATATTTCTCCAAAAGAGGTCCGATTGGTCCGCCAGTCTCGAAAACACAGGCGACATGAGTTCGTTCACCGATGGAATGTAATCATCACCCATATGAGGGAAAGTATTGTAGATTAGACCGGCATCCAATCCTGCAACCATTCCTCCAGACATGGCGGTCAAAAAGACCAGTCCCAACAGCCCTTTACTCATCAAACGGAATCTCTTAAGGGAAGGTGATTGGATCTTCTGGAAAATTTCCAGATAAGCCTTAGGATCTTTGATTATAGCGTGGTCTCTGAGAATACCGAATCCTGTGGAGATCATGGTGCAGTAGACCAGGAAGGCAGCGGCCAGATGTGCAGTCAATCTATATTGAGACACTGTAGGCTTCGACCTACGCTCTTCTAACTGTCTCTCATCGATTCCAGAGTAAACCATCCACCAGCCGATTGCTCCTTGAAGGCCGATAAGGGCACAGATTCCCAAAAGCTTGAAAGCCACAGGCGGAGACACCTGTCTCCGGGCAATATAATACAAGGACGGCAAGACAAAAACAGTTCCAATGATTCTCCCCAGAAGTCTGTGGGACCATTCCATGTAGAATATAAATTTGAACTCTTCAAGGGTGATGTGAGAGTTGAGAAGTTTAAATTCGGGAGACTCTTGATATTTCTTGAACTCCTCTTCCCAATCTTCTTGCGACATGGGAGGGATGGCCCCAGTGACAGGTTTCCACTCTGTGATGGAAAGTCCAGACTCTGTGAGTCTTGTGAGACCTCCTAAAATCACAATACCAAACACAAGAATAGAGGTCCCCATACATAGATAGCCAACATTCTTGTTAGAGTTAGCAGGCCATCTAGCTTTTTTGAGAACCTTTGACTCGGAAAAAATAGGACGAAAAGTAGAGAACATTCTCTTTTGTAACGGTATCGACTTCTGCGTAGTGTTCTTCAGCCCGAAAACCTTGCTAGAAGATGACACTGAGCCAGAATCAAGGTGTAGAATTTTTTGCACCAAACTCGATGTCTTTTTTTGTCCAGTACTGCCGAGGAACTGCGACATCTGTTTGCTAGAAACACCCTTGAAACCCGCGGTGAGCAGCGAGGCGTTTTTCATAAAGAAAAACTGGCTCCGACACAAAGACATGATGAAAACCCGTGATTACCAAACAATGCTTTTTTAGAGGTGAAAATGAACCGATATTTCTGATAGACACCCGTGCACCGCTTATGAGCACCATTAAAATCACAGTTTCATTTTTGGCAGTGAAAGCATACCCAATTGGGATGCGTCTCAAAAAAATATAACAAGGCTATTACACCCCTTTCGTTGCTTTCGTTTCATTTCATTACAGAAGCCACAAGCATATAAGCCTTGTTTGCAAAGCAGGGAAATTTTAGTCATCCAGACGGTTTAATTGTTAACCAGCTGTACCGAGCTTGATTCAATTTTTGATTGGATGAATTCGTTAAAACATGTCACAAACACCTCCTTATACACCGGTATCTGAGGTTTCGTCTGCCACGTTTGAAGACTCTAAGGCGTCATTCAGCGTCTCTAGGTCAGGTTTGGCAGCAGATAGTATTACTGTGGATACTTCTTCTTCCAGCATTTCAAGGGTTTTGGACCCTTACTACTACTCTCCGACTTCCCCCTCGTCTCAAAAATTCGATAATTCCCATGTTCTACACCCAAACATGATGGATACCCAACACCAATTGTCCAAGAACAATACTAATGCGGCTCGGGTCGGCGCAAATCATATCAAGTCTAATAGAGTGGGTGTTGAATACCAACTGCGATCGCATAGACTAGAAGAGTTTGTCTTGCCTCACGCTGTATTTGAAATAAAAATCAACCAGCTGATAGGAAAAGGCTCCAATTCTTATGTTCATGAGGCTATACTGACCACCAGGGAAACCAAAAAATCTACCATGTCGTTGGCCATTAAAATTCCAACAGCCAGAAACAAGGTCAAGCTGATCGAGAAAGAGACGGAGTTTTTGCTTCTTTTAAAGGACTATAGAGACCACCAATGGTCACGCAAAAGCCCGCAAATTCCATTTCCTTTTGTTGACGCTTACGGACTTTACTATCTGGACAAGTCGCAATTTCCTATGATAAAAAAGACAGACTCGCTTCCCTGTCTTTTACTGAAGCATTCAGAAACGGATCTGTATAAATACATCAAGGCTCGTATTTCAGAGACTGACCCTACCGAGCCAGCTATAGGTACTAACAACTGGTACCATCTTCTACATACCCTTTTACGTGCTCTCTGGGTATTGCGCGACATCAACGCTGTTCACTGTGACATCAAGACCGATAATATATTGGTGGACGATTCGAACGCTGAGATACCAATTTTCAAACTTATTGACTTCACCTCGTCGGCCAAAGTTCAAGATATCAGCGAGCAGCCAGAAATGACGCTGCAGTTCACACCTCCGGAGCTTCTGGAAAACCAAAATTTGCTACCAACGTACCAAACAGATCTTTACAGTGCTGGACTAGTGCTTCTGCACGCTGCTACAGGTTTGGCTCCATACCAAGGCTATGATTATGATCCCTACTACCTTATCAGCTTGGTTAAAGAGGGCAGAGTGCTGGAGCTGCTCACAAGAGAGCAAACAAATCGCTATCATGGAAATTCTCATATCCATCAAATTCTAGAAGCCATATTGGTGAAACGCTGCACGCTAGAGGAAGTGGTAGAATACACTAGGTGAAGTTCTGGGAGCCACTGACTCATGCCCCATTCAATAGTCGCGCCGATCGACTTGGTGTAGATATGAAAATTTTAAACTGAGAAAAAATAGATTATATATATCTGTTAGAAATATACGTTTAAATCCTCTGTGGTTATTCGATCAGCCCAGCTTCTTGACAGGAAATTATTTGCACATATACATGCGCTTTTGTGTATTTGTGTATTTGTTGAGACATTAAAATTTTCCAGCTGGTTGATGCATATTACAGAGATATACAGCAGGGTATTATAAACATGACTTCAACACATTCTGCAAGCGATCCGCTTGCGGATTATAACGAACCCTCCGCAAAATCCGTGAAAGATTCACAGATAAAGCCTATGGGATTACACTTGCCGATGGCGATGCCCTCCTCGCGGGATAAGTCGCTGGATAACGCAGACGGATCCGACCACATCCAAGCATATGCCATGCTGGATTTTGACAACTTTACGTTTTACGTGCAGACCATGCAGATTCTTTTGGGAAGACTCGTTGATGGTGACACGAGTACGGACTCCCTGGATATCCATTTGGGTCAGCAGAAAGCCATATCTCGGCGCCATGCAAAGATATTCTACAATTTCGGTAACCAGAGATTCGAGCTCTCTGTTGTTGGCAGAAATGGAGCATTTGTTGACGATATTTTTGTGGAAAATGGTGTCACTCTTCCACTGCGGGACAAAACGAGAATACAAATTGGCGAAACTCGGTTTGTTTTTATTCTACCGACTGACGGAGCGGTGACGGATCCTAAAAATGGAAAACATATTAAGCCAATCAATCCTTCTGACGCTGTCAGTCTCAAGACCTCGTTTACGAATAACCAAGTGAATAGCAGCGGCAGCTCCAGAGAGGGCTCCTTGACTCCTCAGAGACCTAAACAATCCGAAAAGTCGCAGACTGTTCTGAAGCTTGGGGACGATTTTGTTAACGAGCTTCGTGCGAATGCAGAGGCCTCTGTGGTGAAGCGCGAAGAGGCTGCTGCTGCCGCTGCTGCAGCTGCTGCAGCTAGAGAGGAGAATGGATCCTCTTTAGCGGAAGGAGTGAATGCGTTTTCGGCTGCTGGTCGTGCGCAGCAGTCGTTCCAGTCAGCCAAGGATAAATTGAAAAAGCCATTTAAACCCGTCAAAAAGGTTTATAAACCCGAAGAAATACCAGAAGAGTACAGAACGAAGCCCAACTTCTCCTACTCTACGCTTATTGCAGAGTGTCTGAGGCAAAAGGGCACAGAAAGAGGAATGTCGCTCTCCGAAATTTACAAAGGGATCCAGGATCTGTATCCTTACTATTACTATTGTCCTGATGGATGGCAGAGCTCGGTTAGACACAATCTTTCTCTGAACAAATCTTTCCGCAAGGTTTGCAAGGAAGGAAAAGGCTGGCTCTGGGGTTTGGACGAGGAGTACTTTGCAGAGAAGGAACGACTCAAACGAAAGCAAATCGAGTTGGCTAATATCAAGGCAACACAGCATTTACAAACACTTTCGCAGCAGTTCCAGCAACAACCTTCTCGCGTCGAGCCTCCAGCCTCTGCTCCACCGGCTGCGACAGAGTCCCATGGATCGGAGTCCTCGGGGTCAAAGCTTACTGGGGACACGAAAAAAGCACTTTCTTACTTGCAACAAGAACTGATTAGACTAACGAAAGATCGCAAAATGTACGATAAAGAAACGACCACTCAGATTCTCACCCAGGCTCTGGCCATGACCATTGCCCAGGTCAACCAGGCTGCCAAAAACGCAGGTATCCAGGGATTTCCTTTGGTGACTTTAATTGACAAGAATCCTGCACATATCACTAAAATTCTTTCTGCCGCATTGAACGCTGCCACCATCCAGGTCACCAAGAAACGGGGCCTTCCTCCTCCGTCTCAGAACGACGGGGCATCGGCTTCTCCGGTGTCGAGCTCTTCCCCGGCCCCTACTCCTGCTCCTGCTGCCACCCCTGCCACGCGCGCGAACATCCAGCAGTTTTCTCGACCAACTCCACCAGTCCCAAAGCCTTTAAGCTCTTCTGGCTCGATCAAGCCCCTTCCCTCTTCGCAGGCCGGACTCAACAGCAACTCGTCTTCAACCTCGTCGCCTATCCCCTCCATCAGAAAACCCCAGTATTACGGCAAACCGTCAGCAGTCGCTCCAACAGCTCCACGTACAATCAACAAGCCTGCTCAGCAAAAGCAGGCGTCCTACGACAACGAAACGATTCAGATGCAATTTCAGAAATTCTCTCATCCTACACCACCTGTTCCAACGCCAGCAAAGGCCAAACCCGGTCTCGAGGACCTGGAGTTGAACCTGATGCTTGAAACCATTGATTCTGACAAGGAGCCATCTAAGGACCTGGACTTAGACAAGTTTCTCGCTCAACATTCAGATGAGATGGAGCTTGACACAAGAAAAAGGCCTTATGACACGTCTGACATCGACCAACAAAACGAGCCCGAGCGTAAAACGTCGAGACCGGAATAAATTATAATACTGAATATAAGATGTACAGTGTATATGCGCAAATGCGTTGTATTCGTAAATCAATATACAATGAGTTATGCCTCAACGTTGTTGAACGATTTTTCTTTCTCCTTGATCTCCCAGAACAGAGGTCCCACATCATGGTTACCATGGAACACCCATCCGTTTTCTGTGACGTGGTATAGGTTGACGGATCCACCAGAGTACGCGTCTCTGTGTGCAGCAGCCAAAATGGCTCTCTTTCCGAGATACAGAGCGTCGTCAACGGAAAGGTCCCATTTATAGTTAGTGTCCAAAACACCGTAGGCAAAGGTCTGTCCAGATCCGACACAGAACAGGTCTCCCTTCAATCTAGTTCCATCAGAGTCCACGTAGTATATAGTAGGACCTTCTTTTGGTGTGTATCCACAAATCATTGTACCCATACCAAGACCCATTCCTTTATAACTGTACACCAAATTGCTCAGGATCTTGGATGCGGCACACACAGAAATTCTCTCCTTATTACGCAGCTCGTGCAATCGACATTGGGTTCCAAGCCAGGTCTCCCAGTACTGACAATCGCAGGCAGTTCCAGCCATGGTTCCCAACAGCATAGGGTTGATCTCGATCACTTTCTTGACTGTTTGGGAGGCAATCCAATTGCCTGCAGTGGCTCTCGAATCAACAGCCACAATGATACCACCTTGGAACCGGAACGCCAGCGTGGTGGTTCCGTGTGCCATTTTGATCTTACAGTCAGGGTTGGAGTCATGGTCGGTGTGAGCTCTTAGGAAATCTGAAGGTTGTGAGATAGGAGGCACAGATATGCTGGGAGCGAGCGAATTGAGGGAAGGCTGAATTCTTTGGAAGTCCGTGGAAGCATCCTGTAGTTCTGCCTCAAATTGGGACCTGTGGGTAAATCTTTTCCCAATCTCTGCAATAGACATGTTAAGAATATTTGCCACTGTAAATAATAAAATAGGTGCCATACAAGAACCAGGCCTGGGGAACACCAAATACACCCGTGCACCGGAGAGGGTTAGCGCAAGTTTCAAGGTCACATGATTTTTCAATACCCGTACTGTCTGCCATTTTTGAGATGGTGTGCGGATGGATGAAAAATTTTTGTACATCATTTCTTGAACCTAACTTTTAATATCGACATGTCGAGCCAAAATACCATGAGAGAACTCAAGATTGAGAAGCTCGTTCTCAACATCTGTGTCGGTGAGTCTGGTGACAGATTGACCAGAGCTTCCAAAGTGTTGGAACAACTGTCCGGTCAAACTCCAGTGCAAAGCAAGGCCAGATACACTGTTAGAACCTTTGGTATCAGAAGAAACGAAAAGATCGCTGTCCACGTCACCATCAGAGGACCAAAGGCAGAGGAGATTTTGGAGAGAGGACTGAAGGTGAAGGAATACCAACTCAAGGACAGAAACTTCTCCGAGACTGGTAACTTCGGTTTTGGTATTCAAGAGCACATTGACTTGGGTATCAAGTACGACCCAGGTATCGGTATTTACGGTATGGACTTCTACGTCGTGATGGGCAGAGCTGGTTTCAGAGTTGCTAGAAGAAAGAGAGCTAAGGGTAAGGTTGGTGTTTCTCACAAGTGCTCTAAGGAGGACACCATTTCTTGGTTCAAGGCTAAGTACGATGCTGATGTTCTTGCTTAGGTACATACTCGATAATTGTCATAAGATATAAATGCGAGCGTAGCAACGATGTCTTGTTAAGTCGTTATTCGTAGGTAATTATTAATCGTCTGTCGGCGCCGTGCGTTCTTGTTGCTGCGATTCGAGGTCTTTGGTTGCTGCCAAAACCCCAACGTCCACTAATTCTTCCAGCTGTTCGACCCACCTGTTCTTGAGGTGTTCGCCCATTCCTGAAAATTCAATACACCGCTTTTTGCGGTCCATGTTGATCTCATCTCTGCGTCTCTTTTTGCTTTCCAAGCTGCGCTCCAATGCTTCCTGGTGCTGTTTCAGGTTGTCAAGGTGGGTCATCCACTTGTTTTTGTGGACTTCTTGCGCTCCCTCTTGTGTGTGGAGAAGCAGTGTACGGTATCTCAGTTGGGAATAGGAAAGTACTGTCTTCATCCTTTCTATATCGGGCTCCTCTTTTTCGTTGAGGAGATTGCTGTAGCTCGAAAGGCTGATTCCTCCTACTCCCTCGTTCGATATCGGAAGACCGTGCTTGCTGAACTCCAGATCGGTGGACATTTGATTCAAACGTGGGTGCTGAACGTTCATATTGAAGTTCATGAGCTCTTCCTGGATCAGGTCCTCCACCACCGCCAGTATGTCGTTTGAGGGTTCCTGGTCTATGTAGGGTAAAAATTCCATAATGAGATCTTCATTTGCAGGCAAAAGCACCGATTCCGGATTCGACGAAACCATGCCAAAATGTTTGTTTACCAACCGGTAATGCTGGATTTAAATTAATTTTAAAATTGCTTACACTCCAAATAATATTATTTAGTCACACCTTGCACCTAAACTTTCTGTAATCGGTATAAGGCACCTCGTATACCACGCTTGCAAAGAGCCCTGTGACCACCATCAGTAATCCAAAGGTGGCGTATATTGTAGCTACGACCCTGAAGGCCTCTATTTCAAAGGTCTTATAGAACTCGTGGATGCCAAGACTGAAAGCACACACCGGGAACGGAACAACCCAGTAGCTTTTATTGAGGGGTGGTAGACCATACACAAAGCACATGGCCACTCCCAAAAACGTGAAAAAGAATCCCACCGCCACAAGAAACAATGCAATAGCTCCTGTGAGATACTTGAGACCAACGCCAACTAAAACTGGGTCGTAAGAGAGCTGTGATGCATGAGACTCAAGATAAAGAGTGAGACTCGACCCGTTGAGCAATATTCCCCAAACTCCGTGACCAATAAGACCGATAGGAACAAAAGGGCTAAAAATGAGCTGTTTTGGGGGGAGCTTGTGAACCAGGAATTTCCACACAAAGCAGGCGATGAGGCAAAATCCTAGCATCATGGAATTGGACCATAGCAGGTACGTTAAGATCACGAATAACAGATGTAGTTTTTGCGAATAGTCCATAAAGGCAGGACTAATGAGCGCTCCACAAGAACCACACACTGAGAGAGGAAGAACTAACAAGATCAATTGCGGATTGATGTGAGACGGTTCGATCTTACTTCTCCAAAATAGCACGAAAACCAGTAGCCAACCGCAAAGCAAGGCCATAACAAAGTTCATGAACCACAAGATAACCAGTCCAACTTCAAAATGACGGTGGTAATGATCTGTAATCAGGTATATCATATTTATTATGGTGCTGAAGCCCATGGAGTAGGGTCCTAGAAATAAATTGAACTGGATGTCCGTCACTAGGTCATAAGCAAAACCCCGGAACCAGAAGATCTTGAGCACCAGCATGACATTGATCATAATAAATAAAAGCAACGAGACTGCCCACAGAATCAGCGACAGGATTCTGAATGCTCCAACTTCGTACGGAAAGTTAAACAGAACCCCAGAAGCTATGCCAGTGGACATGAATGCTACGTTCCATATTGGGTGGTAGTTTTTGATAACCACATCTCTAAAAAAGAACTTCTTTTCTGGCTCAAGGTCCGAGGCGCTGTTTTCAAGGTCTCTGTTGCCCATTGTGAGCAGAAAGACGATACTTTTTTACCAATTATTCTAGGCTATTTACAGGAATTTAGCTGGGGAATTTATATGGGGAATTTACACCCCTCAAACCCCGAAACCCTCGCACCAACTGTGGCGTTTTTGTATCTGGTTCAAAAACCGATGGGAAAGGAAGCGCGGTTTCATTGACTGAAACAGCCACTTGAGGAAGCGGGACTTGCAGTTGGTGAGTTGGGCATGGTTTTTAAAAATTTGAAGTATCTTTGGTAGTTATGACTGTATTAAAATGTTATCGAGAATGCTTAGCATAGCAGTCTTGGCGTCGGAATCGGGTCTATCGAGTATTTCCGTCTTCAAATCTTGAAATGCGGGCTGGAACTCCCGTAGCATGAATGTGAGTGGTCTCCTACTAAATAGGGACTGGTAAAGTTTTAGAACCAAAACGGCATCTACCAATTCCGGCCGGGATAAATGTTCGAATAAACTGTTCAGGATCTCTTCTGATGAGCTCATATAGTTAAATATGCTAAAGCCCTGATTCTGTTTTTTGTGTAACGGTGTCGACTTGTTTCGATATTCCTCAAGAATCTTGGTCAGCTCCACGACAAACACGTCGAGCTCAAAGTCTATTTTGAAACTGGCAACAAATTTGGTGAGTAGGTTGGGCTTCTTTTTGAACATATCGTCTAGAATGTCGTCATAATCGGAAACAAGTCGCGAGATACTTGTTATGGCTCTACTCCTGTAATTTGGATCGTCCAGAACACTTACCAGAATTTCTATAGCGCCACATCTCCTGCAAACGCGGCTCAGATCCGGATTGGTAGCAGCATCAATAAACAGTGTCACAACTTGGTCTTTAACGGTCTCGTTCCTTTTTGAGTTCGCAAACAGTCGATACAGGTGATTAAAGAGCTCAATGCTGCTGGTGGATAAGAGATCGGCCTGTCGATTGGTGTCCAGCTGGCACAATTTGTGTAACAGAGGAATGGTGCATTTTACAAATCTCTCATAAGTTTTGGAACAATCTTCGGATGACAAGTCCTCCAGAAGCTGGTCGACAATTTGCTGGATCTGAAAAGTGTCCAAAGTTTTGAGGGTCTCGTCCCAAAAGTCCTCACATTTGCTTACTATTCTCACCAGTTCTAATTTGGAGTCGAATGGAAGTTTTCCAAACCTCCTAAATAAGCAAACAAAGAAGTCTGGAGTAAAAAACTTCTTCCTCTCATGCACTGAACAGTAATGAGTGATCTTTGCAACAAGCTTGACTATATTGGCCGCAAATATCTCCTGTGTTTCTGACAAGTGTCCTCGGATGTTGTTGAGAAAAGTAACCAGCAGCTTGGGTATTTGGTGATAAACCAGAAGGACAGACATTCCCTGCTTCTCGACATTATCGTTCCTGAAAAGCGTGAGCAACATCTCGATACACGAACCATGTCGCGATACGTCGCCATCTTTTAGCGTTAGTGTCAGAACCTCACAAATGTCCGTGGAAATTAATGACAATGTAGGAAGACTTGTTCTGACGAGCAACTGGAGGTATTTGAAGACGCAGTTCTCATCGCTAAAAAGACGGATAATTTTGGAGGTGCATCCACAGTGATAGAAGGTGACCAAACTTTGAGTATCATGCTCGAACAAAATAAGAGCGATGTTCAACAGCTCTATTTTGCACTCGTCGGAAGGATCAACGAGAAGCCTCGATGCCAGCTTATAGACGAATTTTTGGTCAATCAAATACGAAAGCACAAAGCTTGAGCTGCTGACTGGTTTCTCGTCCTCGGTTTGCAAAACTTCGTCGTCGCTGGTGGCCAGCTTTTTTATGAGTTGCAGGTTCTCGAGATCGGCCGTCTCTATTTTATCTATCAACTCGCGAATAAATGTTCGTTGGTGTTCTCTCGAATTTGTCGCCTTGCGATCTCCCAGATCCAAATTGCTGAGATCTTCGATATCAAAAACGTCCATGAAGTCATCCTCGCTGTCTCCAGATGTCGTTTCTTTATAAATTTCTAGCCTCTGTATCTTGTTCATGGTATTTATGGTCATCAGTAGGTTGAGTGATTGTTCGTCGTAATCGTTTTCGTAATTGTCCTGGAACGTCTCGTTGTACATCTTTAGAAAACTGTTCCGGTTTTCCTTGTTTAGGCTTGATCGGTGCAATTCGTCGCGAGTGATTTCTCCGCTGATCCAAGGATGCCTGAGAAGCTGTTCTGCGCTCAAACGCGCTTTACGGTCTTGCTGGAAACAGCCAACTGTGAGAAACTGGAAACACTCGTGAGATATTCCCGAAGGAATATCGGGAGGTTCTCCGGAACCAATTGCATGACAGGCTGGAAAGGGATCGTGCTGGTAAAATGGCGGCTGCGTAGTCAGCAGCTCCACCACAGTAGCTCCAAGACTCCATATGTCGGAGGAGGTAGAAACTCCTTGCAACCTGATGACCTCCGGGGCCATCCAGTAGGGAGACCCGTTGGCCTCCTTTTTGCGCTTATTGTTCCGCAATGTCTCGATGTCGTCGCGAATCTCGTACTTGGTGCTGACTCCAAAGTCTGCAAGCTTTATGGTTCCTTCTTTGAGCAGGATATTAGCGGCTTTGATGTCGCTGTGTATGAAACGCTTGTTGTGCAAATATATGAGACCCTGGAGAATCTGTTTGGTGTGCTGCTGGACTTCGGGCTCGGGGAGAGGGCCCTTGGCCTTGTAGCGGTCGCGCAACGAGCCTCCCTCGCAGTACTCCATTATCAGGTTGAAAGAGGATGGATTAATGTGGTAATGAAACAGCTTGACAACGTTAGTGTGGTTGAACTGTTTCATGATGAATATCTCGTTCATCAGATGCTGATTGTCTGACGCTGTAGCGTCAGGGCCATCATCGAGATCGATCACCTTCATAGCATAGATCTCCCCCGTACTGACGTTCATACTCTCATAGACACCACCGTAGGCACCCCTTCCCACGGGCTTGAGCTTCACGTATTGAGAAAACTCCTGCGCCGAAAGATCGGTCATAACGCGAGGGCTGATGTTCAACGGTTTGTGTGATTTCGTTTGAAGGGATTGACGATGACTGGTGAGGTTGCTAAGTCCATGTTTTCTCTGGCGCTGCACATTTGTTGGATGGATACCCATTTTTTGCTCTTTTTGACCGGTTTGTTGCCCAAGTATTGAAGAGTAACGGTTGTTGTGGTGAACATTGTTAGGGTTAAGAAGTTTTAGGGCGTTATCTAATTCGTACTGCTGCACCAGAAACTTTCTGGTTGTTGTGATCAGTTCTGCAGTTTCGAATTCGTCGGTATAGTTGTTGTTATTGTTGTCTTCTTCCGTTTCCCGGAACTGATTTAGTACAGATTTACCTGATTTGTGCGACATCACGCAGATGTGTTTAGTGGTTTCCTGGATATTTAAAGGTGAGCTTGACAACCACTACTTAATTGTCGTGAAACATATCAACCAATGCGCTATTTGTTATAACCTTGGTGACGCGGCTGCTAAACGCTCAGTTCTAGTGTTATCTTTATTTGTTTATACATCATATTTTTTTCGATATTTAATAAATTTCATGCACCTTACCGCCCTTACTCTTTGTTCCATGACAACAAACTGGTGTCACCCATTTTTCTCGGATGCACCAAATTCACAAACATAAACGCCACAGAAAGAACCAGGCAGATTCCACCCCCAACAATCCAAGCAATTCCAAGGAACGGATTCTTTCCCCCAATAACGCTTCGAGTAGAAAGATATAGGTACTTTTTACCATCGTAAGGAAGCACAGGGAAGTGATACCCAATGTCCACCTGATACACTCCCTCTTCCAGAGCGTCATCGTCGTTTCTGGAAATCATCTTGGAAAACAATGATAGAGCCGAAGGTTGCATCCAGTTTTGGAATTCGTACCACTCACTGATATCAGGCATATTAGTCTCGTTGTAGCCGTCAGGATAAGCCTTGTACCAATTTGGTGGAGGAACCACCTCGGAAGGACTGTATTTGGTTTTCTTGAACCGGTTCTTGTTGGTGGACCACGCAATTCCTTCCCGGTAAAGCATGTAGTCATTTGCGGTGTTGTTGACGGCGGAGAACGTGGAAAACGTATCATTGAACAACGAGTTGGCAATCAACCCACATGGGTAGTACTTCTTTCCTTCGTCGTTCACAGATAACGGCTGGCAGTTCTGTCCAACAGTGTCTTTGATATCTGAAACAGAAGCGGCCTTTCCATTCAATTGGTCTTCACTAAAGCTCTTGACGTATCTTCTGTGGTTAGCGTGGAAGTTCTCCAAGCGATAGAAAAAGTAGACGTGCGGACCAATTTTATTAGGAATTTGAAACTGCACCTGACAGATGTCTCTTTCGTCATCAAAATTGTTCCAATAGGACGACTCGTTCGTGGCAAGCTTCCATTGGGGCTTTATGGTTATGTCCGACTTGAATTGGAACTGGTATTTGTCTTCCGGAATCTCAGTGAAATAGTCCGAGTTGGCCAGAGTTCGGCACTCGCTGTAGTCAATCACAAACTCTTGAACGTGGTCTGATCCGTAGAGCATTCCGGCTCCCAAGGGCACAAATATCACAGCTATGATCATCAAAAGCGGAATCACAGTCTTGGGGGTCAAAATTGGATGGTATGCCCTAAGTTTCTGCTGCGTAAAAGCATTCTCCTTCGGCCTCCTACTCTTCGTCTTTTCATCCTCTTCCGAAACGGAATCGCTCAGATCGTCGTCATCCTCCATTGCGTCAATAACAGGATCCGGTTGACCGTTCAGGTCGTCGTCGGATGATTGGTCTTTCCGCTTTCTCAGTCCTGAAAGCATAATCAACTAAGGAAATGTTAGTAATATACAAGTGTTTAAAAAAATACTTTGGTGCAAGGAGGTGCTGGAATAGACGGTTACTTATGTACATTATATTTACTCAGCCTTAGCCGGTTCCCCTGACGTAGGGTCTTCAAACTGGACTTTCTCCAGCTGTTGCAGTCTGGTGGCTGGCTGGTTCAGCGCCTGGTGGAGTTTCTCGGTCTCGGAAACAAACGGCTCGTTCAGCTTGACCAGGTCGAGATATCTAGGGGTCTGAGGAAGCTCTGGAGCCTTTGCGACGCAATGCGACAGATATTTGGTGATGGTGTAGTGGTGTTCCATACCGTAGAACATTTTGTAATGGTTGGATTTTTGGAACGTGCCGACTTGGAAGCCAGAAAAACTACCGAGTTTTTCCAAAGTCTTGTCAACAATCTTGTTGGTAGCGTTGGAGACCTCACCTGAAGAATTTTTTTGGGCAGTTTGGATGTTGATCAATCCGCAAAGCTCGGCCAAAAGCATGCTTGGCTGGTTGGCGGTGTCTGCAACCTCAAAATCAACTTTTCTGGCAGCGTGTGTCTTTGTGCCGAACCAATCAAGACTCTCGATCGACTTCTTCTCGACCTCTAGCGCACGAAGAAGAATTATTGTCTCAGAAATTGAGCTATCACGCTTGGTGCACTCATGGTATGTTTTTGTTTGATTCAGGAAAGACAATGCTTTAGACAAGTCTTGGAACTCGGCGGCTTTGTATAAAATTGACTTTATCACCGTAGCTGACAGGATCTCCGGAGCGTGTTGGTCCAGTTTGGACAAAACAGGGTACAAATTATCAAGCTCTGCACGAACAAGAAGTCCGTCAATGAAGAACGAAAATTTTGTGGTCGATGGCTTCCCTGGAATGGATCTGGGAGTCAAAGGTCTTCCCTCTAGATCCACAGCATTTCTATCCAACGGGCGATTAGAACCCGTGTTTTTGTACACAATATCTCTAACTCTTGGAGTCAAAGACTTGTAATATAGATATGCGTCCACATTGTCCTTAACCTCGTAATATTTTTCTCCTGGACTACGTAGCGCAAGTTCCTTATTGGAAATGAACCTCACCGAAGACTGGAAAGCCAGTCTGCGTGCCACCAGGGGTCTGCACAAATTTTGCATTGTGGTTAGCTCAGTAAATTTTTCAACTTTGGAAGAAGCTCAATGCTCTCGAATTATGATTATGTAAGCGGCTGGGTCCAGAAAAGGTGGATTTTCTCGAACAAAAAATGGCAATTTACTCATCAAATTATGTCTGATTGGGATTCCGTGACAGTTATTGGAAAGAAAGCCAGAGTGGGAGGAGGCGGCCCAAGAGAAAAAGTGGTCAGGTCAGAAGCCCAACTCAATGCTGCCAGAAGATCTGGTTCCGTTGTTGCAGTTGAAAAGAAATATGCTTCTTCCAACGCCAAGGGCGATCCAGAAGGCCAAAGACTGACTAAGATTGACAGATCCGACGAGATTGTGGCTCCTAAGAAGCTGGATGTCAGCGTTGGCAGAGCCATTCAGCAAGCAAGACAGGACAAGAAGTTAACCCAAAAAGACCTTGCCACTAAGGTCAATGAGAAGCCAAACGTTATTAACGACTACGAGGCCGGAAGAGCTATTCCAAACCAGCAGCTGCTGGCCAAGTTGGAGCGCACCTTGGGTGTCAAGCTTAGAGGAAAGGACATAGGGTCTCCTCTATTTGGTAAGAAGAAGTAAATGATACTCAATAGATGTGATGTAGTTAATGGATGTGCCATGAAATATTTTTTTTCAATAATCACAATAATATGACAACCATCCATAAAATTGATTTAGGCATTACTCTTGAAGAAACTTATTCCATCACAAACAAGGGGGTGAAGTTCGATACTCTGGACGACATCAAACCTTACATTGAGGAGCTATCGTCCAAAAAAGGGTTGAAACTTATTGATATTTCGGGTAACACAATCTCGCCGGAGTGCTCTAAACACCTGGCGGCTGAAATCAAAAAGTTCTCTTCCACCTTGCTGCATCTTAACTTGCAAGATATATATACTTCCCGTGATAAGAACGAGATTCCAGCTTCTTTGAGCGAGTTTTTCCCAGTCATTCTGGAATGTGACTCCTTGAAGGTTTTGAATTTGAGTGACAACGCACTAGGACAAGACACTATTGACATCTTGGAGGACTTCCTGTCCAAGGCTAAATCTATTGAACATCTAATCCTGACCAATAATGGGTTGGGTCCATTCTCAGGCGCAAGAGTGGGTAAAGCTCTCTACAGATTGGCAAAGTTGAAGGAAAAGGAAAACTCTCCGCCTCTGAGAACGTTTTGGTGTGGCCGTAACAGACTCGAGAACGGTTCTGTTGACTACTTAGCTATTGGATTTAGAGCAAACACTCATCTGCAGGAAATTAGACTTTATCAAAACGGAATAAGACCACAAGGTATTGCAAAACTGATAAGTCAAGGTTTGGCACATCTGGAACATCTTCAAGTTCTTGATCTCCAAGATAATACATTCACCGTTCCTGGATCCATGGCTTTAGCTTCCGTCCTTCAAAACTGGCCTGAGCTGATAGAGCTAAACGTCAACGACTGTCTGCTGAAAAGTGAAGGATGTTTGCGGGTTGTGCAAAAATTCACGGAATTGATAGACTCCAAGCTCGAAGTTCTTAAGCTTCAATATAACGAACTAGAGTCCGACTCTTTGGATGTCCTAGCAAGAGTTTTGCCATCATTCAAGGCTTTGAAATTGTTGGAGTTGAATGGAAACAGATTTGAAGAAGATTCTGAATCAATTGAAAAAATCATTGACATTTTTGAAGACAGAGGTTACGGTGAACTGGATGAACTTGACGATCTTGAAGAACCGGACTCTGATGAAGAGGAAGACGATGAGTCTGATGATGACGAAGTGGAAGAGGAAGATGACGCAAATTTGGAGAAATTAGAAGCCGAATTAGCTGCAACTCACATCTGAGCTTCTGCTGCGTATTCTTTCAGTACATCATTTTGCAGCTTTGTGATCAGTTTATCTTTCTTGATCCATTTTCCTTCTAACCATTTTTCGAGTTTATGCCTTTTAAGTGGTATTCTGCTCATCATTTTTGCGTGCACATGAATTTTGATGGTGATTTTTCCTTGATATAGACCAAAAATCTCCAATAAATTGGGTGCTTCAAAAGATATTGGACCTTCAGGCGTTTGTCTGTAGTAGAGTATTGACGTATCATACAGTCTGGTGAACTGGGTTTTGTGCAGGCCTGACACTGCATTTGCGAAACTTGAATATCGGGGGTATAGCAAATTATTTAATGTGGGAAGATAGAACTTTTCTGACATGCCTTGTTGTAATTTTGCGTCTTTCTTGGTGAAGATGTTGACTTCGGGAAACGTTATCAACCATTCCACAGCTTCTGAATCCAGAAATTCCTTGAAAACAAATCCTAGGGTTTCATTATTCAGCTCCCAGTTTTCATCTGCCTGAAAAACGTTTCTGAAGACTCGGAAGCTAGGTATTGACCAAATTGCATACCATGTGAAGAAACTGACCCTAGGAAGGAGCATGGAAGAGAGGTCTTGAGAAAAAATCTTCTCTGGTTCTGGTTTCTTTTCATTTTTTCGAATAACCCCTAACTCTGGGGGCTTTTGCGCTGTCTTAAGTACCAAATAAGGATAAATAATATAGTCGACAAGGGAGCTATGGTTACTGATGAACAATGCGTTTTCGGACTCAAGCTGATCACCACTTATCTCGATGTGAACATTATTCAATTCAAGCACATAGATGCACAGGGTCCAAAACCCAGCTGCAAAGTATTTCTTGTATGAGAACCTAGTTCGGGGAATTAGGTATTTGATACCAATCGTTGTCACTGAGAATATCTGGTAAACAATAAAGTATGTCAATAGCATAGTCGAAAAACAAAGGCATCTTGTGATGCCCATATAATTTGACTTTGCAGTCAGCTGTTCTTTGAGTGTTTGTAATCCTATGTGATCCAAAAGCTCGCTCTTCATGGTCTATCTTGTAGTCTTATTTCATTTATGTAAATAAGTGAAGGACAAATTATTTCCTTGTTTTAGGGCGCAAAAGGGGATAAATAAATGGGAGCTGGTGTAATTAATTTTATTAGCCTAAGAATTAACTGTGCGCAATGTAACAAGACTTTTGATGAAAAGCAGCACTGTGAGATTTACAAACCGGTCATGCACGCCGTGTTTGGCGACTTTTAGTCTTTGAAAATGATACCTCCATCAGGATTCTTGCTGGAGGCAGCTTTAAAACGGCTTCATTTATGTGATCAGTGATTATCTCACTATCCAAAGATTATTTAAGCGTTTTGATACCTGAGATTCATTCCCTATGCTTTCTTTATTCATCTGCCAGCTACGCGTTCGCATGTCAATTTCACATCCTTACACTGAATATACTGATAAAAAAATATGAAAAATTACAAAAAAATTTTAGATCTATCAAATAGAGCCTAGAAATTCTATACATGTCTAGAATCATTGTGAAGGGGCTACCTCTGTATTATACGGAGGACAAACTCAAGAAGCACTTTCAAGAAAAAGGCCTAGTTACGGATGTGAAACTGGTCCGAAACAGAAATGGTGAGTCCAGACGGTTTGCTTTCATAGGATACAGATCCCTTGAGGACGCAACAAAAGCAGTTAAGTTTTTCGACAATACGTTCATTGATACTGCTCGGATCTCTGTTCAGGAAGCAAAGACGTTCAGTGATCCTACTGTGCCTCTTCCATGGCGTGAGAGAAGGCTACAAGCGAAAAGACAACTTGAACAGACAGAAGAAAAGCTCAAGAAGCTGGAGGAGATTCAAAACAAGCGTAACAGGAAAAACAAGCCGAAGGGTGTAGATGCTTTCCTTGAAGAGCAAGTTGGCTCTGATCCAAAGTTGCAGGAATTTTTGGAAGCCTCGAAGCCTAGTGTTCAGCAAAAGTCCTGGAAAAACGAGGAGCTGATTGGCTCGAAGCAGGAGGAGCAGGTTCCATCCGACTCTGTGCTTGGACAAAATGTGAGCGATGATGAGTATGAAGATTTTAATGGTTTCAAGAGTGAAGAGGAAGAGCAAGAACCGGAGAAGATGATCACATTGGATCAGGCTGAGCAACAAGTCCCGGCAGACGAAGAACAGAGCGCAGAAATGAACGATTTGGAATGGTTTAAGATGAGAAGAACACGGATGAAGGATGGTGAGGATCCCAAGAACGATGATTCTGAGGCTCCTACAACTGCCGAAGTTGAGATTCCTGACGAAAAAGTGGAGTCTGAAGAAGAAAAGGAGCCAGAGCTCAACGAGCAAGACAGGGCCATCCAGCGCATATCCGAAACAGGAAGACTCTTTTTGCGGAATATTCTGTACTCTGCCACGGAGCAAGACTTCAAAGACTTGTTTGCTCCTTACGGGCCGCTAGAAGAAGTTCATGTTGCAGTGGACACTAGAACTGGGAACTCCAAGGGTTTCGCTTATGCCAAGTTCTCGTCTCCAGATGATGCTGTGAGAGCATACTTGGAGCTTGACAAGCAAATTTTCCAAGGAAGACTGCTGCACATCCTTCCCGGTCAAGCCAAAAAAGACCACACCTTGACCGAGTTTGATCTTGCAAATCTTCCACTCAAAAAACAGAAAGAGCTCAAAAAGAAACACGATGCTTCCAAACAGCAGTTTAGCTGGAACTCGCTCTATATGAACAATGATGCTGTTTTAGAAAGTGTTGCTAGCAAGATGGGTATCACAAAAAGTGAGTTGATTGACCCAACGAACAGCAGCTCTGCTGTCAAACAGGCATTGGCAGAGTCGCACGTGATCGGTGACGTGAGAAAGTACTTCGAAGAAAAGGGCGTTGATCTCACAACTTTCAGCAGCAAAGAGCGCGATGACAAGGTCATACTGGTGAAGAATTTCCAGCACGGAACTACAATGGAAGAAATCGGGGAGCTTTTTGCTGCATATGGACAGCTGAACAGAATGCTGATGCCTCCAGCGGGCACAATCGCCATTGTTGAGTTCCGTGATGCGCCTGCCGCACGTGCAGCATTTGCCAAGCTTGCGTTCAGACGCCTCGGAAAGTCCATCCTGTATCTGGAAAAGGGGCCGAAGGGTCTATTCACGAAGGATGCAGCTGTCGATGAACCAGTGGTTGCCAAGACTGATGAGCCTGTGAACACTGATAATATCATGGATGTCGATGCGCCAGAGGAACCTGAGCTGGTGGGCCCAACGGTCTCCGTTTTTGTGAAGAATCTGAATTTCATTACCAGAGCCGCTGACTTAACGGCCGCTTTCAAGACTTTGCCTGGATTTGTTGTTGCCACCGTCAAAACACGGCCAGATCCGAAACATAAAGACAAAATGCAAAGCATGGGTTTTGGGTTTGTGGAGTTCAAGACCAAGCAGCAAGCAGATGCTGCCATTAAATTAATGAATGGACATCTCTTGGACGGCCATCAGCTGCAGCTCAAGATTTCCCACAGAGTCGGTCAACCTCAAGCCGAATCAAGCAGATCGAGAAAGGAGAAGAAGTCGCCGAAGATCATTGTTAAAAACCTTGCATTTGAATGCTCAAGAAACGACATCTTTGAGCTGTTTAGTCCGTTTGGAAGTCTCAAATCTGTTAGGGTGCCAAAGAAATTTGACAAATCCGCCAGAGGTTTTGCCTTTGTGGAATATAGCACCCTTAAAGAAGCCGAAAATGCAATGGATCAGTTACAAGGAGTCCACTTGCTGGGACGTCGCTTGGTTATGGAATACGCCGAAGCTGAAAGTAAGGATGCTGAGGAAGAGATCGAAAGAATGACCAAGAAGGCAAGAATCCAAACAGGTGTCAGAAAAATGGCTCAACTTAGAGAGGGCCAAGCTGGAAAACGTAAGCTGGATCTCGAAGACGAGTCGGAGATGTAACATAATTTAGTACATATTAATATTCACATTATTGCTTACTCTTTTTAAATAGTCCTTCGTTCACCACGAAGTATGCGTCCTCTTGCTCTTTAGCAAGACTCAGGGGGTTCCATGTGTGTTCCTGTTCTCCTTTACGAAACTCAGGCTTGTTGTTAGCTATTTCGTTCACTAGATCATCGTACGTCAAATCTTTGGGTTGGGCTTGTAAATGAGACGACCAATCAACTTCAGAGACTTTTTCTAATTCTGACACAAATCGTATCTGGTCATTCAGAGAAGATAAGAGAGATTGTTTTTCTGAAGCGGAAATCTCTGGCGATAACCCTGATAAAACTAGTAATTTATCGAGGATAGTTGGGTCTATGTCATGATGGGTCGTACGAGCTGCTGATGGCTTTGAAGCAGAAAAGAACGCATCTAAATCTTCTTCAGAATTCATTCGTGTTAAAGAGGTGGATTTTCCTCGTTGACTGGCAAATCTGCGAGGATAAATGCCCAGCATTCGAGGTCGCAACAATTTAAACATGACAGGCCCAGCAAATAGTTTACCAATATTTTGTGCTTCTAATCTGCCGTGCACTAACCAATCTGAAAATTTTATTTAAATCTTTTTCATCTAAAATCAACCTAGATAGATTATCATCTGAAATCAAGCATGGGAAAGGTCAAGAAGAAGGGAACTTCTGGTAATGCCAAGAACTTCATTACCAGAACACAAGCGATCAAAAAGTTGCAAGTTTCATTGGCAGACTTCCGGAGACTCTGTATTTTCAAAGGAATCTACCCTAGAGAGCCAAGAAATAAGAAGAAAGCTAATAAGGGATCCACAGCCCCTGTGACCTTCTACTATGCAAAGGATATTCAGTATTTGATGCATGAGCCTATTCTGGCCAAGTTCAGAGAACACAAGACTTTCTCGAAAAAGCTCACCAAGGCTCTTGGAAGAGGAGAGGTTGGTGATGCTAAAAGACTTGAAGAGCACAAACCAGGCTACAAGCTGGACAAGGTGGTCAAAGAAAGATATCCATCATTTTTGGATGCTGTCAGAGACCTTGATGACTGTTTGAATATGTTGTTCTTGTTCAGTAACATGCCTGCCACCGACAAGGTTAGTGCCAGAATCACATCTGAAGCTTCCAAGCTAACTAATCAGTGGATGGCATACGTTGCTAGAGAGCGTTTACTTAAGAAGGTTTTTGTCTCCATCAAGGGTGTCTACTATTCTGCCAATGTGAGAGGTCAGGAAGTAATTTGGCTCGTTCCTTTCAAATTTCCGCAAAACATACCGTCCGATATTGACTTCAGAATCATGCTGACTTTCCTTGAGTTTTACTCGACCTTGCTGCATTTTGTTCTCTACAAACTCTACACTGATGCAGAGCTTGTGTATCCTCCAAAAATTGACAACTCTAAGCTCAAGGGTATTGGAGGACTTTCCTCATATATTTTGGAGTCTAAGGGAGATGAGCCTGTGCTGGCTGCTAGCAAAACTGAGGAAACTACCGACGCTGAAATCTCCAAGGAGGAAATTAAAAAAGCTTTGGCCGCAGACAAGAAGACAGACGATCGCGAGGAAGTCGATGAGGAGGTTGAGAAGGAGGTTGAATTGGATGAATTTAAGGATATGAACAAGAACACTGGAGACGTTTTGGCTCAACCATCCAAATATGGAAGCGTCTCAAGTACTCTGCTTTCGAAGTTTGTCTTTTATCTTGGAAGAGAAGTTCCTGTTGACATCTTGGAGTTTGTGATTATCTCCGCTGGTGGAAAAGTGATCAGCGAAGCTGCTCTGGATGAAGCCAAGCTGAATGGCTCCAAGGTGGTTTTCGATTTGAGTTCTGTTACTCACCAGGTTGTGGATAGACCAAAGGTTGCCAACAAGGTTCAAGGACGCACGTATATCCAGCCCCAGTGGATCTTTGACTGTCTCAATAAGGGAGAGCTTTTGAACGTTAGCGATTATGCTCCAGGAGAGACTCTTCCTCCTCATCTGTCCCCATGGGGAGACGCGGGTATCTACAACCCAGAAATAGAACAGGAGGCTGCTGAAGACGCTGAGGAAGCTGAGGAAGCAGAAGAGATCGAGGGATCCGAGGACGAAGAAGAGAATGACGAGGAAGACGAAGAAGATGAGGACGAGGAAGATGAGGACGAGGGTCTGGAGGAACAAAGAGAACTGGAACTCGAGGCCAAGGGCGTCAAGTACTCTGAAGCAGAGAACAAAAAGAAGAGAAGCGTCAGCGAGGCCGAAAAGCAGTCCAAGCTGGCCAAGGAGGAGAAAGAGCTAAAGATGATAATGATGTCCAACAAGCAGAAGAAATTGTACAAGAAGATGCAATATGGTATTGACAAGCAGGAGGCACGTAAAGACGAGCTGCAGGCTAAGAAGCGCAAACTGGACAGCACGAAGAAAAAGCTCGACAAGCTCAGTAAGAGCAAAAAATAGATAACGGTAATTCAAAATTTATTTTTAAGGTGCACAATTGAAATTAGTGCTGTATATATATATAGCGGAAAAATTCAACCTAAAAAACACGATTAAATATAGAGAAGGTTATGGCTTTACAGTAGCTCATCACATACTTGTTTAATTTGTCGCCTCTTATTGTACTAATATACAAATGAACAACGAGCTGAATAATTCAGGATCGCCACCAAGAGGCACTCTTCCACAGCAAAATGGCACAAGCGGTCAACAAATGCAGTACGTGAATATGGGTGCCACCGGTAAATTTGTGCCCAATCAGTTCGTTCCGCAGGCAGGTCACCAGGATGTGGGCATGGCACCAAACGGGACACGGCCCTCTTCGCCAAACACCCTCGCTTCGACCCCATCCATGGCTGCATCAGGGAACGGCTACAAGCATGACCCTCATGCTGACCCGAAACAGGCTCAACAGCAGACACAACAGCAGTGGAAACAAATCCAGGGCCTGCAAACTGGAGGACTGAATATCAACACCATGACAGCAGCTGCTGCCTCAGCGATGATGGGACGTCCGGGAGTGATGTCCCAGCAGCAGATGGCTGCTCTACAGAAGCTTCAAAATACATATGGACATCTGCAGAACAATATCCACCACCATCTGGAAGAACAGAACCCTTCCGCTCCTGCTATGCAGCCTGATTCTGCCAAGCCTGCAAGTCGTGGACCAAACGTGCCCATAAATGGCCAGTTCGCTCCGTCTGGTTCGTCGACATCAACTAATGGCGCTGCTGCGTCGACTATTCCGGGTCACCCTTCTCAGGTGGCACCTTTTGAACTCAACAGTTCGAACGATATCAAGAAAAACATTGCCAACATTGCTATCATCCGTCTCTTCGAACTCACCGAAAAATTGTGTGTTCGAGCAGAGTCAGACAATCTCGAATACCTGAGCAAGGTAATGGCCGAGTACTTTAGTGAAAGTGCAATGGCTACACTCACGTTGAAGCATGGCATGGAGGGTCGCTATTACACGTTTACGTTCTCGCTGTTTGCCAGGTTGTTGTACACTATTTGCTTATCAGGGGTGGCCTTTTTTGAAATTTCGCATAATCTCATCAGGGCAAACGTTCTCGCTAACGGGTCGACGCACTTGGAATGCTCGCGCTTAATCTTCAGAAATTGGTACGTTGATGGGTCTTACGTCACACTGTACGGAGTGACTAAAATCCAGTTTAGCCGTCAACTGAAGATCGAAAAAATTGACGTCTCGATATACAAATCCTCTGCTGGTCTGGAGCTGGGTACTATTGATAAGTTTTTGACCACCCACAATTTTCTGGACTCCAAGGCGATCAGGCAGAACTTTGCTGCATTCCAGGGTCTGAGCAATTTTGGTCTTCAAGAGGTTGTGATGAGAGTGATGCAGGTTGGAGACGTTATGACCATGGTCAAACCATTGATGCAGTTTCATGCTGCTTCTAGGTCCAACTCGCCTATTGCTTCTTTGGATGCTTTCAACAAGTCTACGTCTAATGAACTTCTCTCTCTAGAGAAATTGAATGTCCAGTTTCAACAGGCCCAGATGATGTCTCAGCAACAAGGACCGAAGAAGCAGCAGACAATGCCGCAGCAATACCAGTTCCATAACCAGGCACATCCTTCACAAAAGCCTGCTACGAATCAGCCTCAGAAACCAAGCCAGTTGCAGCCATCGCCGAACCAACAGAAGAAGTTTGAGGACATGAATCTCAGCAAGCTTGACTTGGCCAACTCAACGTTGAACAAGAGGAGAAAAATGGCAAACGGACAATCTTACAGTAGCAGTTCGGTGAACTCTAGTGGAGAAGTGAGTCCGAAGACGGTGGAGAACGAGAAGGAGCCCGTTCAGTGAATAGTGTAAGATTAATTATTTATCAGAGTCCAGTTTTGAGTAAAAAAAAATAAAATCTGAGGCCAACAGGAATCGAACCTGCAACCCTTCGATTGCACGTATCCGGAGATTAGACTGGAGTCGAAAGCTCTACCATTGAGCCATAGCCCCCGATTTCCCAAAAATAGGGGGTTCGTATGCCATGAGGGAAATCCCTGATGTAGAATACACGGACAGACGCCAATCTAGAGCATGGACACAGGCACGAGAGAAGGACGGGACAAGACAACATTGAACTAAATTTTCAGCATTGTCAAAATCCAGCTTTAAAAATCACACTAATATAATTACAAAATTATTAGGTCCCAGTTTAAAAACCTCATTGATTGACTAGCGATAAAATGCGATTGATTTAATTAGAGAACGTCTCATCCTTCCATATCCGCAAGGAGCTCTGAGAGAATTCAGTGAAAACAACAGTCTGCCAATCATTCATGATGTCTAATAGTCGATCCACAACTTTAGTCAGCTCTTTATTCACACTCTTTTCGACCTCGATACTAAGAAACTTGACGTCAAGCATCAAACTTGAGAAGCAAGGAGTCAATTTCTCAGTGAGCTCAAGACGGAGTCGTGAAATCTCCAACCCCAACTCCTCAGCAGATAGCTTGGATATTGATTTGTGGCTGGAAACCGCTCGTGAATGTATTTTATTTGATGATGCAGAAGATGACGTTCCTGCTATAGCCGTTTTCCAATTTCCTTGATTACCCCTACTCATGGTGAAATCATGATCATGGTCTCGAATGAAACTTTCATCGTCTATCTCTCTATGCAGTTGTTCGTTTATGATGATGAGAGACGACTCGTCAAGCTTTCTGTGCCGGGACTTCTTGTGTTTTAACTCATCCAGTGCTCTGCTCAAACTTGGCGAGTCAATTGAACTATTTTCTAACATCTGGTTGAGATTCAGCTCCGACATCACACGGTCGATCAAGCTTCGAAGTCGGGTTTGTTTTTTGACAATGATTTCTTGCAGATACGATTGCTGAAGTTCTTTCAATTTCTTGTACTTCAAAAGATTCAATATGGAAACCAAAGTTAATCTCAGAATAATGAGAGGCTCGTAAATCCTGACTGTGATAGACTTGGACAGTATCTCGATATTCAAGAAAGAAAGATCGATCTTGTTTCCGAACTCTTCGATATTTCTGTCCTGATCCTCCAAAATACTGAATATATTAAAAAAGCCACCCAGTTCAACCATAGCCAGCCGATTTCTGTCGAAATCTTTGATAATCTTCTTGCAAATGACTTCCAGACTTTCCACGTGCTCAAGCAACATCTTTGTCTTGTTCTCTAGGGGCACAAAAACGGTTGAATATAGTTTGGACTTGTAATTTTTGGCCAGTCCTAACGGAGGAATAGGCAAGTAAGCCAGATACGGATTCGGAACTGAGGGATTGCGAGGAGATGTGAGTAGTACCGACTTGGATGAGAGATTGACAAACTGCCCTGTTTTTGCGATCTGATACCAATTCTTGTAGGACGGATCCAAGAACTTGGCCAAAATATCCGATTTGCTTATATCAGGATCCGCTAGCAGTTCGTTCAAAAAATGCTGAAGCAGACGAATACGTCTGTAGATAATCTTTGTATCTGACTTGTATGTAAAAGGATTTCTCAGAAGTCTTCCCAACGAGTGCTTTTCTGGAACAGGCGGAACCACTTTCGTTTGATAGAATCGTGTGAGATACGAGCGCAAGAAAACAAAATCGGTATAACGACGCAAAACATTGTTTGATCGGTACTCGACCTTGTAGAACACGGTTGTTACGCTCTTATAATCCTTTAATAATTCGTAAGTATGAATGATTGCTGTATTTGAGTCGACAGGCAAGTCATTGGTTGGAAGATGGGGCGTATCAGCTGTCCTGTCAATGTGAGATACCTCCAGATTGGTGTCACTCAATTCACCACTTGGGCTTTCATGGTCACTCAAAGGTTCAACCGTACTGATCCCATTTGAGTAGAAATGGTTAGATCCTGCAAATGGGTTGTTATCGTGACTGAACTCATCATAATCCATTGGAAATGATGAGTACTTGCATAAAGGTTAAATTTATTTTGCCTTCGCGGGGGTGAGAAACAAACTTGGATTATTTTTTTGTTTATATCTCTATGAGCGACCAAGACGAGACGAAAAAGACGGAGCGTAAGTTTGAATTGATTGCCAACTAATGTATAGCGATTTTGAAGTCTTCGGACATGGTGAGTTGAGAACTAGGGAAATATCATGCTAACAAATAGTCTTCTGAAATGCAGGAATATGTTTTTCAGCTGACACAACAGGCATTGGAGCTTTACAAGAAAAATGCCGAACTCTCGGCCTACTTGAAGAAAGAAATGGATAAACAGTATGGAACGACATGGCACTGTATAGTGGGGAAAAACTTTGGGTCATTTGTTTCTCACGAAGCTGGAAACTTTATTTATTTCTACATCGATGACAGAGCTTTCCAGATCTTCAAAACCAACTAGATAGCATATAATTGACTGACCGACTAACGACCAAATATACTGGACTTGAAAGACTCGTTGCGTCTTTTTATTGGACTGATGGTCTCATCACTGCCTAGCGGGGCCTTGAAAGTCTCAGTATGACGATCTTGATTCTGTTTAATACGCTTGTAGATTGGCGATGCAAATTCTTCGTCGTTCTGTTTTGAAGGAGACGAGTATGGAGCATCATTGTCGGCGCCTTTACGTTTTAGCTGGATTTTTGGTCGTGAAACTGGCTTGAAATCCGGCAGATCGTCGTTGTCCGGCTCGTCGTCGTCAAAAATGGAATTGCTACTGACCGCCTTGTTCGGCGTCTGAGCAGCCTTTAGCAAGGTCTTTCGCACACTAAGCGGCGTGCTGGACTTTACAACCATCGGACTGTTAAATGTTGATGGCGTGTTCTTTCGAGGAGTATTCAGCATCACGTTTGATCTGGGTATTGGCCGGGCTGGACGATTTGCAGAGCTTGAAAAAGCGCTGTTCATATTTCTGGAGTCAAGCGCGCCCCCCTGTTTTTGTTTTGCAGCACGCCGCAGCGTCGAGACCTCAGATAACACTCGTGAATGTTTCTGTTCTGTATCATTGATGATTTGAAGCACATTGACCAGATGTGAGATGGTTTTGATCATCTCGATCCTGCGCGTGTTCAGCAGCTCAAATTCATTTATCTTGTTACATGCAGCATGATAGGCATGGTAGTCAGCCAATAAGTCAAACTCTGTGTCTTTTTGAGTTATAGGCATTTGTTTATAAGAAAAATATTGTGCAATAAATAATAAACTCCACAGCCATGTTTTGATAAGGGGCAGACACATGGAATTGGCTTGGTTATTTGTTGGAGCCTGAGTAATCCAGTTCAGCAACTGTGAACAGTTCACAACTTCTTCAGACTCACAAGCAAAGCAAGTCAAATCTCAAATTAGTTTTGGTGCTGTATTCTTAAGCTTACCTCCTAAATTTGCATCTCAGAAATCCTTACAACAGCTTTTGATCTTTTTTATTCCCCACTTTGAAATTTTGAGGGGATTACCAAAATGTTTAAACCATTAAGACCCAACTGGATTAGACTCGCAGGTATTCAGCTAGTAAAGCCCAGACATATTCATGGAAGTCGATCATGTTTAACTTTTGATTTGCAAGGAGAAACCAAGTGCAGAGAATTGCTCAACTCTTTCAAAGACTACGATCATATTTTCGTTAACGAGGATGGGTCCAGTCGCAACCCACCTGAAGACGAGCTGAAGAAGATTGCTTTTCTGAACTCATATGCCTCCAAAAGAAGTCTTGGCGTGTTGGAGGGTCTCCGTCTTCCAGAGGAGCACAAACAGCTTTATGCAGCAAACGACCAGGACTTAGTAAGTTTAAAAGCTTCATCTGGACTGATTATTGATAAAATCCCGTACGAGGATACAGCTACAGGTGAGATAAAGTGGAAGATTGTGAGAGAGGGCGAGGAAAAAGAAGGATGGGAGACCATCACTCATGTGCTATTTGTTCCGGCCTGTGTTCTATTGCTGATAGGAATGGTCTGGAGAGATGATATGGATGTTACAGAGTGGGCCAAGAGAGAGCTGCTGTACCGTGTTCGTTCCAAGGCCCAACAGGAAAATGATGGAGCAGTTCTGGAGGTGTTCGACAAATACGGAAACCCCGAATCTTACGATTTTGATTACGTGGGCTTTGAAAAGAATGACCAGGTTATTGTGGAGCGCATTTTAAGCGGCGAGTACGATAACCTCGCCAAGCTCAGAAAACGGATTCCTAAGGCGGATGCTTAGCTACAGGCCAACTTTCCAAAGAATTTATCTATTTATTTGACCACCTACTTATTTATTTTACTAGATGCAGTTACTCACCCTACAGATAAAGCCCACGTATCTATTTAAATCACGCTTCAGCAAATCTTGATCTATGATATTCTAAAGACGCTCGGCGCTAATTATGGTAATTATAGTCCGATTATTTTCTTAAAAACGACCTGCTTGTACGCAGGATTGTTTAAAAATTCCTGTTGTTTTTCATGCTTGATTATTCTCTAGAAGAAAAATAAAATTTATTACTAATTAGCGCAAGTAGGGAAATACTTTTGTACTAGGAAAAGTCGTGGTTTTCCTTTTATCACACTTGCAATATACATAACGGACAAAAGAGCGTCCCTAAGTACTGCAACGGGCATGACAATCAAACCAGAGACGCCCTGGGTGCCTTCAGGGCCCTCGGTACCACCATTGCCAAATGGTGAGCAGCAACCAGAGCCCTTCAATTTTGCGATGAACATATTGGGTCATTCTCCTGCTGACTTTGATATCAAAGGTGCTGTTCAAGTCACAACACCTATTTCCCATGATGCCAGCGACATCCCCACAACGAGCACATCGACGTCGGAAGATTCCTCTTTCCAGACCACTGTGCCAGTTAGACGAAGTTATGAGAATTTTCATCTTGACCCCCATGACATGCAGAACCTTTTGATGATAAATCCACCAATATTGGACTATCCATATCCCTATACAACAGGTCAACCTCAGGTTAACGAGTCATGGAGCGGTCCCACAGGACCACCGCAGGCCGGTGTTCTTCATACGGTAGACCAAAGAAATACTGCATCTACAGGATCAGAAACTTCTAGTGGAGCTGGTGGAGAAGTATACTCCGAGGGGGTCCCGGAAAACCCACTCATAGACTCGTCATCTCCCATGACACCTCACTATCCGTTAAGGAGAAGAGTTTCGATTTCCAATGGACAGATTGGACAGATAAGCATGATTTTCCAAAAGAGCGATTCAAAGAAAGTCAAGCACGAGAGCGCCGATCCTGATATCCGAGTGAACGAACAAGGTGTGCCACAACAGCAACTATTTTATAATAATGAGGTTATCTTTAACCCAAATGCGGGCCCGATTCACGGAACTACTGCATGGAAGAAACAGCGCGTTCTTGAACGGAACAGAATTGCAGCTTCGAAGTGTCGCCAAAAGAAGAAGTATCAACAGGAAAAGTTACAACAGGACGTTGACGAGCTCACTAAAAGAAATCTTGAGTTGGTCGAAAGAAACCGACAGCTGGAAACGACACTTATAAAGTTGAGGGAGGAACTCAGAGGATGCTCGGCACCCGACTCTGTTTATGAGCTCCTGAGCAAAGTGTTTGCCCAACAACCATTGCATCTATCAAAACACCCTTAAACGATAATACTGGTGTAAAGATGTGGTTCCAAAATTACTCTGCCTCCCTTTAATTTATGAATGTAGAATAATTTCTTAGTACTTATTTATGAATCCATTTGACGCTATCAATTTGGAGGAACAGCCTGTGTACCAGGATGTCCCTCAGTTTTATGAACTTAATCAAAATATAAGCAGCAAATTGCTGGATGTGAACAACTCATTGAGCAATTTGAACAAGAACCTAAACTTTCTCCAGGATGCTCTTGATAAGGGACAATCTTTTCAGAAGTACAGCCAGAACTCATCAAAACTTGCGAGTCATTTATTTGATTCATTCAAGGGACTTTCCGCTGATATACACAAGATCAATGAACTAGATAATTCTCTGTTGAACAAGTCACAAACGTTTGTGAGGGACAAATTGAATGCCAACTTGAAGCGATCGTTACAAGAATTCAACGAATTACAGCAGATATATACCACATTGGAGAAAAAAATGAATGAGAAGAGCGCAAGTCTCATTCCTCACAGCGAAGGTACAGAAGCTGGCTCGTTAGCATCACCCGGTCAGGAACAACAGCAAGTGGTAATAGAGTATGAGCCGTTGAATGCAGAAGAAGTGGAATACCAGCGGGCTCTCATCGAGGAACGCGAACGAGAAATAGGACAAATTTCACAAGGGATAGAGGAGCTGAACGAAATATTTCACGATCTGTCGAATATCGTTGTTGAACAAGGCGGTCTTGTCGACAACATCGAATCCAACTTATACAGTACGTTGCACGACACTCAACAGGCCTCTAAGCATTTATACAAGGCTGATAGATACCAGAGAAATAAACGGAGGCTGTGTACTTGGATTCTGATGATAGCAGCGATTATAGTATTGTTTATAGTGCTACTTATTATAGCTTAATCAATTAATCGTCCACATATTCACTTTACCGTCATCTCCTGCAGAAAGCAAGGTGTTGTCGTTCCACCACTTGACGCAATTCACCTCTGCCACCCCGTGACTCAGTTCATGGCTGGCTAGGATATCCCATTTGCCGTCCTTCTCAGAGTAAACTACAATGCGGCCGTCGGATCCACAACTGGCCAGTAGACCATTCGAGTTCCAGGCTACACCGTAAACCGGCATCGTATGTATCTTTGGAAGAGTGGCCTCAAGGATCCATTCTTCTTCGGACTTCAAAGTCGACGGCAATGGCGCGCCATTTCCGTCGGTCGCACTGTTTTGCGTCTCTGGGCTCGTCTTTTTCCAAATTCTCACCAAGGAGTCATCGCTGCAATTGGCAAATCTCAAGGTATCTTTTTTCTCCCAGTCAGAACACCATATGGTTCCATGTGCCCCTTGACAGTTCGCGACACACACCCATTCATCTTCGTCGTAATCATCCTGCTTGAAGACCCTGCTAGTATCGTCATATGAACTGGAACAGAGCACGTTTCGTGACTGGTGCCAGCAGACGTTCTTGACATCCTGCTCATGTTCCTGGATCACACTGATACATTCAAATTCCTCATTACTTTCATCGGCCTCCCAAACCCAAATCGACTTGTCCCTAGAGCAGGAGGCAAGATAAACGCCATCGTAAGACCAATCAACGCTTTTGACCTCGTTTTCATGGCCCTCGATAATTGCCATCAAAACCCACTCCTCGTCATCCTCTTTGCTCCAAATTGAAATGGTCGAGTCAAACGATCCTATTGCCAAAGATGGAACCGATCCTGTTGGCTTGAACTTTACGCTGCGCATGGTCTTGGTATGAGTGTTGTCGTCCAGAATTGCCACCAGACGTTTGGTATTAAGGTTGTAAATGCGGCATGTTTTGTCTGAAGAAACACTAGCCAGTAGTGAGCGTTTTGGATCGACGTCAATCGACCAACATTTATCGGTGTGTCCGCTGAAGCTGTGGACGAGGGAAAGCGACATGGAAAAATATCAAATTATTTTTTGGATTAATTATAATTTGTCACCATGTCTCGAGTTCCGATCAGGTTTCGGTCTGTCTTCCAGATTCGACTCAATTCAAACGTTTCCAAGCGACCAGACGATGCTGGTCAGGTGCGCAAAATTCCTAAACACTCGAATGAATCTTCCTCGGGGTCGATTCCCCCTATCAGCTCTGGAGTCTCCAATCTGATGAACAAACCAAGAGTCCAATACAACCCTCTGAACAACAAAGAGGGCATAACATACGAGCATCACGCCCCAGAACCACCTTCGGTGGTCCGTGGGGAACAGATCCGTAAATCGCACCGTCGGTCCAGTTGGAGAAAATTACTCCCCTCACTTCTTGGAGGAGGTGCAATTCTATGGGTGGTTTATGCCTACGACCAGATGACCGCTGAAAAAAAGGACAAAATCACAGATATTCTAAGGCCCGATGTGTTTTTGCCTTTTAGGGTGACTTTCACCCACCAGATAGATGAAGACCATTATCTAATTGAGGTCACCAGAAATAATAGAGGATCTTTATTGACCCCAAACCAAACGCTATTTGATGGCAAAAGGATATGGAGCGTGGAAATCAAGCAACCTGACATAAACATCGTGCGCAACTATACACCTCTGCCCTTGTACGTCGCAGGAATCGACCCTGTGACTAGCGAGCCCCAGCTCAGATTGATTACCCAGTCGGAAGACGAGGGTAAATTCGTTTTGCTTGTAAAACGTTATGGAACTGGAGAGTTTTCTAGATGGCTCACCAGCCGAAAACTCTTGGATGAAATCGAATTGCGCGGTCCAATGATTGAGTACCAAATTCCTTTCCATCCTCTCGATAAATTATCCGAGCGGCCGCAGTTGCAACCACTTTTGTCCAAAATCCCTCCTGATCCTGCGTACCCTGAGAATCTACCCAAGCCGGAAACTTGGGCATTTTATGCTGCCGGGACCGGTGTGCTTCCGTTGTTGCAGATGATCTATTCTCCCAACCCACCCAAAGGATTCATTAATGCTTATGTTTCCCTGCATAAGGAATCCAACTTACCTGCTCAGCTCAAAACGCTCAATTTCTTTGCGGAGAAATGTGGACGTGCCAAGTTCACTTATCTGATCGGCCAAGACGGTGATCATCTGAGTCCAAAACACGTTTCCAAACCTACGCTTCCCAACTTCACAGGACTCGTCGATGTCAAAATCAGCGAGGAAATGTATAGACAAAAGCTGTTAGAACAGAAGAGAAAGGAAGTCAAACAGCAGATGAGAGGAGAGTCTGTCGAGATTTCCAGTGAGAGGAACGTGACCGCAGAAAATGAAACGATTCCTCAAATAGATGTCCAGCTGCGACCACGAACAGCTTTTGAGCAATTCAACTTCTTCAAAAAACATGATCCTCAGACATATTCATCTTTTGCATTTATCTGTGGACCTGAGCAGTATATAAGCTACGTCAGCGGGCGTCCAAATCTCAACAACCTAGAACAAAAAGATACAGGAGCCATAGGCGGGCTACTGTCACAGAAGAGCTGGACTTTAAGCAATATTAAAAGACTTATTTAGATTAACTCAACATCCACCAGATATTCGTCTTCAAGCTCTGTTTGTCCGACAGTTGTATTCATATCAAGTTCTTCGTCGTCAAAAATGAGCCTAACCTTTGTATTTGCTGAGAGCCCGCTCTTGCTCAAGTAGTAGTTGGCTATTGTTTCGATTTTGGTATCTGCATTCACCTGAGCTTTTATTTCGTTCTGGTCCTTTCCTTTTAACTTGATGAAAAAGTAATTGGATTTGTTGGTGTCCATGATCTCCTCGTCGCTGATTATGGTGATATCAGGCTCTTCATCGAGCTCAGTAATTTCCACGGGATCATAAAGCACCTGTAAAATGTCGTTATTTTTGAACTCTGCATCGACCGTCATTTTTTTCTCCAGTACTAAACCATTATGTTGCAACTCAATGTGAAGACTGCTAGGATAGTTCTTGCGCACTAAAAAGATATCCAGCAGCTCTTTGACAGTTGTGCCCATTTTTGCAGAAATTTGAGTTTGCTCATTATTGTTCTGCAAATCGACGATGTTTAATATGATATCTGTTTCCTCATCAAAGTTATCGATTTGATCTTCAGAAAGCAAGATTTTTTCCATGGAAGTTTCTCTTCTCCGGCTCCTGGCCACAGAGTCCAGTAGAAGAACAGTAACCACATCAAACGCATCACCTGCTTCACTGATTCCTAACTTGGTACCAGATAGTAGGAGAGACCCCACCCTCAAATCCTGAGTCAATATTATATCGTGATCCTCCATGTAGAAAACCAGGCTATCCTTATCTGCCTCCTGTTCCGGAAGAAGCTGACGCTGATGGCTGGAGAGTTGCTTCAAGATTTCACGCAGAATAGTTTTAAATTGGGCATTACTTCTGACCCGCAAACGGAATCCTAGACTCTCGCCGCCTGCTAAATAAACCTGAACAGTCAGAGCAAAAACCGCCTGCTTAATCGAGATCTGGCGGCCATTGAAACTTACAGTTCGGTCTGAGGTACTGTATTTCTCCAGGATGTCTTCAAGCTCCACATCAGGCTGCGACAGAGCAATTTCCTTGTCCAATTCCTTGAGAAACTGGTCGTCCAAGCTATTGTCAATAATCTGCACTTTTTTTGTTTTTACTGTCGTCTGTTTCTTCACCTGCTCATCGCGTGTATTCTGTAGCCCCAACTGCTCTATGAGAATATCATATTGGTTGCTTACAGAGGCAGGTGTTGAGTTTGAGGACTCGTTCTTGCGCTTCGGCGATCTTGGTGTTTCATCCGATTTTTCAGTCAGGGATTCTTGGCTTTTAGGCCTCTTGTCCTTCTTTTTTCTCTTCTTCTTAGGTTGCTCGCTCTGTTCAAATTGGTCATCTCCAAAAGCGAAAAAATCGTCCTCCGCCCTGCTCACTAAGTGAGACATGATAAATGAGATAATAGAAATGTAAATAAAAATTTAAATCTTTAATCTCATGAAAATGCTCCGACGTTATCTATCAACAGTTTCTATTGAAAATGTTGGATCATCCAGCTTCAAGCTTCCATTAAATTCAACTCTCGTTAGTGGAATCCAGCCTACCGGGGCATTTCACCTTGGAAATTACCTGGGAGCTACCAAATCGTGGCAAACGATTTCCAACAAGCTAGATCCTTCTTCAAAAATGATACTGTTTATTGCGGACCTTCATTCACTGACAGTTCCTCAGGATTATAGAGTTTTAAGGAAACAGCGTCTTGAGGCATTTGCTTCTATCATTGCTTGCGGAATCGATCCATCCAAAGTGACCGTTTATTTCCAATCTGCAATTCCCGAACATACTCAGTTACAATGGGTACTCACTTGTTTCACAGGTATGGGATATTTGAACAGAATGACCCAGTGGAAAGCGAAGGCGGATCTCAAAACTGATGCACAGATTCAGAATGAGCTGGGTGCAGTCAAGTTGGGCTTGTTCGCGTACCCGGTCCTGATGGCAGCCGATGTGCTTCTTTTCAATGCAACACACGTTCCAGTCGGCCAGGATCAGGCCCAGCATTTGGAACTTACTCGCGATATTGCTTCAGCTTTTAACAAGCAAACCAAGACGTCGTTTTTCAATTATCCTAGAACTCTGATGACGCCTACGAACAAAATTCTCAACCTGAGAGATCCTCTTAAGAAGATGTCAAAATCGGACCCAGATGATTTGACCAAGATCACAATTACAGAGGATCCGAAGTCCATGAGGAAAAAAATCATGAAGGCCACCACAGACTCTGTGGAAGGACCATTGACATTTGACCCTGAAAATAGACCAGGTGTTTCTAATCTGATCACCATATATTCGGCCATCTCTAATCAGACGATTGAGGATGCCACAAATGCTGTGTCTCACATGTCCAAGTACGAGCTGAAGGAGCTGGTGGCCGACTCGGTCGTTACAGAGCTCTCAGAGCCCAACAGATTGTACCAGGAGCTTATGGAGTCGCCAGAATCGCTGTACAGACTGAGTGCCCAGGGCACAGAACAAGCGAGAAGCTATGCCAACGAGAACCTGAACGAAATCTACAAAATAGTGGGAATGGACATGGGACCATGAGTTCTTGTATATATACAATATTACCTAGTAATTAGAGGATGTCCTCTTTAACCAAACCTGTGTTCTCTCCGTAAACCATCAATATCCTTTGCACCTCTCTGTACTTGGAGCAGCTTAAAATAAGTGTTTTCAGGAGCTCTTTGCGTTCCAAGCCACAGATCTTCTCGTCCTGATTGAAGTAAAGCTCCTGGAAAATCTCGATGAGTCTGTTTTTCAAATTCAGCTCACAGAGCCGTTTGACATATAAAACCAAGAAACTTTTGAAATTCTTGGAGTCCTCCAGCTGTTGGTACACCAGAATCTTGTTTTCTAAGTGATTCAAAGACACGACCGTCTCCAAGTTCTCGTATCCTTCCTTCATCAACATGACTTTTGATATTTTATTGAGCAGCCTGCCCTTACCCCGACGTAACAGCTCCTCATTAGTACGACTTTCAAGAGAACCAACAATAGACCCATCGTCGATCTGCGCACGAGTGAAATCCCAGTATTGTGACCCGAATGCCCACCACGAGTCGCTGATCAGCGACCACACACAAATATTGCTGTCGTAGAGGTACCCGTTACCGTTGCTCAGAGTCACAATCGGAACACCTGTCGCGGTGATCGAGCACATGGTCAAGTTCTCAGAACGGGTGAGCAGGTCACCGTTCACGAAAACCAGTCCATTGGCTTCGGTAACCGTCTCAAAAGAGTTAGCTCTGTAGATTGGCTGCAACAATGGATACAGCGAGGCAGGTCTAAAAAGGGCCTTAGGACCATTCAGGTCCCAGGCGTACATTTCTCCCACACTTGTAACGGCTAGCAAGTATTGGCCTTTCATCTCCAAGAACGAAAGCGGAGAGCCCAATATTAACGGTGGGAGCACTCTACGACCAGAGTGTCCGTAAACAATGATTTGGCCATTCGTGGTGGAAATGGCCCAGTGCTTTTCTGTTCCTGCAATCAAATGAACCCTGAACGGAATGAAGTCCACAAAAAGCTGTTTCTTGTTGTCCTCCGACACTTTTTTCATGAGTGCGATTCTAGTTGGCGATGACTCGTGACCGCTCCCATTTTTCACCTCGAGATATAAGCTCTCATCCTCCGGAAGGGTGAGGAAGAAGTTGAGTCGCACTTTCGAAATTGAGATCCGCACATTGCTGAACGAGAGCTGTGGGTTCAGAACAACTGAACCTACAAAGTCCATTGGCTCCAATTCTCGCTTTTTCTTAGCAGCCTGGGCTGCCTCGTCCTTTTTGATGATTTTATTGGCTTTTTGGGATAGTTCACGGGGAACGGAGGTCGAGGGGGCATCGAAATCTGCAGTGGATGCAGGCCTCTTTTTGAGGTCTACAGGAACCTTCGAAACATCAGGGGCTGCATCTCCGTTCGTGGATGGAACAACTCCGTTTCCGTTCGCTTCTTTCTTGACTGTGGTTTTTTTTGCTTCTCCTACCGAGGCTGCTCCAGACGAAGCTTCGACCCTCTTACGCCAGCTGTCCCGTTTTTCTAGTTGTGCAGGCAGTTTTTCTGCTACACTCTTCTCAAGCTGCACCTTTTTTTCCATGGGGCTGGGGGTGGCACCCAGTTCGTTTTCACCAAAAACACCAATCAACAGCTCGCCTGCGGCTGTGGCAGTAAACAAAAGTCGACCGTCGGTGCTCCAACAAATGTCCTGGATGGAGCACAGACTGATCTCATTGGCAATGATCAACGGGGCGCTGGAAGAGGTGTTCCAAATAGCCAACGTGCTCTCAGCAGAAGCCGTAGCGATCACATAGTAAAACTTCCCTGAGGTTGGTGTCGCGTCGGAAGCGTCTTTATTGGCTGGGTTTAGATACACGCATGGCGAGAAACACGACATGATGCACCGGAAATCGTTGGCCACCAGGTTGCACCAACTGTTCCAGCTAGATCCATCTGCATTGTTCAACAATGCAATCAAGGAGGACTTTCCCTTGCCCATGTTGGGACACGCAAGAACCTTGTCATCATAGGACCACGAGACCTTGTTTAGGTTAGACTTGACTTTGATGTTGCTCGATAGGTTTTGGAGTTGTTGGGCGATTTTATACTTAAACACCCGGCCGTGTTCTTGATCTTCCTGGAGCGTATACTCCACAATATTGGCTAATTTATCGTCTCCCTGGGTGAACAGGTACTTGTTGGCGCAATGGTCAAAAGCTATTCCTTTCACAGCAATTGTATCGTCGTTACTGTGAATGTGTAGACTAGTCAACTGTTTCCTGTATAACATGTCGTAAATGATCACCTCGTTGTTCATGGACGAAAAAGCCAGCAGCTGGTCATCTGCGGACCAGCTGAAGTCAATTAATTGACCCTTTTTCTGGCGATAAAGTAAGGTGGTGGAACACAAATCCTTGTCATGGGGATTTTCCACCAAGAACACCTCGCCGTTTTTGCACATGGCCACAAGAAGATGGGAGTTTTGTGCGAGATTCGCGTATCTGAGAGCAGCAATCTTCGACCGCGTCTTCAGGGTGATTGTATGGTCGGGTTCCTGTGCTTCTGCGAACCTGGCTTTGTCCACTGCCGGTGCTGTTTGAACTTGAGACGAGACTTTCGTTTCTAGACTCTCCGATTCAGGTACCATGGCAATAAACTTGGACATCGATCGCACCATTATCGTTGCGTCATTGCCTGCAGTAGCGACAAATTGATTCGAAGCGTTCACAGAAACGAAATACGCTGCGGTGGACGAGGTCGAGCCGCTTAAGAAGTACATGGTCTGGTACAAAAAAAAAACTCTTTTTTTAATTAATATTTATGGCCGCTGCGGAATATATGAGCGACTCGGGCTCAGAGTACACAGAGTACTGGATTGACTGGTTTTTGGGAAGCCGTGGAAACGAGTATTTTTGTGATATTGATGTGGAGTATATCACGGACAGATTCAACCTGACAGGTTTAAACCAGTATGTCGACAGGATTTCCCTGCTGGTGGACATTATCACCGATAGAACACAGATCAGCGAGAACGAGGCCGAACAGACCCGTGCAAGACTAGAGGACAACGCCAAGTTTCTCTATGCCCTTATACATGCGCGCTATATCATCACTCAAAGAGGTCTGAACAAGATGATGGAAAAATACAAAAACGCAGACTTTGGATACTGTCCTCGTGTTTTCTGTAACCTGAACCCTCTTCTGCCGGTTGGTCTCAGTGACACGCCCAAGGTCGCATCGGTGAAACTTTATTGCTCAAATTGCGAGGATATATACAACCCGAAATCCTCCAGACACTCCTCTTTAGACGGTGCATTTTTCGGCACCTCGTTCCCTGCCATGTTCTTCCAAGCCTACTCTGAGCTCATACCTAGCCACACCCAGGGCATATACACGCCCAAGATTTTCGGATTCCAGATCCATGACTACGCTAAGCTGACGAGGTGGAGACAACTGCAAAAAGACAAACTGATTGCTCATCTGGACGAACAGGGCATTCCACATGATCGAGACGCTCGGGGAGGATTCTTCGATGCCCCAAAGGAGGAGGATGTTCAGAGAAAGAGTCGTAGGTAATAAGTGGCTTCCTTGCACTACACCTCGCGTGCAGTGCACCGCCTTGAATATGTTAATAATCTTTCCCTAGTTGTAAAACGTAGACTCTATTTATCATGGTTTCTTCTGTAACTGAGAATCCGGACCATGTTCACATCGTCCCTCCGGAGGGTGTGCGGATCATATGTCCCTTGGAGGTTTTCACGGGCACCAGTGACTGCGTCCTGTTGATCATGAATCAGGAGATCAAAACTCCCTTGACTTTCCTTGGTCGTGCTTGGAGGGCGTCACAGCTGAGGATCTGTGCGGACGGGGGGGCCAATCGGTTGTACGATTATGGGCTGAAGACTGGAACTGAATGGATTCCGGATTTTATCACGGGCGACCTGGATTCGCTGCGGCCCGAAGTGGCCGTGTTCTACAAGTCGAGAGGAGTCAGGATCAAGCAGCAGTCGTCCCAGTATTACTCGGACCTGGATAAGTCAATTACGCTGGCAAACCTCGCATTGATTGATCCGGATATCGATTTGGATCTTTACGACGATTACGATGGTCTGAGCGCGGCAGACGAGTCTATGAGCGAAACTGTTGAAAACGAAGTTTACGTGCTGATGCTGGGCTCAATTGGCGGCCGATTTGATCACACGGTTG
The DNA here is from genome assembly GCA_030674565.1 of Ogataea thermomethanolica. Classification (NCBI taxonomy): domain Eukaryota; kingdom Fungi; phylum Ascomycota; class Pichiomycetes; order Pichiales; family Pichiaceae; genus Ogataea; species Ogataea thermomethanolica. Next base: position 128,634 of record JAKTYW010000006.1, read on the forward strand.
GAACGATTAGCAAGATGATCAAAATGCATGCAAAACGGCCAAATTTCCAGTTTGTTGTGCGGAACAACGAGCACGATGAATACATTCTATTCATCCCAAAAGGACGCAATTTTGTGACAATGTTGCAACGAGAGGACTTTTATACAGGAGAAAAGGCCCCCAGGACTAATCTCCCGATGGTGGGCTTGCTTCCTCTGGCTGGCCCTGTGACACTTACCACCGGAGGCCTCAAATGGGACGTCACCGATTGGGAGTCTTCGATCGACGGTAACGTCAGTGCGAACAACTTACTAGTCGGAGACAATGGGTTTTTTATCGAGACCACCGGTCCCTTATTCATTAATATCGAATCCGAATATGGACTATAAGTTATATACAAGGTCATATCTGAAACATGGGATCTTTCGAAAACTGAGTCATGACATCCTGTAGGTTAAGAGGTTTGGGTGTGGAGAGTTCTTGCTCCATCAATGAGTTGGGCGATGTGACAGAAATTCCATACACCGGCTCTTCCCTGAGTAGACCGGCAGGATCGCTCCATTGCCTGTCGTACGAGTTGCACTCCATTTTCGTAGTATCGTCCATTGAACCTGTCGGCGCAGACTCGCTGGAGTTGGTGGAAGGGTGATCGGTTGTTGAGCTCGAATGTGCGTATGAATAGGAACCAGAACTGTTTGTTGGCGGATAGTCGTTCTTTTTCATGCCCGAATCTCCACCGAACAAGGACTCGCTAGTTCCCGAGGGACTCAAATCTTTGATACCGAAAATTTCATAGGTTGAACCAATATTATTCCTCCTCCTTCTGTCTTCATTCATTAACTCCTCAAGAAATGCGGTTCCTTCACCACTCAGAAGCTCCTCTAACCCTCTGGAACTCAATGCTGCAGTCTCTGCTGGAAGTTCGTACGGTTCCGTGTCAGCAGCAAGCTCCGGAAGCATTGTCTGGTGTACAGATCTCTCTGGGTTGGCGCTCATATATCGCGCCTCTGTGCCAGTGAAGTGATTTAGATGTTGGCCCTCACTCACCAGCTCGTACTGACGCAAAAACCGTTCAAATCTTTCCTGTTTGCTGGTTTTGAAGAAATTGAAAAACAGGCGGATGATCATGGAGGTCCTCCAGCAACAGAAAAAGTCGCGCTTCAAAGAAACAGCGTTCAAATAATGCTCTTTCAAATAGTGGAAAATAATGATCACAAACTGGTCGGAGGTGTCCCGGTTTAAATCGACATTCAACCAGTTCAACACAACTACCGAATCCACTGCATTCCCAAACTTGCTTAAAAACACTTCAAGCCCCAGGTTCTCATCCGTAAAATTCTGAAGAATGATCGACATAATCCACATAGAACTTCTTTGGAAACAAGACAGAGCTCTGTTCATGAAACAGGACTCCAAACCGTTGAAAAAGCGCTTAAAGCTCTGATGAGCTTTCGAAGAACCATGGATTGTTGAAGACTCGGTCATGTGTTTGACGTAATCAAATGTGAATTTGAACAAGGTCAAACCAGACTCTGTTGCTTTCAAGGCATGCTTTAGCTTATCTTCCGAATCATCCTCGTCGGCCTGAAGGAACAATAGGTAGGAGAGACAATTTAGTACAGACAGCAATTGTAGTCTCACTTCCAAGCTCCTGACTCTTGAAATGTTGAATATTCTCTCTATAGGATCTTCAACTTTGTAACTTCCAGCCAGCTCGCCACTGTCAATCATCTCATAAACGGAGCTGAGACGTGAATTCAGAAACAGTTCTATACGCTGGATCTGGGCCAAAAACTGGGATTTTTTGGCTCCATCTCCCAAATTGCGACACAATTGGAGACTATTCCTGATCAGCTTTGCGGCCTCAAACTCCAGCTCTGTGTCTCTTTGAATGGAATTCTCGGTGATAATAGATTTCAGCTGCTTCCCGGTCAAATTCACAGACATTCCTTTTTTGAAGTTGCTCAGTGTTTCTCTGTCCTGATTACTAAGTTTAGGGAGCTTGATGTCAAACTCGTCCTCCCTAATGATCAATGGTGTTCCGTGATCAAACGCACCCACAGTGTCCATGAAGTATAATTTGTAGAAAATACGTCTCCATAGGTTCTTTACCTTATCATCCTTGTGAACAAGCGGAAAGTGGTCTGGATCTCTGTGAATACCCAAAACACGACACATCTGAATAATTACTCCCAAGGAAATCGATGCCTCGTAGTAATCTTCAGAAAGCTCCGGGGCGTATGATTGGTAGCATCGGAGTAATGTAAGAACTTGAACGTTTCTCAACGTAACTTTCCTCATGATACCTTCCTCCGCAGGAAGACTCATCAGCAATTTATTAGCAAGGTCCACAAAGGATGGACCGATCGTGATGTTCATCTTGATCATTGTAGCGAGATTCACATCGTCCAGACTGGCAGGGTTTTCCTCGAACTCCTTAACTCTAACGGTCAAATAGGCATATCTGAGTACCAGCAGCAATATAGACACAATCGACATGTTCTGGTGATGTATAACCTTGAAATATGGACGGTCCTGCTCGTCCACCAACATAACGTAGTTCAGCTCTTCGCGGAACATTTCTTCATCGATAAAAGGCACTAAATGGTACGCATGACTGAAAAATCGATCGATCAATGCCTCAACAATGAATAAAGGAGGAAGCTTCGAACTTGCAATGGACAGTAACTCTGAGCTCTGGACATTTTGTGGATTGCCGAGCGACGTCGTGGTCATTCCACTGAGAGTAGAATCCATGCACGATTCATACTCCTGAAAAGCATGGTCCCTGATTAAAGTAGAGTTGTCAAACATTTTGGATTCTTTCTCAACCTTGACCTTTTGCGATTGGATGTATTCATTATACTGAGCCCTATGTTTGTGGCTCAAAGATTCAAAAAGCTGGCGCAAGTATTTGTCGCCGGTCAAAAAAGTCACATACGAAGTGGCGCCAGAGTGAAGAATCCGATTCTCTTTGAACATCAGCTGATCAAACTTCTCGGATAGAGCAATAACGGGGTCCTCCGAATCTTCATTCGTTCTAAAAGAGTCATTGAACACAAATGAAAGATCACTGTACTCATTTGGGTCGATGTTGTTCGCTTGTAAAATCCTCTCCAACTTGTTCACTTTCGTCTTCAGATTAATAATCTCGCTGTTCAGTTGCATCTTGTTGAGGCCCTCAAGGCTCTGATGAGCATACCTACATGAACTTTCAATGCCGGTCTTGACACAGCTGGAACACGGCTTTGCTCTGTCACATTTCAGCTTTTTCTTACGACAGGGCTCGCAAGAAATAGGCACTCTATTCCTGCTCTTCTTGACCTTGGTATCACTATTGGATGACATTGCCACGAATAGTTATTCAGGTACAGATAAAATATAATGGCAATTAATTTATCGTGCGGATTTAGGGCAAGTAACTCCATGATTGATTACGTAATCTTACGCAGGCATAAAAGCAGAAATCATGGGGTACATCTACAACTTGTTTGATCAACGCTTCAAGGGGTATATAATATTCAAAAGAAATACAAATAACAAATCAGGAATCACTCGGTGAGCAGCAAAATTAGTCGATAAAATACCAAATCATCCTGTTTAGTACTCTTCCTCCTCATCTGGGAATGTATCTGCTCCCAATTCGACATAGTCTCTCTCCAGAGCAGCAAGGTCCTCTCTGGCCTCAGCAAACTCTCCTTCTTCCATACCCTCACTGACATACCAGTGAACAAAGGCTCTCTTCTTGTACATCAAGTCGAATTTTCTGTCGATCTTTTGCCATGCGTCAGCGATGGCGGTGGTGTTGGAAAGCATACAAACAGCTCTGTTGACATCAGCGAGCTCGGACTCGGGAGTCTGGGTTGGCTTTTGGTAGCAAATACCAATCTTGAAACCAGTTGGGCACCAGTCAACCAATTGGACAGTTTTCTTAGACTTGATAACCGAAACAGCGTTTTGAACGTCTCTGTTGACAACATCACCTCTGTAAAGCAAACAGGTGGCCATGTATTTACCCAATCTTGGGTCGCACTTGACCATTTGGTTACCTGGTTCGAAACAAGCGGCAGTGATTTCAGAAACAGAGTTGGCCTCGTGGGTCATTCTGGACTTGGACATGACTGGAGCGTAGGAAACCAATGGGAAGTGGATTCTTGGGTATGGAACTAAATTGGTCTGGAATTCGTTCAAATCAACATTCAGAGAACCGTCAAATCTCAAAGAAGCAGTCACAGACGAAACAACTTGAGCAATCAAGTTGTTGAGGTTGTTGAAGCTTGGTCTGGCAATGTTCAAGTTTTTACGGCACATGTCATAAATGGCCTCATTATCAACCATGAAGGTACAGTCGGCGTTCTCCAAGGTGGTGTGAGTAGTCAAAACAGTGTTGTAAGGCTCGACAACAGAAGTGGAAACCTGAGGAGCAGGGTACACTGCGAACTCCAACTTGGATTTCTTTCCGTAATCATTTGAGAATTGCTCAAGCAAAAGCGATCCCAGTCCAGAACCGGTACCACCTCCCAAGGAGTGTGTGAACAAAAATCCTTGGAGACCATCGCACTGATCAGTCATTTTTCTAAGTCTGTCACTAATGTCGTCCAATAATTCTCTTCCCACAGTGTAGTGTCCTCTAGCATAATTGTTTGCGGCATCCTCCTTACCTGTGATCAGCTGTTCTGGGTGGAACAAGTTCTTGTATTTTCCAGTACGCACTTCATCGACAACGTTTGGCTCTAAATCAACGTACAATGCTCTTGGAACATACTTTCCAGAACCTGTTTCGGCAAAGAAAGTAGAGAAACCCTCTTCGCCACCTTTTGGTCTGGTGAGTCCTTCTTGCAGAAATCCATCTGGGGTGATTCCATGTTCCATAGAGTACAGTTCCCAACATGCGTTACCAATCTGGCAACCGGCTTGACCAACTAAATCCGTTAGTGATGCGCGTGACTTGAACTATCTACTTACCGTTCACACTGATAACTTCCCTCATAATCGCACTTAATCCACGTGAATATCAAAACAGTACTACCTTATTTGTGTTTTTAGACAGTGAAAAGATGAACTTGTCTACTTTTCGTGCAACAAACTGGCTGGTGGATTGTTTTGTTTGCAAACTTTATCACTTTTGTTTACAATTTTTGGCGTAGCCAGGTTTTGTGCCCTGCTGTTATTATATTTCCTTTTGGGGAATATATTATTTAGTCTCGTGTTGACGTCGATCGACCCAAACGCGCGCTTTGCACAGCCCGAGTATCTGCAACCATCAGCGCTTCTTGGAGCTCTTCACAGAGCACCTCCAATGCTCCTTCTTGTTGCTTTTCTTGCGAGCTGCTTTTTCCGGTGTGTTTCTTCGCAGCCGGATTACACAGAAAGCGCATCCGAGTCTTACTACTACCAGACGCAACGGCTTCTGGGCACCACCAAGTACCACAAGTATAATAAGTACTCTAACCAACCTTATGTTTCCAACGGGTATATTGGGTCTCGGATTCCCAATTTAGGATTTGGGTTTGCGTGGGACCAGAACGCAAACATCAGCAGCTCGGATCTGTCAAATGGCTGGCCTCTTTTCAATCTGCGATACGCAGGGGCATTCATCGCTGGGTTCTTTGATGCTCAGCAGAATCTCACGGGTGAAAATTTCCCTGAATTGCTGGAAAACGGTTACGAGAGCGTTATCAGTTCTGTGCCTCAATGGACAGATCTGGGAATCGCCCTGCACGTTGAGAACAAAACCTATTTTTTGGACCCCCAAGCTACTAATGTTTCGGATGATAGAATATCTGACTATCGCCAGGAGATGGATATGCAGCATGGAATAGTGACCACCTCTTTTGATTGGCTTGATTTGGTGAGAGTTAATGTTTCCGTTGTGGCTCATAGCGAGCTCGAAAGCCTCGGAATGGTGCGTCTCGAGCTCTCAAAGGTTGACGAGAGCAGGTACATGGAAATCAGCGTGGCCAATATAATTGATTTTTCTTCTGCCCAAAGATGCTCTCTGGAGATATTGGGCCGCGAGGACTCCTCGATATTTGCTACCTTTCATCCTCGGGGTGTGAGTTACAAGCATGCAACCATATACTCTGTGATGGAATCCAGTGTTCCGTGCAAATACGAGACCGAGCAGACCGGGACTGACAAAATCCAGAACGTTGCTACCGTGATCGTGGATGGTCCGGTGAGTTTCACCAAATATGTGGGGGTCGTTTCCGACGACTTGTTTGGAAGCAACTCCTCGACATTGGTGTTTGAAAGGGCAAGAACGGTTGCCCGGGAGGCAGCCAGCACCTCGTGGAACAGTCTCTTACACCGCCATTCCACATCTTGGGCAGAAAAATGGAACACCGTGGCTGTTGAGATCGAAAATGAACCATATTTGACAATGGCGGCAGAGGCCAGCATTTACCACTTGCTGGCAAATACCAGGTCGTCGGCATCAAATTTGACAGCAGCTTTTGCCGTGGGCGGCCTGAGTTCCGACTCTTACGGCGGAATGGTGTTCTGGGACGCGGATTTATGGATGATCCCAGCCCTGCTCCCAATTGCTCCCAAAACCAGCACAGCCCTCACGTCCTACAGATACTATCTACACGACCAAGCCCGCCGCAACGCTCGCGAGAACAACTATGCGGGATCGGTGTATCCATGGACATCGGCCAGGTTTGGCAACTGCACCGGAACAGGGCCCTGTGTCAACTATGAGTACCATCTCAACGGGGCCATCTGCTACTCCATCTGGAAAGCATATTTGAGCGGCTCCATGAGCGACCAGCATCTCGAGCAGTATGGCTGGGATACCCTGAAAGACACTGCTGACTTTTTTGCCAGCTACGTCCGCTTCAACGACACGCTCGGTAAATACACAACGCACAACTTAACTGACCCTGACGAGTTCGCCAACTTCAAAAACAACGCCGCGTACACGGCAGTCATCATCAGCCAGATCATGAAATGGACTGTTCTTGTCGGTGGACATCTCGGAAAGCAAGTGAGCCCGACGTATTCCCGTATCATGGAAAACATGTACCTGCCTCGGTCGGCAGACAACATTACTCTCGAGTACGACACCATGAACTCGTCAGTGGCCATCAAACAGGCAGACGTCGTTCTGATTCCATACTTGGATGACGAGGATGGCGCCTTGGAGGCCAATTTCGAGTATAGTCGCAGACAAGCTACCAGAGATCTGGTGTACTATTCCAACCACCAGTCGTCCCAAGGGCCATCGATGACGTATCCTGTGTTTTCTGCTGTAAGCCAAAAGCTGAGTGAGTACGGCAGTGGAAGCCAGACATACCACTACAAGTCTGTGATGCCATTTCTGCGTGCTCCCTTTGCCCAAATGAGCGAGCAAAATAACGACAACTTCGACACAAATGGTGGCACGCATCCGGCCTTCCCCTTTATGACTGCCCATGGAGGGCTTATCCAGAGCTACTACTTTGGTCTCACGGGCATTAGGTTTTCCTATCGGGTCAGCAAGGAAAATAAGATTTGCAGAGTGTTGCACTTCGACCCAGTGCAGCTACCGCTTTTTGCTGGAGACCTGAAAATCCACGGGTTCAAGTACATGAACGCATCACTCGATATCACCATCTCGCAAACCCATGCAACCATTCGCAACTTGGGCAGCTCGGAAAATGTCACCATATACGTGAATCCGAGAAACAGAGCAAGCGGATTCTATACGCTGGCTCCCGAAGACGAGCTGACGGTCCCTGTCTTCAACCCAGGATTTAATCTTGCTGGGTCTATCACAGAGATACAGGCGCGCGTCTCAAATATGACTGCAGGCGTGGATGGCGATGTGATTATGGCAGTGATTGATGGCGACAACTCGACCTCGTGGCAGGCACACGACAAGACAGAAAAAGCTCAGCTCATGATCGACCTGGGCACACCAAAATCCTTCAACTCCGGAACTCTGATTTGGGGCAAACGTCCGGCTGCGACATTTTCGCTGGCACTGGTCGGGGAAACTGTGCGGCCCATTTACAGCGACCAAGAAATTCAGATCACTAGTCCATTCGATTTTGCAAGCTCAGAGGTCGTTTTGACGAGTCCAAACATCACCTCGTTTGTTCTGCCTCAAACTTTTACATCTCAATTTGTGCTTTTGGAGTTCTCGGGCGTCCTGGATGCCGATGACTGTGATTACGGAGCTAGCATAGCCGAAGTCGGTTTATTCCTGCACTAAAATACAGGTCTCTATTCAAATGCAACCTCAGCAATCAAACATAAATGGTCGCTCGGATACTCTCCCTCTCTAGGCTGGCCCTTATCCATTTCTTTCGGGTGCGGCAGCTTGAGTAGACTTTTTATAAAAACTCCGTAAGTTTTCTGAAATTCCTCGAGTGAGTCCAATCTCGTGCAGTCTGAACCATCCCACTCAGTGATAAAGAAAATGTAGTCGAGTAGTCCGCGCCATGTGTGGGCCCAATTGGAGAAAAATGGCTCGTTTCTGTCGTTGTCCAATCCCGCGTTCTCGGGATCTACTAAATGGTAGCCAAGAGAATACAACGAGATGGCCCGCGCACCAATGGAGTTGTGCAGGTTCTCCATTTCCTGTACCATCTTCTTGTGCTCCTCTTCGGGCTCAAACGTGTCTGGAACTGGTGTCTCGTGGTTGTTCTCCTCCTTATTCAAATAATTATAAGAGGCAGAGCACGAGATCACATTCAAACAGCGAGAATTATAATGGATAGGCTTTTGAACCATGGAAAGATACGGCGAGTCAAACGGCTGCGAGTTGAAGTCTCCTGCGAAAAACTTGTATATTTTAGCTGTCTCGGGGTGCAACAATCTCACCCGCTTTTCGAACTCCATGGTGGCCTGCAACAAAATCGAAGTTTGTCTCGTTCTTTCATAGGTACCGTAAGGATGCCAGAACAGATGCGTTGTCCCCATGATCAGTAACTTGGAAGGGTCGCATTTTGGCTCAATTGCCACCAAAAGGCCAACGTTCGCGGTAGTCGTTCTAGGAATGATGTTGGGGGTCTCAAATTTGTCGTAATCTATAAACGTTTGGTCCACCATCTTGAATTTTGAGGTTTTGAAAAATATCGCAACTCCATGGTTCTTTTCCCCATATCTATGGTACTTACTTTCGTATCCCAGTTCGGATAGCTTCGAAACCCAGTAGCTGCGGTACTGGATATAATCCAGTTCCTGAAAACACATTATATCTGCTCCATAAAATGCTATTTCACTCAGCAGGACCACTGATCTTTTGGTCCACTTTAAAATGTCACCGTTGTCGGGGAAAAGAGTTCGTCTGACCAAGGACTGGGCCAGCATATTGTAGGACATAATTTTGAAGGTTTCTGAGGTGATCGACTGGTTAGGAATCTCAAGCATCGGCCGCTCAATAAATAAGGGAGCCTTCTCAGCTGGTTGCTGCTGTAAATTCTGCTGTTTTTTCAGCGCCCGGAGTCGTCTCTTTTCATCATCTGAAATCATTTGAGTGAAAAATAATAAATACAAATTTAGATACTTTCTTCAACTAAATCATGTCTCTGCAAGATCTTTTGAAAACCCGCGAGGATATCGATCTTCTGGTGGAAATCATACGGAAGAAACAGCGACAATGCAAAGATCTAGAAAGTGAAAACAAGTACTTGCAAGACTTTGTTGGTGCAATGATGGCCAAAAGCTCAAAATAAAGAAGATGCATTAGCCCTGATGGGCGTTTAATAATAAAATACACATTAAAATATGGTTACACTTTTTGTTTCTCGGATTCAAACATGGAGAACGAAAACACAGACCTCATGGCAAGACGAAAGCCGATTGAGGGCAGTTCGCTGTTAACTGTCTATGAGCACAAGTACGAGTCGTTCAAAGGACTAAGTACAGTGAAATTAAATAAGTGGAAGCCTGAAGGAGCATCAAATGCGACTGCTGCTCAACTGATCATGTCCCAAAGAGACCCCAACCGGATGGTCGATAGCAGAGAAGAGACATTTGAGTCGTCCTCGTATGTGTTGGGCGATAGCAATGGGGACTTCAGTGACAGCGATTGTGACAGGGCAAGCGAGATCGCTGTTAAAAGTCCAAGTTTTGGGATCGAGGATATCTCTCAAAAGCCTTTGCAGGAGGAATCTTGCAGCGCGCCATCATCCGCTAGTAATAGGATTGAACTGGCTGGCAATGACGGTGCCTCTAGTGAACAAATTGAAAAAGGGGAAAATACCCATCGAGCTGATGATATGAACAATGAAGGCTGTAATTATGTTGGAGGGGACCAGGAAGATGAGAGCAGTGCTGAACTAGATGAAGAGTCCCAGAACAGTATACTACCTGGTGTGCAGGGCACAACTGGTGCTACAACGATTCTAGCTCCATCAGCCGACTGGAAATCTGGACTGACTCTTTCTGCTATTCCAAATCTTACAAAAGACGATTCGGGTTATCCTAACTTGTTGAACAAAGCTACCAAGAACTCTGCCCCTGCAGAACCACGGGATGTCAGAAGATATACCAAGGTGGAGGTCAAACCCCAAGGCGAGCCTCTAGCTCCCAGAAACACTCCATTGATGCTACAAAACATTGCTCCTTCGCCAGTTTCTCACGCCTCTCCATTTTACAACTCCTTGGAGTACAACCCCGGTTGCCCCACCAACGAGTCCCTGTTATTGACGATTTTAAACCATGAAATCGAACAGCTGGACCTGGAACCGAAACAGACAACATTTAAGGAGCGTTTCAGCAGACTATTTTATAGGGTGAGAAATCTGGGAAGCATGAGAGCTGATGAATATCTTGAAAGATATCCATGGGAAAAATTCTTTGACCTTGCCGGCGACTTTGGTGGCGATGTGGATGAGAAAGAAGAGTTTAATTTCGACATGATGCCGCTCAGCGCCAACATCAATCCGTTTATTGCAAAGTCTGACTCTCTGAGGAATAAGAAACCTCATTCGTTTATTGCCAAGAGTGGCGACGTCTAGCTGACTTTATTAGTTGTAATATAGTTCTCTCGTTTTCTTCTGTCCATGCTGTTCCAATTCCCGTCTTTGGACAGAATTGTTTCAGTGTATATGCTGGCGCCGTTCCAGCAGCCCAGCGACACAATCTGAGATGCTGGTATATTGGCAGCATGCATGTCCTCGAGAATCGAACGTACCATCGGCTCGGACGCCAAACCACCTGTGAACAACATATTTTCAAATATCGGTTTTCGTATATCTATGGGTAGTTCCCAGTAGAGCTCTCTGAGCATCTGGGATGGAGTTTTCTCGTCAATATCGTAAATTTGGTCGTTAACTTCGAATAGCAGCGCAGGGACTTCTTGTTCGTAGTTGGCTGCTGGGTTTCTAAAATGGAGAAACCTGCCGGCTCGCTTGGACCATTTGGAGTTCTGTTGCAGTATTCTTAGGTCATCAATAGGGCTTATAGTTACAAAGTTCCATCCCAGATCCACCACCAGGCCTCGGCGCGTGCCTGCAGCAACAGCAGTCATCAATGGCTCATCCACAAAAATGATACTTTTCGCTCGTAGCTTCTGCAGCAGCTGGAATGAAATAGCGTCTCTGTATGTTTGGTTTAGCATTGTATTGGCAACAAGCACAACATTGCAATTGATTGAATTGATCTGGCTTTTGTCAAACATGAGATGTAGTATGTCAAATATCTGCAAGCTCAACGCACGCATGTGGGTCACTGCTGCTTCTCCAGACTCAAAGTCTAGCATGTTTGGGTGGAAAATATACTCGAAGCACGCTATGGCTTTTTTTTCCTCGGGCAGTAGATCGTCCGATGACACAGTAAACCGCTCGGAGCGTCTTAGTTGACTGGCATTCACAGTGTACCGGGGATTGTATTCGCCAGATACGCCAATGGACAATATTCGCGACCCCAGTTTAATTACCACAGTCATGATATTACAACTTGAAATAATTAATTATTCACGATAATAAAATCATAGCACAGAGACAGTACCGCCCTGGCGAAAATAGATTACTGTCCTGCTCATCTTGAAGACACTATCAGTGCGCCTTGAGTCTCCAAAAGCCTAGAAAAATACAAAGAACCGCTTCCCCCGCCGTAACCAGCCAATAATCGGGTCCTGGCGTGCTTCCAGACATTAGTGCGTTCGGCTGTGCAGTCAAATTTCTATAACAATTTTTCTTGTTGTACACTATGGGCGCACTAGTCTCTATTCCGCTGGCTCCGGTGACGATGGCTGGCAACTGGCTGGCATCGTGTCTTGGAGCCTCCATTTGCTCCTGCTGCATGAACTCGCAGGTGAACCCATTGGCGGGCACGTTTAAGTCGTCCGTTGCCACACGAATTATGTACGCCTTCATTTTCCTGGTGAACTCCATTCTGTCGTGGGTCAGTCAAACGCACTCGCTGACGGCCCTAGTCGAGAGATGGACTTGGGGACTCTTCAAATACGGCAACCAATACTGCAAAGAGCATGGGTGTGTTGGTTACACCAATGTCCAGAGACTCAACTTTTCTCTGGGAATTGTGCATCTGACGCTTTCGTTGCTGTTGATAGGCGTGAAATCGACCTCAAATCCCCGCGCAGCCATCCAGAACGGGTACTGGCCAGCGAAAATTGGGTGTCTCGTGCTGCTCACAGTCGTCACTTATTGGATACCAGACAAGTTCTTCTTGTTCTGGGGCAACTATAGCACCATCCTTTTCAGTACTTGGTTTATTTTGATTGGATTGATGCTGCTTGTTGATTTTGCGCACGAATGGGCAGAAACATGTATGGAGCGCATTGAAGAGGGCGAGATCTATCTGGGTGACACGGAAACCGAGAACGGCTGCATGGACGGCCCTGGATTTTGGCGGTCGCTGTTGGTCGGTGGAACGCTGGGGATGTATGTGGGTGTGCTTGTTTTGACAGTCGTGATGTACATCTACTTTTCCCACACAGGATGTGGAATGAACACGGCCGCTATTTCATTGAACCTGGTGTTTGTGCTGCTGGCCACAGGTCTCTCCGTGTCTCCCCTTGTCCAAGAGTACAACCCGAACGCCGGTTTGGCACAGTCCTCAATGTGCTGTATCTACTGCACGTACTTGGTTTTCAGTGCCTGTCTCAGTGAACCCGATGACAAAAACTGCAATCCTCTCGTGAGGTACTCCGGAACCAGAACGCTATCGGTGCTCATTGGAGCATTTTTCACATTTGCAGCCGTCGCGTACACAACCACACGAGCAGCAGCAAACTCAGCTTTTAACCATAACGCCAATGTCAACTATAGCAGCGATTACGATCCGGTGATGAACGTGGTTTCCCAACAGCCGTCCAGAAGAGAAATACGAATTCAGGCGGTGCGCCAGGCAGTGAACGAAGGCTCTTTGCCGGAATCTGCTCTGAACGACCCATCGTACTTCGACGACTCAGAAGAAGACGGTGGCGAAGAACAGAGTTATACCAAATATAACTATGCTATGTTCCACTTCATCTTTTTCCTGGCTACGCAATACATAGCTGGTCTCCTCACCATCAACGTGGCTTACGAGCCAGACTCCACAAGCTTCGTGCCCGTTGGACGCTCATACTACAACTTTGGAATGAAGATAGCAAGCTCGTGGGTCTGCTTTGCTCTCTATATATGGACGCTGGTGGCCCCTGTGTTGTTCCCAGACCGTTTCATTTGACGGTACTGAATTTTTCGAGGCTGTGTAACAAGGAGGAAAATTATATAAAGAGACGCAAATCCCCTGGTTCCAGACGCGTAGAAAACCGTTGTGGTAGAAGAGATTACGTAATCACACGATGACTGAGAGCGAGGCGCCATCGAGCTACGCCAACATCAAGACACACTTTCCAGCGGCACGCATCAAGAAGCTGATGCAGACCGACGAGGACATCGGCAAGGTTGCCCAGGCGACGCCCGTGGCGGTGGGGCGTGCGCTGGAGCTATTTCTGTGCTCTCTTGTGGAAAAGTCTGTGGAGACAGCTTCCAACGAGCAGAGCAAAAAGGTCACCATCCAGATTCTCAACAAGACCATCCAGGAGAACGAGCAGTTCGATTTCGTGGTTGGGGTCTGCGACAAGTATTTGAACAAGCATTCCAACTCATCCTCTACTGCGTCGTCCGCCTCTGCTCAGCAAGAGTAATGTATAATAATAATTTTGTATAGTATATAATTCTGTCGTGCGCAAACGGAGTTCCATGATGTAATTTTAGTGTACCGCCACATTGTGGGGTGGGAGTACTAGCCACCCAGACAACCAAATATAAATACCCACCCTCATCACTTTATTTGTAGCAAATATAGCGACACACAATTAAAATGTCCCATATTCAGTCCACCAAGTCGTTTACGAACCCATTTCACTTGTCGCTGAAAAACCTGCAAATGGCAGACAAAATGGCCGACCCCATCTACTACGTCGGAGTCGATGTTGGTACCGGTTCTGCCCGTGCTGCTGTTGTTGACCAGACGGGTGCTATTCTGGGTCTTGCAGAGCGTCCGATCACAAGACATGAGCTGAAAGCCAACTACATCACCCAATCTTCCACCGAAATATGGGATTCCATCTGCTACTGTGTGAAGACCGCCATTTCGCAATCTCACGTTGATCCAGTGCACGTTCTTGGTATAGGATTCGATGCCACATGCTCTCTTGTTTCGATCAACGAGACGACCGACGAGCCAATGGCTGTGGGTCCTGATTTTAATGATCATCTCGAGAATATTATTCTCTGGATGGACCACAGAGCCGAGACAGAGGTTAATGAAATCAATGCCACCAATGACGAGTGCCTCAAGTACGTTGGAGGAACAATGTCCATAGAAATGGAGCTTCCTAAGATGAAGTGGCTGAAAAACAACATGCCAAAGGATTCCCAGGGAAATCCAACTTTCAACGAGTGCAAGTTTTACGATCTAGCAGATTACTTGACCCACAAGGCTACTGGTTCTGAAACCAGATCGTACTGTAGCACAGTCTGCAAGCAGGGATATATTCCGGAGGGAATCACGAACAGAAACGGATGGTCTTCGGAGTTTCTAGAGAAAATCGACCTGCCAGAGCTGGTCGAGGACAATTTTAGAAGACTCGGTGGTGTGTCTGGAATTAATGGTACCTATTTGTCTGCTGGTGAGACTGTTGGGTGTCTAACTGAAAAAGCTGCAGAGGAGTTGGGTTTGACCACCGACTGCTACGTTGGATCTGGTGTCATTGACGCCTATGCTGGATGGATTGGAACAGTTGCTGCGCAGACAGAAACGCCAATTCCTTCTCTGGTCGAGCAGGACAAGAACATGAAAGGAATGGCAAAAGCAAAAGGTAGATTGGCTGCTGTTGCAGGAACCTCGACCTGCCACATATGCCTTGATGACAAGCCAATTTTCGTTCAAGGAGTTTGGGGACCGTACAGAGACGTTATGGCCAAGGGCTTTTGGCTTGCTGAAGGAGGTCAATCGTGCACTGGTGCGTTATTGGCGCATGTTCTGTCTACTCATCCAGCATACACGGAGCTCGGAGTTGCTTCTGAGGCATCTGGTGCTTCGAGATTTGACTTTTTAAATTCTCGCTTGGAGACACTGAGAAAGTCTTCCAAAGAGCGCTCCGTCGTGGCCCTGGCTAAAAACCTGTTTTTTTATGGTGACTTTCACGGAAACAGATCGCCTATTGCTGATCCTCACATGAGAGCCTCGATCATTGGCCAAAGTATGGACGTTTCTCTCGACTCTCTGGCCATTGAGTATCTTGCTGCTTGCGAGTTCATTGGTCAGCAGACAAGACACATTATAGAGAAGATGGAGGAAGCAGGGTACGAGATCAACGCCATTTTCATGAGCGGTGGCCAGTGTCGTAATGGTCTTCTCATGAGATTACTGGCCGACTGCACAGGATTGCCGATTGTGATCCCTAGATACATCGACGCGTCTGTTGTGTTTGGATCTGCCATGTTGGGGGCTGTGGCAGCACAGGATGCTCTAAAAAACCGCAAGAACTCGACCGTCAAGTCAAGAAAGAACTCTGTCGTCTCCACCGGCGAGAATGCTCAAGACCAACCTCCTTCTCCGTACACCGCTCCATCTGCCACTGCCTCGATGACCTCGATCAGTGCTCTAGCGGCAGGAAACGCACAGTCGTCGTATCCGTTCCCTCTCATGACGCCTATCGAGGATGAGTCCAAGCAGCTGGGTGCCGAGGTGGACGGTTCCGACGAGGAAGAGGAAGGCACTTTGTCGTTTGGCACAAAGACACGTGCACAGGCCACTGCTACAAAGAACTTTATTTCAAACAGAAACGGAACCGGTCCGGGCGACAAGCTCTGGAAGATCATGTGTGAGCTTTCTGGGGTGGGAAGAATCATCAATCCTTCGAGTGAAAACCACCCGGACAGAAAGCTGCTGGGTACAAAATACAAGATCTTCCTCGATCAGATCGAGACACAGCAGAAGTACAGGGCCATGGTGAACAAGACCGAAAAAGCTATACAGGCATACTTGAATTTATAGATAATAAATAATATCGGCAATAAAAAATTGTTATTGCTTGCCAAGATCCGGGAGCTGCTACACAGCCCGGAGCAATTTATTTTAAGATTTCACTTTATTCTTGCCATGACACTATCAGCTCACATCGATTCCGACCTCCTGGTGGACAAAATCCTAGAGACTCGGTCTCCAGCAGTCCAGCTTGTTGAAAAGTACTCGCGCACCAAACAGCAGTACCACAATTCTCGTTCTGGCACTGGTCCGGCCAGCAGTATCGTCACCAAGTTCAGAGGCATTGACGAGAAGTACCGTCTGCAGGAGAGCGGAATGGACCCTAGACAGGTGTACGACATTCTACACGATGATCTGACTTTGGATGGAAACACCACGTTGAATCTCGCTTCGTTTGTGAACACCCATTTGGAGGACGACGCAGCAAGGTTAGTTATGGAGAATCTCACCAAGAATCTCGCCGACAACGACGAGTACCCAATGCTTCTGGAGCTGCAGCAGAGATGCATTTCGATTCTGGCCAACATGTGGAACGCTCCGCTGGATGCAAAAAACGGGGCACTGGGAACTGCTTGCACGGGCTCGTCTGAAGCAATTATGCTGGGAGGTCTGTCCATGAAGAAGAACTGGCAGGCCAAACGCAAGGCGGCTGGAAAGGACTACTTCCATCCCAACATCCTGATGGCCTCGTGCTGTCAGGTTGCGCTGGAGAAATTTGCCCGGTACTTTGACGTGGAGGCCCGCATTATTTCGGTTTCCAACACGGACTTCCTGCTGGACTACGAACTAATAAACCGCAATCTTGACGAGAACACCATCGGCGTGTTTGTTATTATGGGCTCTACGTACACAGGCGGGTTCGAAGACGTGGCCAAGGTGGCTGACATTCTGCAGGCATACGAGGACGAAACAGGCCATTTCGTGCCTATCCACGTGGACGCTGCGTCGTCTGGCTTCCTGGCCCCCTTGGTGTATCCGGATCTGATGTGGGACTTCCGGATCCCGCGTGTTGTGTCCATCAATACCTCGGGCCACAAGTTCGGACTCGCAACAGCGGGTCTGGGCTGGGTGGTTTTCAGAAACAAGTCCTGGCTGCCGGACGAGCTGAAGTTCGAGCTGCAGTATCTGGGTGGACTCGAAGAGTCGTTCAACCTGAACTTCTCGCGGCCCGGTTTCCAGGTCATCCACCAGTACTTCAACTTTCTGCACCTTGGCCGTAACGGGTACCTGGAGGTTTTTGACAACTGCTTGACCAACGCCCGTCTTCTTTCTCGGTTCCTCGAGGAGACCAAACTATTTGTGTGTGTGTCGAACTTGCACCTGCCTGCCGGCCAAACGGCTCGCGGATCCGCTCTCGAGTCGCCTAGTCCCGTCAGTCACCACACGTTCCTGTCTGACCACAAGTTCTATAACCCTGCCCTTCCTGTTGTTTCGTTCCAGTTCAGCAAAGACTTTGCGGCCAAGTATCCCGAAATCCCACAGTCCCTGGTGTCCACACTGATGAGAAACAGGGGCTGGATCATCCCAAATTACGGTCTGCCTAAAACTTCAGTCGAGAGCGACAGAGAGAACAACGAGATCCTGAGAATCGTGGCCAAGTACAACCTCACGTCGCAGCTGCTCGACCAACTGATGCACGACATGGTGGAGGTGATGGAGGTTCTAATGAAATCGGTGGAGCTCGTGAGAGATAACGTCCAGAAACTGAGAGAGTCGCGGGCAGCAGAGGACAACGAGATTGCCAAGAATGTCGTGTACAACATGCTGCTGTCCATTGCAAACGACGGAAACGAGAAACTCATCAAGTTCAAGACAACCACCCCGGAAACCAAACAGAACTCATTCAGAGGCACATGCTAGAGTATCTTGCCAATGCGTTTTTTGGCAGAGTTCATTTTCTGCTGAGAGCTATCCACCTGGTCGTCAAGACCCTTCAGCAGCTCGTTCTGCACACTGAGCTCCTCGTTTATAGTCAATCCTATTTGTTTTTGTCGATTCAGTATCCGCCGAAGCTCGCTCAGGTCTTCGTCCTGCTTGGCCATCAGTATCTGCTGTTGCTGGAGCAACTGCTCGTTGTCCAGCTGTTTGGTGACCTCTGTCTCTTTGGCCTTCCCCAGACTGCGTTTGAAAGCTCGTTTGACCGGCGTGTCCACGCCCTTCATTAGCACGCGCAGCTCGTCGCCCTCGCGCCGCTGCTGCTCCAAAATCCCCCTTCTTCTTTTGATTTCTCCGGGTCCGAGAGAACAGACCTTCAATGATTTTTCGAGTGCATCGATGTTGGAGCCACACGAGTCGAGGATCCGTCTGCACTCGTTCACGTTGGCATCCTGCGCAAACAGCTTGACACGCACAGTTTGAAACAGACTCTTTACGTCCTTGAGCGCATCGAGCCACTCGTCCTCGCTGATGACAGAAGTGTTTTTGCTCTGGTCGAAAACCTGCTGCGGGAGATACAGAAACTCAGATACCAGTTGGTGGTTCCTGAGTTCCGGATCATTCAGGATGCTGTTCAGAAACGAAACCAGCCCTTCGCGCCGCTGGTTCAAAACCCGATCCTTGCCTTTGTAAAGTGACGAATATCGCGACGGTAAATTGTACGGTATGGGTCTGTGCAATGAACCCTCCAGTTCCTTTTTAAACTCCACAAAATCGCTGAACCTTTTACTCAGCTTATGCGGCTCTCTATCCGCGCTGATGAGAACCTCAATGTTGTACAAAACATAGTCGCTCAGCATCATCGTGCTGGGAATGCTCACTTGTACCATGGTTGTTGTGTTTGTTAAGTTGAATAGGATTCTGAAATATTGCCTGGACGTGCACGGATGTCTTGCACACCCAAGAAATTCGTCTTATTCTTTTATTTGATCCTCGATGGGAAAACAATATATCTCGACCTGTATCGTGGGAGACGCACACAAGTCCGACATCCTGGACGTGTGTGTCTCGCAAAAATACACAATCACCTGCTCGGCAGATGGATACCTGAAAGTGTGGTCGAATCTGTCATCTGAAAGACCTCTGGAATGCGAAACACTGGTGGACAAACTGGGTCTGCACCACGTGTCTGTGTTCGAGGACGAGGGGCTGCTCCTCATTGGAACGGTGTCGTTCTCAGGAAAATTTTATCTGTTCAAGAAAGAGCAGAGTCTCGTGGAGCTAGACGATCTTGCTTCCGAGCTGAAAAACGATAAAAGCTCTTTCTGGGCACTCAAGTTCATGAAAGACCCCGAAGAAGGAAACCATATAATGGCCATCACCAGAACTTCAGGAGAAACCCAGATATACAGTTTGAATGGCGAAAGCCTAACATACACAGCAACCACAGCATCCAACGATAAATCATTTGCAACTAGCGTCGACCTCGATCCTACGTTTAAAAGAATGGCAGTGGGCCACCAAAACGGTAATGTCTATATCTATGATATCGAGTATCTGAAGCCGCTATACGAGTTCCAGTCGTATGGACTGAAGAAAGCCACATCATCCAGCTCGCTGTCCACGGTTCGATGCGTGCGATTCTCCCCGGGAGGAACACTATTGGCTGTAGCTAGAGACTCGGGAGCCTACGGCACCATTTTCTTATACGACGTCAAGTACGGAGAGGTGATAGGCACCCTCACCAACGCGTCTCACTCCTCGAACGTGGGAATTGGAGGATTCGCTCACAACAGCTGGTGCATGTCGGTGTGTTTCAACGATGATGGAACTCTTCTGGCCAGCGGAGGCCTTGACGATACGATCAGAATCTGGAGCTCGAGCACCAGAACAAAGGAAGCAAGCTTGGTGGTGAGCAAGACCGATGTTGATGACGACGCGCTCAACAGCTCCAACCAGCTTGACGACGCAACGTGTTGCGCTCTCTCCTTTGTCCCCAAGGGATCGATTCCAGGTGAAGGGAATAATGACGGATTGGTGATTGTTGGGTTCGACCGGGTTATAAGATGGTTCAGAGAGGCTGGAGGAGTCTAAAGCTACCACTCTTCGTCGTCCTCGTCCATTTCTTCATCGACGGCTTGGGCAGATTGATTGAACAGCCCTTCCTCTTCTTCCACTTCGACAGAATTTGACCGAGGAGATTTTGCATCGATGTGGTGGAATTTGCTGGTGATTCCTGAGGACCCTAACTCCGTTTCGAATTTAACTCGCTTTTGCAACAACTCGTCAGATACGATTTTGCTTTCGTTATCCAACCCCTCGAAAAGTTTGAGAATGTATTGTTTTTCCAGATTCTTGAAAGCTTTTGTTTTCACCAACTTGCCCCAATGTTGGAAAATGAAGGCCTCACAATTTGATTGCAGAATCGGGTCGCTCAGATACACTGCAATTTTCCATATGTCCAAAATAGTGCTCAGATTGAATCCATTGGCATAGATTTTAGCTAAAAGTAGTGACTTCAGCTCTGATAGCTCATAGAGCTCAGAGAGCAGCAGCAAACCGCTCAGTTCCTCCACCGTACAATCTTCTATGCTGTTCTTGTAAAAGTAGTCGATAAGTTTCAGAACCCATCCAATAGGTTCTGGGATGTGCATCTCATTCGATTGCGACTCTGACATCCCGGATTTGTACAACTTTTCAAAGTAGGGCCACCTGCAAATCAAAACCAACTTGTGTACATTAATAGGATTACTGCGCTCATAATCATCCCTGTCGCCAGTGGGCCTCATAGTCGAATCGATAGCCGTTATCTTGAAGTCTGTAAACTCACCCTGTTGGTAAAGACTGTAGAACCTGCCTAAAAGACTGGCATCACTATCAGTTTCACCCGTTGAAGTGGAAGCTCCGAGACTAGCAAGGGGAAGCTTGACCAAGTGGGACATTTTATAGTCGTACGATGTATCGTTTGTTTCAGGAGTGAGCGGGTAGCCCAGCATGCAAAGATTGTCACTGTGAATGAAAAAGTGTCTCCATCTGTATTTCGTGAGGAGGTTTAGGTTCCCGTTGATAAGCGATACATATTTGAATTTTTGGAGGTCAAACAATCCTATCGAGGGCTTGATTGCCTCCTGATCCAGAGACCATTGAGACGTGAATATATCCAGCACTTTGTGATCAGAAATCTTCAGGTACGTGTGATTTCCTGTGAGCATCTTGGGCATGTTGCTGAGTTTCATTTCGCCAACTGCGTTGTTATCCAAGTCGAAAATGGATATTTTCTTGACATGATTCATCTGCTTGGAAAGGCCTCCAAAAGACCATATTTTGTTGTTTGATTCATAGATAAAGTGATCGAATCGGGTCACAAATGCGCGACGGTCCCACTTACATGTGGAGAACTCAAAGCAGAACAAATCGCTCACAGGCTCCTCTTTGACTACAACATTGTAACCTCCACTGATATACACCTTGGATTTGTCTTTTGAGAGACATGTCGAGTGTCTGGAAACAGAAACAGGCATTGCTGAATTTTGCGCATCCTTTTCGTTTGCCATTGGTGCTGTCCACTGGTTTTGTAGCATGTCATACAACAAAAGGGGAGAATCGTTTAATGCCGAATTTTGGCCCGGAACGTTCTGATGGTACTGATCGTCAACCGCGAGACCTCCGTAGACCAAAACCTTTCCTGGAGAAACACTCGTGAGTGAGTGTCCCTCGCGGAAAATGCCACTTTTGCGGCTATCGTGCCAAATGTTCGCCTTCAGATCTAGCAAATACACGTGATCATCAATTATGTCATCCTGATCAAACCCCCCAAAAAGCATCAGCAGATCCAGTTCCTCATCAACACAGATGGTTGATTGCAACCGGTAATATGGAGCCTCTCCACCCAGAGCTAAAAACATCTCAGGATCCATTATTGCAAGAAAGGGAAATTATTCGGGGAAACAATAAATAATTATCTTGTTCTTTTCTATAACTAAAGACTAAAGATACCCGTATTCTTTTTTCCAAACGGATAGACGATCATTGTGCTGAAAAACAGACCCACACTAATTCCGATTGCTATTTCAATCATGGAAATACCAAATCCCAGCGTGCTACTACTGATATCGTTGATGGTAGATGTTGAGGTGCCATTCAGCTGAGAGATTCCTGCCGCTAGAACGTTCCGTGAAGCCACACCTCCAGGAACTTGATCGAAAATTCCAGTGAGCATAGAGGTGAACGCAGAATTGCAATATCCGATTCGGCGGAACGATTTCCCGGTTCGGGAATATAGATTGCTCATGAGACCTATAGTGAAGGATCCCAGAGCAGAGTTGAACTCTGTAATGTTAAAATGGCGGGACGAAAAGTATGAAACGACGTATCCCCCACACGCAATGACAGTCATGATGGAAAGCTGATGCCATTGAGCTTGCGAGGCCAACGAGAGCGAGATACTGAACATCGGAACAAACAGAAAGTTCCACCAGGGCGAGATATTGGACGTGCAAGTGGTTTTGCTTGTTGCATTGTGGTCCATCCACCCATACAGTGCAGAGCCCAAAGTGAGACCAAAACCTAAAAATAAGGAATAGATGATTGCGTAGAACATGCGCACGGATCCTGCAACCAGAGAACGACTCTGTATCTCCAGAGCTCCACTAAGAATAATGTAACCGGGAAGAATCATACACATGCCCCCTTGAACAACCGCAGCAAAACAGAAATACTTTCCTCCTCCAATGGTTCCAATGGCACGGCCAATAAAACTCAGGCACACGGTGCTGCTGACCTCGAAAACAGAGGAGTAAATGGTCGATCTGGGAGCCACAAAAAGTTGCAGAAATCCAAGAAGACATCCCAGCACGAAAGAAGGAGGGATATCCAACCAGGAACCACCAAAGGCCCAGTTAATCACCGAACAGCTCGCAATTCCATAGAGAAAAACACTCCACCATCGGTTGATATGATTAGGCCGTTGCAACAGCTCTTCCAGGCGTGACGAGGCCTCCTCGACTCCGATTCGGTCGTGAACAACGCTCTTGTACAGTTCGTGTGCTTCATCTAATTTTCCAAGATTCAGTCCCTGAGACACTCTGACCAGCTTGACCTCGGAAGTTCTGGTGGACGGATCACCAAATGACACAATCATCACTCCCGGAAAGTAGATGAACGAGCTGTCAATCTCCAAGACTCTGGACGCAGACGTCAGATATTCCTCTAAACGGTGATTTGGGGCACCGTACATCATGAAGGCCTTACAAAGAGTGAGAATGAATTTCTGTCTTTGCAGGATATCTGCTATGTGGACCGTGATTCGCGCTGCGGTTTCCCTCTTGCGCTTCTTCTTGCGCTTGATTTTTTCTCTGATTCCCTTTTCTCGTGCTTCAAACTGCGGCAGGTGAAGCTTCTCCTTGGAGTCGCTCTCCTTATTAGAGAAGAAGCTCGTTAGTGAGTTTCCGGAAATATTTCTGGTGTGCGATTTGTGCCGCTCTTCAGCAGATTCCGATGGCAGAAGATCATTTGACAGACTGGCAGACGACCTATTCAGCAGAGACAGCTTTTTCCATTTTTTGGACTGCGTTGGTTCATCATTGAATATCTCTGAATCTGAAAACACCGCGGACGGGTTCGCATTGTACAGTCGCATTAGATTTGAAAATACCCCGGATTTGAGTTTTTTTGGCAGCTCAATATCTTCATCTACCATCTCGTCATAATTCTCAAGCAGTGGTGCCGTCATGTACGCCTCAGGGTCTCTGATATCACCCTCCAGATCGTAAGAGACGTCGGACGACTGTGACGGAAGATCCTGCAGCGGAATATGAGTTCCTGTGTTGTCGTGTCCTTCTTTCACGTTCCCCATTTCCTCGTCTACAGGCTTGTTGTAGTGCCCAAAATGCAAAAACTTCGACCTCACCGTCTTGTAATCCGATTCGAGATTTTGCGCCAAGTCTAGAATCTCTTTGGGCACGTCACTGGAATGTGTGGTCAGCCTTCGTATCCAGTTTCGCATCTTTGTTGAGCGAGAATCCTCGGGCTCAGCTTTCAGGTCTGTATCCCTCTCAGTTAGTTGCTCGGGTTTGAGATCTCTGTCATGGTGCGTGCTATTTCTGTCCGACTCATCGTCGCTCGAGCACGGATCGCCTAAATCGATGTCACGACCGATGCTGGATCGACTCATGTACGGATGCTGAGAGTTGTAGTTTTTATGAAATTCCTGGTCGAAATCTCCCTCGATTTCCTGCTCAATAAGCTTCTTGTGGTTCTCACGTCTTAAGCTGTCCGTCTCATCCCGAAAACTTTCTGGGCTGAATACAGGCATTATGGGAAGACGAAGATCGTTATCTATTTCTTCATCTTCAAGGATAGGTTCCGCATCCACGTTCAGGGACTTCCTCCCAAGCCCACGCTTGCGAGAGGTGTTACTTGACATGCAAACTGTGTTTTTTTTTTTCAGATAAGATAAACGAGTCCAAAAGATGATTTGTGTCGTGGTAGTAACGCACCTGCTCGGGCCCCGAAAATTCTCGGTCAAATCAACTTGGAAGCAACGAAAGGTGTGCGATATACAGTCTGCCCCGATACGCAACAGAGCGGCCCCGAAACTGATACATGTAGCAGGACGTAGCAGCTGGCGGAGCAGATCTGGCCAGGGCTCATAACCCCAAAAATATTTGGAAAAAATTTGAACTATAATTTTGTTTACAAAAATTACACTTAACACCAACACCCTCCTTACACAAACCAGAATATAAACAAACACCGAACACCATGGATAGCATGTTGCAGCCCCCGATCGACCAATTCCAGGGTTCCAGCGAGCAGCAGAGCGACCTGTTCTTGGATGCTACCGGTAAGCCGATCAAGTTCTATCTTTATCCTCCGCTGGACTCAAACCAGCAACTATTGAGTTTGATTGAAGCCCACAACGGTCAGGTTATGTCAGGGGTTACCAAGGACACAGTCATTTTGTCGTCGCCCGACTATCTGATGAGCGACGATCTCAAGCGGTTTCACGTGTATTCTTACCAGTTTGTCCAGGACTCTATTAACAAAGGAATCCAACCGCTGATGAACTATGTGCTCCATACCCCGTCAGCTACGCCAATCTCGGCCTCCCAGCTGAGCAACATGAGTGGTCCTGCGACAATGCGCTACTTCACTCCAGAAGAGGACTCCATGCTGTTTGAGGAGATCAGAAAAAGACCTTGGATGGGCTACAAAGGTCATCAGATTTACAAGGATATCAGCCAGATGGATTACTTTAAACAGAGACAACGTAGTGCTGCTTCGCTGAGAGAGAGAATTCGTACGCTCAAGTACGATATCGAGTATGTTTACAAAGCAGGCCCAAACAAGGAGTTATTGAAAGATGCCAATGGCAACTATATCAAAGATTTCGACATCAAGAAGAAAACCACCAGCTTCACGGCCTGGGAGGACTTTGAGATGTGTCGCACGATCTACATCAAGCTGAGACCCACCACCGATGACAAAGGGTTCGAGACCATTAATTTTCCAACGGGATTCTTTGATACCTATTCCGCTACTCACCCAAACCACACCTCTGAGTCATGGAGACAGAGATACAAGAACTTTTTGATTATGTTTGGTATTGCCAACTACTTGAAGTACTGTATCATGCAAATCAGACAGGAGAAGGAGCCGCAACCTGCAAATATAGCCAACAAGGATTGGCTGAATGCGAGAAGACATCTCAAGAAAGCTTCTGGACCAAAGCTTTACTTCCCAAACATTCCTGAAGGTAACGAGTTTTTGGATGCAAATCTGGACTCTTTGGAAACTCCAGAGTTTATGGAGCCCGAAATAGTTCCCGCACCAAGACCCGAGAACCAGTTCTTGCGTCCTACCCCCCAAGAACAGATCGAGCGTTCCATTGCCATGGCTGCTCAGCACCAGGCAGAACACGACTTGGCCAGTGCGTTCAAAAGCTTCAAGGATGAAGAGGATTCCCACCCACCAGCTAAGAAAATTAAACTCTCTGCGGATCAAAGCAGCTCTGCAAACATCGACCCTGCAATCGAAGGTATGCAAGAGCCAATCGAGTTCGTGGAGGAGCCAACCACGTACTTCTCTGATCCTCGATTCAGTGCCTCGCAGACGGAAGAAGGGGCTCCAATGGAGCTGGACAAGATAATACCCAAGAAAAGAAAATTCTTTGCTAAATTAATGGAGATCTTGGACTCGCAAACCACCGTGCCAACCACCACCGTGATCGAAAATCTCACCAAGTTGGGTATCAGACACTACTATGTGGTTTATCTGATGCACAGATGCAATGCCAGAAGAAACCTGATCATGGACTGCATTGAAAACTATGTGGAGACCGAGGGCAGAGAGCTCCTAGCACAGAAGCCCGGTGTTTGGTCCGACAAAGCGCTCAAATGGCTCAAGAAAAAAGACCCTCATCTCAACTCTTTGCTGGAGCTGTACCATGGAGAAGAAGATTTCAAGGCTCAACTCGAGCAGATGCTCAAAATGAGCAAATGATCCAACCGTCTGAT
This sequence comes from Ogataea thermomethanolica, assembly GCA_030674565.1. NCBI lineage: Eukaryota > Fungi > Ascomycota > Pichiomycetes > Pichiales > Pichiaceae > Ogataea > Ogataea thermomethanolica. Next base: position 155,438 of record JAKTYW010000006.1, read on the forward strand.
TTTATAGTGTATTTTATTTTATTTCGAGTCTTCGTGTATGTCGTCGTCCAGATCCACCACCGCATCCCATTGCTCTTCCTGCAACTCTTTCAGCTTTTGTTTTTCTGCATCCAGAGCTCTGTATTTTGCTTTTGTCTTTCGTCGAGCTCTTTCACCTAACATTTTCTTGCGTAGACCAACTATGGCCGCCCGGCTGGTGTCTCCGTTGTACAGTTCGTCGATTTTTGCTGCTAAAATCTCGCGCGCAATTTTGCGGTTCTGATCCCGTGATCGCGTGGCCTGCGAGGTCACCACAAGGCCCGTTGGTATGTGTGTTAGCTGCACTTTGGAGTTAGTCTTATTAATTTTCTGCCCGCCCTTGCCCGAGCCGCCCTTGATGAACTTCTCCGAAATCTCTGACTCATCAAGCTTGGGACGGGGCGGCAGCTTGTTTGCGCGCGGAATCTTCAGGCTCAATTGTCTCGATGCCTGCAACAACAGGGACACAGACTTGAACATGTACCGTTAAAAAAATATCAGCCACGTTCTTTAGCCACACATAGCTGAAAAATATTTCCAAAAAACATCCACTAATTCTTCAGCATGATGTCCCGTCGTTTCCACACTTCTGTGCTTGCCGCGGCCAGAAAACGTATACCTCCATCGATAAAATTGAGGCCTCCTATTTTGCCCACCATCAACAACATCACTGTTTCAGATGAGCACCCATTATGGCAATTCTTCCACGAGCAGAAGTTTGTCAGAGACCAGCCGGAAGTTGCTTTTTCGGGAAGAGCATGGTCTGTGCAGGAGCTCAGACGCAAGACCTTTGACGAGCTGCATGGGTTGTGGTATGTTTGCTTGAAAGAGCGTAACAAATTGGCCAGAGAGATGCATATTTTCGAGCAACAAGGAGAAAACCCGGTTGTCAGCGACTTCCAGAATCTGGACGAGGAAATCCACACCACGATGTGGAGAATTAAACAGGTTCTTACAGAGAGAGACCACGCAGTTAAAAATGCCCAAGAGGAGTTCAGAACTAGCGGAGATGCGTATTTGGAAGAATTCAGACAGAAGTACATGGAAACCGAAGATGTCGAGACAGATGAGTGGTACGACAAGCTGGAGAGAATGCAGCATGCAATCTTTGGCATTCCAGAGCTCCTGGACGCCGACTTCCGTGTGGATCTCAGATTTATTGAGGGAGTGAAGTACATAGGACAGCTCAAGTTTGACAAGTTTGCTGAGAAAATCGGCCGGACAGACCTGGCTCCGCTAAGAGATGTTGTCGAACTCTACACGGTATTTGAAGAGAGCGCGAGCGCAGAAGGTTTGGCCGAAGCTTGTGCCAAGATCGACGAGTACAGACAGACAGACATCTTGGTTCCTGGCTCTAAAGAGGTCCAGGTTGTTCAAGGGTTCGTGCAAGACAAGCTGGAGTCTGTGGAGTCGGCATAATTCGCAAGTCAAATGTATATAGTTAAATCTCTGCAACCAAATCTCTAGAATTCTATTTGCTGGATGTGTACGAGCGCTTGAGACAGCTTGTGAGCCAGCGTCTCCCATGTCTGTTTGGTGTTTTCGATCTGCAGCCTCAGCCCATCGCACTCGGCAATCTTGGCGTCTATCTTGCTGCTCAGCTCCTGACAGCTTTCCTGGAATGAGCTCGAGTTTAGCTGGAACTCGTACTCCTCGTTGGCCACCTCTCGGCCCGTTTTGATGATCGATCCCAGATCTATTTCATCCGCAAATAGCGACTCCAGTTCTGTTTTGCTTAGTGTGATTGTGCGCGAGCGCCGCAAGTATTGCTGCACAACGGAATTAATTTTGCGACGGTTTTTCAGCAGCTCTTTGGCGTTGTCGATTTTGGTGCTCAACTGCTTGTTCTCCTCCACCTCCTGGTCTATGTAAGCTAGCAATTTAGCGTTGATGCTCGTGTCGACTGTTTCCGCATCTGAAGACGCAGTCTGGAACCTCAGCGTGTCCACAAGAAGATTCAGGTTGGTTTTAAACCGAACAAGATCGAGCTCGGCCTGGGTTTTCGTCAGCTCTTGAGGATCCACTGTGTTGAGCTTATTTTCTCGTGCCAGAGCCACAAATCCAAGAAGCTTGCTCTTGAGCTTTATATAGGCGTCGATTTCAAGGTCCAGGACCCGTCGTCTATTTTTCATAGCAATTTGCTCCTCGTACAACACCGACATGGTAGGCTAGCGATATATATTTTTTCCACAATTATTTAATGTGTATTTTCCACTAGTTTATTTATTTCGATGATTTACTCAGCTCTCAAAATTTGCTTGCCAGACGGAAGTCTTCAACGAGCCGGATCACCTTATTGGCCAGTCCGTAGGAGTTCTGGTACCCGGAATGGGCGGACCCGTAATTGTGCACGCGCCATCCGTCACGAGAAACGTTGACTCCGCCGTCCCGTCCTGGACGGATCCCAACATACTGGCGGACCTCGACCAACTCCGCGGGGTTCTTCATGTAGCCAGAGTCCACGAGCTCAGGAGCATAGCGCAGGGCACGCTTTTTGATCCTCTCGGTGAGCCCGGCGTCGTAGTCCAGCGAGTCATCGTGGTACAGATAGGTGCCTGTGAGCAGGGTTCCGTAGCCGGCACGAGGAACGACATACAGCGACTCGGTCGGGTGGTCGGCGTCCATGGCCTCGACAATGATGAGTTTCTCCGCCACGTTTTCCACCAGCAGCGTCTGGCCTTTCACAGGAACCCTGTTTCCACGGTCCTCCTCGTTGAGGTCGAATCCCATGATTCCAGCACAATTGACCACCAGGTCTGCCTCCAAGAAAACGTCTCCCTCAGCGCCCTTTGTCAAAAACAAACCTTTCGCCTCGTCCATGCTGGACACGGTACGTCTGATGTAGCGAACACCGAGCTTGGAACATTCGAACAGCAGGTAATGCAGATACTGCACGGGGTTGATAGCCACCGAGGTGTATCTGAACGCATACACAATATCGTCGCACTCGGAGTCTCTAGGATACTCGCAGCGAGGGATGACCTGGTAGTTTCTTACGATATCCTTGTACCAGGGTCCATCGTATTGTTCCTCCTTCATAGACATTCTGGGAACGTACACCTCAGCAGTACGTTGCGCGACTCCAGAAGTGGGGTCTTCCGAAAGCCGCAGCAGCTCGTAGTACGAAGAAATGTCTTGCAACTGGTCGACCCAAACGTCGCTGGCCAGAGAGTCCAGATGGTAGAAAAAGGCCCCTGCATAGGGACTGGTGTAGAAGTCGCTCAAGTCTCCCGGTAGCTCTTTGGCCACGATGCAAACCCGGTGGCCACGACGGGCCAGCTGGAGAGCAGTGGTCAGTCCAATCACGCCAGCACCAACAACAACGATCTGTTCGCCCATGTGTGTTTTTTTTCTCTAATTGGCTTCATTTTCCAGCGCACTTTTTATCACGCCAATCACGGCTGTGCTCTGGATCTTATCGCTGCCGCCTTTGCTTATTCCGTATTCGATGTCTCCGAGACCGGTCAAAATAGCCATGCGAGTCTGCGGCTTGAGCTCAAACTTGTCCAGGATGCTCACGAACCCGCTCATGAGGTCGATCAGAGCCAGACCTTCGGTCTTCCTGATCTTGATCATCGTCGCGTAGGCGTCGGTCCAGTCGTTTTTCATGATGGCGTCGAGCACCGCATTGACCGACTGCGGCCGCGGTGCACCCACACACTCGTAGACCATGTCCTCAGAGATCTCCTGGCCGTCCTCGACGGCGGTGGAGCACGCCTGGAGCACGTTGAGCGCGCGTCTCATATCGCCCTCGCTCAGCTCCAGCAGGCTTCGAAGGGCCTCGGCGCTGATTTTGAGGTTTTCTGCCTTCACCACGTAGTTGACCCGTTCCTCGAGAGCAGACGAGGCCAGGGGCGAGAACCGGAACCGCGTGCATCTCGACAGAAGAGCCGGGTTCAGCTTGTGCGAGTAATTGGCCAGAATGCAAAACCGTGTGTTCTTGGTGTACTTCTCGATGACCCGACGCAGCGCGTTCTGTGCGGCGTTCGACATGGCGTCGGCCTCGTCCAGAATGATCAGCTTGAACCCGGAGTTGAAAATCTGTCTGGTGCTGGCGAAGTTCTTGATCTGGTCACGAACAACGTCAATTCCACGGTCGTCCGAGGCGTTCAGCTCCAGAACCATGTTGCGGTAGTTTTTGCCGTACAGCTCACGAGCCAGCGCGATGATGGTGGAGGTCTTTCCTGTTCCAGGAGGACCGTAGAACAGCAGGTGCGGGATGCGCCCGTCCTTCGCAAATTTTCGCACAGTCTGCACCACGTCCTGCTGTCCGTACACGTCGTCCAGGTTGGCGGGCCGATACTTCTCGACCCAGGGTAAATTCACAGAGGCCATGGTTGATCAGTGGACGCGTTAAAAAATCTTGAAAAATATGTAGCGATTTCGAGGCGCGAGGTGTGCCTCGCAAAATGGTAGCAGAATATGGATCTGGCTTGTCTGTGGTCTGCTGGCGGAATTATCTGGCTTTGATCCCAACGTATATAGATGGGTCGTATATTCCTTATTCTACTGAGCACGACAGACACACGAGCCGACCCATGAAGGATTCTGACGTTTTCATGCAACAGATCGTCAACGATCTGGATTTTGACGAGTATCGGTGCGGCATGGCCAACAACCACACCGATTCCGAGGAAACCCTATACCCAACCCCTCCCTTGGACTCCAACCTGAGCCAGATATTCACAGATGAGCATTACGGCTGTGAAATCCCTCGCTACTGTTTGGACGAGTCTGTGTCCTGTACCGCAGAGGAGTTGAATTCGCAGCTCGACCATCTGATGGCCCACACCTCCGTGCAGCAGGACGAGAAAAGCACAGAAGCGAAATACGATCGATGCGATCACAAGGAGCACGAGGCTGAGCGCAACTACAATTGGAAACAGGTTCTGGAGGTGGGGATTTTGGACGCCCTGGACTCTCCGAAGAAAAGCTCGCCCGAAAACGAGTCTTCTGGCCAGCCGCTCGAAAACGAGCCCAAATTTACTGAGGAGCAGCTGAAAACCCCGTGTCGGGGCCTGGATTACTACCGCATCCACAACAATATCCGGATCGACGCATTTGCGCCGTTCAATTGGGAGCACGCCAAGTACGTGTACCAAGAAAATAAAAAATTCGGCACCAATTTGTACGAACCCGCGGTGAATAGAAAGGTCAATACGGAGCAGCAGGGCCAGTCGCCCGGGGGCAGTGTCCGCAAGAAAAACGCGAATCTTGGGAATTTTGCGCTGTGTCCGTTCTGCCCAATGACGAGCGAAAACAGCTCGGACGAGTTCCAGAAGCTGTTTTTCAAGCGCAACGACAGCAACTATCTCCACCACATGATCCAGTTCCACGGGGTCTTTTCAAACGGGGAGCTGGTCAAGGACCCGCAAAAACGTGGGTGGGTGTTCCCGCAAAATAGCTCAGAGCCCGTGGAGGTGGTGGAGTGTCCGTACTGCTCGGAGTGCATCACGCTGAAAAAGTATAAGGCGTCCAACCCAAACGAACATCGGCTACTCAAGTACCTGCGACATGTGAAAGAATATCACAAAACCGGTAAGAACCTGCAGCAAGTCTTGTTCACCTCGGACAAACATAGTGGTAGCTATTAATAGACTGTTTTGGAAGCAGGGAGAAATTGCGATCGATGTAAGGAACACACCACCAGGAACGGGGTCACAATTCACTGCCGTTTTGGGCCCTTCTTTGTTAACAATCATGCTGAAAAAGTATTATGACGTCGTATGCCTATTATCACCAGAAAAACTTTTGCAGCTTTATTGTCATCCGATGCTTTTTTCGCTCTAATTAAAACGATTTCTTTCTAAAAATAATCCAAGCATTTTTGTCTTGTTTACCCATGCAGGTAATCTTGAGACTCCTGGGCGACATAAATAGAGCCGTTTGTTCGCTCAAAATTTTCAGACTTTTCGTTTACTGCAATCATCATGAGATCTTCTTCCGCCCTTTTCATCGCCGCCTCTGCTGCCTCGGCATTGGCCCAGGACGTCACCTTGTGGGTTAAGTCCTCCGACTCCAGTATCAATGGCAACGGTATCGAGCCAATGCACTCCGGTGCCGGACTCTCCTACTTGTTCTTGTCCACTGCTGGCTCCTACACCTGGCAATACGACGAGAGCGCCGCCTCTCTCTCTGCTCTCATGAGCACCTACGACCTGCCATTCTCCGTTGGAGATGCTCCATTCGTCGCCTGGGGAGGAAACTCCTTGTACGATGACCAGTACACCTTCTCTGACAACGGAACCTTGCTCGTCAACGGTACCTCCGAGGGTTTCTACGCCTGCATGAACACCGGCGACCCATACGACTACTCTTCCATGAGCTACGAGCTCATGTACTACAACGGTGAGTCTGCTCCATCCGGCTGTCTTGGCCTCACTCTGGTCAAGAAGTCTGCTGCATCCAGCTCTGGCTCCAGCTCCGTTGTCCCATCGTCCTCTGCCGCCGCCTCTGCTTCTGTCACCGCCGTCACCTCCTCTGCCACCTCTATGTCCACCGAGACCCTTACCACATGCACCAAGTGCACCGCCAGTGCCTCTGGTGCCTCCAGTGCCGCAAGCACCTCCTCCTCGGTGAGCAGCTTCGAGAACAACGCTGGAATGGCTGCCCCAGCCGGTTTGGCCATTCTCGGTGGTGTCGCCGCCATGCTCTTGTAAGCACCCCCACCCCTTCGTCCCAGCAATTGAAAATAGATATGCAATTAATATCAATGTAGCACTATTTATCTACTTCGTGGTATGCAGTAAAACCTTCTTGAGCGAGCCGCACCAGGTTCCGTTGCTCTTGCTCATCATGTACTCCAAAATACTCTGTTCCATCTGCTTGAGCTGGCCCTGGTCGTGCAGATCCAGCACATGGCTGATAAACACCAGGTTCTCGCGCTCCTCCGCCGCCTTGGTCAGTTTTCCCCGGTGATACGCCAGCTCACGCTCCGACAAAGAGGATCCCTGCTGTAAGATCTGGTCGAGACGAGCACAGATCTCGGCGGGATCCAGACCAGCTTGCTCGGCCAAACTCGGCAGACTGCTCAAACTGGACCGACTACGACTCAAGACGGCCTCCGGGCAGTCGTTCCACCCAGGAATACCGGCCGATCCGTTCTGAAACGCTGTCATTAAAAGTTACAATTTATTATTTCACAGCTCGTGCAAATGAGCAGAGAACCACACCTCACACCTCACAGCAGCTGCTGCTGCACTTGCAACGCCTTGGTCAGAACGTCCTCGATCGAGGGTCTCTGGCTTGGGTCCAGCACCAGACAGTACTGTATGAGCTCCTTGAGAGCAGCAGAGTATGCGGGGCTCGCCGGAAAGCTGTAGCTGCCCGAGCTGATGGCCAGTGTGATGTTGGCCCCGTTGACGATCTCCTCTCTTTCGAACGGCGAGTAGCCGTACAACAGCGCGTATAGTGTGCATCCGAGCGACCAGACGTCGATTTTCTCGTCCAGCCGGTCGCCGACCTTGATATCGAGCAGCTCCGGAGCCCTGTACGGAAGAGTGCAATGCTCGTTGCTGAGCTCCTGGACGGTGATTGCCTGGGCACGCGACTTGATTGCAACGCGGGCCTTTTCGCACGAGCCCAGATCGCACAGAACAGGCGTCCCGTCCTGCGCCAGCATGATGTTGGCCGGCTTGATGTCTCTGTGCGCGAAACTCGTGTTCTCCTGCAGCTCTGTTCCCTGTCTTACGCTCTCCTCCATGCTGCTCAAAAATGGGTTGTTTTCGTCGGTATCGTCGCTGTCGTTGGGCTCCATTGTCGAAACCATGGTATAATTGGTGGACACCTGGTGACGGTGCATCGCAACGAGACCACGGCAGGCGCCCACAAAAAGTCTCAGAGCCTCGGATTCGTCCATCTGGAGGTTGTTGACGCTGTTCCTGTTGATGATGTCTTGCAACGAGCCATTCTCAAAGTACGGCAGCAGAATGTAGATTGTCTTAGATCCGTCGGGCTCTTGCACCACGGAGGAGTCGATCGACTTGATGATGAACGGCGACCGAAACTCGCGGTAATTGTCCACCTCCTTCATGGCTGTTTTGAAGTTGGAATTGCCAAAGGGACACCGTATTTTCTTGAGAGCATATAATGCACCGTTGTTCTTGGACTGCACCAGATAAACGTAGGAAAAGCCGCCCTCTCCCAGCAGATTCAAAATCTTGAACGACTTCTGGTTAATCTTCAACACGGGCATCGTGTTAAATATGCACGGAAAGCACACTCCAACACAGTCCATCAAAGCCATGATAATAAAAGATGTAACAAATAGATTGCCAAGTGTACATCTCTACACAGCGACAGCGAGATAAAATTTGCTGGTGGAAAAAAAACTTGTTTATTTCCAACACCAGATACAACAATGTCAATTGCTACGAAAAGTGACGCGGAGACAGTGGGAAATTTGTCCCTGATTGCAGCCCATTCGCATATCAGCGGATTGGGACTGGACGATCACCTACAGCCCCGCGAAAACAGCCAGGGCATGGTTGGCCAGCTGAAGGCAAGAAAGGCTGCTGGGGTGATTTTGAAGATGATCCAACAGGGCAAGATTGCTGGCCGCGCAATTCTGATTGCAGGACCACCCTCCACGGGTAAAACTGCAATTGCCATGGGCATTTCGCAGAGTCTGGGCAGCAACGTTCCTTTCACAGCCATAGCAGCATCGGAGATTTTCTCCAAAGACCTCTCGAAAACCGAGGCCCTGAACCAGGCTTTCAGAAAGAGCATAGGAATACAGATCAAGGAGGAGACCGAGCTGATCGAGGGAGAGGTTGTTGAGATCCAAATTGACAGATCGTTAACTGGAGGCCACAAACAAGGAAAACTCACGATCAGAACCACCGACATGGAGACTATTTACGAACTGGGAAACAAGATGATCGACGAGCTGACCAAGGAGAAGGTGATTGCCGGAGACGTGATTTCGATTGACAAGTCCAACGGAAAAATAGCCAAGCTTGGTCGTTCTTACACACGTGCCCGTGACTACGACGCCATGGGACCAGACACCAAGTTCGTGTCGTGTCCCGAGGGAGAATTACAGACAAGAAAAGAGGTGGTCCACACCGTTTCTCTGCACGAGATCGATGTGATCAACTCGAGACAACAGGGATTCCTGGCCCTGTTCAGTGGAGACACAGGAGAAATCCGTTCCGAGGTGCGCGACCAGATCAACATGAAGGTTGCCGAGTGGAAAGAGGAGGGAAAGGCAGATATCATACCAGGTGTGTTATTTATTGACGAGGTCCACATGCTAGACATCGAGTGCTTTTCGTACATCAACCGTGCGCTGGAAGACGACTTCTCTCCAATCGTTATCATGGCCACCAATAGAGGAATTTCCAAAACCAGAGGCACAAACTACAAGTCGCCCCACGGACTCCCGCTGGACCTGTTGGACAGATCCATCATCATCCGGACCGAGGGATACAAGGAGGACGAGATCAAGGGCATTTTGTCGATCAGAGCGCAGGAAGAGGAAGTGGAGCTGAGTGCAGATGCGTTGAGTCTCCTGACCAAGATCGGCATGGAAACGTCTCTCAGATACGCCGCCAATTTGATTGCGGTCAGCAACCAGATCGCCAAGAAAAGACGCTCGGACACTGTTGGGCTCGAGGACGTCAAGAAGTCGTACATGCTGTTCATCGACAGTGCGCGGAGTGTCCAGTTTGTGGAGGAGAACAGCAGCCAGTACGTGGACGACGAGGGCCGCGTCTCGCTGTCCAAGAACGAAGACGTCATGGACGTTGGGGCTTGATCGTTACGTAACGTCGAACTTTAGAACTGTACAACTGAACCTAAATTTATACACCTGTAGACATCGTCTAGCCGCTTCCCTTGGTGTTGAGAATGAGCCCGATGATCATACCGTACAGTCCCAGGACCTCGGCAAAAATCAGAATCAGCACAATGCCCACAAACAGCCGAGGCTGGTGCATGAACTGCCGCACGCCCTCGTCTCCAACAATGCCAATAGCGTAGCCAGAAGCCAGACAGGCAAACCCAACAGACAGGCCACAGCTCAAATGCATAAATCCGTTAAATAATGTGTAATCCGTGGACGGACTGAGCCCCCCGGCAATCAAAACAGCCACCACCAGTCCATAAACAGACAGAATACCGCTCATGACAACGGGAATCAGCGACCTCATGATCAATTCAGGCTTGAAAGTACCAATTCCAGAAATACCTATGCCCGACTTGGCTGTACCGATTGCTGCACCGGCACAACTCAGAACCATGGCTGCGCAGCAGCCGGCAAACCCGAAGAACGGAGCAAAAGCGGGCGAGTATTCGGACTCGATGATTGTCGACCTGGCGTTAGTGTTATTGAGGGTGTACTTACATTTTGACGGTAAGTTTTGAGAAAATGAGATATGTGCTGTAATAGCAAGGTTACCCGGCCATGTCTATTTTTCGCACACTGTGATTATTATTATTTATTTATCTACCTATGTCATCTCCTTCCAAGATCCATCTGCAGATGCGCGAACTGCGCCATTTGTACGACTCGGTGCAGCAGGCTGCGAAAGCCAAGGTCGCCGTGCACCTGGAGCAGATAAACTATGACGGCGACGACGCCGCGCTGGGCCAATCGGTAGAGACTCTGATCAAACAGTACGTAGATCAGGTTTTCGACGGAATACAGCCTTGTTTGGAGCTGGACGACGTGTCTGTTTCGCAACTGGCGTCCCAGAAGGTCTCTGCTCTGCTGGAAAACCCGTCTCTGGCCAACAGCAAGATGGAGCCGTACGATTTTGCATTGAATGATAGGTTGCGCAACCTGTACACGCTAGTTGAAGACAAAATAGAAACGGTGGCCGGTCTCAGACGCACCGAGCCCGCGAGCATCTACGAGGAGTACAATGCTGTTTTGCAGAAAAATGAGCTTGTGGTCGACCAGATCATTAGCGAGTCCAGCGAGAACCGCACCAGAATAAAAGCAGATCCACCCACCCCTGAGACTGTGGGTGACGTGACAGGCCTGAGGCAGGACCTACACTCGATTCTGGCCGACCTGGTGGACCTCAAGCGACAGGTGCCCGAAATGAGGCACTCGCTGGACAACCTGGACAACGTGATCTCCTTTCTGAACAACACCAAAACTTAATTTCGCTGCGCATATCCAATTATTTTCGTAAAACACTGCACCACACTAAAATAAATACTGAATTAAATATTTGGTGTTTATCTGTTTTTTATTTTTATTTTCATGAGCTTTTTCCAGCCATTCATCGAGCCAGCTAAACAGTATCTGAGGCTGCTGATACCGTCGCGGGAACGCCACCCGGCACTTACCACGGGCCTGTGTCTGTTTCTGACGCTGATGTACTTTGTCACGCTGGCAAACCCCGAGCTGTTGGACTCCTGGTCCTTGACACCATGGGCGATTTACAATCTCGAATTGAGCCGGATGACCACGTATCCGTTGATCCACGAAAACCTGCTGCATCTGGTGTTCAATCTGATTCCGTTGTACGACATTTTGGGCACTTTCGAAATACAAAACGGAACGGTCCACACTGCGTTGGTGCTCAATTTCCTCGCCACATGCGTCGCTGTTCCTTATTGTCTGCTGGGAATGGTGTTCTACCCCAACACCAGCGTTCTGGGGGCCTCGGGATGGGGCTTCTCCATGATCAGCTACTCGTACTATCTTCGTTCCCAGACCGAGGAAACAGTCAAGCTGTTCCAGGCCAACATTCCCACGACCTCGGTTCCGTTCCTGATTCTGCTGGCTGTCGGATTCATAGTGCCCAGTTCGAGTTTCATAGGACATTTGCTGGCAATTCTGGCCGGATATGCTCTGGGTTACGGATATTTAAAACACTTCACCAATCCGCCGTTCAAGATCGTGGAGCGCGCGGAGACCGCGCTGAGCCGCGTTATCAACCTGCTGCCACGCCAATTACACTACATCAGGGAACAGGACGTGTGCCCGAATCGGTACATCCTCCCATCCTTCCAGAACCAGGGCGAGGGTCAAGTGCTGGGCACAAATAGAGGTTGATAAGTAAATAAATGTATAAGCAGTGCATCATTGCGACTATTAGTTTCCACGTAAAATCTTAGCAAACTCCTCGATGTCAATCTGGCCATCGGAGTCGGTGTCGGCGGCTTGCAGCATCTGTCTGGCCTCCTCCTCAGTCAGTCTTTCTCCAATGGTGGTCAAAACACGCACAAGCTCGGTCTGGGAGATCTTTCCATCGCCGTCGCTGTCGAAAACCTTGAAGGCCTCCAGAATCTCTGCCTCCACGTCTTGTTCCTTGATCTGTCTGGCCATCATCGTCAGAAACTCGGAAAACTCGATCAGAGAGTTTCCGTTTGTGTCAATCTCGTTCACCAGGTCGTTCAATTCCTGCTGGGTGGGATTCTGGCCCAAAGCACGCATCACAGTGCCAAGCTCGGAGGCGGAGATCTTCCCGTCGCCATCCTTGTCGAAGATGCTGAATGCCTCTCTGAACTCGTCGATTTGTTCCGGGGTCAATTTCTCGCTCTACTCTGTTAGTAACACACATCCAATTCCAGCAAGTACTTACCATTGTCTAATAAAAAACACCTAAATTCTTGGTCAAGAGGCGAACGTGTTTATTTATACAAGCAAGAGTTTTTATTTTCTATAAATTTTACAAACCCGTGTGGCGCAGGACAGACAAGGGCAGGGATACAAAGGAGACTAAAAATAAGTAATAAGTCAAAACCATTTATTTATTCATTATACAATCCTTAAGCAATTAGACGATTAACCAGAACACATTTCGCAGGCTTCTGGGTTGTTGATGGCACAAGCGATGACCTTGGAGTTGAAAATGTCAAATTCGTCGGTCGACTCCTTGGTGTCAGCTTGCGCGGCAGGCTCAGCAGGCTCAGCGGACTCAGCAGGCTTGTCATCCTTGATGCTCAGTTCCGCCATGGAGCCCTCCACGCTGGTTGGAGCAGTCTGTGGAGATGGGGTCTCGAGAGAAGACTCGGCCGAAGAAAAGGAAATATCCTCCACGGACGACGTCTTCTTGGCAACATAGGTCTTGATCTTGAGCTTGTCCAAAGAGGCGATTCCAGACGAAGCAGTGGCAGCAGAGTCCTGGTCAACAGTGAACTGGATAGCTGCCGCTGCCGCCTGGGTTCTCAGGTAGTACATACCCGTCTTCAGACCCTTCTTCCATCCGTAGAAATGCATAGAGGTCAGCTTGCCCATGGTTGGGTTTTTAAGGTGGATGTTCATCGACTGAGACTGGTCGATGTACGCTCCTCTGTCGGCAGCCATGTCGATGATGCTCTTTTGAGGAATCTCCCAAACAGTGCGGTACAGATCCTTCAGCTCCTGCGGAATGTTTGGCAGATTCTGGATGGATCCGTTATCCTTTATAATGAAGTTCTTCATGGAGTCGTTCCAAAGACCCAGGTTGACCAGGTCTCTCAGCAGGTATGGGTTGACAATTTGGAACTCACCAGCAAGAACTCTTCTAGAGTAGATGTTGGATGTGTAAGGCTCGAAACACTCGTTGTAGCCCAGGATCTGCGACGTGGAGGCCGTCGGCATTGGGGCAACCAGAAGCGAGTTTCTCAGTCCGTTTTGCTGGATCTTGCTCTTGAGCGAGTCCCAGTCCCACAGGTCGGTAGGCTTCTTTCCCCAGAGATCGAATTGCAGAAGTCCCTGGGACGCAGGAGACCCCTCGAAGGTCTCGTACTTGCCGTCCTTGATGGCCAGCTCCATCGACGCCTCCAGAGCACCGTGGTAGATGGTCTCGAAAATCTGGATGTTCAGCTCTCTGGCCTTGTCGGAATCGAACGGCAGTCTCAACATCATAAACGTGTCAGCAAGACCTTGCACACCAACGGCAATCGGTCTGTGACGCTTGTTGGAGCGCTCGGCCTCCGGAACAGGATAGTAGTTTCTGTCGATGATTTTATTGAGGTTCTTGGTGACCACCTTGGTGATCTGGTGCAGCTTCTCAAAGTTGTACCAGCTGCTGTGGTCGTCAGACTCGCAGAAGGCAGGCAGGGCAATTGACGCCAGGTTGCAAACAGCAACCTCGTCTGGCGCAGAGTACTCCACAATCTCACAGCACAGGTTGGACGACTTGATCATACCCAGGTTCTTCTGGTTGGTCTTGGCGTTACACGCGTCCTTGTACAACATGAACGGCGTGCCTGTCTCGGTCTGGGCCTCCAGAATGGCGTACCACAGCTTCTGCGCCTTGACAGTCTCTCTGCCACGTCCTTCCTGCTCGTACTTGGTGTACAGCGCCTTGAACTCGTCGCCGTAAACGTCTGCCAGGCCAGGAGCCTCCGACGGAGAAAACAGGGTCCAGTCGCCGTTCTGCTCGATTCTCTCCATGAACAGGTCTGGAATCCACAGCGCAGGGAACAGGTCTCTGGCTCTGATCTCCTCCTTTCCGTGGTTCTTACGGATGTCGATGAAGTCGAAAATGTCTGCGTGCCACGGCTCCACATACAGCGCAAAAGCACCAGGACGCTTGTTTCCACCCTGGTCGACGTATCTGGCAGTGTTGTTGAAGACTCTCACCATCGGAATGATCCCGTTCGAGGTACCGTTGGTGCCAGCAATGTACGAGCCGGTGGATCTGATATTATGGATGTGCAACCCAATACCCCCCGCGGCCTTGGAGATCAGGGCGCACGTCTTGAGGGTGTCGTAGATGCCGTCGATCGAGTCCTCCTTCATGGCAACCAAGAAACAGGACGACATCTGCGGGTGGGGCGTTCCGGCGTTGAAAAGAGTAGGCGACGCGTGGGTGAAGAATTTCTGGGACATCAAATTGTACGTCTCGATGGCGCTGGCAATGTCGTCGCCGTGGATTCCAATGGCCACACGCATGGCCATGTGCTGCGGTCTCTCAGCAACCTTTCCGTTGACCTTCAGCAGGTACGACCGTTCCAGGGTCTTGAAGCCAAAGTAGTTGTACGAGAAGTCTCTGTCGTAAACAATGGCCGAGTTCAGCTCCTCGGCGTGCTCCTGGACAATGCGGTACGTCTCCTCCGAGATCATCGGAGAGTGCTTGCCATTACGCGGATTGACGTAGGTATACAGCTCGTCGATGACATGGGAAAACTGCTTGGTGGTTTGCTTGTGCAGGTTGGAAATGGCAATTCTGGCAGCAAGCGTGGCATAGTCGGGATGGATGGTGGTCATGTACGCGGCAGTCTCAGCAGCCAGGTTATCGAGCTCGATGGTGGTGACTCCGTGATACACTCCGGAAATGACCCTCTGGGTGATGGCAACAGGCTCGACGTGCTTGGGGTCGAGACCGTAGCACAAACGAGACACTCTCGCGGTGATCTTGTCGAACCTGACAGGCTCCTTGCGTCCGTCTCTTTTCAAAACGTACATTGTTAGGTGAATTTGTTTGGGGTTTGTTGGGGATATATATACGCGCACGGGACGCGTGCGCGTGGAACAGCAAGGGTTACCCGGGCGGCTGACGCGTCGCACAAAACAAAAACAAACCCGCAAACCCCGGTCACGTGACTTTGGCGGAGGCCCGTGCCCTCGATTTTTCCCCTTACCTAAGCACTCTACAACTGGATACTGAAAAATTTCGAAAAAAAACTTCATCCCATCAACCATGGCTAAGATTTCCCAAGACGTCTCTTCATCCAGATCCAAGGCCAGAAAGGCCTACTTCAACGCTCCATCCTCTGTCAGAAGAGTGTTGATGTCCGCTCCTCTCTCCAAAGAGCTCAGAGAACAGTACAAAATCAAGGCTCTCCCAGTGAGAAAAGAGGACCAAGTTCTTGTTGTCAGAGGTTCCAAGAAGGGCCAGGAGGGAACCATCTCGTCCGTGTACAGACTCAAGTACTCCATCCAGCTTGAAAAATTGACCAAAGAGAAATCCAACGGTGCTAGTGTGCCAGTTAACATCCACCCATCCAAGGTTGTCATCACCAAATTGCACTTGGACAAGGACAGAAAGGCTTTGATCGAGAGAAAGGGTGGAAAGGCCGAGTAGAAGTGTCATATACTAATAAAAACCGATATTGTTATTTGTGTCCTAATTTACGGGCAAGAACGTACACTGTTTTCCACGAGATTTCGACCGTGGTTTGTAGATTCCAGCCGAGTTTTCTGTTGAGCCTCGAGTACATTTCCTGGACGGGGTCCGGGCGGCCTGCTGCTGGCGAGTTTTTGGAACTCCAGTTGTGGTACGAGCTCCAGGTCTTAGCGTAGCCGAGGTAGTCCTGCACAGACACTTTTTTCGTGATGGTGAAAATTGAGGTCTGGTCCAGTTTTGAAGGGTCATGATAGATAACTTTACAGTCGCCAAAACGGTTATCAGCGGCCAATTGTTCATTCATTCCCCGGTATAACTCTCTTAATCTTGAGCGGCCTGGTTGTTCCCAATACGGACCCAAATATTCCCCACTTTCATAAACCAACTCGTTATAAATATCGTTGGCCTCAGGCTCGCCAACGAAGATAGGATCCACATAACCAAAGTAGGCCACAGTACCGTTGTCCTTCAGAATACGGTATAACTCCGAAAACCATTTCTCAGAGTCCAGCCAATGCGCACACTCTCCAGCCACCACCACATCAACGGAGGCATCAGGTAAAGGAATCTCCTCAGCCGGACAGGCGTATAACTCCACTGGTGCAGAAACAGACTTGGACGTTTCTCTCGCCTTCTCCAGCATAACCTCGGATAAATCAGTAGCCACAATTCTGTCGAAGTGTGCCGACATCGGCTTAAAGGCTTGTCCTGTTCCGCAACCAACGTCCAACAACGTGCCGCACCTGTTCTGCTCTAGAGACTTGTGGTACTCCAAAATAGCGTCAAACAGGCCCTGGGGGTATTGGGGTCGGAAGTCATTATAACTCTTGGCATCGAACGAATTCGCGGAAAATGCAGACATAACTAATTGTGGAGTAAAGTTACAATTAAGAATAATTATTTATAATCAAGATGCTATTTAGAGGGGGGATATAACCACAATAAAGACAGCCCTTTTTATTGCAGTTGTGATCTTTGCTGCTCCCGGGCCCATCTGGCTGTGTCTCTGGTGCTCTGGGAAAATCTTTGGTTGTTCCGCGTCTTCTTGATGAATTCACCAACCCATTCTTGCTGGTACAGCTCTCTCAATCTGCCGTCGCTGTAGATCTGGGCCAGATCTCCGATCAGCCCCACTGCGGATCGGCAGACGCTCTCACTCGAGCACATGGCCTGGATCTGGTAGACTTGCATCAGGAAAGAGGCTATTTGGATGGTGTATGGGTGTAAGGCGTCTGGATAATCGTGCAACCCAGTAACAATCCCCACGTAGGTGTCCAGGACAGCCTCCTTGACGCTCAAAATGTAATCCTCGGTCTCCAGAGAGCCGTCCTCGGGCTCCAGGTTCTGGGCCGAGACACAGATATTCATCACCACTTGCAAATACTGGATGAACTCGGCGCCGATGGAAGAAGCAATGTCTCCAAAGCACGACAAAATTAACGGTCTGAGTTCACGGCGCACGTTTTGGCTGGAGAGCGTATTTCCCAGAATGGCCATGAAGCCCTGGCAGTACGGAATGAAGGCATTGCCCAAGGAGTGCGAGATGTCCACCACCAGGCCGATGGCCGCATCGCAGACTGGAGACTCGGTGTTCTCGAGCGCTTTCGTCAGATACGTCAGGAACGACGGCATATATTTCTCAAACTGGACGTCGATGGCGGATGCAATGGACGAGATCGCAATGAAGATGTCTTCCTCGATGATGGAGTTTGGCTCCTGCACTTGCAGCAACCGCAGGAACTTGTCCATGAGCTGGTCAGACACCGATGCAATATCTGGCCCGATTCTTCGCACCAGGTTGGTTAGCAATGATAGAATGTTGGCCTGCAGCTCTTGGAAAGCCGCCTTCTCCTCGCTGGTCACCTGGTTGCCTTGAACTTGAATTAAAATTATCTGGTCCAGCTTCGAAAGCGACTCATTGGCTATGTGGTTCACCATAGGCATGTCGCTCTCGCTGCTGTAAAGAATCAGCGTCGACAGTGCTTCGTACGCCGAGGTTCTTGCGGAATGCTCGTTATCGGGCTTGTTGGTGTTCTGGATCAACGCAGGAATAATAAGAGGATAATACTGTGACATGATATTGGATTGTGAGCCCTTGGCATCAACACACAGCTGTTCCACCAGGTTGATGAGGGTCCAGCAACAGTTGGTGCTCACCTTGGGGTGGTCCTGGAAACCAGCAATCAGGGCCTGGACCACCTCTGGAAGCATGGTTTTCGTGTCGATGGCCTCTACCACCATGTCTGCAATTCTTCCAACACACCAGGCCACAGTCTCCTTGACCTGGAGCGACTCGTCCTTCATCAGGGCCAGGATCGGTCTGAGGGCCTGGCCAATCAGAACAGTGAGCTCTGAGCGGTCAGGACCGTCCAGAATCGACCCGAACGCCATCACGGCCGCCTCCTTGTTTCTCCAGCTGTCCTGGGTCAGATTGGCCTCAACAAACTGGAGCACAGGACGAACCACATAATTGGTGGTGTTTTGCGCAAAGAGCTGCAAACACGCACCCGCAGCCATGGCCACCGACCAATCGTCGTCTTCCGGGTCGTCGTTCTGTCTCACCAGCAAACTCAAAAGTGTCGGAAGCACGTCTGCAATGGCCACCAGCGCAAAGTTGTAGGAGACCAGGTCCGGAGGCGGCTGGTCCTTGTATTCTTCCACCTGGAAAGCGATCTCCAGCTCCACCTCGCACACCGTGCTCCAGAACTCGACAGCCATGCAGGCCACCCTGTCGTCCTGGCTCTGCATGCCAGCAACCGTCAGGCCATACAGGGCCTTTTCCATGTAGATTCCCATGAAGTGGTAGTACAGGTTCATGATTTTCGCCAACGCTCCAAATGCCAATGCCTGCAGTTCTGGATCGGCAGCCGCAGTGGCCTCGCAAACAACCTGCATGATGTAGTTTCTCTCTCCTTCGCGTTCAAAATTGCCAACAATAAATTCCAGCGAATTGATCAGAGCGTTGATTGCTGTCTTCCGAACAACCGTGCTGGGCTCCGACGACTGCGCACCCTGCACAATCGCAATGAGAATCCCGTTTGCCTGCGCAACAACGGCCGGGTTCGATGCATCTGCGCTCTCGCAAACGTATCCGATAGCCAGAAGCGATGCTCTCTTCACGTTGACCGGCTTGTCCTCCTTGGTGTTGTCCACAATGATGTGCATCAGCTCGTTCCACGTGCCCATAGGCAACTCGATATCGGCCACAGCGGCCACCAGCTGTGCCGCAGCGTTGGCCACTCGTTCCTCACGTGTCAGAAGCGTCTGCAACGCTGTGTCCTTGATCTTTTGTCTCAGCTCGTTGCTCTGCTGCATCCACCGCTCCGCCAGCTGCTGCTTTTTGCCAGAGTCCTTCGACACCAGCTGGTTCTTCAACTGCAGCCCTGCCAGTATCCTCACCTCTGTTCTCTTTGTTTCGTCGCCCAGGACACCCACCATCGACTGCAGATAAGTGTCCCAGCTCTGTTCAGCAAGATGCGAAAGCTCGGCTTCTGACTGGGCACGCTCGCCGGCGTCAGAACTCAGAATAGCCTTCTCTAATAGACTGCTAACATCCATGCTAAATAAAATTATTTGTTTGCAAATTTGTGAATTTGTTTTGGAAGCTCCAAGGGCAACTGGAGTTACCCGGGAGTTGACAGGTTATTAAAAATTGTCTATACATAACCGCGTGTAGTTTCGGAACTGTGCCAGGATGGCCAGCTGTTCCTCGTGGTTGTGCGGGGCGACCGTGGGGACCATCTCGTCGTAGTCCAGCAGGTTGCTGAGGTAGAACAGCTCGCGGTAGGAGCTGTGTTCGGAATAGGGTATCTGTAGGACGCGGGCCTTGTTATCGTCGCGGAACCGGTCGAAATGGCGCGAGATGGCGTTGAACACGTCCTGCTCGCTTTCTGCCTTGACGATCGCGTCCAGGTTGGTCACCGGCTTGCCGTAGCGGACCGACCAGCCTGTGGGGCGGATCCCGATGGCCGCCTTGAAGTGGTTGCTGTATGTTTTGAGGTGGGCCGCAAGAAAGTCTTTGTTGAGCTTGGGCAGGGCCACCAGATGGATCTGGCACTGTTCGGGGTGCTCTGTATCCAGTAGACGGTCCAGACTCGGCCATCCAAACTGCGCCAGCACTTGTTTTTTCTCGCGGTTGCAATATATTTTGGTCTGCAACGCCTCTGCCAGTTTGATGGCCAGACGCTCTTTCCCGATCAGATACGTCCCTATAACGATGAGGAACTTCTGCGGCTTGCGGTCGAGAAAGTAGTCAATCACCCGTTTCTGCGAAAACTGCAAGGTGTCGATTTTCTGCTGCAGCAACGAACACAGCTGGTCGATAACTATCTCCTGCTTGGGAAAGTTATACAGCGGGTCCAGGTAGGTCGTGTCCAGGTAGATCTTGTCGAAGTGGCCGATCGAAACCAGCTGTTGCAGCATGGACTTGCACACACGGAAGTCGCCGCAGTGGAGGTACCTGCGTGACGGAGACTCGATCACAAAGATCCCGCTTCCCGGACAATGGTTCGCGTCCAGACAGGTCACTTTGAGATTGGTGTTTGGGACCTCCACGGTCTGGTTATACGCCACCTGGAGCATCAGGCCGGGCGCAATTTTGAACTTGTGGATCAACAGGTTATACGTTATAGGGGTCACTAGTATCACGGACCCGTTTCCCCAGTCCTTAGTCAGGCCCCCGTAGTGGTCTGAATGAAAGTGCGTTAATAAATAGATGCTAATTCCGGGGTGGGGCGCGTAGCAGAACGCGTCCACAGCCAGCAGATGGTCTTCGAACGTCAGGATCTTTTCCTCGGGGATCGGTGGCCGCGGTCTTTTGACGTTTCTTTTGCTTGAGGCCACTTCCACGCCAGCGGCCTTGATCCGTTTGTAGAGCACTGGCTTGGTATTTGGGGCGACCAAACAGGCCTCGACGTGGATATTGCGGTCGTCCAGCGACAAATGGGCGATTTCCACAGCGCAAATGGGACACAACATCTGTTTCTGTTGCTCGACCTTGGTGGGAAGCTCCTCGTCGGAGTCGGAGACGAACAACGACTGCTCCTCATTGTCGCTGAGCAGCTCGATAACAGTTATCTGCTTGGTTTCTGGCTCCTTGCTTGTGCGGCAAAACTTGAGGATGGATAACTGGTTATCCACAGCCTTTCGTTTTGCCATATTTTTAGTTTATAAAAAATTAAATTATTTAATTCAGTAGACTTGATTCTCTTTTCAAAACATGGGATTGTTATCGATCATTCGAAAACAAAAACTCAAGGAAAAGGAGATCCGGTTATTGCTTCTGGGCCTCGATAACTCGGGCAAGTCCACCATCGTGAAATGTATGCTGCAGCAGGATGTCACAGAGACGAGCCCCACAATGGGGTTTGACATCAGCACGGTGCAATACCGCGGATTCAATATCAATATCTGGGACATTGGCGGACAGACGTCTTTGCGAGCGTTCTGGTTTAATTATTTTGAAAGAACCGATTTCCTGATGTGGGTTATAGACAGCTCGAGCTTGCATAGACTGAGCGAGAGCTTTGAGGAGTTCAGCAAGGTGCTCGGCGAAGACCGTCTGGCCGGATGCGGAGTTATCATAATGGTCAACAAGATCGACCTGTTCGAGGGGAACAGACAGGAGCTCCAGGACGAAATCGTGCGCGTGCTGGGGCTGGAGAGCCTCGACAACCACTCGTGGTCGATAGTGCTCGCAAGCGCGTACACGGGCGACAACGTCGACGCGGCGCTCGACTGGATCGCCCAGGAGTACAACTCACGCCACCTCAACATATGAGTCGTCGACGCTGTCGAAATACCACGAACAACTGTACCAGTTATACGTGAAGTCGAAGTCCGGGTCACAAGAACACCTGTTGTGGAGCCGCAGCGCCGCATCGCGAGGACACTGCAGGTACGGCTCGTGCTTGTAGCCCAGGTCGTGGTATCTGTGGATCTGGCCCTGTTTGAGGATCAGGGACAGCACGATCGATCGGATCGGCGCGTCGCCCCATCTCTCGTAGAAAAATCCGTTCTGGCTGTCCAGGTAGCTGAAGAAGTCGTTGTATTCTTCTGACCGGAACACGTCCATGTCTCCTATCTCGAAATTGGTCCAGAAGTGGCACAGGTTATACGACTGCGTCTGCGAGTCGTAGATGAATTTCGAGTAGTTCGAGTCGTCTTCCAGGTACTGCGTTTTACCGTTGATGGCCAGAAACCGTTTGATGTGCTCGAACAGCGACGGGATCGACTTGGGATACTCCAGCGTGCTGATGGTGAAGCCGTATTTGTACCCGTTGCTGTCCATGTGCTCGAATATGTCGTACTGGATGTCGCAGTACAGCTTGACGCCGGGTTCCACTCGCCAAAAATATCTATAGTCCTGGAGCAAGGGGTGTTTATAAAAAAATCCAGTTTCGAACCGACACATGTGTCTGTACGAGACGGAGTTGGCGTACGGCAGTGCTCCGTCGGCGTCGTTGGCCAGCTCGTCCATTTTCTGCGTCATGAGCGTCTCGTTCAAGTCTGAGGGAAAGCTCCAGTGCGCCGGGTCGATCTGCCCAAAACGTGCTGTTCCCGAGACCTGATTGGACACCAGGGTGACAAACGTCTCGTCGAACGGCTTGTCGTTGAGGAAAACCCAGTCGTAGCCAAATCGACGGTTGAATCGGTCCTCATAGTTCTGGATCGTCTCCAGCATCTCGTAGAGGTCTTCGTTCCTGCACAGGGTGTACAGCGTTGCATTTTGGAGACCGCTTGGAACCACGGCGTCCCGAATACCCAGGCCCGTCACCCGGTCGCTGTGCGCGCGAGAAAGCGTGCTGACCGCCAGCGTCAGAACGATTACAAGCCCCCAGACAAAAACCATGAAGAAATATTTTCGACGCGTCGCCGTCTTAAACTTTTGTCTAATTTCATATTATCCGTTTTTCCCATGATAAGCTATGTGCTGCTGTATTTGATGCGGGCGGTCGCTGGAATTGCGCTGGTTCTGCCGGAAATGAATCCCAGCAGTCTGAACAGCCTGCCTCCGCTAAAACCGTGGCCGGAACCGCACGAAAAAACTCTACAACCCGGTACCATCCCCCCCTTTGTTATGGAGTATGCCCCCCTGGTGTACCTGTACTCGGAGGAGCGGTACATGCCCTACGACATCGAGGAATATGTGACGCATTTCCACGCCGAGCTGCTGAACGGCACCAGACTAGACCGTTTCGGGCCCAGTTTGAGCCTGGGTGTTCTGGAGGCTGTCCAAGGATACAACTCCGAGGCCAACCCCGTTTACATGACGGCCAACGAGGAGTTTGACACCGATCCAGAGTGGATCACAGGGAGCAAGAACAGGCCCAACTTTTACACGGGCGAGCTGAAAAATGCGCCTGCCACGCTGATAGTGGTTGACAAGGGCAATGGATGGATTGATGCGTACTGGTTTTACTTTTACTCGTTTAACGAGGGGCCCTATGTGATGGGAACAGGGCCGTTTGGCGACCATGTGGGAGACTGGGAGCACTCGCTGGTGCGATTCTATCGCGGAGAGCCCGTGATTGTGTGGATGAGCGCACACGGAGGAGGAGGGGCGTATTTCTACACGAATTTAGAGAAGATCGACCAGCACCCGGTGATCTTCTCTGCGCGGGGAACCCACGCAAACTACGCCTCTACCGGACAGCACTCCCACGACCTCCCGTACTCAATTCTATCTGACTTCACGGACAGAGGTCCGCTGTGGAATCCGTCACTGAATGTCCTGGCATACACGTACGATGGCGACTCGATTACGTACGCCAACGGGTCGCACCCCGGCCGCGAGCAGCGGCTGGGCAATTGGCTGGAGTTTCTGGGACGATGGGGAGACAAGAAACTGGACCCGAAAGACCCTCGACAAAGGTGGTCACCGTTCGAGTGGAAATACATTGACGGCCCGCGCGGGCCGCTTTGCAAGAATCTCCTGCGCACCTCGCCTTGTCAGCGAGCCAAGTGGTGGAATTTCTGGAACGGCTGCAACATCCGCCGCTATATCAAGTATGGCAACGGCTATTTTGAGTCCGAGGGAAATAACAGCTGCGGAACTCTGTACAACAAAATTCGCTGGCCCATACTCCAGAGACTGGTCAGGCTGGTCACTTTCGGAGGGTATTTCTGCTGGATACTAGATCTCATTTACGGATAATTTTAATGATTTATGTGCATGATTACGTAAAAAAGAGTATTTTCTGGGGCATCAATTACTTTCTTGTTTAATGTTTGATCTTCCTTTACAGTTTTTCAAAATTAGTTTCGTTTTGGGATCAACAGCCGCTTTGATGGCTTTACTGGGCGTTTATAAGTACCAGACAAACATTATCTACCCTTCTGGACTGAATGGCGCGAGAGACGTTGTTGACACCCCAGATATATACAACCTGCCCTTTGAGGACCTTAGTTTCACGACCAAAGACGGAGAGACGCTGAAAGGCTATCTTTTGGTCCACGACTCAAGTTCGCCCGACTATACGAACAAAACAGTGCTTGTTCTGTCGCCCAATGCAGGGAATATCGGCCACTTCCTGCCGGTGGCCAAATACATCTATGAACAGCTCAGATACAATGTTCTTATTTATTCTTATCGCGGCTACGGCAAGTCAACAGGGTCCCCGAGCGAGAAGGGACTCAAAATCGACGCGGACACCGTGATGGAGTACATTGCGTCACACGATCAGCTGTCGCAGTCGTCTGTCGTCTGCTATGGCCGTTCTCTAGGAGGAGCAGTGAGCATCTATATGGCCGCTAACTATCCCAACCTAGTGGCAGGGTTGATACTGGAAAACACCTTCCTGAACGTCAGAAAAGTCATTCCACACCTTTTCCCTCTGCTGTCGCCGTTCAAGTCGCTCTGTCACCAGATCTGGCCATCAGAGACAGAGATCCTGCACATCCCCAGCACGATCCCGGTGCTATTTTTGAGTGCGCTTGCAGACGAGATCGTTCCTCCCAGCCACATGCGCACGTTGTACGATCTCAGCAAGTCCTCCAATAAAACGTGGAAAGAGTTTCCGGGAGCTCACCATAACGATACGATAGTCCAGCCCAAATACTGGGACTTTTTCTACGAGTTCATGCGCAAGATCAATCCTGTTGAGTTATAAGTGTCGCTATTTGACGCATTGATCACCACAGCCCGGACAGCAGTCCTCCATGCTGTCTAAGAACCATGTTTTGAGACATCCATAGTGTCCTTTGTGTCCACATCTTTGCAGAACCACACAGGTTCCCTTGACGGGTTCGTTGCAATAAATACACCCTCCTTGGGTTTTTCCGCACCGGTCACAGTACCAGAACCCAAACTCCAGCTCGGGGTCTTTGAGCCAGTTGTTTTTGCTGTGTTCATTCAAAATAGGAGTATCGCAGTGCTGGCAGAAGAGCCGCAACGAGGTCTGGGTCTGGCCCAGCTTGGCAAACAACTCGTAGTGCACAGCTGCGGTTTTGAGAATGTTGGCACTCACCGCAAAATAGCATCTTCTTTGCAGAAGGTCGTGGTATGTCATGATCCAATCCTGACATTCTGTCTCGGTGAGGGCATTGGGGTATTTCTTTCCAAACAGCAGTCCAAGTGTTGCACACATCAAAACGTCTCCCTGACTGCTGCTGTACAGAGCAGCTTGTCTGATGAGGTCCACCGGATTCCATGGAGCCAGCTGGCCAACAACCTCAGATTGCTCTTTTGGAAGCTCTTTAGTCGATTGACGACGGCTCCTGATGCTTTTGGCGGGCGACGAGCTCAAAGAGGTGCCCATTTTCGTCATCAGCAGGTCTTTGGCCTTGAATTTAGAGTATGGAGAGCCACTAAGCTGCAGCTTCTCGTTGTCGAAATCCACACTGGTTCCTGTGAACGAGTACTTGTGCTGGGTCATGGAGTCCGATCTCCTCTTTATATCAATGGACATTGGGTGGTGGTCGTTGGACATCGCCTCTTCATCGTCCAAAATGGCATTCTCGTTGTCTGCATATTTCATTTCCGTGTACGACTCCACAGACGTACTGAGATGATCACTGTTATTAATGCTTGAGCGACTTTCTGTTCTGACGACAGATCCAGTGCGTTCATGAATATGGAAATTGTTGAGTCCTTGGACGACTTTTTCGCTTTCCTCCCACACCAGACTGGCCTGGATCGTTTTCCACACCTGACTGTCACGGTATTTTCCCGCCGACGCAGCTACCGACGAGTTGTATTCACATACCTGCACGAGCTCCATTCCCTCTGGAACCTGCACCAGGTAGTTGGCGCTCAGAAACTCAAAAACCTCGGACTCATTTTCTGGCACAGGGATTTCGGCACACAGCGCGTACGGGGACCGCGTGGGACGTTGCGAAGGTTGGCGATGGAGACTCGGCCGCGGCTTGGTGATCATTCCAGGCGACGAAAACGATCCGTGGATAGATGGTGGTTCTGGAAGAGAGCTGACCAGCGGATCTTCTGTTTCCTCGAACTGGCTGCGGTCCTGTTTGACGAACATCAACCTGGTGGACGCCATTTTGTCCCAGTCAAAGGCCATTGTCGGCAGCGAGTTAATCACTTTGGGCTCGAGCGTCACGTCGTGCTGCACCAGGGTTTTGTCCTTGGATGCGGAAACCAGGAACTTGGGAGTTTTCCAGATCAGTCCCGTGACCTGGTTGGTGTGGAGCTCTATAATGCTTCTGGGGATGTATTTGCGGCTCAGACTCCAGATCTGGATGCAGGGGTCGTCGTTGAGGAAACACGCAGCGATGTCTGTGGTCAGGATGGAGTTATTGCCGCGGCCTCTGCACCAGCTGACTCTGGAAATGGCCCCCGCCGTGTTGATAACGTGGTCCGGCTCGCGCACGTGGTCGCTCCCGACGCCCATGTTCCACACCTGCAGCTGCTTGTCTCTGCCGCCGCTGACGATGTAGTCCAACTCGGGGTGCCAGTCGAGAGTTAGGCCGGGTCCTGTGTGCGCGTTGAGCTTTTTCTCGAACCCAGACGGTTTGCGGATATCCCATTTCTGGATGACTCCCGAGTCAGAGATGCTGCACAGTGTGCGGGCGGAGCGCCGGTTGAACTGCACACACCGAACGGCGTCCGAGTTGCCGTTGATTGTGATCTGCGCCTTGGTGTTTTTCATCCGCAGGTCCCAAACCTTCATTTTTCCGTCCTGCGACCCCGACACCAGCGTGTGCGGGCTTTGGGCGTTGAAGTCGATCGAGTTGACGGCTCGCTGGTGGTCGCTGAACGTGGTTTTCATGCGAGTACCTCTGTCTAGATTGTATATGTGTATAGAGCCCGAGAGCGTGGAAATGGCGATATTTCTGCCGTACTGCTGGTAGCCAAACTTAGCGTCTGCTATGAGTCCGTATTTATTATTTCGAGACGCGGAGCTGGGCAGCACCAGGTCGTACTCGACGGTTATCTCGTTGGCGGCCATCTTGACGAGCTGCAGGTTTTTGGGGCCTCCAATGACGAACAAATTGGGAGTTTCGTTGGACTTGGCACACGCGAGTATTTCGTTATTGGCCTGCAGTTTCGTCCGGTTGGTGTCACTATAGTACTTGAAGTTCGAGACGGACGACGGGAGGATCGACAGCGACGACGCAGGCATCGGGTGGCTCATGGACGACGAAGAGGTACTGGGACTGTTGTTGGTGGAACGGCCGTACAGATTGAACGCCATGCGCGAAAAATTTCCACTGGAACGACGATGGTGCTCGTTGATAAACATTGCGTTGGGCGAGCCGCTCAGCGAGCCGCGGTCGCCCGTCTTGTCCACAAAACCGTCGTACTCCTGGGACATGTCTAGTGCTGACTATATTATATTTATTTTTCCTACAACACCCGTACATCGCCAACCTTGATCAGATCCATCACTGCTCTGTAACGTAGCACGTA
The DNA here is from genome assembly GCA_030674565.1 of Ogataea thermomethanolica. Taxonomy (NCBI): domain Eukaryota; kingdom Fungi; phylum Ascomycota; class Pichiomycetes; order Pichiales; family Pichiaceae; genus Ogataea; species Ogataea thermomethanolica. Next base: position 183,338 of record JAKTYW010000006.1, read on the forward strand.
AATTCCGTTTTTGACGAGCTCGATCTCCTCGTCCTCCACCTCCACGACGTTGTCCTCCAGTGCCTGAACAAATACAGGCCGCTCCAAGTCCGGCTCTTCCACCATGGAAACTCCTCCGCCTGTTTCGTCGATGGCCTGCAGCGACTCCGGTAGATGTTTCATGAACTGCGAGTTGTATAGCTCCACCAGCAGTTCCAGGTGGCGTTCCATGTACGTCAGCTCGTTGTGGCTCAGCTTCGCGCTCTCTGTGTCGTTCGAGCGAATGAAAAGCGAGTACTTGTCTATTTTCTGCAGACGGGTTCTGGTGTAAGATCTGATCAGAAACTGCACTCTGTCCAGCTCCGATTCGACCACAACCAGTCTGAGCTTGATTTCCTTTTCGTGTGTTTGTAGCTCGATCGAATTAAGCTCGATCAGCTCGATCTGCTTGCGGATCCGGATCAGTAACCGTTCCACCAGTTCCTCCTCGTACGGCAGCAGCTCGGGCACGGTTCGCTCCTTGACCCACGCATCGGCCAGCCTCCGCAGATCGTCTGCGCGTTGCTCATCTTCATTGTGTCCTGGCCGCTTGCTCGCCTCGAACTCCTTGAGGATATCGTCGAAGTTCATAAACAAAAATATTTATTGTATTTATTTTATTTATTTACTTTGCCATGGACAGAAGATCGGCTCTGGAGGCCAAACGCGCCAAATTGGAACAATTGCGACGAGAACGACTCGAAAGAGAGGCCAATTCGGAGCGTTCCCTTCCCAGCGCGCCCGCTGAACCGCGTGTTCTTGACGACAAGGAGAACATGCCTCTGCAACAGGAAACAGACGATAACAAGACAAAACCCACGCCTCCTGCAGCTGTTGTTGCCGATCCTGTGGCCATCTCCGTGCCAGAAAAACGGACTGTCCTACTAGAAAAATCGACTTGCACCGATGACGACCGAAACGATCAGCTGAGACAGCTGGAGAACAGTATCCGCCAAAAGCTGGAGCAGGAGATTCGTCAGCAGCTGGAAAAAGAGTACGAGCTCAAAAAACAGGCCGAGATCGTCAAGCCGGACCTTTCTGGGCTTCTGGGGTCGGAAATCGTGCCTGAAAACGAGAACAGAAATAGCGTGTATGCTGTTGCGAAACAGGAGGCAGAAATAACCAGCACGTTTGTCTCGAGCCAGAGCGTGCTCAGCCACGACTCCGTCAAGGACATGGCCATCACGTCGCTCGATTGGTCGAGCCACTTTCCGGAGCTGGTTGCAGCAGCTTATTCGAGTCCCAACAAGCCCTGTATAATACTGATCTGGAACACGCAAACTTGCTGCGTAGAGTTCAGTTTCAACACCTACACAGAAATCACAGTGGTGAAGTTTGCGAACTCACGCTCGAACCAGCTCGTGGCGGGAGGTTCGGACGGCCGTCTCTATCTCTACGAATTCAGCTCGTCAACAAAGTATCCCATAACCACCACTCCGATACCTGCTGTTTACCCGGTTCTGTCTCTGGTGGAGACCTCTAATTCGATTTTGAGTGTTTGTGCGGACGGCAACATCTGTGTGTACTCGCAGAACCTCATCACTCTTTTTTCGCGGCTCAAACTTGCCATTCCAGACGACTACCTAATTACAACGTGTGCGATACAGCAGAACCATCTTTTGGTAGGAATTTCGACAGGGAAGGTTTTCAGGGTGGAACTGGGAGAGCTGGCAGAGAGGTCGTCCTTTGAACTGATCTCAGCCACCATTGCTCCGCTGCCCGTGATGTCTATTGATACCAATACTAAAATGATTATGTCCTGCGCTATGGATTACCAGATCAAAATATCCGAGAACGGAGAGTTCCGCCACGTCAAGACTAACAGCATAATCTCCGATCTCAGCATTGACCGCGAAACCTCGACTTTTGTCACTGTGAGCCCGAACGGGACGGTGGAATTCTGGAACTTGCTTGAGGATAGCGTCTCGAGTTTGGGCTCAATGAACCTGGGAGTCTCGCTCAACAAGGTCGAATGGAGTCCGAACGGACGAATGTTTGCTTGTGCCTCTACAGACGGCCAGATATACTTGGAAATACTATAATAAAACATTTTTTTCATTACATGACTAGTCCTGCGCGCGCGGAGATACTGATCTCACCAAACAATCTATCCTGGTTTAATTCCACCGAGTCGCCGGTAGCAAGAACAAGCAGCTCGAAAAAGGTGCGTGTGGCCTCTCTTTTCAAATTGCGAGAAAGAGGATTCTCTGTTTCCAGGTCCTTGGCCACCAGATCACTGAAGGTTGTGGACTCGTCGGATTCCAGCAGAGAGCGGATGCCTTCAGCAACCTTGACGGTGGACTTAGAAACACTGTTTTCGCCAGCGTTGTTGGTCTGGAACGACTCGAGCTCCTCATCGAGCTCAGGCACCAGATTCTGGTCCTGTTCTTGCACGTCCAGCTGGTCGAATTGGTCTATATTGGCGAAATCGTGTCCGGCGTCGAACGAAGGTAATTGTAAACTAATGTCCGGGGCTTGAGGCTCTTCGTTGTGTTCCACGGCTTCCAACTTCCTCTTTTTCAACATATTGAAGCCCGCGTCTCCAAATGGAAGGCATTGCGGCTTGACTTGGAGGACAATTCTTTGCAGCTCTGCCTGCTTCTCCTGCTCAGCATCCAGGTGGGGAGGCTGGGGATACTCTGCCTGTCTTTGGCGCATTATACTGCCGGCTATCTCAATCTGGTCGTCGGAAACAACACGTTTGCGCGAGGTCCGCACAACGTCCACGTTTTCATACACAGTAGGACGTCTTTTGCGCTTGTCCTGGATGGTCTCAATTTGGATTTCCGGTCCTAGCTGGTGGTCATTTTCCGGAGTGGCCGGTTCGTTCTCGCGCTCGATTTCCAGCAGAGGCTCGTCGAAGTCAGGAAGATCAAACCCTGGGAGTTCTTGGTCCATCTGAGACATATTCGCGTCATCGTCTGCTCTTCCGAGTTCGATCGACGCGTCACGGTCCACATCCATAGCGTCACCCAGGTCGAAATCCAGATTCAATTCCAGGTCATCCTGTGCTCCTTCCAGCTCGTCGACCTCTGCACGACGCGGAACTTCGACAGAACGGTCGAATGTGGTGGAATCCTGTGGAAGTTGCGTTGCCTGCGAGGTTTTCTGTGTACTGAAAATGTCATCAAAGTTCAGTGGCTCTTGGTAGAGGAGGTCTGCCTCGGTGACCGTGTCCTGTAAGGTGACAGCACGGATAGACGGTATGACGGTGGACTCCACGGGGAGAAGAACAGACTGAGAAGCTCTGAACGAGGACTTGAGCTTCAAAATCGCGTCATTCACGTCGTCAAACAGATATTTCGCCTTCCTTGAATAAATTCTCACCACTCCATACAGCAATTGACTGGTCAAACGGAGGGCCATAGGTTCAGTCACGACTTTGGCATTTGAAGAAGAGGCAATGGCGTTCGTGCTTTCAGCGATGTCTGTGTTCAGCAGTTGGTTCTTGGTCAGCTTTTTCTCCAGATTCGCAGCCAGCCAGACGTATGCTAGCGGGCCTTCCCGGGAAAGCAGTTGTTCGGAATAAAACATGCAAAGAAAAGCAAAGGAAGAAGATGTGACGAATATATATTTGTTTTTTTTTTGTGCTTCAATTTTGGAACGCGTTGGTTTCGCGAACAGTAAATAAAACCTGTAAATTTTTTTTCACTTGGCGATGTGCCAATTTGGTAGCCACTGTAAATACAAGAATTGTTCTGTCTTGCCGTCCATTCCCAGACACACGGGGCTAAAATAGTAGAATCCGCCAATCACCATCGCGTACAGGCACATATACACGAGGAACCGGGCTTTTCCTGGCCTCGTGGCGTACTCCACCACAAATCCTGCTACGAACATGGCAAAGTACAGAGCAGGCATGTAATGGTGCACGTACGTGACTCTTCCCATCACCACAAACGGCAAAAAATGCAGCAGCCATCCTGCGAAAGGAACAATCCCACAAATTGTGAATTTCCACAGCTGGGACTCGTTAAGCACCAGTCTTTGTCGTTGCCATAGAATTAGCACGCGGAAAACAATTAGCACGAAACCGCAAAGGCACAAGGTGGTGAACCACGTCGTGAACGGGTGGCTCATCAGGTAGTACTTGGTGAGGTGGTTGGTCCACGAAGTCATTCTCAGTCCGACGTAGCACAGCGGCCACTGCCACCAGTACGAGGCGATTTCGTCGAACTTGTGAGGATCGGGAACCAGAGCGTTGTTCGACGCCAGCATGCTGTGCTGGACCAAAAAGAAGTCCACCCAAAACCGCGGCGCCGGATATGTGTAGTCGGTGTCTAAGGGAAGAGCATCGTTCTCGTGCATTTCAACGTTCCACAACGTCGATCTGTCGAAAGGGAGAACCGTATCAGGCCGACACACCACCTCGCCCTGCTTGAAGCCCCACGTAGGATACGATTCTCCGGTGGTGGCCAAATAGCACCCCAACACCTTGTGGCGTAGCTTGAAGGTGGTCGTGAGCGGGTGGATGGTGTCGTAGAACTCGGGACCCGTTTCTCTGGCAGCCACCGACTTGTCGCCGGAATGCAGCTGCTCCACGATTTCCACCACCCAGTCATCTTTGGAGTCGCCAATTGTGTCGTCGCCGTAGCCACTCACCTCCCAGAACTTCTCGGTCACGTGCGAGTGGATCGAGTGCGAGTGCAGGTTGGCTCTTGTGAGTTCGTGCTGCAGCCGGATGCTGTCTCCGTTCTGGATGTACTTGTTGTACGTGTCCTGCGTTCTTGCGGATCGGACCACAAAATTGTTGTTAGCGTCCTTGAAGCCATACGTGGTGATCTGGTGCTGTTCGGACCCGACAGGATACTTGGAAGCGTGAGAATGCAACAGGTTTGGCGATTTTCCCTGGGACCGCAGGGTCAGTTTCGACCCAATTGCGATGTTCCGTGGGTAGTTCTCAATGTCAGTGTCAAGCATGTTGGCCTGGTACAGAGACGAAAGCGACCCTGTGCCCGTGCCGGGCTTGTACAGCAGTCCAAAATGGATCTTGAAAAAAATAATGTACACCAGAAACGGGAGCACAATCAGGCCTATCACCCGATAGATCCAGCTTTTCAAATATCTGCCGAGTTTGCGGTGCGGGTTCCAGAATTTGAGCCAGAGCTCGAGAGCCGTGTACAGGCCCACCAAAGCGGTGACGAACAGGCCGACCCATTTGACTGAGCACACACATCCTATGGAGACCCCTGTCAAACACAGCCATTTGATCCAGGAAACAGAAAACTCAGACGCTCTGGTTGTGTGCAGTTTTGAAAGACAGAACAGTGTGGTTGCTGTGAAAAAAAACAGAGACGAGTCCAGAAGAATAAACTTGCTCAGACTGATGAAGGACAGCTCCAGACAGCACATGAGCGAAATTAAGTAGGTCGAATATACCGAAAACCCCATTTCTTTGCAGGTGAAGTAGCAGACTGGAACGACAAAGCTTCCAAACCAGGAACAATACCATCTCACCTGCGCATAGTCAAATTGGACAGGATATCTGCTTCCGCTCTCAAAATTGAAGTCATTGATGGATCCGTTGAATCCAGACAGATATTCGCTCAGTCCGCACAGCATCTTGCCCAATGGAGGATGGACGTCGTGATAGTACTCGTGTTTGAGGTACTGAGACCCGAACTTGCCAAAATGGGCCTCATCCCACGTAACGTTTGGGTTTTTTTCTAAGCCCCAGAGTCGAAGATACGTCCCGAGAAAGGTGAGGACAATTGGGCCCACGACAGGCTCTAGCTTGCAGAAAAAATTCAGCACAGAGACCTTCTTGTGCGTGGGGCCCGGAGAGTCGGCAGAGACTGGTTTGCTGTCCGATTCACGACTTTTGGACTGCGCTGTTCGTCTCAACATAAATAGTTAAAATAATTATTCATTTTTATTTTTCGTAACTAACACTCATTACACGTAAGTAGGCGTACTGTGAAATCTCATAAATCATCCCTCAAAATTCAAATTCTCCATGCCGATGAAAATGTCGTCCATCTTACCTGGAATACCAGAGCCGGAAAACTGTCCCTGGCTGAAAAAGTTAGCACTCGACCCCAGCGACGGAAGTCCGCTCGCACGAGGACCACTGGTGCCACCACTAAGCTGCTGACCCAATGGGGTCTGGCCATTGGCTCTGAGTAGGTTCAAAGAAGCTGCCGAGGACGAGTGGTGTAGTGTAGATTGGCTTTGGTGCTGGGTCTGATGCTGGTGTTGCAGCTGGAAGATATTTGGCGAGGATGTGGTGCTTTGCAATTGCTGCGGTTGTGTGAATGAATTGGATTGAGTCTGTTGCGTCATGATTCTCGGGGACTGCTGTCTGTATCTACCTGTGTTCATGGAAAGAGGGGACGCCGTGCCCACAAGATTATGTGAGTGCGATCGGATCAGGGAAGGGAAAGCTGGCTGTGAGGGGGCACCGGGAGTAGTAGTTGAAGAAACAGAAGTCCCTGCGACGCCGGCGATAGACGTTCCTCCAGTGGTTTGTGCACCCAGTTCTTGTTTTCTCACCAAGACAAAGCCTGTTTCCGCAGTTTCGGTCAGACTCAGGAACTGGCACAAAGTCGATAAGGTCTTGCGTTGAGTCGATGTCATAGATGCCAGCGGAAATGCCAGTTCCGACACACTAGCAGGCACTGTAGGGTTTTTGAATTCGTCTCTGAAAACAATCAGTTTCGAATACAATTCTAAAGTTTCTGGTTCATTAAAATCCACGTCGCTTGGTAAAAAGGGTGGCTGCGCACCCAGCGTCACATAAAGTCTATCGGGCATGAGTTTCTGTGTGCTGGACGTGCTGTTCAAAAGCGACACGTTCGCAGGGGCTGGATTGGACGTCGTGTTGGGGATCGAGCTGATGCTGTACAGAGATGCCAGCGAGGTGGCACTGGTGGAACGGTGCTGTTCCTCCAACTGACCGCGTTTCTCACGCTTCTCACGCTCGATCCTCTCTCTCTCCACCATAGGAAGCATTTTTTTGTACTCAACTCTCAGCTTTCTGCCACCGATTTCGCGCCCGTTTAACATATTGACGACGGCTGATGTCTCGTCCGTGGAGTTGAAGTTGGCAAAGGCCAGTCCGCGGAAAACCCCGTTGTCAAAGTGGTAATTGAAGGCATACGGTAAAGGTAGGTTCAGCTTGGACATCACGTCCAGCAATTGCTCTTTTTTGATCGCAAACGGGATGTTTTTGATCACAATCGCCGTGGGAATAACGTCATCGTCGTCTTTCTCGTTCTCGTTGGTCTGCTGGGAGTTTTTGGGCGAAACAGGAGCCCTGGAAGACTGCTGCGCTTCATCTGGCTTCTCGTTGACCGTTGAAGTGCTGCTATTCTTGTGGGTCAGAACACTCAAGTTGGTTGGCTGCGATTGGTCGCCGGACAAAGAACTCATGTTTAGAGAGGACATGTTGATGTTGGGGACCACCTGTGCTTGTTGTTCTATCCAGGGGGTCACATTCAACATGGAATTCGTCTGTTGTGGCAACCAGTTAGGATTGAACGAATTCTGCTGTCCAAAATGCCTGCTTTGCGACACCCTGCCAGAAAGAACTGAGTTTCCCGTAGTGTTTGCATTCATCGCTTGGGTGGACGCATTTCCGCCGTAGGATGACGACGCGTAGCCGGAAGTCGACGACATAGACGAGATCGATGTCTGCCGATGGTTGTATTCCGATGCCGAGACATCCAGATGTACCTGCTCGTAAGAAGGGGACTGGGACTGAAATGACATTCTTGGACGAGGAACAGAACTAACAAATTTCTGACTATATCTTTTTTTTAATTCGCTGTGCCACATGTCGGTAGGGTAAAAAATGGTGGTTATGGCCTCGATCAGACGATAGCACGACACGACGGGCGTTTGTATCTGGCGTCCAGAATCGCATCTCGCAGTCTCTTCCCGTTGACACTGGAACGAGCCTGAATTTTTGCACGCGTGTGGCTGAATGCGAGTTCGTCATACCTGTCCACCCTGTCCCGCCTCCCTGCGACGCGACGATTTCAGCCAACTTTTTTCCTCCAACTTTTCGTATCTTCATCATGAGCAGTGTTCCTGGAGGCGCAAAGACATTGGCCAAGAGAAAGGCCACGCAAGAAAACAAGCTTAAGCAGCAACTGCAGAGCCAACCAACATCCACACGGGCTGCTGGAGCAGGTGGTTCCTCTGCTACCATGTTGAAAATTTACACCGACGAATCTCAAGGTTTCAAAATAGATCCGTTGGTCGTTCTAGTTTTGGCCGTTGCCTTCATTTTTTCTGTTGTCTTGCTGCATGTTCTAGCCAAGATCACCGGCAAGTTCATGTGAAAAATGTCGCTGATCGAAACAACCTTAATAAAATGTTGATAAATGTTAATACATTGTCTATTTACATGACACTGAGTAATTTGCGGATGACCTGCGGAGCGTTTTCGGCCTCAACCAGGAGTTTGTCAACTCCGTGCTGCTGCTGGACGCTGGACTCCAATTTGCCCAGATCACCCCGGATTCCCCGAAGCTCGATCTCGATCTGCGGAAATTGTTTACCTATGATCACCTGTAGCGGAGTGCCCAATCTCTTGGACCTGGAGAGTTTTTCGCCCAGTTTTCCACCCGTAGAGTCCATCTGCACCCTGAGCCCATCCAATTGAGCGCAGAGCTGTTCGACTGCGCTCAGGTCCCCGGTGAAGGACCCAGCAACAATAACGTCTACTTGAACAGGCGCCACGCTTGCTGGCCAGCGCAGACCCACAGAGTCTCGCGTCACCTCAGCGATGGCAGCAACCAGTCTGCTGATTCCGATTCCGTAGCACCCCATTTCGTAGTGCTGTTTCTGGCCCTCCGAGTCCATGAACGTTGCGTCCAAAGGCTCGCTGTAGCGTTTTCCCAGATAGAACGTGTGTCCTACCTCGATTCCCTTGAAACTCTTCAGCTTTCCCGTATTGCACAGACTGCAGCCATCACCAGAGTGCGCATTAGTGACGTTCACGTCCTCGAAAGTCGTCATTCGAGAGCGAACGTACGGAACCTCGAGGTCGGGAAGCAGAGTACCAGGACCAACAGAAACGTCCATGATACGAATGATGCTCTTGAATTCGTCGTCCTCCGACTTGAATAGCTTGACAACCTCCGAACCAGAGATGTCTGTTCTGAGATCAACCAGATTCTCGTCCTTGAGAAATTGGTAGTTCACGCTCTTGCCTTTCGGGAAATATATCACACATAAATCACCATCAGTGGTCAGATGATAAATCGAGTCAGCCTCGTCGGCGTACGAGCCGTCCAAATTGGCTGGCTTCACCCGTTCGACGTTTCCGACCACGCCGCACGCATCGCATTCGAGCAATGTATCTTCGCCGGACTCGCTAACGAAATGCCACTCGTAACTGAGATCTCCTCCAATTGCGCCCGAGTCGGCATTGGCCTTGACGAAAGGAACACCTAGCTCCCGGAAAATGTCGTAATATACCTGGTTCATTTTCTCGAAGTTCTCCAACGCCGCAGGCTGATCAACATCGAAAGAATATGCGTCCTTCATCACAAACTCTCTTCCGCGAAGAAGACCGCCCCTAGGACGCTTTTCGTTTCTGTATTTGCGACTTATCTGATACGTTATCAAAGGCAACTTCTTATAGGTGTCTGCAAACTGTCGGATCAACTGGGTCATCTCTTCCTCAGCCGTAGCAGCCAGACAGAAATCGCCAATTTTGTAAAGCTCGTCATTCTGCCAGCGCCCGGTCCTGTCCCATAATGATTGATGCGACATGGAGGATAGCGAAACTTCCTGACACCCAATTTTGTTGTGGTGCTTACGAACAATATTCTCGATATTGCGAATCGTGGAAAGACCCAACGGAAGCCAGTGGGTGAGACCGGAATTCGGCTGGCTCACAAAACCACACTTAATCAGAAGATCCGTCGTCGTCATGTCGGCCACGCTCTTGGCCAGCTTTCCAGCGGGAACACCCAAAACTGAAGAGTAAAACCGTCGCATCATATTCAATTTCATCGCTATTTTCCAGTATATTTTTCTATCTCTAGCGCAAATACTAATTACGTAATAAGCGTTCCCTGGTTCTCGAGGAATAAAATGTGTTCCTTGACCACGTCCGCCATCTCGTCGTTGCCGATGCTTTCAAACAATCTGAAGCCCTTAAAATCCTCCTTCAGCAGCTGATGGATCAAAACCCAAACCTTCAGTTCCAGATCAATCTTTATGCCCTTCTTCAGCATCATTAGTCCACCCGCGTTGCTATCTTTCTTGGCATCTCTCATGATTTGCCACGAGCGCCGTCTGGTGTTGGTGTGTATATCGTAGAAGTAGGACTTTTCAAGCTTGTCGATTTGTAGTTTAGGGTAGTTGCAATGGAAGAATGCGTATTCGTGGAAATTGTCTGGATCAAGTTGCAGAATGGATTGGCCATGGAACATGTTCTGGCCATCAATGTAGCCAACTATCTTTGTTTTCACGCCAGTCATCAAAAATGCCCCCTCTCCCGTGACTCTGCTAGCAAGGTAGAACGATTCCTTGTCCCCTTCACCAGGAAATCCTTGCGAAAATAAGGGATAATAATAATCTGGCCCGTGTAAATTGTAATAGTAGGCTAAAAGAATGGTCTTCAGATGTGTCTTCTTGTTCACAAGAATCTGGCCCGACTCAACAGACGGCGTACCAGAAATCGCCTGGCTCAGATGGCTCAGTCGGCTGGTGCGATAAAATGCTGGATGGGTGGATCGCTTCCAAAAGTCGGGCCAACAAACCATTCCGTGATGAGCGTATTTTTCACTTTCGAAAAGCAGAGAAGGCTTCTTTATTGGAATATTGTCGGCGTCCAGGTATAAGACATTCGTAAACTTCGTGAGTAGCAGAGCCAAAGACTTGAATTGGTAGCCTTTCATGGAGGCCACTGTCCTGGTGGAGATGTAGTTGTTGAAATATGAACAGGAAACGTCAGGGAACACCATTGCAATCTTGTTGCAAAAGTGGTCTTTTTTGTCATAAAAAGGAATGAAGATCTCAATTGGGGTCGTATCATGTAGCTCATCTCGAATGTATTTGATTGACAAAATGGTAAGCCAGTGATATTCCTTGCCGGAAACATAAACAATACCCCGACTATTTTCGTCAAAAAAGTTGGAATATAAATCTTGGAATTCCCTGAATAACGCGCTGTGTTCTGTCAATTGCTTGTCCAACAGCTGCGCATGCACGTTCTCGATAGCCCTTTCTTGTTCGGGGGTGATTGAGAGCAAATTATTTAGTTCGTGTTGCGCCAGATTGTTCTGAACTTCGTCGTACCCGTAGTACTGCCAATATTTCTGAGGATCATCTTTGTATGACGTGAACCGATCACATCCAGGCTTCAGCTGGCGTCTAAAAAGAGAGGTTACTCGCGAAACCAAGCGAGCGTTGGTAACCTGTTGTTGGGTTTTCAACGCAGGATTTCTGAAGACAAAATATAGCGAAACAACCAATAAAGATATCAGAGTGTATGACACCAAAAGCCTTTTTCGGAGCAGCTTGCGCACAAACCACATCGCTTGAAGAATTTGAATTGCTTGAGCGAAACAGCTGTGACGTGGTGATTCGTTGCGAACTAATTAAATTAGGAAAATATTTGACACTTAAAATTATCACCCCCAATCACCTCGGAACTATTTAGACTTGAAGCCGAATTCCGGTAGCACAGTAGAGCTCAAGATACACCGGTGCCGCAAAATGAAGAATCCAAGATCAATGCTTATGCTAGGTAGACTATATAATACATGACGCCGATACTGAGCTTTTCCAAGATCGACGATAATAAACGCGTCGATCGACGTTGACGTTTAACAGCCGTCCTCACGGTTGGGGTAGGGCGCCAGCAGTGTGGAAAAGGGTAGAATCTCGTCATGATGCAGCTGAAATCGCCTTGCGTGCCAACAATGTTAATAAACATTGCTGCATAGGGAGCACAGCCACTAATCTTGTCTTTGATTGCTGACAGCAATTTTAGACTGATATATAAGAGGGGCCCAAGATGACCACGGACGATATTCCAAAATGTACAGAACTGCTCTTAGATCATTCAAGAATACCTCTGCTCTAAAGCCTCTGCAAATCCAGACACAACAGCGTGCCCGTGGCAGTGTCGTGGACAACACCAAGGAGGTGTTACATAATATCAACATTAAAGTTGGTAAGACTTTGGCCTCTGGTTTGGATAAGGCTGAGCACGTTGCCGAGTCTGTTGGCGAAAAAGCATCAACTGCGACCGACAAGGTTGCAGACAATGCCGAGAATATGGCCAATGAAGCCTCCAAGATGAAGGACAAGGCTGCCAATGAAGCCTCCAAGATGAAGGACAAGGCTGCCAAGGATGCTGCCGAAATGAAAGACTCTGCTAAGACAAACGCCAAGGAGACGGTGAAGGAAAACATCAAGGGTTATGAAAGTTTGCAGCAAAAAGGATCCAAGATCGAGAGCGAACAACAAAGACCAGACGATGGCATGTAATTTATTCTATAGGACATCATTCGATATCATTTGTCATTTATCTTCCCCCAATGTATTTTGTAGGTCTTGAGTGCGCAGTCTAGACAGTTCAGTCACATCCAGCGAGGGCTCGACAATTTCTATAAGTTTAAGTGCTCTTCTGGGCACTTGATCCGATCCCGTGGATCCTGTGGAATAGCACCGACTTGCCATTTGTTTGATCGCCCTGTTTCCGGTGTATATATGGTTCTTGAGTACTTTCTCTGTTTCTGTTTTGCGTTTTTCCAATTGAACCACCTGCTCGCTCAGACTTTTCACTTCGTCACGGAACATGTTGAGCACTTTTTCTTGCGAGTCAATGAGTCCGGGGTTGGAAGTAAATTTAGCACACGCTTGGTCAACCTCCTTTTTAAATTCATTTCCCAGTTTCATCTCAGCCACAAATTCCGTGAATCTATCAATTGAGCTAATGTGTTCCGGAAGAACTCTGATAATCGAGCGCATGGTGGTCTTCAACGACTCCACTTCAGTGTTGGCAGAATCCAGCTGCATGTCACGAGCTTGCGTGTTGCTGGCCACCAAATTTTCTAGCTCCTCTTTCATTCTGCGATTTTCCTCCTCTAAGCCCTGTTTCTCTTTTTCCACGTTGGCCATGCGAATTTGTAGTTCGCTCACCCGCTTGCTCTCCTGATCTTTTTCCCTGAGAACCTCGTCTCTGCTTGATGACATGTCCTTGACCTGTAGCTCGAGTTTACTGACTTCTGTCTTCAACAGCGTCATCTCGTCGTCGATCGCGTCTTTAAAATCTTCACCATCGTCCACGGCGCGGCCGTTCGATGAATCAGGAGTGAATACACCGTTCTCCTTCTTGGGAGAGTACCCAATGAAGGACAGAGCGGAGTTTATCGAGAGGCGAGCAGCCTGCTCGGCATTCCCGTTCGTGTTTGTAGCAGGCGAAATCTTTCGAAGACCAGGAGTGATGATCCGGTTGGGCATGTACTGACCAGAACCTGGAGGCGGCGCAAACCCGCCTGCCGGGTCATTGTACCCTTGTCGCATGGGCATCATTCCCGGGCCGGGTTGCGAGTATCCAGTATGGTCAGTGTTTAGAGACATTTGAGAACCCGAGTGGCTGTACGCATGCATGTAAGGAGAAGAATGTTGTGGAGGACCATAAGAAGTATGCGGTCGGTGGTAATCTTGATATGTGTGCGGTAAAGATGAGTTTGACGCGCTTGCTGAGCTCGCAAAGGAATGACCTCGAGATCCACCGTAAGGGCCGACCGGAGGACCCAGAGGACTTCCCATAGGCCCGCCCGCACCCATTGGACCCGGTCCAGCGATGGATGCAGAGCTTCCGCCCTTTGGATCGGGCGCAAACATCATAGTTTTGGGACGGTGCTTTTTCTTCTGCTGTTGTTGCAGCTGCGCGGAAATCGTGGTCTGTCGCAAACCGGCACGCTTAATAGAGGAGAACTTGTCGTCATACTCGTCCAGAACAGCTTCCGGCGCACCCGCCGGCAGATTCCACTGATCTTGATACTCCATCTGAGTATGAGAAGTCGCGTTCATGGTGTCAAGCCATCAAATACGGGTCTATTCTGATTTGGGAAAAACATTTTTAGATTTCGTTCTTGGGCTTGAGCGGGACACGGGTCACGTGACACCGAGTAAGTGCGATCCATTACTAAGGCCGAGAGGTGTAGGATATGGGGCGCGAAAGACTGTATTTCCGCCTATACAGTCGTCATTACTATTTAGTGGCTATTCCTTGGTAGTTCTGGAAGCACATCTGGTTAAGTGTCGTTGGTACCTGTCACTCCGATCGTGACGCTTGCCGCAGAACTGGCATTCGTATTTATCTGTATGGCTGATGGCGTGTCTGTTAAGATTCTCGCGCGAGCTCAGCACACGTGAGCATTGTTCACACTTGAAGATGAACTGGTGGCCTTCATGAATTTTCCGTTGGTGCTCTTTCAGTCTACTTTTTCTGGTAAAAGAACTGGAGCATTTTGTGCATTTAAACTTTTTGGGGATTGGCTCGGCAATATATATTGCCGGAGGTATTTTTTCCTGCAAAGTTGGAGATGCGTTGTTGGTATGGAGTTGGGGCCCGCTGGTTCCGTCTGAATAAAGAGGTTTGGGGGTAATGTGAGGCGCCAATGAGAGTTCAGTTGAGCTTGGGGTCGAATAGCAGTCGCCAGGGTGGTCAAAAGGGCCATATATCATTTCCATCATGTAAGACTGGTATGATCGTCCCAGCTGAGAATTTTGCGGCACTAAATGCGGTTCTTGATTTATTTCGCGGGTCAACTCCGAGCTGAAGAGCTGGCTGGTTGCGGGGAACGTCTCCCCCGAATACTGGTAGAACGGGTGCACAGTAGTGTACGATTGCTGACTGTGGTCCATAATAAATTGTAAATTATCACAATCTAAGTTATTCCTTTACATTGGTAAAATAAACCGTGACTTCTATGTATATCCCCAGGGTCGAATAAAATTGTTCGACAGAAGACAATTGTTCAAACAATAAAATAGAAAATCACGTCTCTTGTATTTTCACCCGTTTGGGAATGATACGAAGTATCAAGTTGTTATTCAGCGCATAGAGAACATACTTGACAAAGACACGCAGATTTTTCGGTCGACTATGCATAATTTACTAAGTGAGTTGCCCTGAGCGTGCGCTTTTCCTGCCTGGCAGGTGCTTCAAATGTGCCGTTTCGCCACAGGGACCTCCGATCCTAATCATATATCTTGTGTCTATCAGAAGCATTGGCATGATTGCCGATCGAAGCATATCTTGAAATTGATTATTTTCCACTACTTAGAAGAGTTGTCATTTTTTCTAACTTTTTGCAATCAGAAGCAGATAATTGCCATTTTGTTCCATCGTTATCGTGTTCTGAAAGATATTGTTCGTAAATCTTCAAAGCCTGGTTTTCGATCATGTCTAGGTCCAATGCGACAGCTGGTTCCCGCTCATCAGATGTCAGCTTAGCCCAAAGTGCCACACAAGAACCCCCGGAATTTTCAATCTCGGAATGATCCGACGGGCACTTGCATCTGCATCCAACCCCGACACCATCATTTGCTATAGGTTCGTCATATCGAGCCAAGTTCCTTTCGTCAATTTCATGGTAGACCTTCTTGTATTTGTCGCTAGCTTGGTATGGAAGTTGGTGAGGAGAGTTCTTCGGACAATGACCCAAAGTTGAATGCTTGTAGCCGATATCTCGGAAATAATGGATTTCGGAGAGATTTAAAAACATTCCTGCAGCTAGCGAATGAACTGGGGCATCTCCCCATCTTTCAATGAAAAAGCCTTGAGACGATTCCAAAAAGTCAAAGTACTGCCGATATGGCTCTGATCTGAACAGGTCAGTTCTGGCGATCTCAAAATTGGACCAAAAGTGACACAGGTTGTACTGAGATTTGTCAAACTGATCTTTGTTGGCTGCCCGCAACCCACGTTTATTGCTGTAATCAACTAGCTTGTCGACAGAGTATTGGTCGAGGTTCTGCTCACCATCGCCGGCAGCTTTCAACGCGCGGTAAAGAGGAATACGTTCTTCCAACTTTTTCCAGAATTCGCGTCTATTAGTAACACTCTCGTAATATTTGCTGTTTTTCCCGTCATAAACGTCGTATCTATCCGTAAAGAAATCCCATCCATCAGAAAGCTGAACTTCGTGCTTCTTGATAAACGCTTTGGTATATCTGAATAAGTTCGGAACTGTGTTCACCAGCTCTTTGATTGCAATGGTAAATCCGTATTTTTTACCGCTCTTCTCCATCTCCAAGAATGGGTCGTAAGTGAGATCGCAGTAGAAATCCACGTCAGGCTCCACTCTCCAATACCAGTCCAATTTCTTCACCAATGGATGATCAAAGAAGTAGCCGGAATAAAATCGACACATGTTATGGTAACTGGCGGTGTTCCCGTACATGATTTGACGGTCTCCTTGTGATTCGATCGCCTCTTTAAAAAGAATCGGATCCGTCTCTTGCTCGTCAAAGTTCCATTTGGACGACGGCACCACTCCAAATTTCACAGAGCCACTACTGACTCTTGCTACCTTCTTTTTGAATTCTTGATTGAACGGTTCGTTGTTCAGGAAAATCCATGGGTAGTTAAACCACTGATTAAAATGTCTCTCCAGAGATTTCATCGAGGAAACCACGCCATCTATTTCAGAATTCCGGGCAAGGACAACAAATGCGGCGTTAACCCTTGAATTTTTTGCTTCCAAGAAGGGGTCCCGACACCCACTTTCAAACACTTGGTCCGTACTGGAGTCTAGAGGCCTTTCAGAAATGGGTATTTTGTCAAGCGCTTTTATGGAGTACCGTTCCTCAAACTCCATCAATGCTAGGTCATCTAAATCTATGGGGATATTGATGAAACGACTGGCAAAGAAAAGAGCAACAATAAGAACAAACAACAAAACCATCCATGCTCTGATTATTACTCGTTTGTACACTTTGAACTTGTGGTTCAGCAGCGTTAAACTCCTACGCTGCAAATGGGATATATTCATCAGCTCTCAAAGACTTCTGGTGTCTATCTTGTTTTTATTTTTTTTCATGAATTTCTAGTGACGACGCGGGTCGAAATATTTTCCCCGTTGATAAATTAAAAGATTGATAGATGATTTTTGTGTCAAACAGAAGTATCAGATCTTACTGGCGACCCATTCATAATTCTTTCGGGAAACGGTTTCACTCGACCGATGACTTATTTCCTCATTCTTCTGCCTGGGGCCCTCGACAAGCCGTTTTAAAGAAAGAACGAAGACTCAACCATCAAGACGATCGCTTTTCAAATAATGTGTCTCTCCATTCTGGGTCTATGAACACAAACGCGGTTCACGATATCAAGGCCAGAGACGAGATGGAATCATATTGGAGAGAAAACTCGCTGCCACTGGAGGATATTTGCCAAAAGGTGATGTCTCAAGCTGTTTCCGAGAAACCTCCTTATGGGTTTCAGGATTTGAATATCATACATTCAGATATTGAGAACGAGCGCCGAATACACCAGCTAAATGACTTTTTTCTGCAATCAAGCACAGCCTGGGCTACGGAGCTCAAATCTAGCTTGGCATCTTTGTACAATTCAGAAATCAGTCAATACGGAAAAGCCCTTCAGACCTACAGGAATGTCGATATTCCTGATGGTCTCGACCTGCAACAGTATTCTGAGAACCTTATAATGCTGAACCTGTTGACCAGCCATTCTCAAATTACTTCCGACCGTGCAAAAAAAATGGAAACATCCACATCATTTAGTATTCCATCAGAGATCACCAGGTTGCATCCGGAGGATCAAGCGCTCATGGGGAAACTTGCCGAGTGGTACAAAATGCTGCCATCTCCGAAATTAAACCATGTTCCTCTTAGCGACCTGGAGTTCATAATCAATAGCATAAACACCTTGATGGTAGAAGACGTTTCCAATTTATCATCAGAATCTCGTCAATGGATTCGGGCTTTATATGCTGAAATGACGGCCAGTAAGGTTCCTTTGACGGAACTCGACACTTACAACTGGTTGAACCTAAAAGTCTTTAGCTCAGATACCAACATTCTGGAGTTCCTGACTATCTACCCCCACAAACTGCATATTTCACATTTCAATGTGGTTCTTCCGCTTCTTGGTCCAGAAAAAGTCATTCCGCTCATCAAAGAAGCCAACTTATCGGCTGACCGAACCACCATAATGTATCTTTTGGGTTATTTTGGAGAAAGAAGGGACTTGAACTCCGTTCTTAACACCATATTTCTAGCCATTCACGACATACGGCTTAATATTGACGCTTCTCTCATAGAAGCAATCATTAAAGCACTCATTCAGTCTGGAGAAGCTAAACTCGCCCTTCACATCTTAGTCCAGATTTGTCATGTCTACGATAGTCAGCCAGCGACCGAGGTTGATGATGCTCTCAGTGATACCCAGACGCTCATACTGGACTACTTAGTGGCTAACTTTGCTAATTTTGACCATTCAAAATTGCACTACACGATCAAACCAACAGCTGCTATGATAAGACCGTTCCTGAAGTTGTACGACAAGGTGAATCAAAAAGATGTGTTGACGGCTCTGATCCAGCTGGTTGATAAATATAGCATTGACTTATAAAGCGTACTCATCAACAGTTGACCTGTGTGAACATCCTTTTATAAATGATTTCTTCTGTAGCACCATCACTCACCACTTCACTCCAAATTATTTCTGCGCTGAGTTGAGCTCCATAAACACATCCCGAATCCAGCCCGGTGCTGAATTCGTTGAATCTGACCCCGCGCTTAGCATCGTGTCCATAATACACCTTCGTTCCTGCGGTTAACGAGTCTTCGGAAGCATTTTTGGCCAGCTCAGTCTGATGTTTAGTCCAAAACTTCATCCAGGCTTTTGACTTTTTTCCGCTAATGCCATCATGACGATTTTCGGTAGGAATGGTAAAATCAGGCGGAAGCAGATTTCGCATTGTCAGCACACCATCGGGGTCTTGGTCATTCAGGTCTTCGACGCTCCAGACCAGTCCTGCGTGCACAGCAACTCCATCAGCAGGTTTGGCAGCGTACTTTTTATGTTTTTCTCCGTATAATCTTGGAACAGGGCCCAATTGTTGTATTAGTGGGCAGCTGGAAATGTAGGCAATGTGTTCGGGCATCAGATGCTTAGCAATCCTCATGAGATCATCGAGATCGTATTGCTCGGCGATATTAAACTCAGGTGAGCTGGAACCGTTGAACTGTAGCGGTGGCAGCGCATGGTATTGTATATAGCGTTTGAGAATTTCCCATTCGTGGTTGCCAAGCACACAACCAATTTTGTTCTGTATCGCATACTCGAGAACCCCCAAGGAGTTTTTTCCTTTGGCCAAAAAGTCACCTAGTAACACAACCTGGTCGTGCTTACCGCCATCATACAGGGCATGCTTAAGAAGTTTTTGTAACTGGATCAATGAGCCATGAACGTCACCAATCAAAATCAGTCTTTTCACTGCTTTTTCTGAGTCGCCGATATCCAGCTTGTCCATGTGTTTCTGGAATAGCTGTGAGTCTGGACTTAACAGTTTCCAGTTGGCAAAATCGGGCACTTGTTTTATTGGAGAATCAGGATCATTCATGGAGTTTTCCACGGTCGCCACACCATCAATTTTTGAACCCTTAGGAGGTATCATTGGATGTAGATAGAAGAAAGGCTTGGCTACTTTAACCAAATCTGGGATATCTGCAGAAGGGGGGGCAAGACTAGGAAGAAACACTATCAGAAAATATGCAACTGGTAAACCAAGACCCAATCCCAATCCCCATTTGAGCCACGTCGAGGACGCTATTTTTCTGAGCACCACCTCAAACACTGATTCGTCTTCGTCCTCGTACAGATATTCTCCCTGTAGGGGAGTCGTCTCGGACGCCATAATGCTGCAGACTAAATCTTTTTTTTTATAGGTGCACAGATGTGCATGTGTTTGTAAATAGTTCGTCTACATCTTGCCACGGTTGGGTGTTTACCACTCCACCAGCATATGATCTACCACATAAAATTCATAAACCCCGTATATACAAGTAAATTTAGTCCTTGAGAACCTTGTCTGCTTCACCACTGATCAAACCACTTAGCATGTTTTGAATATCAGCAGTTTCCTGGTCAATAGGCATTTTAGACAGCTCCTTCTCTGCCTCTGCTCCTCCCAAAAGAAGCTTCATACGCTGACCAAATTCTCGAGGGCCAGAAATGTCAAAGTACCAAAAGCCACCAGTGACGAACATTGACATCGAGGAGACTGCGAGTAAAGAAGCGTGGGCAACAGCACTTGCAGCGTCTCTGTAAAACGAAAACTTTGGTGGGACGTGATTATGCTGATAAAAGTTCGGATTGTAGCGTCTTGCAATGACTCCTCGGTATGCTATTTTAGAAGCGAGATACGTTAGCAGCGAACACCCGTAGAACAGGGCCGCCTGGTTGAATCTTCGTTCGTTATATTTAGCCACTGCATTGGATTCAACTGGAGTCGTCTCTGCGGGCACTGTTGGCCGATTCTCTTTCTTGAATAGTCCCCACATCAGAAAGCGTTCAATGTATTAAAATTAAATAAAATATTATTTTTCGATAGGATTAACAGAGAACCAAAAAATTCAGAAATTCTTCAAAGGCTGATCTGCTTACGCATTGTGTTTTGCGACTTTTGCTAAAATAGGGTCTTTTGTCGTGATTATTTTAACGCCATGTTTCTTGTACTGCGTTTCTGTTTTCTCCTTAGCAGAGGGATCTACAGCCCGAGAGCAGTCACTCAACACATAGGTGTCAAATCCGAGGTCTGCAGCGTCCACGGATGAGTTCAGAACACAGTAGTCATAGGCCAATCCAACGGTAAAGACGTGCGTAATTCCATTCTTCCTCAACAGTTCCTCGCACTCGGTGTGGTGCAGACCCCACGTATCCTGAAAGCAAGAGTAATACTCCCGGTCTTGCAGGTAGCCTTTCTTAACAATAAAGCTCGGAACTTTCTGAGACCCAATCACGTTCTCGATGAAGGGCTTCAGCTCCACTGCAAAATCTGATCCTGGAGTGTTTTGGACACAGTGAACTGGCCACAAGACCTGTGTTTTCTTCTCGGAACTGAAAGGATGTTGGAACTCCTTTGTAGTGTAGTCTTGTTGATTGTGGTTCTTGGCAAAAGAAGTGTGATCCAGGGGGTGCCAGTCCAAAGTGGCAATTATTGCTTTCCAATCATAGTTATCCAAATTCAGTAACTTCACTATCGGGTCAATGATCTCACGACCATTGGCAACGGCCAATGATCCATCAGGTGGTAGGAAATCTTCCTGCACATCAACAATAATTAGAGCTGCTTTGATTTGCGACATGTAAATTTATTAATTTAATTCGGGTTGGTTTTGTGTGGGATTAAAATAGGAACTCTACGTGCAGAATTGATTCATTTTTTGCGTCCCATTTAAAGGAGTAACGGGTTTTGATAGATTACTTGTTTGCCATTTCGAGTTTAGTCGTATTCCTTGTTTGATAGAATCGTCAGCGTTTGAAGACCACACTTGTCTCTTGGATCGAAAAGGAGGTCAAAATCAAGATTATTCTGGGGGAAACTAAATACCAATCAAACAAATATGAACTCTACAGCCCTTTTTATGGGCGACGTATGTTCTGAAGATTCGCCACTATCAGCTGATCTGAACTTAGAGCTGAATATGGGCTCTAGTTCTCTCTCCTCTTTGGATGTCTCCTCTGATTCGGGATCAGCTAATGAAAGACCTTCTTCGGAAGCAATAATCGATCCGGAATACATGATGGAGGAAATGCAACCCGAGAATTCAGTATTTATCTCGGTAGAGGACGCGTTGGCATTGTCTCTCGTTGCTGATGAGCAAGGAATGGCGACAGTCGCATCAACTCTCGAGACGTTTGTTGGCAGAAATAATAACGAAATTAATATTCACGACTTGGAAAACATTCTCACAACTGTTGATCCGTTACTCAAAGAACAATACCAGCTGGAGTTTGTTTCTGCTTTAACCATAATGAAGTTGCTCAGGAAATTGAATGTCCTAGTTAACTCCCAAATGAATGAGGTGGATTTCCACCGCGCTGTCAATGTTATTCTGGCAATTATGGGTCTTTACAAATACCACTTTCAACTCGAGAGAATCCACCCAAACTTTGGGTTCAAGAATTTTGATAGAATTTTGGGTTTGAAGGAGAACAATGTCTTGAAATCATTCCTCAGGATACTAGTTTTGGCACCCAAATACAAATTTGAGGAGCAGGAAAAACTCAAGCAAAACTTCACCCTACTGATATCCATGCACATGCTAAACCAACGCATGTTTAACCATTTGATCTCGACGATCTCTGAAAATGAAACTTATAATATGTTTTCTCATGTTTTTGGACCTACCTCCCATATTAGGGCAAAACATGCAGATGGACTTTACTCCTTATTTGAAAGATTTAACAGTTGTCGGGGGCTGGTTTACTGTACTTCAGTGAACAGTCGCAAGGATGATTTGTTATTTGATGCCATCTTCTCTTCAGATAATACATCAATGTTGTTTGAAAGTATTGGGGTGCTCATGATGCTTAAGAATATTGGAAATAACTCTCATTTCAATTTTGGGATGCGAATGGAATTATTCAATTTGTTCATTAGTGATGGTCTGAAGAAAGAAATGGTTACTCTTTACTGCCTGATGTGTTCTTCGATAACTAACGCACTTTACGAAAATGTTTGCACAACATCTCCAGTTTACAGCAACTCCCAAGAGTTAAGCTATTATTTGCTGGCAAATATTAGTGAGAATATCATCATGAACTTTCCTTTGACCACTATTGAGGATCGCTCTCTGATAATTCCACTCTTAAGTATGAACAATACCAACTACAAAATGATTCTGGGCATTTCAAATGAATCTTACACATACAAGGTTACGGAAACTACGATGAAGATTTTATTTGAAATTGTGGACCAAAACTTCAAACTTGATCTTCCTGCCGAAACCAACTTGCTGAGCTATTTGAAGTCTAGTTTGAAAGCTCTTGAGTATAATCTGAACTCATTTGAATCCTTTATCGAAATTACCGGATTGTTGAATGACATGGGTAGCAGGTTATCAATCCACGCACTTTTGGAAACTGTCCAGTTTATCTTATCGTCGTCTTTGAATCGGCATCTTTTTGTGTCACCTACAATGCCTGACCATGTATTGGAAAGCCTTAAGTCGGCCTTTGGATTTGAATATATTCCACCGTTGCCAAAAAGCAATTTTCTTTTTGAAAATAATCTGAACACAGGTGAGGAGTCTTTCAAGATTATCAGGAAAAAAGCTTTGCGTACTTTTGGGTCTCATGGCACCCAAGATACCCGCAATAATAAAGGTACACAACTGCTCCAGGATTGCCTGCTCCAATGTGCTATGGTCAAATCAAAAGTTTACGATTTTTTGAGGGAGCACAATGACGAAAGTGGAATAATGAAGTTTTCCACAGAGCAGACGTCTGCTGTCAAGGATGATACAATGAACAAGTTCAAGCAAAAGACGTTTACACAGCTTGCACTTTTTAAATCACAACATGGTCTTGACTATAAAATAATGAACAAAGCAGTGGATCTCAATCTTGCAGCTACCATCAGCAGTTTAAGTATTTGTGGCAACTATGAACGCTTTTCTGATAAAGTTTCTAGTTGTACCTCATACAGCGCACCTTATTTCAAGCAGTTGTACTATTATCAATTGGATTCAATAATCAACTTCCTATTGATTTACAAAGAGTTCGGTTTGTTCAGTCTGTTCAAAACCGTGAAAACAGTTTTGTTTCGGGACATGAGTATGATTCCAATTATTTCCAAGATACTATCCAATTTGATTGGGATGGAAAATTCGTCAAACAACCCCAAGATACAGTACATTACCAGAATCATTCATCAAAGTGATACTCTGTGCAACCTTGTTAGACAATTCCTTGAGCTTTTTGATGACGGTCGTTCTAGCGCGTTCAAGACGTTACTTGATTTTATGAGAGTCCATCCATCTCCTATCAAGCCTTCGAAAATTCCACGGGGAACAGTTGAGTTGGATATCGGACTTTTCACTGACTTTCTGGGATCTCCAGCTAAACGAACGCAGACTGCTTGACACGAGACTTAAAAAACCATTGCTTTATTGGTAAATCATACAAAAACCTAACAAATTATATTGGCAAAAGATGTATACTTTCAAGCTAATCTATGCAAACCATTCACTGATCACTTGTTTCCCTTCAGTATTGTATTTGTTCAACAAAGCGATGGCCTGATCTTGAGGCAGGGTGCCCAGAAGTTGTTTAACGGTCAACACAACCTTTTCAGCTGTTTTTCCTGACAGAGCACCAAACAAAAGTGCCTGCACAACATCGTCAACAATTTTTGGGATCATCCTACTGACCAATGGCTGCTGCTGTTGAATCAGCTCGCACAAAAACATAAATGCAAACGGTGCTGCTTCTTCATCCTGCAAAACTGGCATCAGTTTCAGCCAATTTTCCACAACATCCTGAGCATTTGGTAGACTAGATCCGAAAGAGTGCAGAACCTTAGCAATGGCAGCAATCGAATTCTCCGTGGCGGAAAGATTCTCGTCTGCCTTGGAATCAGGCACATTGCACATTGATAACATTGATGGTAAAGTTGCAATGCAGAAATCCTTGAATTGTTCTCCACCAAATTGTGCACAGACTCCAACTGTGTACGATGCAGCCTGTCTGATTCCAGCTTGGGGAGATGTGAGAGCCTCTCCCACAGGGTTCATGAAGAACTCTTTGAATTGGAACGATAAAGGACCTGTGTACTCGACAAGATCAGACACCGAACACAGTGCCAGTAATCTTAAGGATGTATTTTCATCGTTCAAATACGACGCGAGAGTCGGTATTAACGATTGGTATGCAGGGAGGAATTGTTGTTTTGCACTCTTGAACATGGCAGTTATTCCTTTGGTGATCTCATCCAAAAGTTCTTCATCTGTGTACTCTTCATCGTCCTCCTGTATCTCCTCGTTATACTCGTCATCGGCGTTTTCTCTGCCTTTGATTCTCTCGTATATTTCTGTAAGGTTGGTCTGTATCGAGCTGCCTGCCGCCACCAGCTGCTCATTAGATAGCACGTTAGTTCCAATCAATTCCGAACCCTTCGAAATGGCATAATAGTATGCAACCAACAATTCTGGGACAGGGTCTGAGCCTAATTGATGCACCAACTTGTCAAACATTTGACTCCACAGTTGAACAGCTTGTGGAGATGTATTCGAGCCGGTCGCTTCGATGGTACACTGGAGCAGTGCAGGCATTATTAGGGCAGAAGAGCCTCTCACACCATCATGCAAATAGAAGTCAAGGCCAGGAATGACGATTTGAGTAGTAATATCCTCGACGTAAGGGAAGAAGTCGCCCCCAAGAACCTCAGCGTATGTCTTGAGCAGTTCTAGGGCAACTGTCTTATCATCCAAAATTGCAGTGTGCACAGCGATATGTTTTCCTGCTAATTGAATCACGTCGAACTCTTCGTTCTGGTTCAATTCTTCCAACTCCTCCTCATCAACAATGGATATATCTTGAGCAGCTCTTGCAGCCTCCAATAATGGAGGGAGAACTCCTGGAAGATATGGAATGAAATCCTTCCCAAGCAGCTTACAAATTCTGCTCCATGCTTGTTCCAGATATGATTTTGCAGGATCATCCTCGCCAGTGAGATTGTTCTGTATGTGCGCAAACAATTCGACGATTTCCTGAGCGTTTGGCATGAACTTTTCTCTTCCAACAGCCAGAGCAATCAAGGCAGAGCACTCAATGGATTTGGCCTTCAAACCTCTATTTTCTTCACCCATGTCTGTTCTCAAGACCTCCAGAAGCAATGGCATCAAGGTGTCATAATACTTGACAAACTTGGTTTTTGCTGCACCTGCAACCATGGCAATGGTTGTGATCACCTGCTCTTGCACATATCTCTTAGGAGCACCCTGCAGCAACGTCAAGAGGTTAGCCAGCAGGTCATCGAGGTAAGGTTCCAGAACTTCTTTAGTTGCGTGTTCGCAGAAATTCACAAGAGCTGCTGCTGCGTGCGCTTGGACTCTTGGAACATTTTTGGTACTGAGCATAGAGATGAGCGAAGGTAGAATACGCTCACCAGCTGTTCTTTGAATCACATCAGCAAAATCGGTCGAAATCTGACCCAGGGCGTTACAACAAGCATATTGAACTCTTGGATGTTGGTCTTGTAAAGAGGGAAGAATCAAGTCCAAAATTTTTGGAATCTCAGAGATTAACACCTCTCTGCAGCCTTCTGCGGCAGAAGACAACGCCATCAGTGAGGCTTGTCTCTCGCGCCAATCTTGAGATTGAGTCATTTGAGGCAAATATTGAAACAGAGGTCCTGCTAACGACTGGCCACCCAGCTTCAGAGCGGCTCTATCCAAAGATTGTCTTGCAGCATTGTAAACATCCTCTTCATCGTCGAAATCCACATCATCGGAATTGTTCCACTCTGCGGCATCATCATCGTCAATACAAACCTCGGTCATCAATTTCAAAGTCACCAAGACAATGGTTGAGGAGTAGCTCACTTCCCTCTTGCACATGTTAGGTGATGTTTCACAGAAGGTGGTCAGAAGCTCCAAAGCAGCTAATCTTGCTGCTGGGTCTAAGTCCTTGTTCTGGGAGACTTCGGAACAAAAACTGATGATAGTTGGGAACATGGGCTTGAAGATCTTCGGTGCCAAATCCACAAGGTCGATCAGACTTTCCAAAACCGAGGCCAACGCAGTATCTTTGCCGTTTTCCAAAAGTCTTGGAAGTGAGTTCAGCAAGTTTGGCAGCAGAGAACTGAGGTTCGTCCATTGTGATTTAGGAAGGTTCTCAAAGAAGGCAACAAAGGCTGAACAAGCAGCAATACGAACATCATCATTTGCATCCTCAAAGCCCGCATGAAACATGGCAAGGGAATTTTGGAAATGGTGGTTGGTAATGATTGCTGGTGTTGTTGTGACTATTCTGAATGCAGACTCCCTGAAGCTTGGATCTTGGTTCGAAGTGGCTTGCATGATTGTAGGCAGTAGATCAGGCCAGTTGAAGCTCTCGTCCTTTGCCACCTCTCCGATGGCATCGGCTAGTTTGTGCCTGATGTTGGTGGATTGAGGTGCAGTAAATCCTTGTAATAGAACATTGCGAACCTCGGTCTTGGCCTCCTCGCTAATGTGGTCAATTTGTCTTGCAGTCACAGAATATCCCTGCTCGCTTGGAGACTTGATGGAAAATCGTCTGAAAAGGACTGCTGCAAATGCCTTGGTACCCTCGTCTGCCGCACTAGCAGCTTGTTGGGCTAGCCACACAAGCAGGATGTCAACGCGATCTTTTTTGGCCCATTCTTTATTTAAACTTTGCTCGGCTTGCTGACGAACAGAATTGTCCGTAGACGAAAGCCCTGTGAGTAATTGAAGCAACAGGCCAGAAATCTCATGTGGTATTTGCGACATGTTTTCCTTACGACGCCAAAATGGTAATTCAACTTGCTATATTCTGGTGAGTAATAAGCCTTTGATAATTTTGGACAGTTCAACAGGTGAATAATAGGCGCCTTTCGTTACTTAAATGAGCAGCAAGTAAATCCAATCCAATATACGATGACGATTAGTGTCTGACTATTGATTTTTTTCACACTTGTAAAAAAGTCGAACAAAAAGGTTTTGGGAGGTCGTGTGTAATCAAAACACCTTACAAAAAAATTTTAGAATATAAGGAAAAAGATTTGGTAATCGATCATGGGATTGGGGGCTCCAAGAACCAAGCAGCGGTTTGGGTTAGATCCCAGAAATACCAACTGGTCTAATGATGTATCTCGTTTTGGACATAAGCATCTCGAGAAATACGGATGGAAGCCTGGTCAAGGTCTGGGAATGACGAATAATTCGATCACCTCTCACGTTAAAGTGGTGATCAAGCAGGATAACACGGGTTTAGGAGCATCGCTCGCAAAAAAGGCTGCCAAAAAAGACGAATTTGACAGTGGAGAATGTACCGGACTTGATGTTTTCCAGCGTCTTCTAGGACGTCTTAACGGCAAGGAGACACAGGTCAACGAGCAAATGGACCAGCTTCAACGGAATCGCATAATCAACGGGCGTTGGGGTATCCATTTTGTGCAGGGCGATGTTTTGAAAAGTACTTGGGATGGAAAGGTCGGAAAGATGAAGGAGCAGGAGAAGAACAAGGACAAAAAGGAGAAAAAGGATAAGAAGGAGAAAAAAGATAAGAAAGATAAAAAGGATAAGAAGGAGAAAAAGGACAAGAGTGATAAGGCGGACAAGAAGGACAAGAAGGACAAGAAGGATAAAAAGCGCAAAAGCGATTCTGACCCAGAGCGCAAATCCAAGTCCAAGAAGCACAAGTCGGATTCCAAGTCCAAAGTCACCAGGGAGTCAATGCTCGCTCCAAAACGCGACCGCAGCGACACACCGCCCGTCACAACGGGACGTATGGCTCTTCGCCAAAAATGGATCAAGCAGAAACGTCTTGCTGTGGAAGACAGCAAGGCTTTGCAAGAAATCTTCATGGTGAAATAGAGTTTGCATAATTAGAGCGCAATAATAAAGTCGACAACCATATTTTTAATGTCTATAAAGCATTTAAACAATAATATAAGAAAGTCCTCCAAGGAAGAATGTTGAAGCCAGGGAGATCAGGCCCAGTTGTGGACCAGACAGAGGAGCCGTGTTGGCTGCACCCATAGCAGAGGATGTGGATGATGAGGTGGTGGACGATGAAGATCCTGATCCTGATCCTGAATCGCTCGATCCTGAACCAGACGAATGTGCTGTGTTTGAAGATCCAGTAGCAGAAGGAGAGGCCGAAGCAGAACTCAAGAGCGATGCACAGCTCGAGGCAGTGGAAACATTGTCATTCAGAGTTGCAGATCCGCTGAAGTCACAGGCCGATGAGTGCTTGTCTTGCTCTTCGTAGTACTTGTTGAGCAAGTACGACAGTTTTTCCTTGGCTGAGCAGTAGGAGTAGGCTCCGTACGTGCCGTTAGTTCCGTCATCAGAAATATCACTGCAGTCGGTCATGTCACAAACGACGCCGAACAGATCACCATAGTCATCACTGTCGACGTCATCAGAGACAACACAGGACAAAGAAGAATCCAAGCAGTCACAAACGGCTTCGTTTGGAGTTGGAGGTAGATCGGTGGAAGCTTTCCAGTATGCCTGGCTGCTTGGACAGCTCAGCTCTGTAGCAGAGGCAGAGGCAGCCGAAACAGATGCAGTTGTTGGACTGATTTTGGCCAACTCACTCTTCAAGTTTGTGTAGTCGTCCAAGGTGGAAACACTGCCATCGCTCTCGATGGTGACCAGTCCATAGTCGTTGGTCTCCTGGAAATACATGTACACGATACCTCCGGACCAAACGTCGGTCATTTCGTCGGAGTACAAAGCCTGGACCTCGGTAAACTCTCTTGGTTTCACCTCGTTGCAGCCGTACTCGGAGAAAAAGACAGGGATGGTGAGGTTGGAGAATTCTTCGGTTCTTGCCTGGTAGCCAGAAGTCTTGAAGTTGGAGTCTCCACACCATTCGTACATGTTGATACCGTAGAAGTCAGACTTGACACCATCGTCACCACAGGCAAAGTAGTCAGCAGATGGAACTCTGGTCTCAGAATCATCGTTGGCAGAATATCCGATAGGAATGTCTCTGTAGCCAGCGTCCTTCATGTACTGTTTCATGTCTCTGATGGCAGCCTTGACGAACGGAGCAGCATCGGTGTTGGAAGAGTTGGTGATCACCTCGTTACCGGCAAAGAATCCGAGAACGTTGTCGTAGCTCTGGAACATGTCGATCACGGTGGCATATCTGTTGTACAAGTCAACAGTCCATGCAGGACTGCTGGTCTGGATGGATTGGTTTGGAGTAGAGAGGTCGGAAATGACGTAGATTCCGGCATCCTCGAGCAACGTCATGCACGCATCGTGGTCCTTCGAAGCGTCAACAGCATAAACTCTGATAACGTTGATTCCGAGCTCCTCCAAGTAAGGAATGTCTCTTTTACAGGAATCCTCGTCGGCCAGAGGGTCGACATAAGTCTCTCCAGCAGTAGCATTTTCCGTGTTCTTCTGGTACGCAACACCCTTGATGTAGAACTCGGATCCGTTGTTGGAGTAGAAGAACTTGTTGGAAACCACGTCAATGGTTGGCAGAGCCAATGTGGTCGAAACAAGTCCTGCTAGCGAAAGTAGCTTTTTGAACTGCATAATACCTGATGAAAAACGAGTGGATCAGTGCAAAGTCTGCTAAACAGAATGGTGTTGAGAATAATAAATACCCGGGAAAGGAGGCTCGGCAAGTTTATTTACAAAAGGAGACCTCACGTCACCAATAACCTTACGAGTCGTGTTTGACCGTGTAGCAGAACATTGTTTTGTTTCTTTTGAAGTCTAGGCGCTTTCTGACAATAACATGTTTTACGAAGTCTGGTAGTTCATCACACATTTGAGGACCTTGAGTTGCCCTTGCATTGTGCTTTTACGCGATTAGGCGACGCTGACGCAATTGCAATCCTTTGGCCACCGTTTCAGGGTGCTCCAGAACATATTTTAACAAATATGCGTATGAATTGAATTGAAATTTCTGCCAGGTTTAAAACTGCGGCTATTGTTTTTAGTGCCTGGAGCTGCATAAAAGGGTATATCTGATTTTTAAAATAGCAACATTGTAGAGGCGTCTGCCTGAGAGAGGATTGCCAAGACATTCCGGTCACAACCTCAACCTCCTACGAGCAATTTAAGCTACTGGGTTCGCTATTGGAAAAAGTCTAGTGTCTAAGCTTACAAAGTCAAAGCAGTCAAGGCTCCAACTGCACACAATCCGGAAACAAAAATGGCATAGATGTTGTTAGATCCGTAGGATTTAGCGGCACCGCTGCTGGATGAAGATTTGGTGGATGAGGAGGTGGCCGAAGATCCGGAAGACGAGGAAGACGAGTCGTCATCGCTGTCTGAGGTTTCGGTAGCAGCAGATCCACTGACGGTGACAGTTCCAGCACCATTGGTACCTGCAGCTTTCAAAATCGAAGTGCACGATGAGGCGGTAGTTCCACTTTGGAGCGATGCAGATCCGCTGAAGTCACAGGCACTGGAATCCTCGTTCTCCTTTTCGTAATACAGGTTAAGTGCAAACGAAAGCATTTGCTTGGACTCACAGTATGAGTAAGCACCATACTCACCGGTCTTTCCATCGGCAGTGATTCCGGTACAATCAACAAGACCACAGACAACGCTGTACAACTCGGAGTAGTCATCGCTGCTCACGTCATCAGAGACGACACAGGAAAGAGAGTCGGCCATACAGTCACAAACAGATTCCTCTGGAGTTGGAGGCAGGGTGTCGGAAGCAGACCAGTGAGCAAAACCGGTTGGGCAGGTCATCTCGGAAGCTGAGGCAGAGGCAGAAGCGGCAGTTGCACTGGTTGGAGAAATGTTGTTCATCTCAGAGGAATAGTACTTGTAGTCAGTCATGGTACTGACAGAGGTGCTGTCGATGGCACTGACCAGTCCATAGTTGTTGGTCTCCTCAAAGTACATGTACACAATACCTCCGGACCAAACGTCGGTCATTTCATCGGAGTACATCACAGGAATGTTGGTGAAAGTTCTTGGCTGCACGGTGTTGCAACCGTACTCAGAGAAAAAGACTGGGATGGTTAAATTGGAGAATTCCTCGGTTCTTGCTTCATATCCGGACTCCTCGAAAGTTGAGTCTCCACACCATTCGTACATGTTGATACCGTAGAAGTCGGCCTTCTCATCATCATCACCACAGGCAAAATAGTTTGCAGAAGCAACTCTGGTCTCGGAGTCATCATTAGCGGAGTATCCAACGGGAATGCTACGGTATCCCTTCTCTTTCATGTACGACTTCATGTCTCTGATGGCAGCCTTGACGAACGGAGCAGCATCGGTGTTGGAAGAGTTGGTGATCACCTCGTTACCGGCAAAGAATCCAAGAACGTTGTCGTATTGTTGCAAGTCATCGACGACAGAGGTGTATCTGTCGTAGAGTCTTTCATTCCACTCTGGATCAGTCGTTGAAATAGACTTCTCTGGGTCTGCCAAGTCCGAAATAACATAGATTCCGGCGTCCTGGAAAAGTTGCATACAGTCAGAATGGTCCTCTTCAGGATCAATAGCGTACACTCTGATAACGTTGGTGTTCAGTTGAGTCAGGTATGGCAAATCTCTCTCACATGTGGTCTTATCAGCCAAAGGATCAACGAAAGATGCGTTGGTACTACCCGCAGTATCCGCCTGGTAAGCAACACCACGGATGTAAAATTGAGATCCATTGTTTGAATAGAAAAATTTGTTACCCACAACTTCGATGGTCGGGAAGCTTGAATCAGCCTTAGCCAACACAGACAGTAGCCCGGTCAGCGCACCAACATTTTTCCACGAGAATAGCATGTTTGTAATAGTGTCGCAGGTGTAATAGCAAACTTTTTATACGCTCGAAGCTGTGTGCTATTTTTGTTTATTTGAAAGCTTCCATTCTCGTCGCGTTTGCATGGCTTAGCTAAAAAAGCCGTAAATTTTGGCAGAAACACGATTGGCCGAAGTCAGACCGATTTAAGATTGGGAAAAAAAAAACAATATTTACTAAAATGCATTGTGTTTAAGTTCGGCCTAAATCCAATATGTGCTAAAAGTTTCAATGCCCGGTTTTGAGCGTAAAATGTAGGATGGGGCCCGTTCTCCGGTGTCGTTGTTGTCTTGGTGATTGGGCTGTATCAGACCATAAAAGTCTTCTGGCAAGTAGTTAGTAATCGTGTCGGCCAGAGTGAGATCCACCAGCACGGGAATCACCACAATAGCAGCAAATAATAAGATGATCAGGAAGAACAAAAACGCGTACTTGGTAGCCTCCCTGGATCGCGTCTTTCTCTGAGTCGTAGTATAAATCGGGCCGCGTAGATATCTCGAGGGACTAAGCCACATCAACATGCAAGAATGCCAGTGATCAATATATGGAACAAACAAAATCGGAGTGAAGACAATAAGAATCAGATGCCCTATAGCAAAATCTGCAGCGAATAGACTCATTTCAACAGTTTTCACAATTAACTCTCTCATGGGCTGCGTGATGGCATACCAACCAAGATCACTTCCTATCCATTTTCCAGACCACCATGCCCTGTTGGTGTAATCTTCCTTTATTTCTCTCGTAAGCAGTATCAACTTGACTGCCTGGAAGATCACCCTCTGTACGTAGAGCGAGCAAGTGAAGGCACACAAAAACCGACAAAAGTTCCAACCTTCCAAAAACCAAATCACTTCCATAACAAGAACGTGCGAGATAACCGCCGATCCATGTGCCATCCCTGCAAGGACGTTGGGGGCCTTTTTGCAGCAGAGACTTAATATAGGTCCAGCAAAGCAAGAAAGTGGAAAAATTGCCAACAAAACCGTGAAGTTTAGGACAATTGGAGCAAATACGATGATCGCTAGTCTTAGGATTGAATTCACAGGCTTCGCATCCCGAACTCCGGTTTGAGCGTTAATGAATGTGTATGCCATGAAGATACAAACTGTTTGAAACAGTGGGACAATAACCTCCGCAAAGAGGGTGTTTCCGAATGGAGCTCGGTGTATATTTACAGGCACATACTTGGCCTGCTCCAAGTTGGCTCCCACAATTTTGCGCTTAAAACCAGTGAACTTTGAACGCGAAAATCTTGTGAACCCAATCCAAGAGTTTTTGTGCCATTTGGAATTTCCACGGCTTAACCATCTAATGAAATCCCGGTAATCTAAAAAGAAGTCAGTCCAAGCAAACTGATGCGGGTTGAAGATGAATGGGGATAAGCATAATGAAATCAGAGTGATCCAAAACCATAAGATTGCAGGCTGCCACATTGAAACAGTTCCAAACAGAAGAATCAAGAACAATCGGGATCCTGAATAAATCGAACTTATAGCATATGTTGAATAAAGTCTTGTGAACGGGATTCTCACAATTGCAAAGCCTCTTCCTGTAGAAATATATCTTGCACCACCAAACACTATATCATTTTTCAAAGAGTTGGAGTAAACTTGACAAACAAAAACCTCAAAAAGAGGTGAGAGCGAAAGAAAATGGAAAAATAGACGACTAAATGCCTTCCATGCTCCTCTTTCAGACAATTCGTGAAAAACCAATGGAACAAAAGAGATGAAGAAGCAGATAAAGATAGAAAGCACATATCTTGTAACCCAGTCAAGCACGGGTTGAAGGTTTTGACATCCGACTGGAATTTGAAGGTCAGTAATAGGCACATCTTTGTCATAAATGCAAATGATGGCTTCATGATTCATAGAGCCGAGATTAACCATAACCAGTAAGAATAACTGAAGGGATAACATGATGAACAAATTGTTGATGTGAAAACCTGGATGGGCATAATAAAAAGATAAAAAGCGATCCAAAGGAAGCAATGTTCCAAGATAGTAATATTCCCTGGAGAGCATTTGTTCACCCATACCACCTCCAATTTTTGAAGTAAAATTCAAAATTGTTCCAAATCCTAGGTCTCTTCCCTTTCCACATTGATAATAATCGCAATGTTTGATTCTTCCTCCTCTGATCACAGCATTCATACCAGCATAAATATCCTCATTCAAGTGTAGTCTCTTCTGTGCTTTGGAAATCCCACCCCTTGTAGTCATAAAAATGGCATTAAGGAAATCGGGATGCCCATAATGAAGTTTTCCTCCTATTGCAGCCAAAGTTCGAGCAAAAAGAGTGCCGAAAGTTTGCTCTTTAGCAGCAGCAACATCCCCCAAAACACCAGTGTTTTCAGAAAATATGTACTCCCTTGCACCAATAATAGCAACAGGTGTATTTCCTGTGTTTGGAACTGAAGGGATGTATGGGTTTGTTGTATCGTAATCCATTTCTTCAAATTCGGAGAGCACTGATCTGATTTTAAGACACTCTTCAAGATAATTGTCTTGGTTAGCATCAATCACCTGAATGTATTCACCACGGTAGAAAATGAGTGCATGATTCTGATTGTCAGATTTCCCGTCACCAAGAATAGGATTTCCAGACAATCGAATTTTATAGCATTGTTTCATGGTTCCATTTTCCTTCTCATCAGATCGATAAAGCACAGAGTAAAACTTTACATCTGCTTCGCTGTCTCCTTCACCATTCTCTTGTTCAAGACTTGCAACATAGACTTCTGGATAAGCATTCAAAAGCACTCTGACATCGTTCTTCTCCTGCTCAGAAAATTTCTGATATCTTTGCATGGAAACAAGTAATTTGAATTTTCGATCAGCAATGCTATTAAGATATTCTTCTGCATTTGAAGAGCCCCCAAACATCTCAATCATTTCTGGATTCTCGACTTTATGAAGTAATTTGATAGCTTTTCTGTAATTCATGAATCCTGAAACTGTACGATAGAGAGTTTGAGATCTCAAAGTTGCCCAAATCCGTGTACGTAGAACATACTCCGGGGCAGACGATTTATACCCTATGCAATAAAGTGGAAGATCGCTGATTTTGTTCTCAATGAAGTCCTTCTCTGATTTGACTGTGGATCCTGGCATTTTCTCACCTTCACTATAAGAAATGATTTTCGTATCTCTGACGAAGTAATCCCACTCATGAGGCAACATGTGTTTCAAATACTCAAGAAGTGAAATCTTCGAACTTGGATCTTCTTTGATAATCTCCTTCAAACCAAGTAGAATTTTTTCAGAGTAATGAGGAATGAGAACTGTAAACGTCGGCATCGCTTCTACTGGAATCGGTTCAGGGATTGGGGTAGAAAGAGATTGGGCAAAGAATGAAATTCTTCGTTCCGCTTCAGAATTAGGAACAAAGAAATCCTGTAGCGTTGTGGTGCTGTCATCCTGAAACAAAAAGAAAGATGGAGTCCTCAATGCAGTTTTTCCATCTGCCTCGTCAGGGATTTGGTCATAGATCAAACGATGGACATGATCAACAGATAGTAGGTGTTCACGATAAAGGGAGATCACAATTGCATTCCAAACTTGGGATGCGAGCATGCTCGGTTTGAATTTCACCTCCATGTCAGCAGTAGACAATAATTTCGAGTATATTCTTTGTGGGAGCCGACTGAACACGTTTCTCCATGGTGACAGAATTGAAATTCCACTAAAAAATGACAAAGACAGAGAAAAGGCGCAATTCCAAATGATATACCACAGATAGGTATCCAAAAAGAAAAGTACCAAATCGGTTAATATCATCAGAGTTAGCACAAATTTTCCCTGATGACGACAAAGGATTGCGCCAAAATATTCTTCTCCGTGGCACCGGCTAAGATCTATGATTGACAAGTTTCTAATGGGATCTCTCAAGGACAAAGTCAAGAAAAAGTAAGACTCGACAAACTTTGCACTGAAGACTAAAATCCAAAGCATGATTGATAAAACAGAGCCTCTAGATGTCAGCTTAGGAAACGATGATGTAAAAACTTTCGCTGGGTCATAACCTTTGATGTTTTTGCTCAACGAAAACTCGAAGAGAGTTCCCAAAGGCTGCACAGCAAACCACAACGTTGTTAGAATCGAAATCACTAACTGCACGATTGATAATATATAGCCCAGTCGTGAAACAGTATTAAGAGGAATCATTCCTAAGATGAAAATTGACGGCCCAAAGTTGATGGCTGTGATAATGAGAAGTAATATCAACCGTCTGAACAAATGCTTCGCCCCAGGCCACATGGTTGGGACAAAAGTCCACTCAGAAATGGTGGCTATGATTTGAATGAGGCAAGAAATTGTTCCTGCTAAAGCCATGATGGAAAACCTTGCTTGCGGTGTGGGTTGGTTGTTCAATAATTGAACGTAGTTGTGAGTATACAATGTTGGTGAGTTAAAACTTGAATAATACCAGAACACGGAGACATGGATAATCCAGATCCTGCTGAAATTTGTTGCCAAATGCCACCAAGTTCTTCTTTCCTTATAGGTTTTGAAGAACACCTTTTTCCATTTGACATTCCCCAGTTGCAAATAGCGCTCTTCCTGTGCAATTGTCATCAGTTTCCTTCCATCTTCCAAAACAATTCTTTCAAGACCTTTGTGATACCAAAACAATTGATTCATGTCGTCATATCCAATAATTTGGTGATGATCCTTTTCTCTTCTGACGTAGGTGCCATCAATCAACTTGTATTGTTGGTCCCTCAAATAGTTGTACAGCGGATTGATAACACGCACTAGAAAATCTCCTTCTGCAACAACATCTTGGCTTGATTCTTTGCTTTTTGAAAACAGGTAATAATCATAACAGCATTTATAGATGAAGCAAACACATTCTGGGCAAAATCTCATATTGTTAGCTTCTCCCCAAATAAGTAGGTAGAGTGCAATGTGAGTCACCATATCGCGTGGAGAGCTCTCATAGAATCTTTTTTTCCACTTATACTCAATAATATCAATTTTCTTACTAGGATGAAAACAGGATTCCGCGAATTCCTTCATGCCTTCAGATTCCTTGCCCTTATTCTTCTTTCTGTTTTTTTTGAAGAGCTTAATATCGATATTGTCATTGAGATCACTGTCATCCTCAACCATAGCACTCAGGTACCATTTTCTGTAATTTGCGTTCTCTCCGCCAATATAATCCGCATGTAACAACAGTAATGCATGAGGTGCAGGCATCCGACTTGATTTGGAGTCCAATTGTATCATCAAATGATCATACATGTTCATCGTAGAATCATGCTGAAATCCGAATAAAGTCTTCAAATCCATAAAGATTTCTAGTATTTCGTCCTTGTTGATAGGAGCTTCCTCGTCACTTGTCCAAGAATAATATGGGTCGTCGCTTATTGGAGGCACGGGTCTTGGTTCCTCAGCCACTGGCTCAGAAGCACCATATTGGCCTTGGTAGTAGCCCCAATTTGACTGATACTGTTGCTGTTGCTGAACGTATTGCCAGTTGGGATCTGCATATGGACTTTGATTTTGTTGGGCATGTTGCCTACCTAGGACGTTTTGAGGATAATATTGATCAGAATCTTGGCGCTCATTATGGCCTTCATACTCCTGACGCAAAAGTTCCTGCTCGTAAATAGCATCATAAAACTGCTGGTCTTCTGGATCACGACTTTGAGCCACTAAACATTGTTAGTATCGGTAAGATTGTTGCAATCA
The DNA here is from genome assembly GCA_030674565.1 of Ogataea thermomethanolica. NCBI lineage: Eukaryota > Fungi > Ascomycota > Pichiomycetes > Pichiales > Pichiaceae > Ogataea > Ogataea thermomethanolica. The sequence continues at coordinate 221,507 of JAKTYW010000006.1, forward strand.
TCTAATTGCAATTCGGTGAAGGGACAATACTGTCAATAGGCTAAAAGAATGATGTTATATCCTGGCGCCTATTTTCCCGTGAACTGGGACTAATGAAAAAAGGTCTCAAGTAAAAGAGGGTAGAGAACAAATGAAAGTTTATTTGTGCCTCTTGTGTTTAACGCTTTGTGATTCACTAGCCACATTGGCCTCAGATCTTATTATCACCGCCTCCACCGCCATGTAAATTATTTTCTCCGGATACCATTTTTTTTCTTGAATCCCAGAACGCTTGTTCCATTTATGGTCATACTGCGATCCATCAACAAGACAGCTAGATTTTTTGCACTAAGGAACTTGACTTATACACGGAGCATGAGTTATTTGGGAGCCATTTCTCCCGAGAAAATCAAACCACCAGTTCATCGAGAACTGGAAGTGTTGAACCGGGAGCTTTTTGCTTTGAAATTTGATGTCTGGACTGTGCTATTTCCCGAAGCTGCTCAAATGGGGCGATTTATCAAAAGTTTTAAAAATGATACTATACAGATAGCTAGATTGCCATATTTGTTCAAACTCTCCAACACTGATCACAAATTGCAGAAATATCCTAAAAATCCTGAATTCAAGGCTGTTGCGCTAAACCACAAAATACAATCGGAGGAACAGATCAAGACACTTCTGTCTTCAGAGGCTTTGGAATTCATCAAACAATCAGAAGGGAAATTTTACAAGCATCAATTCGTACTCGATTATGATTTTTGGAAGGCCGAAGAAATTCTGTCTAGTATTCTTCCTGAGCACCTTCTAAAAGAGGTCCCCACTTCTTTCACAAAAACTGGCCATGTGGCTCACATCAATCTTAAAGATGAATACAAGCCTTGGGATGGATTAATTGGCCAGGTCCTTTTGGATAAAAATTCTAATATTAAGACGGTGGTTGACAAAGTTGAATCTATTGAAACGAAATTCAGAACATTCCCTATGAAGGTGATAGCAGGCGAAAAAGATTTGATCGTGGAACAAAAAGAGAGTGATTGTGTGTTTAAGTTTGACTTCAGTAAAGTGTACTGGAATTCCAGATTATCAACTGAACATGGGAGACTTGTCAATCTTTTCAAGACAGGCGAAGCTGTTTGTGATCTCATGGCAGGTGTTGGTCCCTTTGCTATTCCTGCAGCCAAAAAACAGGTCATAGTTTTTGCAAACGATTTGAATCCAGAAAGCTTCAAATATCTGACGGAAAACGTTCAAAAGAATAAAGTGGAGAGTTTTGTAAGATGTTTCAACGATGATGGGAGAGAGTTCATCCAAAAGTCGCCGAAGTTGCTGTATGATTTTTCTGCCACCCAAAACTACATTGAGGTCTCCAAGCCAAACGCACACGGTACCAAAAAGCATAAAGTCACTAAGGTTAATGTACCAAAATTCTTCTCTCATTATGTCATGAACCTGCCTGATTCTGCTTTGACCTTTATTGACTCCTTTGTTGGATTATTTACTGGCGCATTTCCAGACATGACGAAAGACCAAGTGAAGAGTATAGAGGGCTATTGTTTACCCACAATTCATGTGCACCACTTTGAGAAATTCTCCCCTACAGAAGACCCCACACCAACTGATGAAGAGTTGATCAATCGTATACACAAGAAAGTCATAAAACTCTTGAACTTTGATATTCCTATAAATCATATTTCGTTCCATTACGTGAGGCTTGTTGCTCCTACAAAGCCGATGTTTTGTGTCTCTATCCAACTGCCTGAGGAGGTTGCTTTTGCTTCCCCTAAAATTGATTGAATCCCATCGTGAGATTACATAATCTCCATTTCCGCGCAGAAAGTTTATGATCAAGGAACGGGCTCTCTAGTTCATCAAAATAAAAGAAGATCGTCACTGTCTATATTAAAATTTTCGTGTACTTTTCATGATATCTCTAGTACGTCGATAAAATTGTCTTAAGGTGTTCGTTTGTCTCATTCCATGGCTTTGACTAATTTTTCTCTCCATCTCACAGAAGTCCAAAATGCGCTATAACTCCACGTTAAATCTGTCGCTCCAGCCATGTAGCCATTATATCTATTGAATTCTTCACTCATGTGACCCTCTGCATCAATATGCTCTCTTATTATTTCCAAGTAGGCGTCAGCATATCTTAGTAAAGCATTTGTAGTATCATGAAATGCACGTGAGCCATATGGGAGTATGGTTTGACATGAAATTTCCAGGTCGGTGATGCTCTCAAATAATGCCCTCAACTCTAAGGGAATCACTAAATCCTTTTTGTATCTGTAAAAGCTGAAAACGTATTTGTAGATCAATTCAGCGGCAGATGCTGTGCTAATGAACCATGGGTTTCCTTCGCTTGTGCCAACTCCATCGTAAACATCTTCGGGATATCTACCCAGCGCATAGGCAGAACTGAACTCCAGCCTTTTATGGTTAATAGGATACCTGTACTTCATGTCATTGGCTAATGCTGTTAGTGTATTCAAAACTTTTGGGTCATCAACACCGAATGGAATATCTATATCGTCCTGTGACTCCATGTCAAAAGTATGTGTTTTCAGAATTCCTATGAGGGTTCCGGTGTCTAAACCACATCTTTCTCCCCTTGCTAACAATTCTGGAGTTTCTATTAGATAAGGCATCGAATGGATTTTGTAACCCGAATCAATAAGGATAAAATACTTGAGAGCGGTAAAAGAAGTTGTCAAATTCTGATAAAATCCTTTGTCTTCATTGATCAGGGCCTCCTTGAATCCCATCTTCAGCGCTTTGAGCTGCACCAAGCTGGTAAACAAGTGGACAGAATCCACTTCTTCCCATAAGTCAAAACCCTTCTTGTACCAACTTTTCGTAACATAGGCCAAATCGGGCTTAATGATTTCATTATAAATCGTTTGTTCATCCGATAGTTGATCTTTTAAAACAAGATCTTTGTCATATTTTCTTAGCAATCTGAGGTAGTTGATCATTGTGGTAGCACGCAGAGCGGCTCCGTCTCTCTGTGGCCTTCCCCAGGAATTTGTGAAAGCGGTTGAATTAACCAGGAATTTAGGTTCACCAAGTCCTTCCAGACTTTCAAAATCACCTGATGGATTGCTGAGTCTCTGAAGGTGCTTGGAGTTTAAAATGTAAGACTCGATGATGGAAGACAAGTTCAAATAATCATTCTCGAAACCAGTATCATCGAGATGCTCGATCAATGTATTGATTATAATAGCCGCATCCCTTACCCATTGATAAAAGTAGTCAGGTTGTGATTTAGAAGGCGATGCAATAACAGCTCCGGTTGCTACACCTTCTAGCCCCGAAGAGTTGGTGTAGCCTCCTATATTTGCAAGCATGCTATTAAACGAGTAGTTCTTGTGCTCCTCGAGCCAGATCTCAAAATCATCCGCTGGTAAAGGCTCTTTGCAGCTAACACTGTCGGTAAAAATGACGGAGGGGGAGCTGTTAACAGAGTCTGCCACTCCTGACATGTATGATGCTACTTCGGTGGCTGGTTGTCCCGTAATCAACGAAATGTATGATTTTAAGTCAGTTGGATACGGTCTTCGATTCATCATTAGAGATGAAAATGAGATATCCCAGCTCAACGGAAGAGCTCTGATTCTAGTCATGGCCAAAAGGCCATACAGAAGAAGAAGTATGTGGCTCCTCATCTGACGTTGATGTATCCTGAAAACAATTCGAGATTTTTTTGGAGCAATCAATAACTAAATATTTGGATCAGCTGTTGATCTTAAAACTCCACTAGATAGCTATGAAACCTAACGCTCAAAAATCAAAGCAAATGTAATCAACTTTATAGCAAAAGCTATCGTCTAGGTAAGCGCCCAGGTGGGGATATAAATGAAAACCTGGATTAGTCGAGGTGCAGCTATTTCTCGATAATTCAAATCCGTTTTACGTCACTACAAAACCCCTCACAATGATCCTCGGGTAGAGCCTAAACGCCAAATAAGGAGTCCTTTAGTATTCTAAAAGAAACAGGTGCGTCATCGTTCTAGTTCTAATTCTGTCTTTACCGCCAGATTGGAATATCAATAGAGAATTGATCAGAAGCTTGCTGCTACAACACTTTTCAGGTTTAGGCGTGCTACCAAAAAGCCAAAAGCCTATGAGTAGATAGATCAGTAGCTGGATCCAAGTGTTACGCTTAGATCTCTATATTTATCAAGTATTCAAAAGCAAAGCGATCAGGGACTATTTACCGAACGGGAAAAAAATTAGGTCATGAAGGATACCAAATCTCACTAAAACTTGTAGACAATAACTTTTGATGCTCAAATGACGAAAAGTTATTTCACGAATGGTCCCCATATATTTTGGGCACCTGATTGAATGCAACGCTTGATGCACAGCTTCAGCATGGCCATTATGCGAAGATCGAAGTCTAATTTATTGAAGTTTAAATAGCTATCCGGTTTCCAATGTATATGATTTCCTGGTTGGGCTCTTCCTGCTTTTGGGGAAGAAGGAAATCCATGGTACTGTTGTTGGAAATTCCGTTAATTGGAGCAAAAACATTGTTGATCAACCAGCTTCTCAGCACACGCCAAGGCATTCTAACAGCCTTTGCAAATCTACCTCTGTCTTCGTCATCAAAGTCGTCATAATCTTTGCTAGCCACGTTGTCTTTTTCAAAAAGATGAACCAACGGAATGGTGAAGTGTCCTTCAGAATCAACAACATCATCTGTGTCATATGTGTCCATAAGCTCCTCGACCTCAGGAAGAGAAAGCAACAGGGTCCTGAGAAGTTTTCTAGTCATCAAGGTTTGTTGCATGAAACCAGATCTGATGATGCATCTATAGAATCCAGGGATACCTTCAATTTTTTGAAGTCCATAAGCCACGTCTTCTTCGATAAATGGCAGGGTACTAACCCGTGGTTCGATCAGGATAAAAACTTTGGGCACTGAGTTGAACGAGTGAATTATATGTTCGAAGAGTTGTGGTAGGCAGCTTTTGTTTGTTAGCGCCGTAGTTGAGGTGCAGTACATGATGCTGACTTGATTGTTCCGCAAGATTTTAATAGTGCTTCCATAGTACTTCATCTCCAAATACTCATCGTCGTGTTCACCAGATTCAATAGAATTCACGGAGTTTATTGATTCATCATCGCCAGCTGTACTTCCTTGCTCGACTGTGTCTGCGACTCTCGTGAGGTTGAAAGTCAAAGCTTCCTTTTTAGCTTTCACGGTGGTCTTGCTGACAAAAAGCTCATCCACAGATCTCTTATAAGTGAGATCGTAGTTCATCTTCAAACTTCTTCCCCACCTCCAAAATGTGATGAACGAGAAGCAAATGAATGTCATCATCAATGGGAACCATGCTCCGTTTGGGACCTTACGCATACCAGAAATAATCAGAAGAGCATCTAAAGTTCCGAAGGCAAGGAAAAACAAGATTGGAATCACGATGTGCAGGCGATAAACATAGATCATGCACAGTGTGATCAATATCGTGGTCATAATGAAGTCAATAGAGATTCCCAGTCCATAAGCTGCTGTCACGTTGTTACTGTTTTTGAACCCCACAGTTGTGAGAACGACACAAACCATCAACACCCAATTAGCGACGGGTATGAAAATCTGACCAGCATGTTGTGCCGAAGTGTTCACAGTCCGAAGTCTTGGGAAACAGTCCAAGGTGATGAGCTGTTTCAAGATACAAAAGACTCCCAAAATCAAAGCCTGTGATGCAATAATTGTTGCAAGAGTAGCCATGACAAACATGAACCAATAGTATGCATCACCATTGTGACCTGGAATAGACAAATAGAAGACGTTGGAGATTCCTTCAGGGTGGCGGATCAGATATGCTGCTTGTCCAAAGTAACAGATCATCAATGTTGGGTAGACAAAGCAAGACAAAGCCAGCTGGACAGGCAATGGTCCGAAATGGGCAACATCTGCAAACATGGCCTCGCATCCCGTAATCGAGAGCATCATTGAACTGAATGAATCGATTCCATGTTTTTTCAAAAACTGAACCGCGTAATAGGGATTCATTGACTTCATGATTTCGGGATGAAATTTGGCAATACAGATGACACCGTTCACGAAAAGACAAATCAACCAGACGGTGACAATAGGTGAGAAAAGTGTTGACAGTTTATGCGAGCCAAATCTTTGAGCAATGAAGAGAAGAATCAGGACTGCAACTGACACAGGCATAACTTTGTCGTTCATAGAGGGAACGGCGACTCCAAGACCTGCAATAGCAGAAAGCACTGAGGTTGTTGGAGTCAAGAGACCATCTGAAAACACAAGCGAGCATCCCAAGAAACACAATGCCAGAGTGAATTTCGAAAGGAATGCTTTCATCCGATCATTCGGCAGAGCATCACCACGTGAATAGCTTGAATTGTTTGTGTTGGTCCTGGTCAAAGAAAGCAAGTCATCATTATCAGCCAACTCATTGGTAGTCTCTTTACCTCCAGGAATCTTAACACCCTTTGGTCCAAATTTGAGTGTTCTGGCGATTTTCGAATAGATTGCAATTTGACCACCTTCGTTGTTGTTTGGGCCAACAAGTAAAACAATCAAAGCATATTTGAAAATAACCACGATCGTGAAAAGCCAAAAGATACACGACATCGATCCGTAGATGTCCTCCGTATTTGGACTTCCATTGTCGCTGAAGATGGTGGAATACACATACAAAGGAGAAGTTCCAATGTCTCCGTAAATAGCACCAATGGAGCTATAAGCAGCACTTAAGACAGCTAGTCCACTACCGAGTTTCTGAAGAAAGATTAGGGCTAACTCATCTAAACGCGACACTTACCTTCCCTGTTTTCATCAATTTTCACGATAGTTAAGAAGTAGGATTGTTTCTGCTCCTTATATATTGGAAGAAAGGCGTTTCTTGAGGGATTAATCACACTAGGCTCTGAATACAGTCATCCAATTGTATTGGAACTACGGAGAAAAGAAATGCATGATCCAGATGTAGAAATGCTAGACAATTGTGAGGGGATCCTAATTTGATGATACTCGTGGTTCCTGCCACTTTAGACAAAATCCTCATGCTCTGAAATTCGCTCAAGGCTGTGCAGTGCAAAAATTTCGCACGTTTGTGCTTTTTGAGCAGTCAAATTACAAACAAAAACTCCTCAGAAACACTAGGCTTTGGTCATTTGCCCTCATTCCCGAACAGATCTTTCATCAGAGGGCATCCAATATTCTCACGAAGTATGAGTAGATTTTGATGTCAGCAGGCTCAGATTTGAGGAATTTTATCTCCTATCGACCGCAATCTGGGTTAACGGTAGGCTGGGCTTTACGTCATGGTAGGCTTTTAATAATAGAATTATGAATAGAGTGAGGAAATAGCTCAGCTTTTTCTATTGTTTAAAATAACGCTTGACTGTTTTCTCGTTCTGGTATTTACTTCACTTCAGAAACCCTCGTTTCCCCTGACTCCACCACCTACAATTAAATTTTGTGACGCGCAAATTTGCAGTTTAAGGTGCCGCTTGCAAAATATTCCAATAAGGAATCCGAATTGACGGTTGCAGATTATTAAACGTATTGAATTAGTTTAGCATAAACGTCAGGCTCGCCACTGTCCTATGTTTCCGTCAACTTAATTTCCTATGGTGCCTACAATCTCTGAGTAAGATTTTTGAATGATTTTAGCATTCCCCGTAGTATTATTATTCATCATCGTACTATGAACCCAAAAAGATAGAAATGCATCCCCTGCTAGAAGCCAAAAAGCCGTTTCGAGGCGCAAGCTGAGCGTAAAATCCATTCCTTATTGGAATTGGAATACCGCCAATGAGGTCATTTTAGGAATGACTTTGAGTTGTTTTATTTTGTAGGGAGCACGTGAAATACGTCCATCCCCAAAACCCTTAGGGTTAGCCCCTAATTTTATGCCTGATCATCATGAGCTCGTTGAAAGACGATTAAAGGTGAGAGTCATGGATGTGTTAGTAGTCTTAATTTGAGGTCAGCTATGTCACTTATTGTCTCGTCCAGCGTTGTCAACTTCAAATTCACTTGTCTGATATCAAGAAATTTAACTTGGATCTTGAATAGATCGCACTTATTCTTTAATCTGATTCAATAAAGATCAAATCTACAGCTCTAATATTTCTACACCACCAATCATACCACCAGGACTACCATAGCCATAATATGGTCTCCCAATCACCAAATACGATTTTTCTTCAAACTGGAAAAACTCCAATGACCGACCGTATCCGGAATAACCCTCACCAAATTCAGCCTTCGCAATCACTTTACCAAATTGATCCCCTATCTCTGTCAGCTCGATATCCAAGCGATGCCCTATGTTTATGTAATGATCAATGATTTTGTCTATATTGATTTCCCAAATCGCTCCTGCACCATTTTCGAAACGATCGGCAGCAACATAGATAGTGGAGCTCACTGACAAAGAATTGACTCCAAAATTTGAGCGCAGTGAATTTTGTGGCCACATATAAGCAATCAATGATGGAGCCCCTCCCTGGTCCAAATATAAATATCCTGCTCCGCATAAAATGCAACCATCAGAAGATCTCGAGCTGGAAAATACTAATATCCAGTTCAACCCTCTCGAAACTCCACTGAGGGTACGATGAAATCCAAATAAACCACCAGTAGCTGAGTGGTATGCATGTGCATCCGTTCCTTGAATATCTTGTGGAAGTTTCTCAAGAAATCGACCTTTTTTACTAAATGATAATACTTCAGCAATAGAACCTGCGCCCACGAACGCTTTATCAGTTGAAAAGGTTATTGAAGCGCCAAACTGGTCATATCCACCTTTTCTTTGAAGGCTTCGGGGTAATGAATAGCCCTCAATTTCAATTCTCTCGAAGTCCAAGTGTATTGGGTCATTCAGCAACTCCAATTGTTTGTTAATAGAAGACTCTATGATTCTTTGGAACTTATATCCGCTGATGATCTTGATGATTCCCTTTTGCTCTATACCTTGGTCGTCATAGTGAGAAGATCCGACAACTAAATCGGTAAACCCGTCTTGGTCAACGTCTGCTGTCACTAAGATCATACCCAGCTCTTTACCACCGCTGCTTCCTAAACGTGATTCTGCCCTTCTATCACCTATGACAGCCACTAATACTGAATCAAGATAGCAATAAAGTGTAGACGTCCCTGGTTCTGAGACCACCAACAAGTTGAAGTTCGAAGGGCTCCAACTTGCGCAAGAATGTCCGAACCTATGAGCGAATTTTCCATCATCATGTATTCGTTGTAAACTAATGCTTTCAGATTTTGAATTCTTATCCAATAATTCATCTAATGGGATGATGTAAATGGAACCATGCGTATCATCAAACTCAGATCCAATCACTAATTGAGGTCTTCCGGATCGAGTCTTCTGATAAAGCAAACTATTTCCGAACCTTGAATTTGGTTTGTTGTTCCAGAGCCTGACATTTCCAAGCTGTGTGTGTTGCGTTTCTATTTTGATCCTTTGGTGCTTGGAGGTTCTAAGTTCATGTTGCTCGGTGTATTTAGTAGGCAGGAATAGAGAACAAACCTCCCAGGGATCGAATGATCCTTCAGCATCAAACCATTGATCCAGTCCTGGTAAGCACAACTCAATTGAGTGCACAATGTCTCCAATTCCGCCAAAGAAATAATCTTCCAAAACTTCAGTTAAAAGTGGGGATTGATATTCTATTAGAGGGCCCCATGCATCATGGATGCTGATTTCCCCTTGCAGAGCAGCATATCCACGAGACATGCAAATTTGTAACTCGTTTTCATCAATTGTAAACCCTGATGACTGATAAGCTCGTAAAAGTTCCTGGGTCGGTATAACCCATTTAGTTGAATAGTAATCATACAATTTTGATGTTCCAAGACTATCCAAGTTGGAGAATTGCTTCGAAAGAACCAAAAAGTCAGCACCGGTATCAAGGAATGCATGTGCTTGGCTTACATTTCCATCAAACTCCGTTTGCGCAAGATAATTTAGTAACCCCTGACTTTTTCCTAATGAGTGCCAACTCACGTCAGCGATCTGATGAGTGAAAATTCCATAAATGAAAGCTTTCAAAAGCAGATCGTCTTTGCCAGAGTTCTTATACTGCTTCACAAGCTGAGCTAAAAATGGTGGCCAATGAGATTCTTCTGCAGCTTCTGACTTGCCTAGGCAATTATAAAATGCATCCGGATGAAAAGCTCCTGCTAGCAAAGCCCCATGAAGGCCACGGACATCGTCAGGTAAATAAGAAAGAACCCTTGACAATATTGTCAAATGTACTGCAATTCCTGCACACTCCACTAGTGAGATAATGCAACAAATGCACAGGAAAATCAACATCCCTGCCTGATATTGTGTTATCGATCAAGATAAAAATTGTAGACCCGTCTATCGACGAATCCGCCCTCATTTGACACAATAAACATTATTCAAGTATAAATCGCAAGTTAAAAGAATAAGATACCACCTTGAACGCGAACTAGAGTTTCGTGCTATATGATCAAAATAGGTTGATGATAATTGTGCTTTCCAAATGGCTATTGGGAACTTGTGGTATCACATGCTTCATATCGTTAATGATATCTCTGATAGCAATTTGTCTTCAGACGATGAACTACAGGAAGCCCTTTGAACAGAGATTGATAGTACGCATACTGTTGATTGTACCTCTATTTTCGTTTACATGTTATCTTTCTCTCGTTTTTCCTAAAGGCGCGAGCTATATCGAACCCCTGAGAGAGTTTTATGAGGCTTTCGTCATATACACATTTTACAAACTTTTGGTTTTGATGCTAGGAGGCGAACGCCAAATAATCCAAAATTCCATCAATAAGCCGAAAACCAATCACCCATTTCCCGCAAATCTTATACTACCACCTGTCGACTTTTCAAGGCCTCCTCAATTCCTATTTGTCAAAAGATGTATACTCCAATACGTTTGGATGAAATTGCTATTGTACCTCATTATAGCTGTTGGTTACATTTTGGGCATTTACAAGAGCACCAACATATCATGGAGCAGTCTCTATGTCTGGGTTGGGATAGTCTACAACTTTAGTGTCACACTGTCGTTATATTACCTAGCTATGTTCTGGAAATGTCTTTACGAAGACCTGAGAAAGTTCAACCCTTGGGGTAAATTTCTATGCGTGAAGCTGATAATATTTGCTTCTTACTGGCAAGGGCTAGTGATAGGTATTTTGAATTGGTTGGGAATACTAGAGCCTGAAAACCCCGATTCAAGTTCCAAAGCTTTAACGGGGAACCAAATTCAAAATGCTTTATTATGCTTGGAGATGATTTTCTTTTCGATTCTACATTGGAAATCATTCCCTTATACTGATTTTACGAACAAATATTATGGAGATGCTGCCAGATTCTCCACAATTGCTGCTCTAAAAGATTGGCTATGTTGGGGAGATTTGATTTGGGACATCAAGATGACAACTCTCTATGGTGATACGTACAACTTCAGGAATTTTGATTCTGTTGACGATAATAATATTTACAAGAACTCGGCTAGTTTCAATGACAGAATTTACGAAGGATTACGTTACACTTCCAATGGAAGGAAGTATTGGCTTCCCGATCAACATAAGGATAAAAGGAAGAGCAGAACTGGGTCTTCTGGGTCTTCCTCAAAGTCCACTAGAGGTCAATCAATTACAATAGATCAAAATACACCCTTGTTGGGTTTCAAGAAACAAAGATATCTTGAAAGCGTTTCGGAGGATCTTTCACATTCTGTTGAGGATGAAAGTCTGCAGTTTGATATCGATAATCTTGAATTTGTTAAAGATGAAGCCCTTTACAGATTCGTCAAAACAAAATATATTCCGGAAGAGAAAATCAACTATCCTGTACATTACGATTATGAATTGATTCAGAACTCGAGCAAGCTGAACAAACTCAAGTCCCGATTGGAACATCATCGGAATCCTCGGACAAGCACTCCCGCTTGAAGAGTCAAAGTGCCAACCATCTCGGATAGAACAACTCAGTCATCATTTACAACATGAAGAACTAAGCTACCATATATTGCCTACTATTTTGCTATTAGCTTTTTAAACATAAACTTATCATTTTATCTCTTTGTACCGTTTCAATTTTCTCGCTGAAGTTGATATTTATTTAACGTAAAAGATTATCTGCTGCGGAATCTAGTCAAAACTGCACCAAGGTGAATTGAGGGTTTTATTTTAGCTTGAAAGGTTAGCAATCTTGGTGCGGCTAGTAAAAAAGATACTTTGACACTAATCTGTCAAAATTGATCTGACTAAAATTTCCCCGCGAATTCAGTTGCTTGATGCAATTGTACATATTTCTATTGTCAGATATCACTCGCATCAAGTTTAATGAGTGTTGAACGACCTTTTGATTTGAACCTTTGTTGCCATAATGATTTCTTAAAACTCCTTCGACTAATTAAGGATCTCAAAAGACTTTTATCTTATTATTTCCTTTTCGCCTACTAATCAACTCTGGGTTTTAAACTTAATAATTGCTGATTGATTCGAAACAAAGTTCTTCTACTCTTCGATGGATAATAGGAATGATTCACCTGGCGCACAAACATCACCGCGCATAACAAATCCACAATTGAATAAGCCTATCACTGTCAACAAGCATACACTTCCAAATCGACTTCCTTCAACTTCTGATTCATCTTTTATCGAGCCGCAATTCGTAACTAGCCCAAAAATTCCTCCATCCTCTGCCACCTTTAACAACATGAGTCCTAAATCAACAAACATTCCCATGATTAAAGGTGATCTCAACCCTCATTCATCTATTTCGTCAACAGGCTCCTCATCCAGATCACGAAGATCGTCCATGAGTGGCGGTTTCCTAACTTCTGAAAATTTAATCGATGTTATGGAGAAGGAGCAGGAAGGAATTGTACTGAAATTAATGAAAGAAATCCAAATACTCAAAGATGAGAATCTTCAGTTGAAACAACAGCTATCAAAGTATATCCCGGGTTCAGCAGCAACCTCAAATTTGTCCGTTTCAAACTCTCCGTCGCTGAGTAGGTCTTCCAGCCAAAGGAGATCGACCATAGCGGGCTCTGTGGCTAGTGCTAAAAGACTGCCAAGTGTGTCAGCTACTGGATTGTCAATGAACTCATTTTATGAGCCTCAGTCGGCAGAGAATGTTGATTTCAGAACCAACAAAACTCGCAAAAGGAGCGGAAATTCGCCTACTTTCGCAAATTACTCTTTAAATCCGGTTAACAGGCGAGCCAGTTTTAATGGCGACAGCATTATTGATGAAGTGTCGCCCTTGTATATCCCTGGAGAAGGGGCAAAAGATGCGGTTCAGAAGGCAGATCCGAGCACTATAACCCAAGCAAGATAATTTATATCTGTTGCATATAAGATACGGCGTTTAAGCCAGTGTTAATTTTACAGTTACGAAGCGTCAAAACAATCTTCAAACACAATCTTCTTTACAAACAGTACTCAAAACATAAGCTACTATCAATTCAGAGCCCTACAATGAAAGTGAACTCCTTGGTGCTACTCTCGACATTAGCCGCTTTCCGGATGGATTCCACATTTGCGGCTCCCCTGGAATCGGATAGCGTTGAGATTCGTACCAATAACTTTGCCGAGCTATCGTCGGTCAATGTCTCAATGATGGCCTCAACTCCGTTTCCCAAATGGCTCTCTGATTTCACTGGTTTGAACGAATGGCCAGGTGCTGATCCACCATATATTCCTTTGGATTTTATTGATCTGAACTCGCTCCCAAAAATTCCTGCACGTGCAGCAGGTACATGTCCACCTGATCGATCAACATGCTCATTCGATTGCTATAAATGTATTTCTTTTGATGACGCATACACTTGTCCCGTGCTGTCTCAAACATTTGATGATGGCCCTTCAGCTTCAACTCCACGCCTTCTTGCAGGGTTGAAACACAAGACCACTTTTTTCACGATCGGTATGAACGTGGTTCGTTATCCAGAGATCTACAACTCTATTAAAGAGAAAGGGCATTTACTTGGCTGTCACACATGGTCTCATAAGTTTCTACCAAGTCTCACTAACGAACAAATCATCGCCCAATTTCAGTGGTCGATCTGGGCTATGAATGCTACTGGTTCACATCTGCCCAAGTGGTATAGACCGCCATATGGAGGGCTTGACGATAGAGTTAGACAGATTGCTAGGGCATTCGGTATGCAGGCAGTGTTGTGGGATCATGATACATTCGATTGGAAAATGGAGACACTCCCGCCATCAAAAACTTACAATCAGATCTACAGTGACGTTAAACAATGGAAAGCTCAAGGTAATGGACTCATTTTGGAGCATGATGCATACACCTCAACAGTCAATGCAGGACTCGAGATCAGCAAGATCATTGGTAGCAACCAAATGACAGTTGCACAATGCGTCGACAGTATTGACTACATAAAAACTTTCGATTGATCAAGCTTACTATGTCAGCTGTAAACAATTGTACTACTCGTATCCCTTAAGTTAATTATAATTATGTCAACCTTGGAGGAACTAATTATTTTTCCAAGTCAAGTTGAATCTTCCCTCAGGAACAACGTAGTTGTCCAAGTGCTCAATCACCTCTTCCGCAGTATTGGCAACTGCAACGATGCTGCTATTATTCTTGGAAATAAAGCCTGCCTCAACAGCAGTATTAAGAAATTTGATGAAATCGTCGTAAAATCCGTCAACGTTGAAAAGCACAACAGGCTTCTTATGAATGCCTAACTGTGACCAAGTTGTAACTTCCATGATCTCTTCTAATGTACCGAACCCACCTGGCATGGCAACAAATCCTCCATCAGCTTCCATACCCATCATTCTCTTTCTTGTGTGCATATCAGAAACAATTGTAGTTTTTCCATAACTATCATCTAGTGGGGTCTCCCCTTTGTGGTTGTCGACATCAGACTGTATTTTTTTATTGATCTCGTCTATTGAGTCGGTTCTTTCTTTGGTAACAAGCGCATCCGGGATGATTCCATGGACGTATCCATCCTTTGATGCCACTGATTTGGCGATCAATCCCATCAAGCCCGTGGTACCTCCACCGTAGACAAGTCCGTAATCCTTGGCAGCAAGCAAGTCTCCCAGCTCTGTTGCTGCTTTCGAGTAAGAAGCTTCTTTACCAAAGGATGAACCACAAAACACGCAAATAGTCTTCTTCGGAGTGACTGTCATCTTCAATTGTATAAATTTATATATCTTAGAACAAGAAAACGAAGAATATACCTTTTTATATGGCAGTCAAATCAATTAAAGTCAATTCCCAAAAAGGAAAATAAGCTCGCCGGGGATTTTGAAGTGCACACCAATTCGCGCACAGTAAATTTGCAGGCGTTTTTTAGTATCCAAAAGTTAGCCGGATGTTTTTCGGTCCTTCCTGGTTAGGATAAAGTAGGTTGAAAAATCACCGGCTACAGACTTTTTTTGACCGGTCTTTATACAAAATAGGAAATGACACAAAAATGATAAGATAACCGATCATATACAAGGATCAAATCTCTTGGAGTACTACTCGAAAGCAGAATCACGTACAAATCTATCAATCATCTGTTCGAAAGCAGCAGTAAAAGTCAATCCAACCACCATTTCCCAGTTACCAACATCTTTGTTGAAGTAATCGTTTTTGTCATAAACAGTTATCCAACCGATTTTGTAGTCATTAGGAGAGTCGTCTTGAGGATGTCTTTGCAATAATCCATCTCTGGCAAAATAGTATGATCTATCAGTTGCACCATCATGGTCATCATCCAAATTTAAAGCTTCGAGGTTATCTCCTGCTTCCTCGCGATAGGAGTGGAACGAATCACCTTTGGAAAGGACTTTTTTAGTTATTTTAGCCTTGATATCTCTTTCACATGGACGGAATAATCCAAGCACCGAATTGTGCCACGAAGGTCCACTGATCTTATCGTCAATAAAATACATCGATCCCTCTTTTGAAAGCTTAATACCATCGATCTTATTCCTGAATAGGATGGATGACTTCTTCTCCTTCAAAGAGCACACTCTGAGATTCTTGAATCGATAGCAAGTATCCATAGTCATTCCATTTTGTGATATTGAATTTCCTTTGTTTATGAACTTAGTGACAGTACTTTGGGTCTCCGATCCTTGGTGCAACAATTCACCATGTTCATCAATTTCGGGTTTAGGAACATTGATTTCAAGACCACCGCCTTCCGAGATAGATTTTTTTGTCACTGTAAACCTCACCGAGGGCCCAACCAAATGCTGGCCATTTTCTACTATTCGCTCTGGGTATTTTTGTTTCTCAAAAGATAGGCGAAAAGTGTTATTAGAAGCTGATGAATAAACTCGAGATTCGCTATCTTGAAGTGAAATATGCACATAATATCCCGGCGCAGACCTGATGAACTTGTGTTTATTGTCGGGGTTAGTAGTCAAATAAAACTCATTTGTGCTGATTTGAAGTATGTGATATTTCCAAAACTTTTGTGCATTTGCTGGTTGTACTTGTGCCTCAGAGTTTTCTGTATAGTGTAGAAAGTCCATAGTAGCAGGAGCGGGTGAAGAAGACCCGTATTTTTGATACCTCTACGGATTTTTTTTGAGGTTCAGCTTGAAATTTTTATCAATCGAATTTTGATGGTTGCGTGCTGTAGAGGCAGAGTTTGCTAATAATATGCAAATTTATATCATCGAAATCCACTTTCTTTATTCATAGTCACCTGTTGAGGCAGATTTGACGAGAAAAATAGCTACGACTTATCAAGTATTCAAGACTCATTTTATATTGCACAGAACAAATCAAGTATTTAGATATTATGCATCAAGTGATATGAAACCTCATATTTTTGGGTTAGCAAAAGACCAAAACCCAGTTCATCGTCAAAAACATAACTAAAATAGTTATGCTTCGGTGTCAGAGAGAATCTCTTCAGGCTTCCCTCTGGATGATTTTATCTGATTATCTGCATCTTCGAAAACGTATAATCTAGCACTACGATCTGTAGCCACTTTTGTTGTATCTTTCATCCCATTAGTTCTTCTATGATGATAGCCCTCAAACGCTTCCCATGCGAATTTTCCAGATCTTTCGACATTGTAGGATATTGAATTCTTTGCAAGCCACCTTACATTCCACGAATCATAAGGTTCTCCATCAAACATTGACAAAACAATCCTCTTTTTGCCCTTGGGTATTCCTTCTGTATCTAAGACATCATATCCCGAAAGTGTGGAGTCCCGTGACTGCAAAGAACCACTTCTTTTCAGCTCACTCGCCTCGAGAACCTCAAATATCTGTTTACAGCTTTTGAAAAACTCATCAATTAGTTTCTGATGATCCTTGATATTCCTCAAAACATCCTTGATTCCTTTTCCAGTGTGGGGGAAATTGAAAACGATATAGTCAAATTTAGTTGTCTTGATCATTGACAAATTTCGGCTTGCATGCTTTTTGATGTTGGTGCTCAAATGCAAAGATGGCACTAGCCTAGTAGCATCAATTTCAAACAATACATGAACTCCCATGGACTTTAAAGCGTCTATATTATGCATTGCATGTGGATACTTTTGAAAAAGTTGATTTTCCGAGTCAAGACAAGTAGCCCAAACACGATGAGGAGAAACATATCCACATTTCAATATACTCAAAGCAAAAGAAAAATCGCCCTCCCCTACTAGTAAAATATCGTCATCTTTTCCGAAAGGGATGAATGGTCCAACTGTATTTTGTTGGGAGCTCTTATTGAAGTTCTTGGATTTAAAGGCATTGCGTTCATTTTTTTTGCTAGCGTTATCTATTACCTTTTTGATTTCTGTATTATGTTGATAGCGAGCTAGGGCTGAGGCTAGTCTCCCTTTTCTGTTATACACTGACCGACTAGATTTGGAAGGTTTTTTCTTCATGCATCAACTCAATTATTTTAAATTTAAAATTTTACAGAAAACTAAAACCATCAGTAACGTAACCCTGGTGTTTGAATTTCGGGATGTTGAGCGCATTATGTAGGATAGACCTTTGTCAGTTGATCTCTTCGGAATGTTTCACCCGTCACAGGATCGACTATTGTATAGTTATCAAGCAAGCGTACCAACTCGTCATCCTCAGAATGAATAGCTTCGTGGCTGGTATCACTATCCAAAATTCCATGTGTATGCTTTTTCGCATCTGGCTCCATGATGCGATTTATACCTTGCGATTTCGCCATAAGTCGCTCGTATTGGTATATGTTTCCATTGGGCAGTAGAATCGGATTTTCGTAAATATTAGATTTAACCTGATGCGAGAATGGTAAACCTTCTGCAAGTTCGTGAAGGTCTATTGAGCATATTGGGCATTCATTTTGCAGTGGGCATGATGTTCTTTCAGGTCTCTCTTCTCCTAAATATTTAGAAAAATCAATAGCTTCCTCTATCTGACGTGAATGGGAGGACGAATGAAAGCACGATTTGGTTTTGAGGGCAGTAGAACCTATACTCAGAAATAGGAGCAACTCTGGGTCTTGCTCAATGCCATACAACAGATTGAAATTGTATAAGAAGAAGTCAGCCAGTTTGACCCATTTCGACTTATCCAATAATTCTTCTATTGTGGAAACGTTTTTCCTGATCTGAGTGATCATGCGTGAGCTTTGATTATAAAAGAATGAAGCACCATTCAGTTCTTTTTGCGAAGATAATTCAGAAACATCTTTTAAAGTTTTATCATTCCAGCAGATTAATGCGGCTCCCGACGCAATCTTGTCGAGGTTGACTTCGGAATTAATCTCTAAAAGGTTGATCAAGTGATTGTTAGCAACATTTAATGCCATAGAAACTTCACCCACCTTGATGTATTCAATGAACTCCTGAAAATATGTCTCAAACTCCAAACAACATCTCATGCCATTCGGATCTTGAAGCATTCTCAGGCTTTTCTTGTTTTCGGAACACCAATTGATTAAAATCTGTAGATTTTTCTTATTTTTGATTTCATTGTATATCCCAATACCTTGCAGAATAACGTCGTAGTCAACAAGCTTTTCCAGAGACAACTTTCGAGCTAACGCAAGACCTGCATTTTCGGCTTGACAATATTCAACTTCAACTGATGAGGTTTTCAAAAGAAAATCTATCACAAGAAGATTGATTTCCTCTTTGTATATGGATGCAAACTTTTCGCTGGTAATCTTGGTCGATGCGCTTGTCTTATCGGAATTATGCAAACTATAAATATAATCCAACCTCACAAGTCTAGTCTGCAATCTTGAGATAAAATCATTGTGCAAATCAACTTTTGCAGCCAGCAGTTCATTAAATTGTTCTTGTCGGTTAATCATTTCTTGAGCAGACAAGAGTTTGTCCTGTTTTGAAGGAGCATTGGCAATAAGCTGCAGTTGCGAATTACATTCAATTTTGCGTCTTTCAACCAGCTTTTGGATGTTTTTGAAATTCTTCTTGATAACCTCAATTGGTGTCCGAAATTGTGACTTTTTGAGCTGCAGGTGAAAGTCCGCTGAGTCCATTGTGTCACACATTCAAATCAGTAATTCAAATTCTTGTATCAGTAGGATGAATTTCCTATTTATCTCCTCGATTACGTAACATTTTCAATTGCACCTGCAATCTCATTCAAAAGTGCAAATAACACTCTACAAGCGATCAATGCTCTATACAGTAAGTATATGTATTGATGTTCTAATAAGTGAGTAATCTATTCAAGCTTGGAGTTTCGACAGAATTGCGTCAGTGAATTCAGTGGTTGTAGCCTTACCACCAATGTCAGAAGTGACAGTCTTACCCTCAGCCAAAACGTCATAAGTTGCCTTGGAGATTCTATCAGCATATGAATCCAGACCAAGATGTCTCAACATCATTGTTGAAGACAAAATCATACCAGTTGGGTTGGCAAGGTTTTTATCCTTGATGTCCAAACCAACATGTCTACAACCTGGCTCAAAGACAGCATGCTCCCTACCAAAGTTAGCACCTGGAACCAAACCAGGACCTCCGATAAGAGCTGCACCAATGTTAGACAAGATGGAACCGTAAAGGTTAGGTGTGACCATGACATCAAATTGTTGAGGATAAGAAACAGCTTGCATGGATGCGTTATCAACGATCATATCCTTAACCTCAACTCCAGGATACTCAGAGGCACCAACTTCCTTAACAGTACTTCTGAAAAGGCCATCACCCAGCTTCATGATATTGGCTTTGTGAATAGCAGTAACCAATTTTCTATCATTTTTGATAGCAAAGTCAAAAGCAAAACGAGCAATACGCTCTGTTTTATACTTAGTCATAATTTTCAGAGATTCAACAACTCCGGGAACGGATTGGTGTTCAAGTCCTGAATACTCACCTTCGGTGTTTTCTCTCACCAGAACAAAATCGATGTCTTGCAATTTAGCAGGGACTCCAGGGATGTTTTTTATCAAAACCAAAGAAGCATAAATGTCTAATTCCTTTCTCAGCGCGACATTCAACGATTTAGCAAAAGGAGAGTTAGGAGTATAAGTGATACCCTTCAAACCCACTTTGTTTCTTTTCAAAGAAAGAACAGCCTCATCAATTTGAGAAGCAGAACCGGAGACACCAGACAGCTCAACAGTTTCCCATTCGATTGGGACATTTTCAGCAGAGAAAATGGTTTTCACCGAGTCTGTAATTTCCTTACCGATTCCGTCACCTGGAATCAAGGTAACTATGTACTTTCCTCCGTACTTCTTAGGGAGAAAGTTTTCGCTCACTGCTGTTGCAAGAGATCTTCTACCCGAACTTCCAACGAAATGGCTTTTAACAATCTTCGACAACATAACTGCAGAGAATCGATTGAAAATAATAATTGTTCAAATTGAAGTTATATATTTCAGATAATTAATGATCACTTTCAAAACTAGTTAGACATTCAGTATGCCCCGTAAATTTTTGACCGCCTACGTACCCGCTCCCGTACAAAACTCGCGGCGTCGTTAGTTTTCTCGTGGTGGTACTGAGAGAAATTCCGAAGTCGAGTCCGCGATTTTGCACTTACACGACTAAATTTACTACACCAGTAACCGAATTCGGAGAAAGTCCAATTAGGTCATGTGTCATTTATCACGTGTCTAAGTTACCTTCTTTTACCAGAGTGCAATCATGGTTTGGTGATAGTCCAATGAACTAGGGCGCCTAACGTATTGATTTTTATGCAAGTCATTTACTATGTGGTTACCACTCAATATTCATATCCCCAAAAGGTTTGCTCGTCTCCAGTTCTGTTGCTAAGCCTTTTATAATGGCCTTGTTCAAAAACTGACTCAGTAATTCAAGCTTCTGGGCTGTATTTTTTCTCTCATATGAATCCTTCTTCGAAGTTTCAACACATGATTGAAGTTCCGCTGCGCTGTTTATCGATTTTGATCTTTCTCGAGCGTTTCGAGATTCGGGTATTAAATAGAAGAACAGAAATTCTAAAACTTTCACTTGGACTTCTTTCCAAGTAGAGGCGACAGATGAATCCACACATTTATGAGTCAATAGATTGCACATATATCTTGGTCCATCAAGCTTTTCAAAAATTCTTAAATTTGGTACACTCCTGACCAAACAGCTCACCAACGCAGGTATTACACATTCTATCACTTGGGGAGGTGTCCCTGAGTTTAGTAACATTATCAATAACCACATTTTGGACTCGTAGGTCATGTACTTGCGCGAACTTGGATGCAACAAGAAGCATCCTTGAATGACCTTGAGAAGCACCAGGAGAGTTTCCGTTTCAGCATCTTTGTCAATTGTAGGTAACAAAGCCAGCAGATTTATAACTATATTGAGTTCGGGTCTATCTTGTGATTGGAGAAATTCCCCAAATATGAGATCATCTGTTTTTGGAAGTTTCCATCTCCGTTGCAAATTCCTATCTTTCTGGGTCGAGTATACAACCTTCTGGAATTTCATCATTCCATTCTCGTGTGTTCGACCATTTGGAGCATTCTCTGATAGATACGTGTGCTCAATACGATCTTTGTACTTATTGGCGCATAACTTTCCCAACAAAGAATCGAGCTTTAGCAATCCACGTAATCTGTGTTCATTTTGAAGAGAATTACAGTCAATTAACGCAATTCTCAAATATTCAATCGTAAAATTCATGGCATCGTTACTTATCATTGCCATAAAGTGACTTAAGTTTGTTTGACTTCAAATAGAAAGCTATTGCATGCAAGTGCAGACCAGTAGGCATAAAAACCTAATTTAATATTGGAGTTGATTTTCTTAGGAAAGAGAGTTCGAGTTTTCAAGCAGTAGTAGAAGGATAGATCGCTCAAATTATCTTGCAAATATGATTATATTGTAGCACACAAAATATGTTGATGGAAATCCAAAATTTAGACTCTTGAGCGATGAAATTGCTCGTGTTCTAAATCAGATCGACAAAGGAAGTCAATTAACCCTTCATCTCAGGAATTAAAAACATGATTAGTTAAGAAAAGCTTTAGTCGGATTAGGTAATATGATTGGTGTTAAATCAACAATATGAACCTATGGACATTGATTAATCAGAAACATTCAGCGTCAGGTATTATGATCTTTTTTTCATTCGATCTACAAGTAGCTAGAGAACCAAGGAAAATGTCGTTTAGAGAGAATAAGTCAGTACGATCATAGCTTATATCCTCAGTAGACGACATTAAACAAGGCCAATATCTACCCGCCCAGATACAAAGATCTTGTTAGAGCGGATATACATCTGTTTATTAAGACCAACAGTTATCTGGCATGGAGACATTGTTACTATCGATACATCGCCGACAGAGCATAACATAAATCATTTAACCAGCTGATATGAAATCACCCAATTTCTTCATGATCTGCTAATCAGTTCCCAGCGTAGTCGCATCCAATCGTAACTCATGTCAGTGAGAGCAGCACTGAGTTAATGTGGGATGCCTCCTACCTAGGTCAGATTGAATTATTTCAAAGTGAAACAAAACAAGTACTGGGATCTTATAGTTGAAATGTATACATTGCGTTCGCTTGATTTCACTGATAAGGCCAATGCTGTCCTAATATTCCTGTTAACAGGTATCAGGTTACGGAAACCAAAGAGCACAGTATTTTAAATGACTTGGCCATCTATTGCAATCACTATTGTAGCCTGTGTTGTCATCATCTTATGTAATGTGCTTTTTTGCTAAGTTTTGCGTACCAAAAAAATAATATCTGTTCTTTAAGATTACGTTAGTGTCTAACTTATTCTGTTGCGAATATTATCGAGAATCAAACTTCGTTGGAGGCTACAAACTTTGTTTCAGGCGAGATTGCACGGTCAAAATTGGGGGCTTTTAGCTTCGAAGTTATTTTGAAAGTACTTGATAGAAAGTAAACGGGACTAGTTGCCAAAGTGTTTAAGCAGACAGGCCGATTTTGAAGCGTTGCTTTTTGTATGGCATAGAAATCTCATACGTTCTTTACTTTCATTCTCTAGGCTTTGGTCATGACTTTTGCTTGTTTAGATGACTTATGGGCTAGCAGCAAAAATTCAGGAGATACTTACAAAACCTTTAGTCAAAGCAGAATACTTTTAGGTTGTTTGGTCGGGATACTATCTTCAGCTTTCCAGTCAATTGGTTTGATACTTCAGAGGAAATCGCATCTCATCCATGAGCCGAGCGATGGATTTGGTAAAAAGCCTTCCCCTTACAAAAGATCACTTTGGCATGTTGGGTTTTTTATGTTTATCACATCGAACATATTTGGTTCTAGCATTCAGCTATCAACTCTCCCGCTAATTATTCTGAGTCCACTTCAGTCCATTGGACTGGTATTCAACACCATCTTCAATTCACTCATCCTGCATGAAAGTTTTACGTCTAACTCATTTTACGGTACCATACTTGTAGGATTCGGTGCTTTTCTGATTGCTTTGTTTGGGGGTAGTGTTGAAGAACCAGAGTATGACTTTGGGGAGTTTTTGGTTCTGCTCCGCAAGAAGGAGTTCACCCTATGGTTGGGGTTCCAGTTTGGCTTTCTGTTTTTGGTTCTCTCGTGGATTTCTATCTCAAAGTTCGAGATTCAGCATCGCAGTTCACCAGAGGATCAAGCTGTTGGCTCTCAATGGATAGAGTTTTTGAACATTAGGATGCAAGACGATTTGAGTATTCACTCAAGACAACTTTCCAATCCAGTTTCAAGCTTTGCACGGCTCTGTAACCAATTGAGAATCTTTCAGTTGAAATGTGCATCAAGATTTCTTAGAGGTGTCAAGGCTACTTACGATACCTTTTTCTCACATTCTTCGTTTGCATTAAAGACTGTGCAAGGAATATTGTATGGAGTTTCTTCAGGCATGTTATCAGCTCAGTCACTTTTGTTGGCAAAATCAGCGATGGAGGTTGCTATACTCACATTTACCAATCGAAGTTTAAAACAACTCAATAATAGTGTTGCCTATACCCTAGTGATGGTATTCCTAATTCTATGCCTGTCGCAACTCTTCCTCCTGAATCAGGGACTGAAATTCATAAGCACCTCGGTATTGTATCCTTTGGTTTTTTGTGTTTACAATATTTCCAGCATTGCCAACGGTTTGACATTTTATGGACAATGGTCCGAGTTTTTTGGTATAGCAGGACTGCTTGTGTGGTTTGGTACGATGCTTGTTGTATCTGGAGTCTTCATCTTGAGCAACTCTGCAAACATCGAACCCAATGAAGATCACGTGGGGAATGTTGCTCCTAAGGCTTCCATTAATACACCACTTGCCAATAACACGTTTTCTAATTTCCAGAGCACTAATCGAACTACACCTCAACGAAAAGTGAGTCGAAGACTCTCATCTAAAGAAGGGATGATCTCTTCAATGTTCTCGTTAACAGATCCAACAGATCCAGAAAGTCCTTACTACGAACCTGCTTGTGCAAATTCATCACCTTCTGTAAGCTCGAACAAATCTCTTCAAGCAGATTTGATAAGACCCATGATCAAGAAAACCGGTGAAAATTTCAACAATGCCGGTCGCAAAGTTTCAGTATTTCTGAAAAAATCAATCGA
Source organism: Ogataea thermomethanolica (assembly GCA_030674565.1). Taxonomy (NCBI): domain Eukaryota; kingdom Fungi; phylum Ascomycota; class Pichiomycetes; order Pichiales; family Pichiaceae; genus Ogataea; species Ogataea thermomethanolica. Next base: position 246,456 of record JAKTYW010000006.1, read on the forward strand.
CAGTATAGGCAGCCCTGCTCTTGGAATATCATCTCCCAGTGGAACTAATAAGGAACAATTCCATAATGTTCACGAAGTGGCGGGAGATACAAGTTTTGAGAATTATTCCACTGAGTACGTTTCTTTTGGTGTTCCTAGAGAGATGGCATCAAGTGGCCAGGGAATAGGGAAGGCAATTTTTGACAACAGAGTTCACTCGGTGGTTAGAAAAAATGAGGTCAATCTAAGTGATCTACCAGATTCACCAGACTATGATCGTAGTTTTCACAACTTGGAAGCCTCAGGAAAGTCTGAAAAACCTGCAACTTACGTGCTAAATGATGGTCGCCATTTATCCACGTCGCATAACAAGGACGCGACAACTCTTACATCTAAAATCCCTTTGAAATTACAAGAACAGGATTTTGATGACTACAACCCTCACAATTCATTCAACTTTTCGCTGAATAACACGATTGATGAAATTCAACATCAACTCAACGATAGTTTGCAGCAGCCATTATCGAATGGTGAGGATTTAAGAGTGTCTACGACAAGATCCCATTCTCAGTCGAGAGTAGGTGACGTCCAATTTTCAGTGATAGGTGGAGGTAATTCCCAAGGTATTACAGGAGGCAACAACAAAAGCATAAACTTATTGCAAAGTCAGAGTACAAATCAATTCAACAGTGGGTCTCCTAAAGAAAGGTCGATTTCCAAAAAGCGTGTATTTTCATACGAGCAAAGGATGCTATACGATGAACTTCGAAAAACTTCGGACTTCGACAACCCTTGTTGAACTATATCATTCTAAACGTCAGCTCCGGCTTGATCTTCAGGAACAACGAAGGCTCCAGCCAAGGAAAGGGCAGGCTCATTTATGTTGTGATGCTGATAACTAAGAACCCCGACACCTCCTGCATCAAGGATAACCTGGGGATTATAATTAATATCCCTACCTAGCCAGCGAGCAACAAAACACCTCAATATGTGGCCATGAGCCACAACCATTACATCGCACGACTCTCCAGATTCGAAAGCTTTCATATGATAATCACGAATTCGTTTTATAACAGCATCCACTCTTTTTGTAACATCTTCGTAATTCTCTCCATTCTCACAGCCTTTTGACCAAATCTCCCATTCTCTTCCCAGGCCTCTCTTCTCACGCAATTCTATGATTTCAGCAGTCTTCAGTCCTTCATAATCACCGTAATCCCATTCCCTGATGTCATCGTCCACTCTGACGTCGATGGCATTTTTCTCAGCAGCTGGAAGCGATTCCAAGAGAAGCTCACAAGTATGAAGAGCCCTTCTTCGTGGAGAGCAAAATATAGCTTTTAACTCTAGAGGCTGGATTAAATTGACTGGTCCTGATCCTATTAAAGCGGCTCCAGTTGCTCTCATTTGTTTGATTCCGAAATCAGTTAGATCAAGGTCTGTTACAGAAGTGTATTGCCCTGACTTGGACCATTCTGTTTGTCTGTAATGATTAGAATATGTTTATCATTGTTGTAATACACTTACCCGTGACGAACAACTATACATCTTGGGGTTTTACCGTGCGAACTCATATGAATATTCCTCTTCCAATCGGACATTTTTGGAACACGCGGAGATTTAGTCACTCCGTATACTGCCAATATTATATATGGGTTTGTAAAGGGTGTTCATCCAATCAAAACTTATTACAGCTGGCACGTCTACATTCAAACAGTATCGAGCTCTCGTCAAGTTGCTCATTATTTGCGAGCATGCAGCAAAACTAGAGGACCTATGGGTTACGCTGATAGATGTTAGTAAATACTAATCCGCAAAATTTAAAAAAAGAAGTTATATAAATATAATAGTTATCGATATAGCTACGCGATAGATTTAATTGATTTTTCATATTATCGTATGTAAAGGGGATAAATCTATATGAACTAGTAGGTATTATCTGGGAAAATGACAATATCCCCCAACTCAATTGTTATAATCACATTATTTGAAATCATAGCAGGAGATGAAGCCTGACACTGAGGCAACTTGGGCTTTCCATCTCGCATCAGTTACATATTAGTCTCTTCCTACCTTGTGCTATTCTAGCTTTCCAATTGGGTCTGAGGTTTGCTGCGTACACTGAGTTCAGACGATCTTCATCTCTTTCATCAATGGTCTTCAACAAATCCAAGAATGAAATACTCGGAGGCTTATTAGCCAATTACTTTCCTTCAATTTGATCATCTTCTAGAACTGGGACGGAGGAGAGTACAGCGCAAGCTTCATGATCAAGCTCATGAATTTGAGATCTAAGTAGAGCCCTTTTAGTTCGTAAGATCAATCTTTGGCAGCTTTGGGCGAGTGTCTGATCTTTTTTCTAATGTAAACTTCAAAGATCTTAAAATTGCCAAAGATCGGTTAATGTTCTCTAGAAAGTATGTGTCTAATTTGTGAAAGGTGATGCTCTTTAGGACCGTGGGATCAATCGTGCGCATAATTAGAAAGTTTGAAATTTTACCCTAGACCAGTAGGAGGGAAAGAATTTAAATACCTCTCCCAGAACAAAAGCCGTCCAGTTTCATAATGAAATGTGAGAATCTCATGACCTGCTAGTCTAAGATATTCCTCAAATCTGCTATTCCATTGAGGATAGTTATCAGTTGACCTTAATTTCACTTCATCTGAATGAATTTTTTATCAAGAACGATCACACAAGGCTCATAACCATGGGAACAACAGTACTTCCTTCAGTAAACATATTCTTAATGTTGAAAGACTAGATATGCAGATATGATCAATAATATATGGGACTGAAATCTATTGGGCTGCTGATCAATTCCACAGCTGAAATCATCCCCTATTTTAAATAATATCTGGACATATGTAAGTTTCACGCACATCCTTGCATGAGAGTACATGATATATGCAACTTTTATGCAAGGATGTCATGACAGTGTTCTGATTACCATCTGAACACTTTGATAAGTGCTAAAGAATAACTATGTTGAAATGTCATCTTTGCTCCTAAAATTTCTCAAAAATCCTACAATGGTGCAAAACTCCTTTGAGTGTAGTATCTTAACTTTGGCACTTGTTTCCAAAAGTTTGATTGAGCCTCCAATTATTTCTAACGAGAAATATTTGAAAATTCTGGAACGAGCGCCTTTCTTAATAACGACCTGAATGAAGAGATCTACATGTACTTACTCCCTGGTTCCATTACTGCAGTCTCCGAACACAAAGTCTGCCGTCTTCACAAAAGTCTCTACAGTCACAAACATCCTCCTCTCTGCTGGAATCTCAAAATAGATGCTGTTTTCTTTCATTCAGATTTCATTCGCATTCAGAGTAAACCTAGTTCTTGTCTAACAACATCCACCTCTTGACTCTACGTCAGTCTTTATGTATTTTTCTTTTTCTCCGTCGCGCCTCAATGGTATCAAGTAACATTTCTCTCATCAATTGATTATGAAAAATCGTAGTCCAGCACGCCAGTAAACTGACTTTGATATCTTTTCATTTGTCATTTGCGTCTGTCTCGGCTTCCCTCCAACACTTACTTCAACAATTTTCCTCTCTAATATGGTCTTGCAGAATGCAATCCTGTGTCCAGTCCATGTGATCAAATCTTCTGGGATCTGATTTACAATCCACCGTTGCATCCACCTGAATCCTGAAGCATGGTAGAGCGATTGTTATTTACCGAAAATGTACCAAGAATGGACTTATATAATGCTGTATCAAAGCTGAGTCGTTAATTGAAGGATCACAAAAAGTTTCATTTCAAGGTGACCAAGCATGCTCTCAAATACTTGAAAGGCAGTTCAACTTTTGGATTTACCTACTTTCTTGAAAAAATCTATAGTTTGCAAGAATACTGTGATGCAAATTGGGAAGATGACATTGATAGGTCATCACCAACCACAAGACTCTGGCTGGTGCACCTATCACCAGAAATCACAAGAAACAGACCACTATTGCACTATCTACAACTGAAACGAAATAGATGGCTTTGAATGATGTACGCAAAGAGATGATGTGGCCAAATCAGTTTCTGATACGATCGACATTGTAACTAAACATGTAGGCATTTTAGGTAGTGATAATACTGGTTCTCTACCAAACTTCTAATAAGAAAAAAAGTTGAGGATGTTCGATCAAACTTCTAATAACAAATATCACCTCATAATCAGATAAACAGTTTCTATGACTAAGTGTTAGGACTATGGTAGAAAGTTGAGGTGCTAGTTTAAATATTATCACTTGGCTACATACATGAAAAGTACATGATAGATGCAATTGAATTTCAGCAGGGAGATGCATGAGATTCAGATATTACCATAAATAAGGTGAATAAACTATGTTTTGGGTATGGATAACTAGCAAACAGAGTCTGGTCTATACTAAACATATTTATTTATTTAGAAATTTAAGTCAACCCTAAGTCTGCTGAAAAACAATACCTCATCACTGCAACAAAATCCCTATGGCTTCTTTCTGACACCAGACAGTTAGTTATGTGAAAAAATATTCTCGAGCAAGAGTTTCCAATATGGAATAAGCTCAAGTAAGAAATAGAGTGGAATGTGTAACCTAGTTTGAATTAATTAAAAACTAGCAGTCTTCACTGCAATGTAGTAGGATTCGACCAAATGTTTGCTAACTTGCCGGCAGTCAGTCGTTAATTAATGAAACAGGTCTTCAAGGCATTTATTCAGAACTGATGTGAGGTTCTACTTTAATCTTTCTGAGTGTTCAACTATATTGCATTCTACGTTTTGGATACACTTCCATAATAGAAACAGGTAATTTAAAACCAACAGTAGAATACCAGCTTCCAATATGTTTCTTCTCATACTAGGGATATTGATGGGTGCAAAGACGTGGCTTTCGATGTTTAGCCTGCAAACTTTGAATCTCATTAAATGCTTAATTAGACGGAAAGCAAAGCTTCTCCAACATAGTAATAATGAAAGCAGTTCGATAAATCCTAACATTAATCTTTCTAGTGCTTCTCCAAACATCAAGTACATGTAATTGATTATATCAATCGTTTTTGATTCCATCATATTCACTCACTGATCAAAAATCGCATTGTCATCTACATGAAATAATCTATTAGAACCCTGTACCATTATATCAGGCTTCAAGAACGTTACCTTTCTATGTGAATTTTCGTATTAAAGTTACAAATAGAAAAATATACTTCAGTTCAAAATCGATTATGAATCTTACATACAAGACTCAAATTCATTTATAAAATTTGAATGAAATTAGTGCTGCCGAATTCAAAACATTGAATCCACGAGTCAAATGCTTGAATTTGAATGCCTCGAGCTCAGGATAAGAAAGTAGCCAATAACTACGACATGGAGTCAGCTTCTTTTTGATGAACCAAACAAGGAAGTTGACGAATGACTTCTTGGACGTGTGACTTACACTGAATTCAAGGATTGGTTTCAGCAAATTATCTTTGTAATCAACTTGCTAATACTCACATGAACAATTCAACCTTCTCTTTCTCACCTGTTTGAAGTTAAGCAATAACCCAGTCTGACCAAAGTTCAATAGGTGATTTTGATGTTAAATTCTAGTACAGGAACAAAAATAATGTTAGCAACCGCGAACTCGTGCCTAAAAATAGCTAAAGAAATGAAAGAAATGTGCAGATAATTTCTTAAGAGTCTTTTGTGATCATCTATGGAAAAGTTATTTTGGGCTTCTCTAAAAACAATGCTTGTACAAGTAGACACCCAAGATAAAAGGAATCTCAGTTAACTACTGGAAGAAGGTTGACCCACAAAGCTTTTTCCAGACAAAAGAAGCTCAACACTATTATGTTTCAGGGTTTTGTCTCTAACTAATTTCCCAACTCGAGACTTGATTTGAACACGTGAAGTCCATTGCAGCTCTTTTGTTTTTCTGACCTGTGATGACTTCCAAAACTACCTCTCTTTCAAAAAACAGAGACAGTCTATAAGATTGACTAACTTGATAGCTCTACTCATCGGACATCAACTGCTATGAACAGAAAATGCTCCTCAGTTTCGTACATTCATCATGACAGCAGGGCAAGCACTCTTGACAGGTCTCGGACATCAATTGGCATCTCACAGACATATTACAGTACCAAAAAATCGAAAACCAGCAAAAAATGCTATTGCATTCCTTATTTAATGGACGTCTTTAAACGATCAGATATAGAATAAATAGCGATTAAGATTGGTCGCTATAAAAAATATGAATAGATCAAATAAACATCAACCTTCAATTTCTGGCATATATGTGATTATATTGTTCCATCGTTGGTCTGAACTTCCTCCATTTTGTAGTTAATAATTTACTTCTTACCTCCTGTTAGTTTCCAAGTTATTACCCTTGTTCCTTTGAATATTACAGGAACTCTTTGTTTGTGTACAAGCTGTACGAGCATGAGAAAGAGCATTCTATCTGAAGAGTTCCATCAAGAAGCTCTTGATTGTTAAACAAGCCCTATCACTACTTTAACCTGAATTTTATCTTCATTAATCAAAGTATCTTGCTTGGAAGAGAAGATTCACTAACACACGAAGCTTTGTTACCTTCTATCTATCTAGTGGTAACCTATACTTGTTCCCCCGACGGGGTATTACAATTTTTGTTGAGTTACGCATTATTCGATAGTACATCTTTATCAACTATGTGCCGGGTCTTTGACCCATACAGTTTAAGGGGAGAGAAGGAGTTGATCGCCTGTTACTTTATCATCATTTTTGGGATCTAACATGCTCAATAGATTGGAAATCAAGGGAATTTAACAATTCAGCACCGGACTATTTATGAGTCACTTACACTACGGCACTAATGTTCACTGACTTTATTGATTGTGGAAAGACAGTCACTCTAATGAACATCAGAAATTTAATCAGAAATCATAACATAAATATCAATTCCAACCTAAAAAGGAGCAAAACACTCAAAGTCCTTGCTTACTACTGACATTCTTTGTCTAATATATGATGAGGGTAGACATAATCTTGATTTATTCTGTTGTAATGATAACAGCACTTCTTCTTCAGTGGACATGTTCTTGTTATACTTAAGAATAAAACAACTGAGTGCCAGTATGAGTGACTGGATTTAGTAGATAGTTATTCACCTAAAGTCTGAGATCACCTCCACTATTTATATTAACCATTAGGATCATCAATCGGAACGTATCCATCGGAAAATAACCATCGGAATGTATCTCTTGAAAATGTATCGGATAAGAAATACGCCTGCATATCCTATGCACGTCTCATAATCTATGTAGTCACGTGACTCTGCTAATAGACTAATATTCTCAACAGATTCCAACGGGTAATTACTTAACTATATTACTCGTAGAACTCAATATTCATAGTATCGTAACCCATACAGATCTTTTAAATAAATTTTTTCGAATCACTAATGTTGGGGCCCAAAGGAGTTAGATCATCAAGATATCAGAAAGAAAACCTGCAGCTGTTCGAAATTTACCCAAATTTTGTTAAAATCAAATTCTGTACTTATATAACATTGCCTCTTACACCAGAAGTATCCATTTATAATATTATCCGTGAAATACTTTCTAGCTGAGAAATCATAGTATCATGATAAACAAAGTTAGTCAAGTCGGCTATCTTCCTGATCTTCTCTGTCAAGCTCCATTTCTAAGCAGTAGGATTAGATAAAAAAGATGACTTAGAGAACATTATTTAATACAAACTCCTGGTTTCATATTGAGGAAAGCAGGCAACATGCTCACATATTCAGAAACAAAGTGCCCCAAGGCTGCTGCAGTGACTAAGTAAGAAAGACCAATAATAATTTGCATGTCAATATTAGCAGATAGATCTTATGCACCTTAGCCATAAGCTGCCTTTCCAAAACCTATTGCACTTGGGTGTCTTTTCTATAAGAACTCCTTCTATTACAGGTGCTGTGACGACCACACTCAGAGTCTGAAGATCTTGGCTGCCAAAGTACCAAATTTTACTTGCTATTCGAGATTCCAGTTATGCAGCAGGGTTTTCAATGCCGGAGGGGAAAAAAGGTTACGTTTAGTTCAGTCACTTTTATGTTTGTTCATTTTTCTTCAAATCAGATGTCGCAGGAAATGTGATACGCCTATTATAAGCTTTGGGCAGTGAAGGTATACCATTATTTGAGAGATGCTTCATGTCGAAATGTGTTATTTTGGAAGTCTTCTATTGAGATGCCATTCTGAACAAGTGTAGCGTCACACGATGCATGAAAATGAATATTATATGCAAATGAAACGTAGGGGGTGCCTGAGATTCAGAGATATTTAAGTATTATTCATATATCATTTTACATACGGTAGACTGTCCACGGCCTAAGAACGAAGAACTACCAACAAAAAGTTCATCCAACTATAACAGTGATATCTATTTACTAAGTCTATTTACAATTAATTAAGAGAATGTCCACTGAAGAACAAGTGCTTGCTGTTGTCAATGCAACACCTTCTAATTCCAACTTGGAGTGTTGTAACACTACTCCCAGAGTAATAGAAACTATTTCCAGTTGAAGGGACGCTGCCTTGTTCATGTATGTACATGTAAATGAATCAGATTGCAAATAATTAATAATCAGATGATGAAACTCTAGGATTAGCTCTAATGTGAACATTACTATTCAGATCATGTACTATTAGTTCTATTAGCATTTATCTTGCAAATTTTTGCTGAAATGAAGTACACCCAATTTTTGTTTCAAGTTAGAGCAATTCACATTGTTCTCAAGGCAACACAACAGATAGCTCTTGGAAATGAAGTGATACAGTGATTTGTGAAGAGAATTTGTAATGTTTTTGGCAAAATGCACTTGAAATTGTCAATGGTGGTGCAAGACAGTAGAATATCTTGAAGTAAGAAAACCTTTTCATTGTTCTCTTTTACCCTTCTCATATGAGGGGGGCCAGTTGGATCAGAGGCTTATTGATAACTCTTCATTGAAATCCAAAAACTGTAAAGGGAAAGAAATTCAAAGATTTGGTAAGCTGCATGTCACAATCATTACTTTCTGTATTATAATTTCTGTGTCATGGTTTCATCAGATCACCTTTTATTGATATCGTGGCAAATTCCATGGAAAGCACTTAACGGTGAAATGTAAAGGGCTCGACGACCTGACTTCGCTGACCTGCCCTTCATAAATGCAGACGAATTAAATTTGCAACCGTATTTGGAGATCAATCAGTCGAAACTAATTGATTATCCTTGTTTCTGCCTTGACTTGCATAAATCACGTTCAGTTTATGCATCATATCCTGTGTTGCTTTTTTACCTTTCTTTTCTAGGAGAGGGTGTTGAGAATGTTAGTCTAAGATCATGCGTCACGTGATTATATGCGTTAAAGGTGCATGGACCGTGTACAAGATATGCTGGGATACTATCAACTCTAAATGCCAAGAGTTATATCCCCAAAAGGATGCACACGTGGTTTTTAGAGTTGCATGTAAATAGGGGAGGTGATCTGGTAGTTTAAGTGAATAACTATCTATTAAATCCAGTGACCTTTATTAGCTATATTATATTATTTTAGCTTTTAGTACAATAAGAATATGTACACTGAAGAAGAAAAGCTGTTATCACTACAACAGAGGGCTGTAGCAGTAAATATTATATTAAAGCCTGATCAAGAAATTAAATTTAGTATAGTTTTGAGCCTTTGCTTTTTAAATATAATCCTTTATCTTCCAGAGCCGTTGTAAGCTCTATAACGCATCTTTCCAAAGAGAGATTTTTACACAAAAGCCGTTTTGATCAACCCTACTAATCAAATCTATACAATCTTCATCCATTCTGTTGTAATGATAGCAGCACTTGTTCTTCAGTGGACATGTTCTTATTGTACTTATGGTTAAACTAATTTAATATGGCTAATATAGGTGACTGGATTTAGTAGATAGTTATTCACTTAGACTCTCAGATCACCTCTACTATTTATATCAAAGACGCCTTAGATTGCTTATATTGAATAGGATGTGAGCCTTGGAATGATTCTCTGGGGAATGTATACTTGACAGTATGTCTGCATGTCCTATGCACGTCTTTTTCACTTTTAACGCATATACTCACGTGACTCTATAAATCATCCTAACATTCTCAACATATTCCCACTGATCTTGCAAAATGCGATGGCCTCACTAACGTCCTTTTCGGTGACAAACAAAGTCTTGCACAGTCCTTTTGGAGAACTGCTTCATGAGTTTTCTAGCTGTGTGGGGAAGCTTGGAAATAATTTAGTTCCGTGTAGTATTTGCAACTTTCCTATCGAGCGCGAGATTTGGCTTAGTATAAATACAATCATACATGCTTCTGCTTAGAACAAAGTAGTCAACAAAAATTTAATTGCTCTTCATATCGCAGAAGCAGTGATTGATCCTATCTAGGATTTAGGGGACAAAATTTGGAGGTTAGCGGCAAAAACCATTCTCTATTCTAGTACAAAAACCTTCGTTAATTTTCGATAACTTCCCAAAGTTTGTTATTAATTGTATAGCTTTTTTAATTTTGACTCAATTCATTTTAGATGAACATGTATGTGAATCATTTGCTTGAATTAATATCAAGAATATTGTTTTGCTTAGCAGCAGAATAACAAATAAACCAGCAAAAAGATACATTACATTCTCTGATTTCCATAGTTTTCAGGTCAAATTAAATAAAAAAAATCTCCGAAACCGGGAATTGAACCCGGGTCTCCCGCGTGACAAGCGAGAATTCTAACCACTAAACTATCTCGGATTTTATATTACAGTAAATCAGCCTGAAGTATATGCTTCATCAAGAACGTTTTGACCTTTGTTCAAGGGTAACCATCATGCCGGCTTCTGAAACAGTTTGCCACCCTTATGTTGAAGATGCATTAATGAAGCAAGGTTATCATCTAGACTCTGCTCATCTGCTTCAGACAAACAAGAATTGATGAGGGTTATTTCGTTGCTTTACGCCTTATAGTGTGGATCAACGTCCTCCATATAAAACGAGAAGTTGTTCGCTAACTTACTTTGTAAGCCATCTGACCCAAGCGGTTATACGAAATAGGTTCGATTGTTTTCATAAAATAAGTTATGGACTGTCTGGGTTTTTCACTAGTAAAAAAAACATGCTTCAGAATATCAAGATACATACATATATATATTTGTCTTAAAAAGAACATCATAAAATCCGAGATAGTTTAGTGGTTAGAATTCTCGCTTGTCACGCGGGAGACCCGGGTTCAATTCCCGGTTTCGGAGATTTTTTTTTGCTCAAAATTTGAAATAAATATTTTTGTATGGCTTTGATATTAAACGGTCAAAGATTTTTTTACCATAAGGAAAACACTTTCACTCTCTCACTTACGATCTAACAACCCCAAATACACTAGGCAATAACGAGAAGTGAAATTGATAGAAGTCTAAACATGGATTTAGCCTTTTCTTCAAACCATCTTGGTACCCGCTCAGGGGGTTGTTTTCCAGATAGTTACCAAAGACGAGATCTTAGTACCTTCTGGTTCATAATTCTAATCATTAAGTCACTGACTCTCATTGTAACTAAAGCTTTGATTGTTTGGATTGTACATTTCATGAATCATTTACAATTTGGCCTTTCAAAAATTAGAAAGAGACGATTTAAAAACAGTTTTGTTTCTTTACTTCTGCTGACTATCATATGCCCCGTGGGTGCGCTGCGAATTGGAATAACCATTCCTCCAAGTAGCGGGAAATCAATAGATTTCTTACAAACTGTTAACCAATTTCAATCTCATCCAAATGTTAAAAGCAGGACGAGCAAGAAGGAAGCACTTGTCACAACTGAAAAATTTCAAGAACTCTTTCAAAGGTATATATCGAGCAACACCTGTTTGCGTTATTATCTCAAAGATCATATCGAGTTTGTCTCATCAGGAGATGATGTTGAAATATCAGGGATGTCGAATGTTTTGATTTCGATCGATCTCAAAATTGAGAAGGAAATTGATTCCAGGATACAACAGTTAAACTTGAATGTTATTGACAAGCATGGTAATACCTTGAGACGCCGAAATAATCTGAGGGACTCCGCCATGCAGATGGTAATCGATTCCCCCCTCTTGACAAATAAAGACAATTACAAATATGAGTACTTCGACCTCTGTTTTGAGAGCATTAAGATTGATAAATCATGGAGGTCTTCTCCCAAAGACATAGACATATACCTGAATCTGGAATTTGGTATCCCGCAGATGATGAGAACTTATGAAGAAAAATCGAAAGATCTTGAGTCTGTCGAATCACAGCTCTCTAAGATCGAGAGCGAAGTCAATCAAATATCGACTCAGATACGACAAATGCTGGTTGATGAAAGTAAACTCAGAAATGTGAATGAGGCCATTTTGAACAACTTTTCAATTTATGGTTTGGTGACCATTCTTGTTTTTCTTCTTTCAGGGTGCACTCAACTTTGGTGGCTAATCAACTACATGAAGCAAAGAAACATATTGTAGTTGAAACATATCACCGTAAAAAGCCGTATAGAGTAAGGCTTTCATTAATTAATCAATTCATTCGTGGTTAGCACGAACTACATTTGTTGTTTTCGCACGAAAGTGTTGTCGCAATTACATTTTTGATCTATTAGCCAACTGTATTAATAATGTAAGAAAAAGATGGAAAAATATAATTTCGAATTCGATTGATGAGATTAGTTCATTTGCAATTAATTGCGTTTACTCGACTGCGTTTCTTGCCTATTTTAAACAATCAAAGAAGAGGGAATTGCAATTTGAATGATAGCTACCGTAATATTTTGCACCCAATTTTATTGAGACGAGCCGAAGAGCTTAAGAAGGAGTTACATGAAGTCGAAGGAAGGGTTAGTGCAAACATGAAGTACAATGTACAAGATGCCAAAAAGCTAACTAGACTTATGCATGTTATAGGTCTTTACGACAGATTCCAAACAGTGAATGCCAATATGAATGAACTGCAAGAAATCATTTTGGAGGAAGATCAGGATGAAGAATTACTGAAAGATGCAAAAGCTGAACTAGAAACGACAAAAGAAGAACTCATAGAAGTTTCAAAAAATCTTAAGACTCAACTCCTTCCGCCCATCCCGTATGCCGAGCGCCCTTGTATTATGGAATTTCGACCGGGTGCTGGAGGTCATGAAGCCAATATATTCACTAATGATCTTTTGGAAATGTATATCAAGTACTGTCAATTAAAAAGGTGGCCGTTTGAGATTCTTTCGAAATCTGAGCATGCATCTGGTAATGGAATCGTTGAGGCGACGCTTGCTGTCAACCAAGAAGGCTCTTTCGATGTTTTAAGACATGAAGCAGGAGTCCACAGAGTCCAGAGAATACCTGAAACCGAAAACAAAGGACGAGTTCATACTTCAGCTGCAGCCCTCGTTGTGTTGCCTAAAATTGATGACGATAAAGCAGACCCGGAATCTCGTCAGTTCAAACCTGATGAGCTACGAATTGATGTTATGCGAGCCAGTGGATCTGGTGGTCAACACGTTAATACGACAGAATCTGCAGTTCGTATCACACATGTACCTACAGGTATTGTTGTGCTCATACAAGATGAAAGGTCTCAATTGAAAAATCGTGAAAAAGCGATGGCGATAATCAGAGCAAGACTTGCAGACGCAGAAATGAAAGAAAAACAAGCAAAAGAAAGAGAGAAAAGAATGGATCAGGTTTCTTCTGTCGATAGAAGTGACAAAATCAGAACCTACAACTATCCTCAAAATCGTATCACTGATCATCGATGTAATTTTACTTTTTACGATTTGGTTGGGTGCTTGGCAGGGGAGAAACTAGATGAGGTTATTGAAAAAGTACAGGAAGAAGAAACAAATCGAAGGATATCCCAATTAGTTTCGAAGACTGATAATTAAGTGGCGATCACTCTTCCATCTATAGAGCAAAAATCAACATCTCTGTAATATATGTGGCTGATGCTGATGTGTGGCTATGTAAAAGTCGGGTGGCAAAAGGAAGTAGGCGAGCAAAAAAAATATCAAAGCCAGATAGATATTACTCTGTTATTGTTGTTGTTAGCAGCCAAATGACTATTCCTAGACTAACAGACGCGCGGGAGGCGGTTCAAAATAATGATTTTAAAACCGCTGAACAGATTTACACTGAAATACTAAATCTGAACCCTGTCGATTCATCTCTCAAAAAGGAGAGATTGATTGATATCCAAGAGATCGTTATCCAAGAGCTTGGTGAATTATATCGCGGGCAGAACGAAAAAGACAAACTTTTGCAATTGATTTCTAGAGCTCGCTTGACTGTTGGGGCCTTTGCAAAATCTAAAGCAGCTAAGATAATCAAAACCTTGATTGATCTAATAGAACACGCTAAATTCGAAGACAGCCTTTCGACTACTACGTTCGTTACGAAAGAATGCATTGAATGGGCAATTAGCGAAAAGCGTACCTTTCTCCGGCAATCATTACAAATTAAGCTGGCTTCTCTATATTACAAGGGCAAGGAGTACATGAAGTCATTGAATGAAATCACACCCCTACTCAAAGAGTTCAAGAAGTTAGATGATAAGTCTTCGTTAGTTGAAGTTCAGTTGCTGGAATCTAAGAATTTTTTCCAATTGAAAAATCATGCGAAATCTAAAGCTGCTATAACCTCAGCTCGAACCTCTGCAAACGCTATATATTGTCCTTCTCAGCTACAGGCCGAGTTAGACTTGATGAGTGGAGTTTTACATGCAGAGGACAAGGATTTCAGCACAGCATTTTCCTATTTCTATGAGGCATTTGAGAACTATACGATAAATCCTGACACCTTGAAGACGATAAGAGTTCTGAAATATATGTTACTGTGCAAGGTAATGATGGGTTCAATTGATGAGATCAATTCCCTTCTTGGCAACAAGAATGTTTCTAAATTCAAAAATGCCAAGGAAATTGACGCTATGAAAGCTGTTTCGCTTGCGCACTCCCACAGGTCTTTGAAAGAGCTAGAGGAATGTCTCAAGTCATATTCTCCCGAGTTGACGCAAGATCCAATAATTAGATCTCACCTTGCCGACTTATATGATTCTCTGTTTCAGAAAAACTTGATAAAGCTTATTGAACCCTATTCATGCATCGAGATATCTCACATTAGTTCGATGATAGGTCTTTCGAAAAGCATCATAGAAAGCAAGCTGAGCAGCATGATACTTGACAAGGTACTATTTGGTGTTCTTGACCAAGGAAATGGGTGGCTGATAATATATGACCAGCCTCAGAAAGATGAGACATATGATTTGAACTTGAATGTGATAAAGACAATGTCGGGTGTTGTTGATTTACTTTATGAAAAAGCTTCCTCTCTAGAATAGTTTGAAATCGACTTGATTATTAAGTTGGAAGATTTATATCAGTTACATGAAACTATCACCACTTAAGAAAGCGTATCGCTTCAAAATTTTTTTCAACTCACCAGTATCTTTAAGTAGCAAGTAAATCTTGAATTCATCAGATCCCACAAGATTGATTAAATTCATGGCTTCTTGGATTAACAGTCCACTAGAAACCCCTTTGTATGTGATCAAAATGTCAAGTGCCGTATTCAAGATCGCAGGAAGATAAAGTTTTCTCATTTCCACATAAACCTCTTTATCGCCATCTGAAATATTGGAATCTCGCGATAGATCAAACAAAAAGCCTTTGGCAAGGGTACAGGTTGCAGATGTGATGTACAGAATTGATTCTATTAGTTGCTCATTAGCAAGTTCTGAAATTTTGAGTTTCAATTGTTTGATGACTTGGAAATTCTCAGCAAGCTTTTGAAATTGCATCAGCTCATTCAGCTTCGAAGGTGGGACTAGAAAAAGGATATTTTCCCCATCCTGAAAGTTTTCCACAGATTCAACTCTAAATCTGTATTCTTTGATTACTTCCAGTAAATCGATGGAATCAAAGAGTTCAATTGTTGCTTCTAGTTTCCCAGAGAGCAAAAACCTTCTGACCAGCGAAAGCAAGCACTCAAGACAATCACTTACCATCCCCGCGTCACGGAACCAGTGAACAGCTCCAATTAATTTTTGATCAGAATCCGTCACTATTGAGTTTAAAGTGATTTCCATTTTAGAATCATATAGTTCTCGAGTTGACTCAAACACTTCTTTGATGCCAGATCTAAGAATAGACTCAAGTGGCAAGTTCAGTTGGCGTATATGTAGTAGTTGGTGATTTCTTTCTGAGTCATCGAATTGGTAATGAGATAATATGTAAGAGTAAGTTCTCACTATGTCACGATCATTCGGTATGAATGAAACGTAAATAGGAATCAGATCATATTGCTTGTATAGGATCAGCCTTGATAAGTAAGATTTTATAAGCTGAGTATATTGATCGTTGGTAATGATTTGATCTCCGAAAATGAGCTGTAAAATAATTGCAAAGTGCACTATGACTCGCAGCAGGTAAGCATCACTTGTAAGCTCCAAAGAATCTGCATCAGAAATTGGCTTTGAAAGCAGATCGTCTATGATATCAAGACAGCTGTTCATGAGCACTTTCACATTATTAGAAATGACGGAGCCCATTAAAACACGCAAAGGATGTCTACTTTGATCCCTAACGAGAATATTGGAAGAAGAAGCCAGTAGATTGAGAACGTCGGTCACAGAAGGTGCAATGAGAGGCGGACTTTCTCCAAAAGCGTTGGTGCTCTTCGGCAAAGTCTTCAGATTGTTGCTTATAGATATACTCGAAATGGCTCGTTCTAACTCGTAATGGAAAATGTTGTTCAGGTAAACCAGTAGCTTGGAATCCCAGGTGGTAGCAAGAGGTTCACAAGTGTTCACATCACCACATAAATATCCATAACAGGCATTTTCGTACGCTGAAGGAAGTTTCGACTGAGACATTTTGTACACAGAGCATTTCCATAAGCGTGATTTTTTTATGCCCAAAGGTTTGGCCACGGAGTCATCGAGATCAACCTGCGGATCCAAATAATCCTGGAGACCGGCAAGTGCCAAAGCAAATCCCCAATTGTTTGTATTTTCGCATAAATTGGCCAGCTGATCCATATCTCCTGTCAGCAACAGACCAAAGCTCTTCTTGAAAAATTGGTTATCATTATCATTATCGATTTCATGTGGGGAGTGAGCACAATTTGAGCGTGAAAAAGCATCGTCATCTAAATTTTTTTGATCCTCTGAACAACTTGAGTCTGAAAGAACTTTCATCTTGGTGTTGAGCCATTTGGTAGCCGAGAGCTTGTTCACATCTATGGTCATGGTGTCTCTTATGTCAAGCTTGAAACTTCGTGAGACCCACTTCTGTAACTTATGAATCTCAAAAAGATCTGGCCGGTTGATCAGTGCTTCATCTGATAGAATTGTGCGCGAAGTAAATCTGTTCAGTTTAGAGGCACATACACTCCCATCGTGATCACTTGCCAGATTCTTCGTCAGTTTTGTCTCCAAGAGTACTTCAACTAAATCCCAAAACTGACATTGCAAAATCCAGTTTTCAATGATATTTGGATCTGAATTATTTTCGTAGGATGTCATCAGTTCCCGTGCTGAGAACTGTTTAAACTCATTGACAAGTTCGCTGATAGTACGCTGACCAAAATTGAGCCTGAAGTCTTTCAAAATTCTTGCAAAGTGAGTGTGCACATTTTCATCTTCTATTCGAGGATCGAGAACTAACAAATTGTCGGTACTTAAATTAGATGCGAAAACCTCCATTTCCATCTCCATGAACCATATAGCTTCTAATATCGAGTATTGTTGTGAATTTTAATATTTTTACATTTGCAGAAAGCCCAGAAATTGTATTGGCAGTTCTGATGTGTTATTATTTTTAATACACCTGGAGACTGTCAGCACATCGGTTCTTTCCAATGGTAGAAATTTCACTTACAGTTGGGAAGCTGGACGCTTCACTGGCATTACTGCTTACAAAAGACCATCATCTTATTGAGTTTCCCACAATTTTACTTCCTGACGGAATCTCAACCGGATCTATAGTCAAAATAAATTGTGAAAGAGATCTTAAGCAGGAGGAACATGAGGATGCTAACTTTGATCGCTTACAGGAAGAAATCTTCAATTGTTTTGGTAAAAATGAGCCGAAGAATCCGATTCTGAACGTATTGAACGTTACCCAAACTTCATGTGTCTTAGAATGGGAGCCATTGGAATTGGGGACCGCAGACTTGAAATCTTTGACATTGTACAAGAATGGAACTAAACTCGGTCAGATTCGGAATCCATCAGCAAAGAAAAATATCAAATTAAGTGGTCTTCCTGTTGACACTGAGTACAGATTTTATCTCAAACTGGACACGAGTACTGGCTCTTATCAATCCAACACAATAGAAATTAGAACTCATCGAATGACAGACTTGAGTGGAATTTCAGTTTGTATCGGAGATATTGATTTTGAAGAAGAACCCTTTAGTATGAAAGATATTGAAGATTGTATCATTAACATGGGTGCAAAGCCAATTTCGAAGCAAGTCAAAATTGACACTACACAATTTATCTGTACTAAAATGACTGGCAACGAGTATGAAAAAGCCAAGTCATTAAACATACCAATTATTCGTCCTGAGTGGCTAAAAGCCTGTGATTCTGAGCGCAGAATAGTTGGAGTCAGCAAGTTTTATCTTGATTCAGACAAAGCAACTTGGGATCAAAAGAAGTTTTGGAACGCTTCAGCTGATATACCTGACAAAATCGTTACTAACGAACCAGAAAACAGCCAAGAAGCTGATAAGGAGACTCTGGAGGTTAAACCAGAAGAGATTTCAATTGATCCGAAAGATATGTTTGATGAGTCTCTGCCAGAAAAAAAGGTGGATGCAACCCTTGACGGTAAAGTCCCTTCTGAACAAAAGAATTTCGAGACTTTGACTTCTGGAATGGATTCCAACAGCAAATCGAAGGAGAATGTGGACAATGTTGATCTCAATGATGAATCTGATACGGCTGAAGTAGGACCATCTGAGAATACTAGTCAGATAGATGAAGCAGCAAGCGACTCTTCTACTAAAACTTTGGGTGAGAACCAGAATCCTGCAGATCTGAATGAACCAAGTAACATTGATGAACCAAAGACTGTCATCGTTGATGCAAAGACTGTCGAGCCATTAGTTGAGTCTAACATGAATTCTGAGCTGACAGCGGATTCGACCATTGAAAATAATAGTTCATTCTTAACAACCGAAGAAAATGAAACATTAGGTTCAAATGAAACAGAGACCTCAGACGGGAAGAAAAAAGATAGTCAGTTGATCTCCACTTCTACCAAAGGCAGCACCAACGGCAAGAAGAAAAAGAACAAAAAGAAAAAATAGGATCTCTATGTTACGTTAGAAGATGTTAGAGTAGCTATTTCTTTGTGTTAATCAACTTTTATATCAGTATCTAGCCCAGCTTAATCAACTATTCACCAAAAAGTCTCCTCACCCTTCTTAAAACCGAATCTTTCTCTGGGTCGTATGGATGATCTTTGGATGGAATTTCTAAAATTGCTGGAAATGGATTTGTGAAGGTATCAATGGTCATTCTGATCTTCTCAGCAATATGCTGGTTGATGAGAAGAATGGCAATGTCATCCCGCTGAACAATTTGATGAAAATACAATTCAACTTCTTCTTCCTTGGTGTTGTCACTGCACACGAGAAAGTTTTTTTCTTTTCCTGCCTCGTTTGAAACCTGCCCAATTCCAGCTAAAAGCATTCCTGTAATTGTATCCTCATCACCCATAACGGCGACAAGTGTCCTATTTTTATTTGCTTCCATGATGAAAATCAAATATGAAGGCCAATCAATAATAGGAAATTAGCAGCCATTTTTTTTGAGATTTTCTTCACAATTATATTGGTGACCTAATGCTGAGGTCCTTTTCACAGAGATCAGGAAGAACTTTTTTGAGCCTTCACTTGGCTTCTAGTTTCCATACTGCTCGGAGTTTACAAGCAGGTCATAGTAAATGGGCCAACATCAAGCACAAAAAGGCTGCGAACGACGCGGCAAAGGCAGCATTATCATTCAAGATGTCATCGAAGTTAACCATGCTCGCTAAAATCGGTGGTGGAGACCTGGCAAAGAACTTTCAATTGAGTAATGCGATTGACCAAGCTAAGTCGTTGAACATTCCCAAAAGAATTATTGACACAGCTATCAAGCGAGGTACCGGCGAGCTGAAGAGCCAGGAAAAGATGGAGACGGTGCTCTATGAAGGCATGGCCCCAGGAGGGGTTGCTGTGATCATCGAGGCCATAACAGACAACAAAAATCGGACACTTGGTTTCTTGAGGCCATGCTTCAATAAGTACAATTTGAGTATGACTCCAACAAGTTATATGTTCGACAAAAAAGGGATGATACTGATTGACATTGGCGATTCAGATTTAGATTGCGTACTTGAGGAACTATTGGATTTTGGTTGCGAGGATATAGTGGAAGTTCAAGCAGAAGAGGGGAACTTACTTGAAGTTATAACAGATCCCGCTGACTTTGGAAAGATAGTAAACGAGTTAAAGTCAAACTACATTATTAAGGAAATGCAGATTGGTTATATCCCAATTGCGGATATGGGTATCGAGATTAGCGACGAAGAGACAAAAGCTTCATACGAAAAGTTCATCAAAAGTGTTGAGGAGCTAGACGACGTGAGTCAAGTATACACGAACCTCAAACTTTGATGTTTCGAAAAACAATCGCTGATATAGGAAAAGCCATAAAGTGAAAATTGTTTATATTGTATACAACAAGAACAGCCTGTATATAGCAAATCATTCTTTGCTGATGACTTCTTCTAACTTTTCATCAAATGTAGGCACTTTTCTTCCTAGTTTCAAAGTTTGGTCAGTCTTCAACTTCTTCGTCGAAAAGTAGATTGCAGAGCAACAAGCAATGCCACATGCAGCAAAAAGAGGGTACAGTTCAACTGGTATGTTCTTGAGGAAAGAGCTGGATTTCTAAACTTAGTTAGTAAAAAACGGTTTTGTGAAAACGAAACTTGTAAAACTTACAGCAGCGTTGAATGTAGGGTTAGTTGGTCTCATTCTTCTCTTAAGTCAAGGTTGTGAAAATGGAAATAAATCAACTGCTGTTGCAAAAACAATTGTGTTCGAAATTGCACGATTTGTAAAAACCACTAGAGGACCAATCAGCAAAGTTTGGTTGAATTACACGCGAGAGGTTATGAGCACATGCAAATCTCCCTAGTGTTAGTCGCGTCGATTTCAGTGCACATAACCTAAACAAATTCTGACAAAATATACCTTCAAGTAAAATTCTCAGAAGAAAGCACTCACTCGACGGAAATTGAATTCTGTGCCCTAGCTTGCTCATCATTATTTTCCTGCATTTTCACTGGATAGTGGGTTGAGGTTCTGTATGAATTCGAAAGGAAATCAAACGACAAATACCACTGGCTCCAAAAATCTAGGGTCCAATCAACACCGTCGAACAGGCTCTAAAAATTGGTCGCAGGGTATTGTGTCTAATGCGTCAACAACGACAAACACTGGTAATCACACCCGCAGGTCAACTCCTACAGTTCAAAATGGACATGCATTGGTCAATTCCAGTACGTTTATTCATGCAAGTAACAACGATGTGGTTTCCAAGCACATGAACGATAGACTCTTGTATGGGCTAATTCGAAGCATTGGTTGCGAAGGAAAAGTTGTAACAAACTCAGGTCTAGAATATGTTGGGATTTTGTATACATCCAGTGAAATTAGCGACCTGGGAGTGGCGGTCGTGATGAAGTATCCTCAGTTGTCGAGCGAAAAATTAGCCACGGATAACAAAAAGGTTGATCAATCTGACCATCACGACACAATGATATTTTTGGAGAAGGATATCGCGATGATGGAATTTGATGGCGTTGATTTTTCCAGTGTGGGACAGATCGAAAAGTCAAAGACTGTGTCGTCAACCAAGAGCTTTAAAATCGACACTGACATTTCGTCTTCAAATATTCCATCTGAGAGAGAATTGAAAAGATGGGTTCCTGATGAAAGTATAGATACAAGAATAACAGGCGGGTTAGAGGAGGGGTCTTCTGATGTTCACTGGGATCAATTTGAAGTGAATGAGCGCAAGTTCGGTATTCAGTCTTCTTATGATGAAAACCTGTACACTACGAAGCTATCTAAAGATGCCCCGGATTTCGAAGAAAGATTGAGGGAAGCTGACCGCATTGCTAAGGAAATAGAATCTCAAAATCATAACGGGAACCTCCATATGGCGGAGGAAAGAGGCCACATTGTTGATGATAGCGGTGTTGACGAAGAAGATAAATATTCGGGAGTCACACGGGAAACTAACGATGAAAATGCTGGCGATGCTTTACTGTTAGGAATGCTCAAAGCGAATACGAAGGATCAAAAAGGATCATTGATTGGTGAGAATAATTCCGTGTCATCAAGACAACGTGCTTCTAATTTTCATAATGACCCTGCAATTGTGTCAAGTTCTGCGGTAGACAAATACAAAGATGTTACTAAGAAGGATAATCCAGTTTCTCATGATGGATCTACAGGGGCAAAGGGCTCCCAGAAGAACCATGGAAAGCTGTCACCACGCGTTACCGAGTCTCCAAAATTCAGCCTTCAAAGTGAAATCAAATCACTTAAAGAGTTCTCTGCTAACTTTAAGATCAAATCAAAGTTACCTGAGGATTTAATACCAATACTTTCTGGGGATAAGGAAAAGCAAAACGAGATTTCGAAGAAAACCGAGTCAAAGGGAAAAAGTTCTACTATTGATTCCATTGGGGACTCAATGAGGAGTACCGAGAATGATACCAAAAGTTCAAAGATTTCGATTCCTATAGTGCCTAAAAATAAGATGGATCCAAGGACAGCTCCAACATTCAAGATGAACCCAAATTCCATTCCATTTTCACCTTCTGGTTTTGTTCCATCCAGAACATCACCTGCGCAAACCACTAGTGATCAATCAAAGTCTCCATCATCACAGCACCTTAAAAAAGAAATTACTTCTTTTTTCACCCCAGGATGTTCACCCTCGGAAACTAAGAGGAATCTGAACCATTTTTCGTTTGATGTCAAGTTCAACATACTGATTAAAGCCCGAATTGAATATGAAGAAAAAAATGAAACAAAAAATGTCTCGATCATCAATGTTGAGAAGCCTTTTGCCACACCTCCAACTTGGCCATTTACAGTTGAAGAATCATACAAAGCTGGGTTTTCAAAACAACCTGAATGGATTGGTACCCCTGTTACGATGCCGCAGATGCAAAAGCGCATGTATCAGATTTCGGCCCAACCTTTTCCTATCGTCGCACCTCCTACTCACCAACAACCTCATCCACCTGTTTCACAGCCGATGATGATACCGCAACCTATCCAAGTGGACCACCATAATATGCACGTTCCACAACCTGCTTTCGTGATGCCTCAATTCCAACAACCTCAATTCATTCCATTGTACCAACCTCCTCCAAATGCTCCTCAAATGGCCTATGGAATTCACCAGACTCAGAACATGGGAAATGGAATGCCAGTCACGATGCGTCATCAAGGTCCTCGTGCTTCCAGAGGTCACCACTATGGAAGTCCTCAACAATCAAGCAACAAGGGTGGCAATGGTTATCGTTATTGAATTGGGATGTTTGAACGTCTGGTACGTGAATAATTTTATGCAATTCCTTACATTGGTTGAAATAAGTACGCGGGTTCACTAATTGTTTATTTGAGACTAAATGAAATAAAATTTTATAAGAATTGAATTTTTCGCATATTATCAAGGACGACAGCAATATTGATGTTCAGAGTTCTGGGTGGATTATACATCAGCTCTCTCGAAGCATTTCTAGCTGAAGATGATGTCAACAAGAAGTATGATATACACCATATAATCAGCGTCCAAAAAGAGGTAATTCCTGAGAGGTACACAAAATCTCCGTATCACCATTTGCATATACCAATAAATGATACTTCAGATACCAATATCATAGAGCATTTTAAACAAACTAATGAGTTCATAAGCTCTGCTCTATTTGGTGAACCCAATTTGGATCCTTCCTTAGCTAGGTCAGTGAAGCACAAGCATAAGCTCCTGGTTCATTGCAATGCAGGTTGTTCAAGATCTGTAGCTGTTCTTGTTGCATTTCTCATGAAATATTATCAAATGGAATACGAAGTTGCATTGCATGCTATTAAAAGAGTCAAGAAAGATGCTGATCCTAACGAGGGCTTTGTAAAGCAGTTAAGGCTATATTCTTCAATGAATTGCGAGGATAATTTGGCCACACTGATGCAGAATCCTAATTACAAACAGCTCATTGTGGAATTAAGTCTTGAACACTATGGGGATATAGTTAAGGACGACAAACTTTACAAGCAAAATTCGCCCACCGTGACAAATTCAAATCAACTCCGATGCAAAAGGTGTCGTTATGTGCTGTCTACTACATCCTCTTGTGTTGCTCATGAGCCCCCTAGCGAAGAGGATGACAAACAGAAATTTTTCATAAAGAACGCATACAAATCGCATAGAATTGTGGACATTCAGCAAGGTGCTAATAATTGTACTCATTACTTCATTGAGCCTATGAAATGGATGCAACCAGAACTTTCTTTAGGACTATTGGAAGGAAAATTTGCTTGCCCCAAATGTAATTCCAAGGTTGGCGCTTATTCTTGGAGAGGATCGCGATGCAGTTGTGGTAAATGGATGATTCCCGCTATCCACTTACAAAAAGCAAAAGTCGACGAGTTCAAACCACAAGATCTTTGCTGATTAGATGGTTCAAACCAATCGATTTTAAATATAGATCATTCAATAGTCATGTCGTAGTCCGAAGATTCCCCCCCGTTCATGTCAAATTCTCGTCGTGCCCCTGGTGGCCTAAGACATGGACTTTCTTGTAAGGAAATAACATGATGAGAGCCTATGTATGGTGTTTGAGGCGACGTTTCTCCTGTTGCAGTTTGGACACCGTCGAAAGCTGTATTCCCTGTCCTGAGTTGATTAGAATTTGATGTTTCGGTTGTCATTGTGGAGGACGTTAAAGGACCAGAGTGTAACGCAACAGTCTCATTGTTCAATGCAGCTGCATTGGAGATATCATCATTTACAGCTCTTGAGTCGATCGATATACTGTGGTCATCTTGATATTCTTCAGAGGCCATGAAATCTTCTGCTTCATGTAGAGGTCCCATATGATTGTTGACAGCTCCTACATCGTCTTCATACTGATCCTCCTCCTCAAAATCCAATGAGAATGCGTCATTGTCAGGAATCATTGCATCCAAGTTGACCTCATGGTTCGCGTTCAAATGTAGTGAATTCGTCAGCTCTTCAACGCTATTAGCCATCTGAATACTCGCATCGTGGTACCCCGCCTCATCACCACGTTCACCCCCTTCAAAATTAATGGGATCATCATCTAAGTCCTGCTCTTCTGAAATTTGTTGCATGCTCTTGTCGATACCTATCGGTCTTATGTAGTCGTAACCTAATTTGCTCATATTATTCAAGTGCTTTAAGCTGTTTGATATGGTAGAATTCAAATAATCCATGGAGGTATAATTCATCTGGCTCTGAGGAATTTTAAGACAGAGGGTATCTGACTTAGCTCCTCTATATGGACCTAGAAATGCTGGAGAATATGAAGAAAGAGGCGGGAAATTGCGTGTATATTCAAAATCCGCCGGGTGTGCATTCGAGGATTGTTTTGCATTTGACTCTGTCATCCATATATGATGTGCATCTCGAGGAATCAGGTCAGTAAGATACATCTCACAATTCCTTAAATTATAGTCAGTGACTTTAAATTGATCTGCGCCTAAAAAGATGTTTGATATATTTACAATTCATGTTGGGAACCTTTCAAGCAACTGATTATCTAAGATATTAGAAATAATATCAGCGCCTAGGAAATCAAGAACATGGGTTGCAGGTCCTTACTGCACGTACAGGGCCGACTTATTTGTGGAGAACTCAACTCAAGATACCTAGTCAAGGTACTGCAAATTGTGAAATCCCTAGCTGCAGTACAAGAACAATTAGAGGAGTGCCCGCTACTTCTCGCACAGACAGGAATGAAACATTAAAAATATAAGTTAGCTTCATGTATTATAATGAGCTCGCTTACGCTCTTGATTTGAAATTGAACACAATGAATCAAAGCCAAGTATGCGGGACCAAGTATACTTGTAAGCTAACCTGACGAAAAGTGAAAAACAAAGACAGGCCATTAAGTGGATGACCGCCTGAAGTGGATTTGCAATGTACACCTGCTCAATGCAAATGTGTAAAACAAACGAAATTCAACCCAGGCTTCTTCATAGGAAATTTTATCGGTACACAGCTATAGTGACAAACTGCAAGGGCTCAAGAAATCCAATATTTTCAGTAATAATGTGACCAAAAGGATATTTTCTTAAAAATCTGGCATTATATACAAGTGGTGAAACATCTTTTAATAGAGTTCTAGGAAGACAGTGAATCATTCGTTGATCCAAGGAATCTGTCCCATTGTCCTTTCTTGTGTAGCATTGCCAAAACGAGAACAACTGGTAATTGCCAAATCGAGCTCCAAAATGTTTTGCGAGCGTATTGATTTGCCAAAATTATTGCCTCTTGACTTGGACCACCGGCAGCTAAGACCTTCTTCGAGTAGTTTGATCGTTGTTGCCACCAAAACTTAAATGACATATATGCCATCCATCCATTTAAAATACTTGAGTCAATCATGAAAAAAGGATCTGTGACATTAAAGTAACACAAACCAAAACAAATTGGGAACATCAATAATGAGTATCTCATGGCCACTCTTGCGTTCAGTTTTGGATTCTCAAATGCAGTCATGACATAGCCAGCACGTTTATACTCATCACGAATATTATGGCTTAGTGAGTTGAAATGGGGAAATTGCCATGCATACAACAGAAGTGCCAAGCACCACGCACCTGGATCATTCAAACTTGAGCAGGCAGCCCAACCCATAATCGGAGGTATGGCACCAACAACAGCTCCAACCCAGGTATTTAAAATAGACACCCTCTTGAGCGATGTGTACAACCAAGAGTAGAGCACAATGTTCACCACTCCTAGGAACGCAACCGTAGGGTTGACTCCAAAGTATAAAATACTGCAGCCCATCAAACCAGTGACAGAGGCGAAGGTGAATGCCTCAGTAGGAGTAACAGAACCATTGACGACCGGCCTTGCTTGTGTTCTGACCATTAGCTTATCAAAGCCCGGTTCTCTCGCCATGTTGATAGCATTAGCACTTCCAGAAGCAAGCAAAGTTCCAACAGTCAGGCAAACAAATTCTACCAAGTTTGTGGAATTTGGTGCGAGAGCATAAGAGCAAATAGATGAGAGCATAATCAAGAAGGTTAACTGAGGTTTAGTCAACGCAAGATAAGGAGAACACAGTTGTTTGAACGTGACATCCTCACCTTTCAAAGCCCGCTGCAATACTGATGATCGGGTTGTCTTCTCTAGTTTCGACTTCACTTCAAACGGAATATGTGATGTTTTTGGCCTTGGATGGCATGCCAGCGCAGTTTTAGCAACTTTCTCAATGACGTTTTTAGAATCTTCACCGACCAGGTGCGAAGAAATAACTTTTGTCGAATAAGGGATATTCATAAGTTTGTAATTAGCATCAAACTGTAAATTTCTTCTACTAGAAGATCCTTGAGCACGAGTTTGGCCAAAGTTCACAGATATACCCTCCAGTTGTTCATTTGAGAAGTAAAAATGTCTTTTAATTATTTGACTAAATTGTGTGTGTCTGTGGTAGGAGTGTCGTGCAATAGATGGAGGAACATGAGAGAATAAACTTGCAGGCGCACAAAATCCCACAAGATGACTTTTCCACATAGTATTTGTAAGGGTGCTACAGGGAGCCACTCGTCAGGATAATTGTAAAAGTCAAGTATTTTAGCTACTCTTTTTTTCACAGCTCAAAAAGCAAGACAGTCGGGTAACGCATGCAATTTATCATGATATATTAGTTAGGTTGTTATTTATGCCTACATCTACCAATATCAACTTTCTGTCTCAACACCCTTCATCACATCTTCAATCGCTTCAGGCGCGTCCACTAATATGTCATTCGGATTTTTTTCATTTATGCTTTTGTTTTGAATTTTGTTTTCGATCAAATCATTAAATGCAATGATCGAGCGCACCAAACTGCTAACGTAAAGAATCATAAGTTCATCATTTGTTTTCAAGTTGAAAGCTGAAAACATATGTTGGCTCTCAGAGTCGCCATGGGAAGAAGAACTTGGAATCTCAGCAGAAAAAGCACTGATATTGGGAAGCAAATTAAATATGTCTTGAAGTTTCCCAAGAATCACATGGTTGACTGGAAGCTCTCCATCAATTATCTTTGACAAATAGTTCACGATAGTAGCCAGCCTTTCCTTCAAAGAAGAGAGCGATTTGAAATTGTTTGTAAGTCTAATCGAAAGGTTGCCGCTTGCTTGATCACGAATGTCTCTCAGCAAATGCTCAACTCCAATCTCCTCAGCTTCCTCAGCCAAAATTGTGGAAGGAAGATGGATAAATGTTTTTTCGCTGGAAGATCCATCCTCTTTGATCTCCTCTATAGACATATAGCAGTCTGTTGGAATATCAATCTTGTCTGTTGAATTCACATCCACAATTAGCAATAGAGGGGTGGGTGTAAACTTCTTGAACAACTCATTAATCTTGAGATCACTACTTTTTAATTTGGGTCCTGAATGATACCAACCAATAAGTCTCTCTTTGGCATTGATCTTTTTGAACATGTCTAGCATGTTCTCAATGAAATTGTGATCAAGAAACCATATATCTGGGTTCTTCTCATCTTCTTCAAATGGAATAGCAAATGAGTTGGTGACCTTTATAGTACCTTTTTGAGTGTTATCTCCAAGTATGACACCGACTACTCTTTTGGTAGATTCCGGCGTTGAGGATGCAGATGCTTTTAGAACTCTTTCATAATGATCCACAACAGATAACAAAACTAATGGAGCAACCGACACCGATGTTGACAGCATATTCGTTGAATTTGAAGATGAAACTGTAGACATCGATCAAAATTGCAAAGGAAACCGTTTATGTTTTTTTGGTGGCAAACTTGCAAGACTCAACCGACATCCTTAAACCACATAACAAAGTATGCTGGAGATTTACAATTGCTTAGCTAATATTTTTTAACTACTAAATGTGATTGATTACCTGAGCAAATATGTGGACCTGGGGTAGACAGACAACTTCTTTAAGATGCTGAGCTGCTTCTCTGAAGTCAAACTACTACAAAGAGTTGTTCATACTGAGAGAAGAGTCACATCATTCGTCATCATTTAATGAGTATGGCTTAGTATTTGGTATAGGAAAATGCAATTACTACTAAAGAACAA
Organism: Ogataea thermomethanolica; assembly: GCA_030674565.1. Taxonomy (NCBI): domain Eukaryota; kingdom Fungi; phylum Ascomycota; class Pichiomycetes; order Pichiales; family Pichiaceae; genus Ogataea; species Ogataea thermomethanolica. Next base: position 275,811 of record JAKTYW010000006.1, read on the forward strand.
TAGAAACAAACGTCCTCTCTTTTGCTAAGAGCATCCACTATGTACATTTCACTAATTATAGCTTTGTGAACCGAGTCGACTTATCTACAACAAGTTCATATTAGATTCCTTGTTGCTGTACCTTGATGAACAGGAATGCAAAACTACGTTACATAATACATTAATCATATGCATTTTGGAAGTTTGATTTTACTAACACATGCATCTTTTTTCAACAAAAGAAAAACATATTCGTTTCGCTTCGTACTGAAAATAGTATGTTTTTGAATCCTAGGAGCTTTGCTGATAATTGTAGGAGCTTGAATAAGCCCCTAACAAGAGCTTCGTTATACGCATCTCAGCAACAGCAAAGGTCTTATTATTACAGCTTTCCAAAAATCCCTCGGCCCAAAAGGAATGTTTTATACTACAAAGTAGGTTCTGTGTCGATTGTGGGCACTTTGAGAAACCCTCTATCACGTCAATTCAACAACGGTCATATCATCCCACGGAACGCGAATTTCATTGCTGGCACAAAGAAATTGTTCAATAACAGAAGATTTTCCACCAAACCTGGGTTTCCTAATCGATTGAAACGCGCTCGCTTTCGATCTTGGTTTACGCTAACATCGATTTCCGTGATCTTTTTTGGTGTTGTTGCTAGGAACTATTGTGACGAAGGCGAGTCCAATGATCACGTGAAAGAGAAAGACATCGGATCGTGGCCACTCTATATTTACTCACGGTTGCCATTGAATTCTTTGTCACGACTCTGGGGACAAGTGAACAGCGTTGATCTTCCTTTGTGGATGAGAGCTCCAGGTTACAAACTTTACGCGGCTTTATTCGGTGTCAATATGGATGAGATGGTGGACCCAGATCTGACCAACTACAAAAACTTAGGTGAATTTTTTTGCAGGCCAATAAAGCCCGAGTGTAGACCAATAGATACCAGTGCATTGCTCTGTTCACCATGTGACGGGAAGGTTTTAAGATTTGGCAGCATAGAAGATGATGGGGGTATTGAGCAAGTGAAGGGCATCACCTATAAATTGGAATCCCTCTTAGGAACTAGAGATATTCCGAAAATTGAAGCTTCTCAATCAAAATTGCAATACGGAAAACATGAGAGAGAATCAGAATTTATTGATTTGCATGGTGGCGTGAAAACGATTCAATTAGAGAATGAGGGGGAGCAGTCCCTAACCCACCCTTCAACATCGCGCATTTTGTCAATTTCCAAGTCACTAGCAAGCGCTCCGGGCCACAAGAAGTACAACAAGTTGTTTTACACAGTAATTTATTTGGCACCAGGGGATTATCATAGATTTCACTCTCCGGTTGAATGGGTGGCAACTGTCAGAAGACATTTCGTGGGCGAACTCTATTCTGTCGCACCCTATTTTCAAAAGGCCCTACAAAACCTGTTTGTTTTGAATGAGAGGGTGGCCATTTTGGGTTACTGGAAGCATGGATTCTTTAGCATGACACCTGTGGGAGCAACAAATGTGGGTTCAATTAAGCTAAATTTTGACACTCATCTGTCGACCAACGAAATATATGAACACGAGATATATTCGCAAGAAGAATTACACGAAGCCTTAGTCAACAAAGATAAAGTACAAGAACGCAAAAAGCTCAAGAAGAATACATGCTACGAAGCTACATATAGAGCTGCGTCAAAGCTTTTACACGGAGTTCCTTTATTTAGAGGTGAAGAGATGGGTGGTTTCAAACTTGGTTCCACAATTGTTCTAGTTTTTGAAGCTCCAGATAACTTCCAGTTCACCCTCGAGGAAAATCAGAAAGTGAAGATGGGCCAGTGCATAGGAAAGTTGGCAAATTAAATACTCTACAGTGCTCTAGAATTGTAAAAAGAATACCACTTTGGTTCAATTAACTATATCCGCGAGTGTCAGGCGGTGAACTCCTCTTTTTTTCGCTAAATTTTATGGAGACGATGAATCCGAAAATTATCAATAGTCTAATTTGCGTGGGATATCGAAATTAACTCTCTTCCATCTATTACAAATTTACAATGTTACCGTCGCTTGCACCTTGGAACTCTGCATTTACAAGTGCGGTAGCTACTGAACAGGAAGACGTGCCTTTTATCGGGTTCTCATTCTCAAATGTGGGTCAAAATGGAATTCCTCATACTAGAACTTGTATATATAGAGGGTTTTTGTTTGATGATCCAAAAACAAATATCTTACTGTTTACATGTGACAAGAGATCTGCTAAGTTTAACGATTTGTGCTCAAATGCTAATTTTGAAGCATGCTTTTACTTCCAGAAAGTCCGAAAACAATTTAGATTTAGTGGAGCCGTTAGAGTGATATCAGATGATCAATATCCAATCATTAATATAAGGAATATGTCATCAGCAACAAACTCTGAAGATGAATCTATCGTTCAGCGTGGCAATATAGACAACAATGGTCTTGTTGTGGAGCAAGAACATGATTTTTACTCTACTAGCATTGACAAAATGGGAATCAACGAACCCATTACTTATCGAGTAATATCACCTTCGCAACCTCAGAGCTTAAGTATGAGTTCTGTGTCACTTGCTGAGCTCAACAAACCATTGCAAGTGCCGACGGAGTCTGAGTGGAAAGCCGAACGCGAACGGTGCTGGGACACATTATCCAGAAGTCTAAAAAGGTCATTTAAGAGACCTACTCCAGGAACTCTATTAAATGCAGAGAAGTATAAGCTATTGGACTCGATAAATAGAGGCGTTGATGGCACGTCATCCGGTAAGGAGAACTTTGTCGTGGTGTGCATGTTTGTGAAAGCTGTTGATCTCGTTGAACTCACCGGTGGGGTTGATAAGCGCTATCTCTACAAAAAAAGCTACGATATCGATGCTTGGAAAGAATATGAAGTTTGCCCATAAGAAGTCTTCTGGCTATGGTTGATACTACTAATATATATATGACGAACTATAATTACCCTGACTGCCGTTAGATTTTTAAATTTAGCGGCAAGTACTATGCGTCAGATTTCCTTTTTGAACAATGCCGCGGTGTTGTGATTTAGCTGGAACATGACATTCGAAATGCCGCTATCATAAGGAAATCATATATAATCGCAATAAGCGTGCTTGTCTGGTAATTCACAATTTCTTGATGTCTTACACAGAGCAATATTTCCCTGACGAGCCTAGTGGGCCAAATGTTCTCACAGATTCCATTCCTGGTCCAAAAGGACAAGAAGGATTGAAATCGCTCGGTGAAGTGTTTGATGCAAGATGTGTTTATTTCTTAGCTGACTACAAGAAGTCCATCGGTAACTACATTGTTGATGCCGATGGGAACACTTTGCTGGATGTTTATGCACAGATTGCGTCAATTCCTTTGGGATACAACAACCCTCAACTTATCAAGGTTGCTAAATCTGATGAGATGATTTCTGCTATTGTTAACAGAGCGGCCTTGGGTAACTTTACCGGCACTGAGTATGAAGATGTTCAAAGAAGCTTGTTGCAATTTGCTCCAAAGGGCCAAAGCTATGTCTGGAACGCACTCTCCGGTGCGGATGCCAACGAATTGGCATTCAAGGCTGTGTTTTTCAACTATCAATCAAAAAAGAGAGGATTTGAATCACCATTCACTACCGAGGAGGAAAAGTCTTGTATGGAGAATGAGGCTCCAGGTAACCCTGAATTAGCTGTTTTGTCCTTTGGAAGAGCTTTCCATGGAAGATTATTTGCTTCAGGTTCTGTGACTAGATCTAAACCCGTGCACAAGATGGATATGCCATCATTCAAATGGCCAAAGGCAGAATTCCCTTCTTACAAATACCCATTGGAAAATAACGACGACTTCAACAAGAAAGAAGACGAGAGATGTCTGGCTATAGTCGAAGATTATTTCAAGACCTGGCACTGTCCGATTGCATGTGTCATCGTCGAACCTATTCAGTCTGAGGGTGGTGATAATCATGCTTCTGCTGCTTTCTTTCAAGGCCTGAGAGATATTACTCTCAAATATGGAGCCAAGCTTATTATGGATGAAGTCCAGACCGGATGTGGTGCCACTGGATTGATGTGGGAACACGAAAGATACAATATTACTCCTCCTCCTGATCTTGTCACCTTTTCCAAGAAAATGCAATCGGCTGGCTACTTTTTCCATGATAAAGAACTCATCCCAAACATGCCTTACAGACAATTCAACACCTGGTGTGGAGATGAAAAACTGATCATGCTGGCAGCTGCAATCTGCAAAGAAGCTCAAGAGAAAGATCTTCTTACTTCGATCAAGAGCACTGGAGATTTCTTGTTTGCTAAACTCGAGGATCTTCAAAAACAATACCCTGCTTTCTTACAAAATTTGAGAGGTAAGGGAAAGGCCTGTTTCATCGCTTTCGACATGCCATCTCCTGATAAAAGAACTGAATTCCTCAACAAAATGCGTAATTCTGGTGTCAATATTGGAGGATGTGCCGAAGTCGGTGTCAGACTAAGACCAACGTTGGTGTTCGAGAAAAAACATGCTCAAATCTTCATTGACATTCTTCAAAAAGTTCTCGCTACCTTATAAATTTCGTTAGTGCAATAAATTAAATTAGTAGTTCGGGCTGTGTGTAAAATAATAAAAAGAGGGATCGTTTTTGCCTAAGCGCTTTTGCTTTGTTTTTTTTCAAACGTCTCCTACTTTGTTCACAATTCTTTCGACGATTACTACTTATGAGGGAATACTCTGCATTGGACTTAATAGTCTTCTGGTTGTTGAGCATCGTTTACATGATCTCTAACTACTCAGCTAATCTCACAATTCGCTTTTTCGTCGAGAATACTGCATTTTGTACGTGTGCCCAAACATAATACCCTCAAACTAATATTCTAGTTTACAATATTCTACTTGATATTATTATTTATGGCTTTGTACAGCCTCTAAACCAGAAAGACAACGTTAATCGACAAGGTACACTCAGACAATACGTAATTTTGAGTGTCACGAAACAGTTTTTACCCCAGATTACAGACCAGAACAACCCTTGTTACTCGTTTGTAGCCAATGCTGTTTGGAAAAGATTTTTTGATTTTCGCTCCATGTGGCAGGCGTGGAATGGAATTGAGCTGAGCACATATATCGAAATAAAGGAGGAAGGATTGAAGGGTGTTCTGATTGAAAAGGCCCCTTGTGGAAATGAAGCAAAATTTGATCCAGATTTGGTGATATATTTCATCCCAAATATAGCTATATTTGCGGATAGTCCACATTTTTACACGGAGTATATGTCAACCCTACAGTCGCTTCTTCTCCTACAAGGTTTTAAGAACCCTTTGATATTTATCAGCCAAATGAAACCTGTTACACGTTCAACCTTTCCTGAACAGTTACTATCAGTTTTGCAAGGTTGGAACAACATCTGCACAAGATATCCCAAGGCTAAAATATTTATAGCTGGTGACTCTTTGGGTGCAACATTGGCATTGAGCTTTCTAATTTTCAGAGTGACACCTGATTACACAATATTCTCAGACCAACTTGTCGATAAAGAAACTACGAACGAAACCAAGTCCAGTATTCCACTCTCAATGAACGAAAAGGAAATTTCTAAACCATTTGGTGCAATACTGATCTCACCAATTTTAAAATTGAAAGGTGTTGCTCAAAGAATTTCAGAAGAAACTTGTTCTGATTTCCTCTCTTCCAACTTCATAAACATAATTGCGGATAAATTCATTCCATCAAGTCTTCCAGAACTAGCTACGTTACATAGTCCTGGATTTTGCAACAATTATAATACATGGGAAAAATCGTTCCCAGAAAAAGGGATCATACTCACTTGGGGAGCAGAGGAGTTGCTTAATAAGGAGATCGAAGAGTTTGGAAATACATTGGCAATTGCGGGGGACACGAAAAGATGGAAAAAACAAGGTTCTATCCATTCATGGCCTTTTGCATCATTCCTCTCAGAAAACAGTCAAGATGAAAAAGAAGACAGCTGTTTTATTATGGCCGGTATCATCTCAAGAATGACTTTGTGGCACACAACTTATTATTTAAACCCAGAAACAGCAAAAGAGCCCATGAATCTATTGACCATTGATGATAAGCATCTATGATTTAAACCTCAGACTTTGCAGTTTTGAATATTGTATCGTTATTACAAACTTCTTTCTTAGCCTAAAAATATTTGAATCAAAAATATACTTGTAATCTTTTTCAAGCGGCTCAAAAAAATTTTACGGAAAGTTTTCAAGACATTTTCACAAAAAGAAAATAAGTTTGTTCTTGTCGGTTTCTCACATTTGTTCAGTATACAACTATGAGTTTATACGTTGTCCGCCAACAAACGAAGAAAATGGCCACCTCTGCCATAAAAGGCAGAAGATTTGTTGGCGCTACTCGGTCCCGAAAAGCAACTTCCTATGCCACTTCCGCCTTTGAGAAAGGCCCTCATCAGACAACTGCTATTCTTAGCTCAAACAAATCATACAACGCCAAGAAGTCCAATCTTGAAGAGGTTCTTTTATCAACATCAATGGATAATGTTTTGACCCCGACTTCAGTGAAAATCTTCAAATCATGGAGTCTCTTTGAGGCATGCTTATACTCTAAGGATTATCATAGAGCAGACATGATTTTGCAGAGCTTGGCCACAATGACAAGTACTGCAAATCCTGACAAGCCAATCAGTTATTATCACGACGGAATGTGTCAGTTTTTATCCACATGGGGCCGCGAAGATGACGTTTCAATGGCGGAGGTCACTCGTTGGATAAACACATTCCAGGACCTTGATTCGTCGATTAAAAATGAGCCACGGATCATCGCGTGGATTATTAAACTCAAATTTGACAAAAAAGCGCCTTTGTCAGATATCTTCGATGAATTTGACCAATATAACATGAGCGACTTTCGTAACAGGAGGGCTGATATTTTGAAATTTGTTGATATTATTGGAGTTGACAATGTGAAAACTCTGCTAGATGCTGACGCAACTTTGATAGCTGAACTACCATCAGAATATAAGGGCTTTTTTGATGTCATAATGGGAAAAGATCAAACCGATGCGGATGCGGCTGTTGAGGAACTCAGTTTGAAAGAGAGGTATTTATCTGAATCCAAAACTGAACAGGAGAAAAATACTGAAACATCAGACTTTTGTGAAGAGAATTCTCCAAATTCCAAACGAGCACCAGGGGTCATTGAGAATGAGTTGGACGAACTTCTTCCAGTTTCTTCCTTCAATCTGAAGGCTATCAGACACACTCTGTTGGGTCTAGTCGATTCTTATCATGAAGACGGTGCATTTGTGGACAAACTTCTTACATTAGCCAGAGAACAAAATCTTGATATCGATTATGAAAGACATTTCAGGAAAGGAACTAAGCTTGATCTTTTTGAGATTAAAAACTCGCTTCCACTCGACCAGCAAGAGAAATTTGATTTCATTTTGGATATTGTGTCTGAAGAAAGACAAAAGAAGGTCGAATCAAATAGTGCAGAAGCAGCACGGTTGAAATGGGAGCATGAATTTGAAAATCTCAAAGATAAGAGTGTGCCTTCTTCTATTGGATCCTATATGCATGATTGGCTCACTAATATGGAACCCTTGATTGCACAGGAAATTGAAGAGTATTGGACTGCTCGTCGACTGGAGTTAGAGAAGCAGGATGGCACCTCGAATTTTGACAAAGGCAGGTACGCTGAGAAACTGAAACATGGCCCTTATCTGATCCTTCTTAAACCATCGAAGTCTGCAATTACCACTATCTTAGAGGTCATTAAAACTTGTCTTTCGGCGGATTTTTCCCACGGAGCACCTTGCTCGAAAGTTGTCATGGCCATTGGGCGTGCAATAGAGATGGAATTCAAGGCTGAGAGGTTACTTGCAGCTGACATTGATGTCAACAAGAACTTTAAAGCCATCCGAAAAACTCCAGAATTCAAGAAATTTGTGAGAGGGGCTAAAGCATCTCGTCTCATTTTGGAAGCAGAAAAGAGAGTTGAATCTTCAGCAATTCAATCTGTGCCTTTCATAAGTTGGGATTCCGACAGTAGATGTCGAGTTGGATCAGTGATGCTCTCGCTTTTGATACAGGTTGCCAAAGTTGATGTCGAGGGTACTGATCCAGTTACAGGGGAAGTCAAAAAGGCATTAGCTCCTGCATTTTATCACACATATGATTATCAAAATGGAAGTAAGGTCGGAGTCATCAAACTAAATGCTAAATTTGCCTCAAAATTAGGAACTGAAAGAGTGGACAACACACTTCAACCCCATTTCATGCCGATGATAGCTAAGCCACGTCCATGGACATCTTACAACGACGGTGGATACTATCTGAAGAGATCAGCGGTCCTTAGAGCCAAGAATTCTCCAGAACAAGCAGCTTACGCAAGAACAGCTGCAATGAAAGGAAAAATGGACCATGTTCTGCAAGCTTTGAACAACCTGGGATTCACCGCTTGGACTGTGAATAAAGAAATTCTCGAAATAATGATTGAAGTTTGGAATACTGGGGAGGAATTTCTTGAGATACCAAAATTCAGAGAGTCATTAAGTCTTCCTCGAGCCCCTCCAGCAGATGCCAGTTTGGAAACGTTCTTCAGACATAAGAAGCAATGCCAAATATTATGTCGGGAGTTCTCAAAAGATCGCTCGATAAGATGCGATACTAACTATAAGCTCGAAATTGCAAGAGCTTTTGTTGGTGAAAGGATTTTCTTCCCCCATTCTCTGGACTTCAGAGGAAGAGCATACCCGATGCCACCTTATTTCAACCATTTGGGAAATGATTTGTCAAGAGGTTTACTGAAGTTTTGGAAAGGTAAAGAGTTGGGAGAAGAAGGCCTGAGATGGCTCAAAATTCACATCTGTAATTTGATGGGATTTGACAAGTTGTCTTTGAATGACCGTGTGAAACATGTGGATGATAACCTTGAAGAAATTTTCGAGTCAGCAAGAAACCCCCTTGGTGGCTCGCGTAACTGGACAAAAGCAGATAAACCATGGCAATTTTTAGCATCTGCAATGGAACTTGAAAAAGCGTACAGACTTGAGGATCCTACGAAATTTGTCTCCCATCAACCTGTGCATCAGGACGGTACCTGTAATGGTCTTCAACACTACGCTGCGCTGGGTGGTGATATTGAAGGAGCCAAGCAGGTTAATCTGATACCCGCAGACAAACCTTCTGACGTTTACACTCATGTTGCACATCTTGTTGAAAAGTCTGTACTGGAGGATCTCAAGAATGGCTCAGAAGATGCTGAATTAGTGAAGGACATAATCAGCAGAAAATTAGTGAAACAGACCGTGATGACCAGTGTCTATGGTGTTACGTACGTGGGTGCCCGTGCCCAGATTGTGAAAAGACTCAAGGACATCGAGTTTGACGAGAAGAACATATCTGCTTCTTCTAAGTATTTGACTCAAAAGGTTTTTAAAGCTATCAGGGAATTATTTGACAATGCTCACGCTATTCAGGATTGGCTAATAGTTGCTGCAAGAAGAATTAGCAAGTGTGTTAGAACCGACAGTACTGCACCTTCGGACGCTGATTACATGTGCTCAGTGATTTGGACGACTCCAGTGGGTCTACCTGTCGTCCAACCTTATAGAGAATACAAAGGAAAACCTGTGCAAACAAACATGCAAACGATCACAATTATTGATCCTTATCAAATGAAGCGTGTTGATGGACGCAAACAAGCTAGTGGATTCCCCCCTAACTTTATTCATTCATTGGATGCAACACACATGGTTTTATCAGCTAATAGATGTTCAGAAGCTGGACTAGATTTTGCATCAGTTCATGATTCATACTGGACACATGCATCTGATGTGTCGATAATGAATAAGATTCTTAGAGATCAATTTGTTTATTTACACACGAACAATCTTATCCAGAAACTGGATAATGAGCTTAGAATGAGATACGGAGAAAACCTTATGGTTGTTGACGTCGATGCTACAAGTGAACTGGCTATGGAATACAAAAAATTCCGACAGCAATTGTCTACAAAGAACAAGAATCCAATTACTTTTATTGATGAAGCGATGACAGAGAAGAAAAGACAAACTCTATTGAATTCTAACGATCCTATAAAGATACAGGAAGCCAGAGACATGGTCACTCCGGTGACAATTGCTGAAAAATTTAAATATAAACATCCTGTTGCATATGAAGGCTCAAATGGTCTCTCGATTTTAGCACCATTTGATCTCCCTTCAGTGCCCGTGAGGGGTGAATTCGACGTGAATCTGGTGAAAGACAGTGCTTACTTCTTTTCATGATTTGAACGCCTTGTATATAATATGAACAATAAATACTTTCCATGATGTTACTGTTTTGTCCATCAATAAATGGTATGAAGGTGTTAAACTTGCATTTCGTTATTAACAGGGATGATTTTCCCTTGTGCTTCAAAATTGTCAATGAGCATCTTAAGGGGTTCCAGCTCATGTTTATCAATGAGATCAAATTCAGAAATAAAGGAAATGAAATGAGCGAAGTAGGAATTCCAGTGAGCTTCCAAGGAGAGATGAATAAGCTTATCAAACTGATTGTGGTAAATATGTGCAATTATTCTGAACATCTGAATGTAGATCCCTTTTATCTCTCTCAGGAATGAGGGCGGAAAAGCCATACCAGACTTGGTTGGGAAGATGGTCTGGTCATTGATCTTATTGTTGATCCATGTAAGCGCATGATCAATGTATTGATTTGCAGGCAATGAAACTGCCTTATTATTAGGCATTATCCAAACATACTCAGTTTTAGCATCCGCATTCATGGTTGGATAACGATCTGGTGTAACATATTCCGCTAAAACTCCATAGAATTTATTAAGATGGTTGAACAGCTCAAAAGTGTTAAGCGCTAGCCATTCATGGTAATCCACATATTTCGGTAACTGGACAATTGTTTTATAGGATCCTTTCACCAGAGCGATTTTGACAAATGGCTCACATATAAAAAGAGGTTTGACCACCTGTCTATTGTTTTGCTGCTGCTGTTGCTGCTGTTGTTGTTGTTGCTGTTGACTATTGGACTTGAATGACCTGATCGACCTTTTCGAAGGAGAGTGAACTCTTCTTAATGAGTGAGATGAGCCATTGTTGTTGGAGTATAATGAAGACTGAGTGTTCTGGTTATAATTCAAAGACGTGGAAGAATCGTTATTCAAGTACAGTTCATTATAGTTGTTCCCTAATTTGTTTTGATTTTTCTTTTTGGAGCTCCTCGTAAACCCTCTAGACTGTTAGTGGAAAGAATTCGTTAGTTCGTGACCTACTTTATTGTATTGAAGAAAGACATTATATAGATGGAATCACTGTTTTTTCCTCAAAATCAATTCTTTGTTTTGATTTCATTCCGGGTAAGTTTTTGAAAGCGCATATATATCTCAGCTAAAGGCAATATTAAAAAGAGATGGTCAGCTTTGTTGGTTCAGACTTGGATCGGGACCAACGGCGTTTACTGACCTTAGATCTTAACTCAGACTTAAAACACGCTTCTTTGGTCGAGAATTTAGAAGAATTTAAGGTGAACTTAACCGGAAATAATGAATGCCTTTTGACGAGCGATAAATCAATTTTCTGGCTCAAGGGTGGCATAGTAACACGGAGCTTACAGTTTGACTCTTCAATTGTCAAGGTCTTCTTCACGAAACTCAAAGTGACTCAGAAAAACACTTCGCCACAAAAAGTGCTAGTGGTGGTTCTCAAGGAACAAATTTGCGTGTATGAAAGCGGAGGCAGATCACAAATTGTCAGCTTTCCCTTCCATATCAGAAATGCATTCAGTTTTGATCAAGGATTGGTTCTTAGCAAAGAATTTGAAAATCCAGTGTCCCAGACCAGCGAGATCAATCACAACACTGGCACATCAAAAATTATTTCTGTCGGAGCTCCTCCTATTTCAGCAGCTTCCACTTCAAATGCAGTTGGAGACAATAATTTCCTTACCTTGTTGGATATACTGGGAGAGCTTGGATCTATTGTTTCATCGTCAACAACCTCGTTTTCCTCAAGAGAGGAAATGATTTCATTTCCTGGAAACCAAGCTCATACAATTGCGACCACCTATAGTCCTATCGAAAAGACCATCAATTTTTATCATACCAGGTTTCTCAATCGCAAGCAATTATCAAGGACTGGCTCCTTGTCATTCCAAAGTTTGAGTAGAAGGTCAAACAAAAAAGTGTCTATCAGTAAAAGTTCAAACAATACAGGAACAGGAACTAGCTCAGGCACGACGAATGCTAATGGATCCGCTCATATTGCTACACCCAACTCATCAAAATTGTTAGATGACGCAACATTTGATTTCAGACAAACTAGATCACTTTCGGATGCGATGTCATACGATCGAATGGCATCAGGAAGTGAGCTAAACAACGATAATACAGCTTACTACTCGGCATCAGGTCAACATCATGTTGAGACTGCAAAGCTAAAAAAAGATGTGATCCTTACGAAGGTTTCCTCTATTGATTTCCAGGAGGAAATCAATCTACTCAAAATTTTCAATATATCTTACGGCGAGCAAGAGGCCGTGGTTATATGCAATTCGAAAGCTTCTACTATAGAATTCTTTATTTTCAACAATCCAGCTACATCTACAAGTCACACATCTGTCAAAAAAACTTTCTCTACTCAGGGTAAAGATGCGATTCCATTGTCCATCTGCGATGATCATCCTGGATATTTAATTCTTCTATATGATCATTCTCATGTTGTTTTGGTGAATCCATTCTTGGGACTGGTATCTTCCACAATAAGCTTCTCGTCCCGTCTTCCAGCAATTCAAAGTCTTGATGATACCTACGATACAAACCTTTCTGTTTTATGTGCTGATGGAAAACATTACACTTTGGACGTGATATTGCAACCAAGTAATTCATTGGTGAAAACATCCATTCAGATTTTGAAATATCTTGCAAATTCTTACACTTATGAGTACTTTTGGCTTCAGTGGTGTGCAAATTGTTCCCTTACGATTCCTGGAAACGATGATTGGCGAACTTTCATTGTAACATTACTCTCTCTAATCCTACCGGACGAATTCAAGATTGATAATGAGATGCTCCAAAAAAATCTTATTTGCTCACTACTTCCATATGCACAGATTGCTAAACAGAACATTGAAAATGTTTCAACTACTTCGTACTCAAGAGGTTCCCACATGCTCACAGATCTCTCGCCTTTGATCCTTTTGTCTCTTCATATTGTCCGAGAGGAACTGACTTTGAATGTATTAGCAACACAAAAAATTGAACAGATTTCTTTGCTGTTAGCTCAATTGAGCATTTGGATGGGATGGTCCGACAGTTGGTGGAAATACTATGCTCAAGAACCTAAAGATTTGGATCGCAGCGTTAGATTTTTGATGCCCCAGCCTTTGTCATCACCGCCTTGTTTATTCGAATCGCTGTCTAGCTTATTTGCAAGCTCTATTGTTCCATACATCACATTTTCTCAGATCTCAGAGGAAGACGAGTCAACAGACGAGCTTATCATTCCCCGGACTTTTTATGTTTTAAGGTTATTTGAAGCTTTAGTGTCACCTGAGTTTGAAGCACCAGACATTGTTAATATGATGGTTGATTATAACATTACTGGTTCAATGCTGGAGTCATTCCCACCGGGTGTTTATCTCCCCTTGAAAAATGCGATCATCAATTGCAGCGAATCTGCATACCATTGGAATGCGGGTTCTAAGGAGCTGGAATTAATCGGTCGTAAGGACCTTTTAACCTTCACCAGGAACACACCCAAAGATACTTTATCAACTACAAGAGATTATAGTAATGTCCAAGCCAAGGATATGACACAAATACTGAAACTGGTTAATGATAATGAGGCGATCAGTGCCTGGGACGGCCAGGCCGAAGCAGACAGATTTCAAGTCACAAAATTAATATTTTCAGATGATCGCAGATTCTACGAACTAACTAGGCTACTTCAAACCTCAAGGGTTCAAACAGCTACACTGAAGGTTGATGAATCAATAGATGATCATGAAAAATTAGTTCAACAGCGTTCATTGGGAGCTAAAGTGGCCTTAAGAACGTTAACAATGCCGCTAGGAAGAGGTGCAGTGTTCATTTCCACTAGAAAGCCTTTAATGACCGAGAGATTCCCCATTCCAAAAATGAACTTCAACTCATTGATCTTACCAGATATGATCAATGTCAGTCTCGAAAAAGACTCCATTGAACAAGAGTTATATGATTGGGGATTTTTTCACAATGGAGTTTCTTCAGGACTATCAATATCTAAAGATTCAACCCAAATCAATGGGAGTTGGATTGTTTTCAATCGTCCTCCAAATCTTAATGCGCAACATGCTGGTTTTCTTTTGGGACTGGGGCTTAACGGACACATGAGGAAACTTGAAGAGTGGCACATATACAACTATCTGGGCCCGAAAAACAATTTTACCAGTATAGGGTTGCTGCTTGGTATGGCAGCTAGTTTGAAGGGAACAATGGATATACAGCTGACAAAAGTTCTTTCAGTTCATGTTGTTGCACTTCTTCCTGCCGGATCCACTAACCTGAACGTACAACTCCCAGTTCAAACTGCAGGACTTATAGGAGTGGGTCTCCTCTATTTAGAATCACAGCATAGACGAATGAGTGAAGTTTTGCTTTCACAAATTGATTCGAGCCTCATCTACAACGACAAAGAAGTTGTGAATGAGGGATACCGTTTGGCTGCTGGAATATCTTTGGGATTGGTGAATCTTGGAAAAGGCGAAGAACTCAAAATCACAAATGACACTCATGTGATTGACAAACTTTTTACTCTTGCAGTTTCAGTGAGGGATATACAAACAGCCAATGAGTTTGACAAATCTTGCGGTGGCGCGATCCTTGCTTTAACCTTTATGTTTATTAAAAGTGAAAATTTTGAGATAGCTCAGAAGCTTGCAATTCCTCAGACAATACAGCTTCTCGAGTACATCAGGCCTGACTTTTTAATGCTGAGATGTCTTGGAACAAATTTGATAATGTGGGAAAAGATCAAACCTAATAGGGAATGGGTAGAATGCCAAATTCCCGCTTACATGACCGAATCATATACACTAGAAACAGTTCAGACGCTGGATAGTGATTTTGTTCCATACTTGAATGTTTTAGGAGGACACCTACTCTCTATTGCCATAAAGTATGCTTCCACCTGTGAGTTCGGTGCGAAAGAAACTTTGATATACTACTTTGACAAACTGACACAAGTTTGTCAGTTTTCCGCGCAAAACTATGACCAGAGAGTGGCCCTCATTAGTGCACAAAACATTCGAGACGTGGTTATTCTTGGGCTTTCAATTATCATGGCAGGAAGTGGAGATTTAAGCGTCTTTAGAAGGTTGAGAATTCTACAAGGTGCTGTAGATGAGTCGATGACTTATGGCAACTACATGGCTATAAATACTGCTCTTGGGTTTCTCTTTCTTGGCGGAGGACAAAAAGCTTTCCGGAAAGATAATTTTGCTATAGCTTCGCTGGTCACTGCAATTTACCCTGTTTACGGTACAAACAGCTACAATGGTGGGACTGAATATTCTGAAATACACCTACAGGCTCTTAGACACTTTTGGGCTCTTTCGGTGGAAAATCGTTGTCTAAATGTTCGAGATGTTGAAACAAAACAGTCTGTGAAAATGGATGTTCGAGTTGAAACAGAGATAGGAGAAGAATTTAGTTTGCAGACCCCATGTTTGCTTCCAGAGCTTCAGACTATCTCAAAAATCAAAGTAATTCACGCTGACAGCAAATACTTTCCGGTTACGCTGGATTTTCAAGAACAAGGATCTATGGAGCTCCTCAAGAATTCGCACCTGAATATTTTTGTCTATCGCAAGAGAGGTTATCAAGATTTGAGACTTCCATTTGATGGAATTATAGAACAGCTTGAGACCGAACATGGGCATGATGGGAAGGAAGATTGCTTTGAATATTTGGAGAACTTGAATATGTTCAGCAACTTAACAAAGTTTGAGAGAAACATGATGTTCGGAACCAAGGATAAAGAACAAACGGCTCAATCAACCGTTCTAGATTTCAAACTAGAGGTGGAAAGATTGGTTCGGAAGCCAAAAAACATACAAGATTTGTGGAACCTGAAGCTACTATTCAATTTTGTTGATGATTTGCAGGATAAATCATCAGATAGTATATCTTTTGAATCCGGTGAGATTTCCTTTGTGGAGAAGAATGACAATCGCCTCGGTGATGACCAAATGAAGCTGAATTTCCTTAACGTCAAACTTATCGAGAAGCTGAAAAACGATTTATGGCTGTGCACACAACATACCTGACCAGGCTTCTCCACTACACTTGCTCTTTACGGTGAAATATTATATTTGCTGCATTAATTTATGTACCTACTTGCTCAATGCACGACAGTCAATGTGTTTGTCTCGCGGGTGATTTACTGGATCCCCGTATCAGCCCATACAGCATTTGCTTGTTTGCTTGCTTATGAGCTGGACAGTAAAAAGGATCCACTTCGTTTAATTACAAATTTCACTTGGGCATAACAATGGTTCAGCTATTTGTCGTTCACCCTGACCTTCAAATATCAGATTGTGATGACTGCCCATCAGCAGATTCCCTTTGCAAGAAGAAAAAATGTTACCTCAAGAACTTGAAAGTTTACAGAAGCTTGATAGGAAAGCTTTCCGGTGAACTGGATCCCTCAGACATTTCGAAGTGGTGTTTGACCAGAGATACGGAGTTGAATGTACACCAGATACTTGAGAATGCTGCCGAAGAAACAGTGGAAGTGAAAAATGATCAGCTTCAAAAGTTAGATGATATCCACGATATCAGCGATATGCCACTTTCTTCTCTTTCATTGAAAGATTTTGATTTCTCCAAAGGGAAAGTATTCAATGAAGAGGTAGCTCTCAGTGAAAGGTTACAAATACCTGAAAACTTTAACAATACGTCGAACGATCAAAAGACTAATAATTTCATGACCTTGAAGTACCTACAAATCATAACTGATCTTTCGCTGGTAGAATACAAGTATCTAGAAAGCTACGCAAAGATCAATGCTTTGATAAAGAAATATTTTTCCTCGCCCGAGCTTACACCTGATATCGAGGAAGAGGGTTGCAGTATGGTTCATCAAGAAATGGAGTTTTTTAAGAAATTGGAGAGTCTCTTGAAGTGCCTGCGTCAGATAAAGGTAGATTTTGAAGAGGTTTACCTTATTCCTCGCACAGGGATATCTGATGTGATTGAGGCACGCAACACCTCTCAAAAACGAGAAGTCGTGAGCTAATATGGGAAATTCAGGGTTCTGGGTCTGATTTACTTACGGAATTAATTATATAAGCATTATTTACTTTTAAAACACGGAACACGGTTTGATCCAAAAATTATTTGTTTTCGTGAGAGGCATAGCAAAAAAACAGGAGCTAACGATTTATCCAATTCTCCGTCAGTTTGCCATTAAACGATTTTGGACACTTCACTTAGAAACCATTCACTGGTGATACTAGGGACAATTATCAGACATATCCATTTCACTTTTCTATCCGAGGAGCCCATAATAAGTGTTTTTCAAATCGTAACCTCATGACATCAGTGGCACCTCAAAGGTCGTCTTCTTTTGCTACGAAGGCTGCTGCTACAGCAGTGTCTGTTCAGGCTATCAACAGGTTGTCTGGGGACTCACAGAGACAAATAGATCGTGTGGTTGAGAGCGTGGCTAATGCAAACAAAAGGCTGTCCCAAACTTCCACTTCTTCAAACAGTAAACGGAAAGCCGAAAACATGATAGGACCGTGGAAGCTTGGTAGAACATTAGGACGTGGCTCTACAGGAAGGGTTAGACTGGCCAAACATTGCGTGACTGGCCAGCTCTCGGCTGTCAAGATTGTTCCTAAAATGGCTCCAGGAACTTCAACTCAGAGCAAGAGTGGAAAGGGTCCGAAAATCGACGCCAACGGTTTACCTTATGGCATTGAAAGAGAAATCATTATTATGAAGCTCATTTCACATCCGAATATAATGGCTATACACGACGTGTGGGAAAATGAGAACGAGTTATATCTTGTTTTAGAATATGTCGAAGGGGGTGAACTTTTCGATTTCTTGATAAAGAATGGAAGGTTATCAGAGAAGGAAGCAGTCTCTTACTTTAAACAGATCATCAGAGGAGTGGAATACTGTCACAGATTTGACATTTGTCATCGTGACCTCAAACCAGAAAATATTCTTTTGGATCACAACCAAAAGATCAAGATTGCTGATTTTGGAATGGCTGCTCTCGAGACCAAACATAAGCTTTTGGAAACTTCTTGTGGGTCCCCTCATTATGCATCTCCTGAAATTGTTGCTGGAAAAAATTACCATGGGTCCCCCAGTGATGTTTGGTCGTGTGGTATAATCTTCTTCGCATTATTAACCGGCCATCTTCCTTTTGATGATTCCAATATCCGCAAATTACTACTAAAGGTTCAAACTGGTAAGTTTCATATGCCCTCCAGTTTGAGTGATGACGCCAAGGATCTTATTTGGTCAATGCTGAGAGTTGATCCTCATCAAAGAATATCAATTCATGATATCCTAAAACACCCACTGCTCAAAAAGTATCCCGACGGTGATTTGGGAGGCCCAGTCTCAGACAATACAACTATTCAGATGTCAAAACCTATTTTGGACGTGGATTCGGATATACTTCACAATTTACAAACTCTCTGGCACGGGGTTCCAATAAATGAACTCATTAAGAATTTGAAAAACGAAGAACAAAACTCAGAAAAGATGTTCTATCATCTCTTGAAGAAGTACAAACAAAGAGAGAGTCAAGAGATTTGTGACGATAAGTGTCAGTCGAAAGCCCAAAAACGAACTGCGTCTCCTACTAAATCGATTAAGCTGGGGATCCCTAAGTCAACAAGCATTAGAACCATTATTCAGAACGAAAATGGTGATATCTTGAAAGAGACTACCAAACCATTGCAGCCCATGGCTAACAAAGCTCTGCCAAAAAGACCATCGAAATCAAAACTCTCTGGCAGAAGCAAAACTAATGCAATAATTGCATCATCATCGTCCAAAAAGTTGGTTACATTTCCTGCCCATGGAAACCAAAAAATGGCCAAAACTTCAAATGGCCCACATTCAAACCTCCCTAGCAAGCCGGTGAAGTCAATGATTAACCCAAAAGAGCTTCCTAAGCTTCCAGATATTGACCTTACTGAATTTACTTATTTGGTGGATGCTGTATTCTCAGATGAAAAGAAGCCTGTTGACACGAATTTCAGCATATATGAAGATGACCACAAACCTTCCGTTGACTCTAAATCTGCAAGCAGCATTTTACCCGTCTCCCAGAACAGTTCAGGTACACTTGATTCGAGTAAATCATCTCTGGATCCTAGACTCAACCGTGGAATTCGGAAACCTTTAGTGGCTTCAAACTCGCGGAAGACCAGCGATGTTTTACAGAAATTTGGGGTTCGAATGAGCACAATAGACAATTTTGAAGAAGCTCCGAGAAGTCTTCCAAGAAAAATGGTTCCAGAGTACGATTCGCGAAAGACATCACTAAACAGTGCCAGGTCCTCATCTAGAAATCTATCCTCTTACTTAGATCCAAACAGGAAAGTGAGCTTGAATCAATACAATAAAGTGAGCAAAATTGAAGATTTGAAAAGATCCGATACGTCAAGACTTGTCCAAACTGAAAACTCCAGGACGCACAAACCAGATGTTTCGATCGACGAATCTTTCCTTTCTTATGACAATTCATACAGCTTGCACTCGGCTATTCAGGTACCAATTTTATCACCCAAGGATGATAAGTTTGTTGTGACGCCTTTAGAACAGGAGAAGTTTGCGGATGCGGATACCGAACAAATGATGAAAGTTCTGCCTTCCCATTCGACTCATTCTTTGCTCAAGACCCACCGCAAAGTAAACTCAGCAGCTTCGCACAAATCTCAATTGAATAAATTTGTTCAGCAACCATTTCCTACTATCAGATGTTCTTTGCTAGCAAATGCGAACTACGAAATGCCTCCAGATGAGGCCAAAAATAGAAAGAGAATGACTTTGACTCCAGAGAAACAGAAGAAAACCGAAACTGTCAATGAGGAGTCTCATAGGGCTTCTGTTTTTGCTGATCCTGTTGGTGACCAACCATTCATTTCAAGTGCCAATGACTCCACAATTTTTGATGACGAAAATGTGTTGCACGATCCCCCTAAAATTCCGCAAACATCAAATGTTGTTCAATTGCGTGAACAAAAAAGAGCTTCCTCTCAGATGAAGGCTCGAATTTCATCCCTATTATCCAAGCGTGGGTCCGCCGCAGTCAGTCACGTTGACAACCACCCGATCGATCCTGATTTTAACCAGAGGGACAACAGGGAAATACCAACGGTGAATCTGCCTCTAACACTGGGGAAAAGACCTAACTGGTTCCAAAGGCTGTTTGTTTCGAGAAAAAGTAAGAGTTGGAAGAAGAATAGCACCCATAAGAGGCCAAAAACTAGACCGTTCTGGAAAAAACAACATATAATCGAAACAGATACACTGAAAGGAGACGAAGTTCTTGACAAGCTCAAGTTGCATCTCGAGCGTCAAAAGTCTATCAAGGTTTTCTCAACCCCCAATTCGAATGAGTTCAAAGTCAAATACGTTGGAAACTCAAAGAATGACAATCTAAGCATCACAATTGAGGTTGAATCTCAGGAAGGCTACGAGTACGGTTTTGCAGGATGCATGGTTTACATCTACAAAAACTCCGGTTCCAACAAAACATATTCGCTCTGTCTGAAAACGATGGAGCAAATTATCCATGATATGGAGAGTAGGATTTGAACCGGTGCACCAGTTTTAGAGTATTAAATTAGTAACTTATCCGAAACCCAAGTAGTGAAAAAAAAAGAAATTTAAAGGAAAACGGTTATTCTGCAAGATAGGATGACAGCGATCGTTACAAAATCCTCTAGAAAATAAAATTTTGGCTACGAAAGCATCTATGTTTACCGTACGTTTTTTCATAAATAGGGACAACTAACAACCAGCCAAGTAAAAGGATTAGCATAAGTGCGTTTGGTCATCTTGGCAGCGGAAAGAGTACGCTTGTTCTTCAGTATGTGCAATCTCAGTTTGTCGAAGAGATAGACTCCAATGTACAAGATTTGTACAAGACTTACCCCGAAATAGACGGAGAAAATTACGAAGTGAATATCCTAGATGTTGTTGATTCAGATTTTGGGCTAGATACCAAAACTGAAGAGATGATCAAGCAATCCGATGCTATTCTAGTTGTGTATTCTGTTGTGAGCGAGGCTTCTTTCCAATCAGTGGTTCTCAGAGTTTCAGCTATACGCTCCCTACTCAAAAATCAGGAGGTGCCCATTTTCCTAATTGGAACCAAAGCAGACCTCGAAAACTTGCGGCAAGTTTCGCCTGCTTCCGGATTACAGTTAGCCCAAGAACTGGGTCTCGCTCATTTTATGGAATGCAGTGCCAAGACCAACTACAACGTTTTTGAAGTATTTCAGACTGTTGTTAGATACGCAAATTCGAATAAAGCCGATCACCAAAATAGCCAGTCGAATGTCTCAGGGGTAGCTGCAGACCATGAATCAAAAGAAGCCGAGGGTGAAAATCAGGGAGAGGAAGAACAAGAGGAGGAGGAAGAAGCAGTAAATGTCATAGAGGCAACTACACAAAACCCAACTGGCGCTCATTATACGAAAAAAGACGACACTCGTGTCGAAGAATCATTTTCCAATAATAATACCAGACTACCCGCACTAGACCATGATAGCACAAAAAACACCCATAGATGTTGTACAATAGTTTAATTCAATGCATATATAGCAATTCATCTCTACACCGTATGTTATAACCCGCAATTGATTTTTTTCTGTGAAATTTTAGTAATCTCGGTTATTGAAGGCCAAAATTTGCGTAACAAAGTAGTGCTTTCACGGGGAAATCCAACGTTTTCGGAATTTGCCCCAGATTTTTCCCCAAATAGTCCTGTACTACATGTACATACTAGATTGACTGATCCAAACTTCAAAAATCAAGTTCGTGATATCCATGTCGCAACAAGCATGCCCCGCCGGTTGTCATACCGGCTATTGGGAGGAAATTTTTTACAGTTTGAGTCACGATTCCTGATTACAGAGGTGGGCGGGCCTGTACCGGGAAATACCTATTGTTTTTTTCCTTTTCCATTCCTTAATCCCGGTCACCCTGATACTGCGATAGAAAAACAGGGCCGCCGCCCTAAATAGGGTTCACCTTAATCTATATAGAATTTTCGGCTTTTTACAAATTAGGGGATTTGCAGCTAGTGAAATTGATCCTGGTTTAACAGGCCCGTTCTGATATCTGCTTCTCCCCAGACGTCCTCGACTATAATAAGAACCACCCCTCCCCACATTTTCTGTAACTTATCTTTCAAAATGTCGTCAGCTCAGAGCTCCGAGAGGAAGATGTATCTAGATGACAATATAATATACGAAGACGGCAAGGATGTCTCGACTGTTCTCTCCGAAAAAGAGATGGATGACAAGGTGAAAATTCTTGCAAAAGAATATGGAATCAATCACAAGAGACTTATGTGGAAAATAGACTTGTGTGTTGTTCCTCCATTCTGTCTCCTCTACTTCTTGGCATTCTTGGATAGAGTCAACATTTCGAACGCAAAGGTTTACGGAATGCAAGCAGCCTTGGACCTCCACGGACAACAGTTCAACATCGCATTAACCGTGTTTTTCATCCCATACATCATTTTCGAGGTTATCTCCAACTACTGTTTGAAGCTGGTGAAACCACACATGTGGATGAGTATGATGATTGTCTTTTTCGGCGCGGTCACTATTGGAACCGCATTCATCACGAAATTCAGCGAGCTTGTTGTTACCAGAGTTCTTTTGGGTATTTTCGAAGCAGGAAGTTTCCCGGGAATCTTCTATATCTTGGCCAACTTTTACTCCAAGCGTGAATCCCAAAGAAGATTTAGTATTTTCTTCAGTTGCACGTCTGTGGCAGGTGGCTGTGGTGGTGCTATCGCATATCGTCTGTACGACCTGAATGGAGTTCACGGTCTGTCTGCTTGGCAGTGGATTTACATTGTTGAAGGAGCGATCAGTGCGGGTCTTGGAATCGCCTTGTATTTCCTCATCACCGATTTCCCTGAGGACGCTAGATACCTGAGCAAAAACGAGACCGACTTCTTGAAGAAAAAGCTGGAAGTGTACGCTGGAAACTCGGGATATGAGGTCAAGCAGACCTTTAAAGACGTTGCCGAAGTGTTCAAAGACCCTATGCTTTACATTGGTGCTCTGATTTACTTCTGTTTGATTGTTCCTTCATACTCATACGCCTACTTTGCTCCATCTATCATCAAGCTCCTTGGATACACCGAGATGAACGCACAGGCACACTCCATTTACCCATGGCTGGGATCCTTTGGATTTTCCATTCTATTGGCCTTTGTTTCTGACTGGCATGGAGTCAGATTACCATATGCTCTTTTAGCTGCATGTGTGGCAATCACTGGACTCTCAATGATTTTGGGTGGAGGCGACCACCTCCATGTTAAATACGCCGGATGCTTCTTCGTGGCTGCTGGACTTTACTCGTGTATGCCTATTGTCGTGTGCTGGGTGAGTCTCAATTTCTCTGGTCACATGAGAAAGTCGGTGGGAACTGCCTTCA
The DNA here is from genome assembly GCA_030674565.1 of Ogataea thermomethanolica. Lineage (NCBI taxonomy): Eukaryota > Fungi > Ascomycota > Pichiomycetes > Pichiales > Pichiaceae > Ogataea > Ogataea thermomethanolica. Next base: position 299,468 of record JAKTYW010000006.1, read on the forward strand.
TGATTGGTTTTGGTAACATTGGAGGTATCATTGCCTCGTTTATCTTCCCAGATAGCGAAGCTCCACATTACAAGAAGGGTCTTGGTATCTGCATTGGGTTCGCTTGTCTTGCGATCTTCGTCATTCTTGCGTACTTTGCGCTCATCTTCAAACGTAATCGTGAGAAGATGACCCCAGCCTCAATCGCCAAATGGGAATCTTACGACGAGAGAACGAAAATCATGAAGGGAGATCTTACGCCTTACTTCAAATATCTGTACTAATGAATTAGTGTAACGTTATTATCTTTTTGGCTAAATGTGACTTTATGTAAGAGCCCTTTTTCTAGGGCTTATCTAAAAATTTTCTTTAAATCTACTGTATCTCTAATGCTCCATCCAGAGAATCTACCATATTTCGATCCACTGGCACAACGACGCGTCTGTCTCATAACAGGAGGAAACAGTGGAATCGGATACTATACAGTGCTGCACTTATATCTTCATGGATATGTGGTTTATTTGGGTGGTCGCAACAAGAACCGGGTAGAAGATGCCATAGAATCCATCAAGAAGGAGGCCATTGGTCGCAAAAAGAGCAAAGCGCAAACATTGGGAGAGCTGTATTTTTTGGAGGTTGACCTGCTCAACTTGTCCGCTGTGGAAAGAGCGATTTCTGAATTCAAGACCAGAGAGAAAACATTGCATTTGCTAATTAACAACGCTGGTATCATGGCTGTACCATTCTCTGTGACAAGTGACAATTTTGAGATCCAGTTGCAAACGAACTATGTCTCGCCTTTTTTGATCACAAACAGACTACTGCCACTAATGCAAAACCCCGAGTTGGTTCAGGACCCTCGAATTATATATGTGAGTTCGGTCGGTCACTGGTTCACATTTTTCCCGTTCAAAATGGATTATCAGTTCAATTATAGACCCAACATTCTTTTCACGTGGTTCAGATATGGTCTCGCGAAAACTGCAGGTATGCAGTTCACCAGACAATTATCCAAAACACATCCAAACATACTATGTGTGTCCGTGCATCCCGGGTTCGTGATGAACACCAACCTATTCAGTCATTTTACCAGACTTCCATTCATCGGCTTTCTTTTCTGGGTCTTCTTCCAAATATTTGGATACTTCTTGGGTGTCTCCAATGAGGAAGGCTCCTACGCTACATTGAAGTGCGCGCTCAGTCCCGAGCTTTCTCCCGAGAAAGACAACGGTAAGTTTTATGTTTCCTTCGGAGAAGAACGTGAACCCAGCTACTTGACCAAAAGCTCTAGGTACGCAGTTGAGAATTGGGCTTGGACTGTATCAGAGCTGGAGAAAAGAGGTATAAAAATCTGATATATCATTGATTAAATATCTTCGCTATCAATAAAAATCTGCTATTTACTGGACGTTTTTGATGGAAATTGCTGGTTGGCCTGGAACAGAGCTTTCTAGAATCTTTCCGGTAGGAATCTCGACAGTTTCACCACTAAAGACGTCCAATCCGGATGTACTGTTGCTCTCAAGAGGAACGGCCTTGACATCGACAACGTCACAGATAGCAGCAGCCTTCTTGATGACATACTTGGCCAACTTGATTGTCTCGAGTTCGTTGAAGGATAATTCACGGTTGAACACAGACTCGGCAGGCTCAGTTGCAAGTCTCTTCTTCAAAGCAGACACAAAAGGCATAGCCTTCTTCATGTCTTTACCATTGATGTTGGCCTTCAGCTCATTATTATCGTCGAGCTTCTGCTCCTCGAAGAGTCTTCTGACCAGCTCAACATAGTTCTTTTGCCACTCAGGGAAACTTGTGGACACATACAGGGTCAAAACACAAGGCTTATCTTTGTCCAAGTCGGCAGGCTTGCCCTTCTTCTTCTTCTTCAACAGCTGGCCCTCGGTTTCTCTAATGGATCTGGCTAATGATCTGATGTAGGTAAGAGCATCTGTGAGAGAGGAAGATATTGGCTCCTTAGGGGTTGGCCATTTGGCATTCAAAACAGACTCTTTATTGCCCAAAATATCCCTGTAAATGTACTCAGCAAAATGAGGAGCAATTGGAGACACCAAAAGTGCCTGTGTGTTCAAGTATTTCAGAACCAACTCTTTGTGCATCCCATCACCAAGACTGCTCACTTCTCTATAATAGTCTCTGGCAGTCTGGTAATCGAACAATCCGGTTTTAAGACCAGCCTTGAAGTAAGTGGCATCGAAATGTTTGTAGGTTTCATTAATCAGAGAGTTCATCTCATTGTCAAATGCTTTATCGAAAAAGTTGTACTCTCCAGTTCTGAATGTATCGATGGTTTTTATGGTTTCTTCGGCCCATTCTCTGAGAGTGTACATTCTCAAGATCGCAGCATTGGCATTGCTCTCTTCGAAGTTTGCATCTTCAACAGTGTCACCAGCATCTGCGAGAGCAATTCTAGTGGCATCGGCACCAAACTTTTGAACCATCTGTTCCAAAGTAAGGAAGTTACCTGTAGACTTGGACATCTTCGCGTTATTCAACATTAAATGACCATTGCATCTGATACCCTTAGGCCAGAATTGCTTCTTGAATAAAGCGGTGTGACAGTAGATGAAGAAAGTCAAGTGGTTTGGAATCAAATCCTTACCTGAAACGGACATATCAGTAGGGTAGAAATACTCGAACTCTCTTCTCATTAGCTGCAGGTTCTCCTTCGGGATGCTAGACTGAACTTCATCACTGTTACAGAAAATGTATTCCCAAACATCGTCAGTCATTTGGTCTGCAGTGATTCCAAGTTTACCGGTCACCTTACCGTAAAAGTCATCATGAAGAAGGTGAGAGACAGTGTAATAAGCATGGTAAACAGTGGAGTCGGAAAGAGACTCAACCAGGTACTTTGGATCCCATGGGATCTTGGTACCCAAACCGTAACTTCTGGAAACGGCCCAGTTCTTCAACCAGTTCAAAACACCCTCGAATGCATTCTTGACTTCAGGGCTGTATGAGTTCAATCCATTCAAACACTCCAAAGCCTCAGCTTTCCAGGTTTCTTCACCGTAATCCAAATACCATTGATCCTCAAGCGAAACAATACATTCGTCACCAGATCTGGAAATCACCAAGGATTCTGGTTCACTGTAAGCAAATGCATCTCCAGACTCAATGAGGTCTTTCTTAACCTTCTCCTTAGCAACCTCGACCTTCTCACCAGCATACTTTCCGACCAACAAGACACCATTGTAGAAACCTTCCTTGTAAGCGAGCTCCTTAGCAGCGGCCAAAGGAACAGCGTCCTTGGAAGAGTTAATTTTCATTTCTTTGACGAGGAACTCGGCACACTTGTCACCGTACTTCTCTGTTCTAACGATTGGAAGAGGGTCCTCAACAACCCATTCTTTTTCAATTCCGTAGAACTCTGGCTTTTTGAAAAGATCTCTAGTGGTGGCGTAGTCATCTGGAGAATCAGATGGAACACAGGTCACGACACCAGTACCCTTTGATTCCAAAACAGTCTCCATAGGAAGAACTCTGAGCTCCTTGAGGGAAGTCAAAGGAGCACAGATTTTAGATCCAATCAATGAAGAACCGGAGATTTTCAATGCGTAGTGATAATCGCCTCTGACTGGAGTCAAGTTCTGGTAGCTCATGTTCTTGAAAGATCTCTCGGTACAGATGTAGTAGTTGCCATTTCCAGCATCAAACAAACCGTAGTTTATCTTTGGAGAAACGAAACAGCAAGTTTGACCGTACATAGTTTCTGGTCTCAAAGTAGCCGCAACGAGATAAACCTTCTTACCAGTGAGGTCGAAATTTTCCTGTTTGAGGACTTCTTTAGCTTTTTCGGCGAACTCAGTAATCTCAATCTTGATACCGGTATATTCTTGAGGAAGAACAGCTTCACCAGATTGTCTGTCGTGGTCCATACAAGGTTGTCCATCCTTGACAGAATAAATGGTGTATCTTTCACCGAACTTGATTTTCTTCTGTTCTCTAAGTTTGTTCATCTGCCATCTCACAAAGGAATCATAGTATGGGTTGTAGTCTGTGGTGACAGTAGATCTTCTCCAGTCGACTTTTCCACCAAAATCAGAGACGTTCTTCTCGACAAGTGGTGGGAAATAAGTCAGCCAATAGTAAGGATCAGCAAACTTGGAAATCTCAGATCTTGGGATACCACTTTGTTCCATGATTTCGAATTGATATTTTCCACGGCCCTGTTTTGCTTGGACTTTGGACTTCTTGGCAATGAACTTGGTAGGATCTTCCTTTTGAGCAGCAACCTTTGGTTTTTCTTCTTCAGGTTCTTCTTCAGTAGGAACATTGGAGAAGTCCTCACCAAACATTTCAATTTCTCTCTTAAGTTTGTCTGCTGCAGCACAGATCGGCATACCAGTACAGTGGAATCCTAATGGGAAAATCACTTTGGTCCCTTTCAGTCTTTCAAACGAAGAGGTGAACTCACTCTTCGATAAAGTGAAACTGTGACCTGCATGCAAAACACCATTCATGTATGGGTAAGCCATGGTGGTGAGGAATTTTGGGTGTTTAGCATGGAGCTCATCCCAAGAAGTACCATAAGGAACTTCCTCGTTAGATGGAGCGTTCACTTCAAAAAGTTTCTCATCTTTCCAGATCTTCTTGTACTTTTGTTCGACGGCAATTAAAGCATCACGCCGACTCGTGTTCTCGAGAACGATCGGTTTAGCTTCCATGATTGAAACAAGGAGAATATTTTTCGACGAAAAATAGTCATTTAGAAAAATCCACGACCATATTAATGTGGTTCAAGACTGAAATTAATAATATTGAGGTCTGAATGTACAAAATATATATCGTGGAGTCGACGGAGTGTGATATCGATAGCCGGATGGTGCGTTAAATTATAAATTCAAACCATTAAGACACGACCACCCTTTTTACCTTGACGAATAACATCCCGACGGCGTTTTCTGAAATGTCTGTTCAGCTCTCCCCTGTTTTCCCAAAACCACTTGTCGTGCTCTTCGCCAATTTCTTGAGAATTCAGAAGAGCCAGTTGTGTTTGAGCACTCAAATAGGGTGACCTCGAGTGTGAGAAAAATAAACCGTATTTCTTCGTATTGGCGCTGACAGTTGGTACAATTATTTCAGACGGTATCACATCCGCCTTTTTGACAGGCTCAGAAGGATTCAAAAGTGACCTCAAGGCTTCTGTACTTTGCTCAGGCTCAGCTTCTGGGACCTTGTCACTCTTCGACTGAGACTTCTGGATGAAAGAAGGAAGGAACTCTGTATCTATATCCTCGTCTTCTATGTCCTCATCTTCTATTTCCTCGTCTTCTCTTTCCTCATCTTCTATTTTCTCTTCGGTCGGCTCTTGTTGTTGTTCCTGTTCGAGGTTTTCTTCTTCCTCATCTGTTGAAAACTCAATGGCATGTTTGGCCTCTTTACCATCAACCTCTTCTATGTCGTTTCCAAACACCACCACTCCATTTGAGCTTTTCGCCGTTGTTGAGTGGCTATCCTTACCGACACCTCTGCTCGAAGTCGGTTGACTTATGAACTCACCATCTTCTAGCTCAACAGGCTTGTTAAAATCAAAGGAATCCATCCAGGTCTCCAGCATCATATGTGTGCGCTCTTTCTCATGATTAATCTCTTCCTCAGTTTCTCCCATATTGGTGCTTGTCTTAAATTTCTCCACAGTGTGATCATTTCCATCTCTCCACTCACCATCAATATATCTCCAAACCAAATCAACTGGGTGTTTATTCTTGTTATAGCCCCAGACTTTGGTCTTTCTGCCTCTAACAATTTTCAACACTCCCTTAATATTAGATCTCATAGTCTGTTTGGCCGCATTGGTTTTCCGGTCAGTTCTTCTGACTCTTCCCTTTTCCAGAAGGGCTAGCTCAAAAGGATTTTTATCCTTATTTGCGATTCGCTCGAGCCTACATTCTGCTATCTGGTTTCTGGTCTGTCGCTCTCTAATTTTGGTATCTTGTCTACGGCTGTCTTTTTCCCATCTATCTGTAAACGACGGCTTTGCTTCCTGAACCTTTAGTTTGGATCCTTTGAAAGTGACTCCATTAAAGGTCTTCTTGAGTTTCAAAAAATTACCTTCAGTTATATTCATATTAATGTATCCGTAGTGGTAGTTTTGTATTTCCTTGTGATGTATTTCTAGCTCTTTTGTGATCGTTCCAAATTTTGCCAGTCGAGTCTGTAAATCATCTATATTCCCTAACAGGGAATCTGACAAAGATCCAACATATATTCGTTTAGACTGCTCAGCCATGGTGGTTTGAATAGGTGGATGTAGAGATCAAAATTTAATCTGAATAATTTTAAATAAATTCATTTGGCCCGGGTAATCCTCACGTTCACGAACTGAAAGAAAAACTTCAAAAAAGATATCAACTTCGTTAAGTCCAAATGCCTGTCCAGGAAGATTTGAGCATGGAAATTGAGGATTCCACACCTCTGTGTGCGGAATACTATCTTGGATACCTGGATGAAAAGCGAAAGGAGGCATATGTCTCGAATAATATCACCATTCCGTTAAAGGAGGAAGGCGAGGAAGTTGTTATTGACACGGTCAGCGATCTTCCTGAAGATTCCAGTGAACTCTGTGCACTTTTGACCAATGAAGAATCTGCAACACAGCACTGGTTGGTTGTTGCAAAAGCTTATGCAAGCCAAGGAAAGATTGAAGAGTCGCTCAATGTTATCAGAAATGCTCTTGATTCACCAACCATTATGGACTCGACAGGAGATGCTCAGGCTAGCTTACACGGCTTCATGGCCTGGCTGTACTTGACCAAAGAGGGGAAATTGAGTCCATCAATCTCTTATGACTTGGCTAAGAAAGAGACCGACACAGCTCTGTCACTGGACCCAACAAATGAAGTGACACAGTTGTCTCAAGCATTACTCTTACTCGCTTCCGACAAGCAAAAGTCCAAGCAGACCAATTTCGAAAAAGAATCAAGACTTTTTGACAATATTCTGAAGAAGAACTCAAAGAACTGTTTTGCATTGATGGGAAGAGCCAAGATATTCTTCTACAAGGAGAACTATATTGCGGCTCTTAAAGTATTCCAGAGATGCTTGATGCTTAATCCTCTGCTGCTTCCAGATCCAAGAATTGGAATTGGAATGTGCTACTGGATGTTGGGTAGGAAAAAGCTTGCCAATCAAGCTTGGCAAAACTCCATTCAAGTGAACCCAGACAAAAATCTCGAAGCCAAAATTCTGATTTCCATTGCAAAATACGATGACTGTTTTACAAACTCGACCTCTGATGATGAATTCAAAGAAAAGTACACGTTAGCTCTTGAATTCACTAAGGCCTCGTATATCGACGATCCTACAAACGGTGTTATTCTTTTGATTTTGGCATCGTTTTACTTTTCCAAGGAAGAGTACGGTACTGTGGAGAAGATTTGTGAAAAACTCATGAATGATTCCAAATACAGCAAAACAATAAGAAGCGATGCCAATTTATGGCTTGCTAGATGCAAGCTAACACAGAACGATGTGTTACAGGCTCAGAAGTATTTCAGCAGCTCAGTCAAACTCAATGAAAATAACTTGCTGGCAAGATACGGTTACGGACAATGCCTTGTTTTGAGAAACGACACCAACGATGCTATCAGAGCATTTGAGAAGTTACAAGAGTCCCATCCTCGAGTCCTAGAGGTTATGTTCGCATTGGGAATGTTGTACAGTAAGAATCCAAAACAGAAAGACAAAGCCATTGGCTTCTTGGAGAAATATATTTCATTGAGCAAGGAACAAGGAGAGGCTTTGAATGCCGCCGCTTTGATCACATTGGCATCCATTTACGAGGAGAAAGATATATCTCTATCGCTGAAATACTTGATGATGTTAAAGGAACAGGAGATCAGTTTGGGAAAATCCGAGTCTGAATTGTCGTATGCATTGATGAACAACATTGGTGTTCTTTCGTTACTGAAGAATGAAAACGATCCTTTATCTTATTTCGAAACAAGTCTGGAAAACATCAAATCCCAGCTCGATGATGGATCCACCAAAGACGCCTTGAGATTGATTTTGGATTACAATGTTGCCAGATGTAAGGAATCTCAGAATGATGTTTTGACCGCCAAGGAAATGTACCAGAAAATCATACAAGATTGTCCTGGTTATAACAGCGCTAGAATAAGATGGCTTTTGCTCACATGTCTTTCTGACAAAGAGGATATTCACGAAGAACTTTCTCAGCTTCTCTCCGATTCTCCAGACGATTTGGAGGTTAGATCATTCTACGGATGGTACGTCAAGAAATTCGGCAAGAAATACATGCCTTCTAAAGGAAAAGATTTGGAAAGTGAGCACCACAGAGAAACATTGGTCAATCATACTTCCCACGACTGCTACGCCTTGACATCCCTTGGAAACGTCTATTGTACTCTTGCAAGAGAGTCCAAGGACCCTCAAAAGAAAGATCAATATTACACTCGTGGAGCACAACTGTTCCAAAAGGTGCTGTCTATTGACCCCAAGGATGCCTACGCTGCGCAAGGTATTGCTATCATATTTGCCGATAAGAAGCAAACTGGTTTGGCTTTGGAAATTTTTAGAAAAGTCAGAGAATCGTTGCAGGACATTTCAGTTTACATGAACTTGGGACATTGCTTTTTCGAAGCCAAGCAATTCACCAAGAGTATTGAAAGTTATCAATTGGCCCTGAAAAGATTCACTGATGGAAATGATGCCAACATTCTGAACTTCATCAGCAAGGGATGGCTCTACAAAGCTATGAGTGAGAAGAATCTGGATCACTTCAAAACTGCTTTGTCTTTTGCAGAGAAGGCATATAAGATCAACAACTTGCCTTCTGTCAAGTTCAATATCGCATTTGTGCAATTCCAGTTGACTGAATTCTTGAGAAAAGAATCCCCAGCAAAAAGAACGGTTGCCGACTTGGAGGATGCCATGACAGGACTCGTGGAAGCTATCAAGTCTGTCGACGAGCTGGCAACGAACGAAAAGCACCCTCCTTTCCCAGCCGAAGAATTGAAGTTGAGAGTCAATATGGGTAACACCTTGACCAAACAATTAGCAAAGGCAATCACCGAACAGAAGAACTATGAAGCTGACTTGGAAAACAAACTTCGTACTGCCAAGAAGCAGAAGATTCTTGAGGAGCAATTGAAACAGGAACAAAGAGAGAAAGAACTGGAAGAGAAGCGCAAAATAGAGGAGAAGTTGGCAGAGGAGAGAAAGCAGCTTGAAGAAGCTGCCAAGGAATGGAACCAGCAGCGTCTCGAGGAGGAAAAAGACAATAAAAACGAGCTCGATGTCACTGCAGATGAGAAGCCTAAGAAAAAACGGGGTGGTCGCAAGAAGAAGGAGTTTGTTGTTGAGAGTGAAGAAGAGGAGGAAGAAGAACCAAAGAAGGATTCTAGCGATGACGATAAAAGCGATGCCGACTTGTTTGATGAAGACAGTGAAGACGAGGGTAAGAAGAGGAAGGCAGATGACCAAGGTGATCAAGAGACGAAAAAGTCCAAACAGGAGGAGACTAAGCTGGATGATCTATTTGAATAGTGTTGTAATATAGAATTAAAATTGAGAACATATAAACATAACTATCTCTCGAATTTCTTTGTACGCTTCTCACGAACGGATTCCTTGACCTTTTGAATATCATCGGACTTGGCGTTGAAGCTGACGTTGGTTTCCTTGTTCATTGGGTTTTCATCACTCTTTTGGAACTCTTTGTAGATTAGCTGCTCCAACTGTTGCTTTCTGAGACCAGGATTTTCCTTCTTGAATTCCGGAAGTCTGCGTTCTGTGTAAGCGGCCAATGCAGCTTTGAATCTCCTTTCTGGGTGTCTGTCGATTTCCTTGGCACCCACCGCATCTTTTTTCAAAAGAGACAACGCAGCCAACGAATCGTCAAGGCCATGAGCATCGATGGATCCTTTGGACCCGAATGAGTTCAAGGCATCATCTAGATCGGAATTTCCTCCCTTCTTGCCTTTTTTGCCTTTGCCGCCCTTGGACTTCGAAATAGACTCCTCTTCCATAGCCAACAGCGCCTCACGCTCTTTTTTCTTGTCGGCATCGGCTTGCTTCTTGGCCTGTTTGTCTAATTGCTTCTTGTTTGGTTTTTTTCCATCATCTTCCCAATCGCTTTCGCTGTCCGGAACATCTACAACCTCTTGCTTCTTGCCTTTTTTTGCCATGATTTGTTAACAATATTAAATGAAAAAATTCAGATATCCAAGGTTAGTATTTTTTCTATGTACAATTAAATGGTGTCACATCTGAGGACCAGCTGTCCCTCGACAAGATCTATATCCACAATGGTACAATCATTAATCTCATCACCCACGTTGATTTTTGATAGGTCAGCTTGAGTCACATCGGACTGGTCTGTATTTAGAACTCCGAAAACCCCGTAGTCAGGCAAGAACACTTCCAGTAATCCATCTTCCGATGCAGGTCTGCGCACAATACATCTGAACCGTGGAACAGTGTCAGAGCTTTCTTGAAGACCTTTCAAGTGCTTGAATATGAAAAATGTACCGAACTTCGTAGCAACACGTTTATCTATGTCCTTGCGTGCCTCCAGGTGATGGGAAATTGGACGAATGTTTTTCTCCTCGAAAACAGGTTTTCCAAGCGATATATAAGAATGGAGTTGCCAATGGTTAACCAAATCGCTGAACCGACGTAGGGGAGAAGTGACCGTTGCGTATGCGGCAACTCCCATAGAGCAGTGCTCGTCAGCTGTAAAACTAGTGCGCGACTTGCTCAAAAACTCGCCGACCTTGAAAAACTCGCCCATAGTGATAGCTGACTCTCGAGAGTTGATCTGCTCAATTTCTTGTTTGATCGAGGAGGAAATAGGAATTGGTTTCTGAACCTTGAATAAAGCAGGGATCTTCCTTTGCTGGAAAAATTCACCCACCAGCTTATTGGTGCAAATCATCAACTCGGAGACCAAAACTTCAGATAGAAGTCGTTCGTGCGATGGGTTTTCTTTGAAAGCAATGCGAATCTTTCCGTCCGGTGTTTCCTCGATGTTCTCGATTCTGCGTCCACTTGGAAGCTTATTGAACATTGTAGTTCTACCATTTACTTCTGCTTGCTTTTTCAGAACAGAGGCTGCCTCGTACAGATCTTGAATGTCGGATTTTATCTGCTTTGGGTCGAGATCAGTGTTTTCTGCAAGTTGAGATAATAACTTTTCGGAATCTGCAGATTCAGTAAGAATGTTATGAACAGTGTCATAATCTGTGCTCACAAATCTGTCAGCAGTTCCAAATTGTATGCCGTCATCCTCCAAAAAAGCAGTACCTAGTCTGGTATTGACCTCGTAGCTGGCTTTGAAAACCCTTCTGCTCTTGCCAAACTCACCCAGCTGGATACTTTTGGTTAGCGCCTCTGGTAACATGGACATGCCATATTTTTCTGAGCCAACATCCGGTAAATATAGAGTGGAAGCTCTTTGGAAAGCAATTTGGGAGATCACATCGCGCGGAGTCAGGTAAGAAGCAGGGTCTGCAACAAAAACGCTGACCCTAAGCAACTCGTCGCTGATTCTCGTCACGCTGATTCCATCATCAATTTCTTTGGCATCCACGGAATCGATACAGTAAACAGCATCGGAAAACTTGACCCTGTCATGGTTGTACTCCTCCTTATCGGTCAAAACAAATTTGTCTAAATTCTCCTCTGTAATCCTCTGGAGATATTCCTCCTCCATATCGGCTTTCAAGGAGACTCCACTGTGAGGGAGGGCATAATCGTACCACCACTTGATTGGGTTTTCATTCGGTTTCACTTGTTTCAAATCTAAAAGAAGCTCATATATGAGGTTGCGGGTGATATCAAGGTGATTATGAGTTGGGAGCTTTCGAACTAAGCCCACTAAGAAAGACTCTGTTTCTGGGCTCGAAATAGAGCCCGCCGTGTATCTGATGAACATCTCCATGATCTTATCAAAATGCTTGGGTTTGGTCAACTTTTGAGCCTTTCCCTCAAGGGCTTTCGAAATGTACAGGGTCATCTGATCGGCCAACGAACTGTCCTTGTCGTAATCCACGATCACTTTGTTGTATTCGACAGCTTTAACCAAAGGAACCAAAGTAACATATTTTGGGAAGCTGCTAGTGAAATCGGTATGGTAAAGTTGATTATTTTTGCGCAATGCCAACAATAATCCATACACATGGATGGGGGTCGTGGAGATGCCACCGCCCCAAATCTCAATAGGAATGTCCTTACCTAAATCAATCCAGTCGTATTGGTTATTGAAGGAAATATCGAGTTTTAAACCCTGGTGATACTCCCTGACAACTTTGGCGACTAAAGCTGGATCCTTAGATTTCAACATCTTCGCAGTTTTTTCCAGGTTGAGAATTCGGACAGCTGTCAAAGCGTCAGCGAACGTAAACTGAGAAGGGTTAGTTCCATTTTGAAGAACGTTGTGCATAGTCTCGAGACCCAGATTTATATCTGGAAGCAAGTCCCAGGCCCTAAGGCTCAATTTGGAGAGAGATTCACTGACAATACCCGTTAAAATAGAGGGTGCGACAAAGGTTCTGAGTGAGGGATTCTCCATGGCATCTATAGGCACCGCTCCATCAAACATTCGTGAAGACTCTGGATTTTCTTCCAATCTGTGCCTAACTTTACCGACCAGTGAACTGTCCTCGTTCAGCTTATCCATCAGCTCTTTTTCATCTATAACTGAACCAGTAAACCAGCCCGATGGGAAAACTCCTGGTATACGTGCACGGAATCTCTTTCTGGTGAAGAATTCCAGATCTCCGTTTTCGTTCAACAAAGTATACCGTGGATCATCCAAACTGTGTGGCAAGTCGATGATGACAGCCAAATTGCTACCATCGAAAGAAGAAGACAAATCAACGATATCCCCGATATTCACCTCTGAGGTGTACAGTTTGTCCACCGAAAGGACCCTTGTACTTTTTCCGTATTTTTCTTCCAAAAGTTTGTGTATGTATTTTCTTGACTGTGGGTCATCAAGGTAGTTGAAATCCTTGTCAACTTGCGACAAATCCAAAACCTTTGATAACCATATCTTGTTAGGCTCCACAAATCTTATGCGATTTAGCTCCTTGTACCTCGCACGCAGAGAATCGATTTCCGCGTTACCTTGTTCTTGCAATAGCTCCTCAGGAGTCTTCACCAAATGATCGACATTGGCTGCGTTCTTGGCGAAGGGCTTTCTCCGTGGTTTTTTGGGTCTGTAAGATCTCCAACGCAAACTCCCAATTCCCACGAATGGAACCCTGATAGAGCACCTTGAAGATGCTAATGAGTGTCTCAACATCAAACTTTGAGAAAAATATTTGAAAAATAAATTTAATTAAATTTTATGTACTAAAATATTTTGTCAAGCACACTTTTCAGTTTACCAGACTCGGTTTTCGCAACAAGTTTTTGCGAGGAGTCAGCATCCGCACGATTTGTAGTCACCGATCTTTGTGCAAATACACGTTTCACAGAAGGCTCGACCTCCTTCTTGCGTCTTTTCATATTTTCTATCATTTTGGAAGTCTCCACATTCTTGATGTAGTTCTTGTTTATTTTATGAGCTTGAGAAAGTTCAGATTGCATCTTACTTTCTCTGATCTCAATTTCCCTGTTCATTGCCTCCGTCAGATCGTGCCATTTGAAGCCCTTGATGTATTTGACGTTCATGATGTCATCATAATAAAAGTTGCCCTTCTTACCTCCTAGTTTATTCCCGTTCAACGTAGCTGCTGCAAGTTTAGCATCGCTCTTATTTTCAAACTCGCACCATCCTTCATCGAACTTCTTCTTCTTATTTCCTCCCGTCTTGACTCTAGTTTTGTAGACTTTAGGATCCTCTGGCTTCAAATACAATCTTCCAACCTTTCCGAAGCGCATTAATATATGTCTCAGCTTGGCGGGTTTCATATATGGAGGGATAGAAGACATGTAAACCACCCCGCTGCGCTTGATCTTTCTCTGTTCCTTGGCTAACTGCTCAGGAGTCAGCTGCTTGAGCTGTCCCTTTGTATTTTCCATCTCTTGACGAGCCTCCTGAACATGTTTCTCAAACTCATCTTCGTAGTCATCCTCTTCGTCGCTGTCATCAGCTTGGAAGACGTCCTTCACCACCTTTTTCCTCTTGATCTCGACTTCACCATCAGACTCCCCTGAGCTATCTGAATTCTCCACATCACTCTCCAGGTCATCTTCGACATCTTCAAGCCCAAGGTTTTTAGTAATGACCTCCTCGCTATCGCTCTCTGTCTCTGTGATACTTCGCTTAACCATACTACACAAGATCTCAAAAGAAGAATAATTCTACTTAAATTTTTTTAAGGTCGATCGACGCACCGAATTTAACCACCATCTCCACAGCACAGGCTCCCCAGTCTTCACCATGATTATGCATTTCTCCTGGAATCAAACCAGCACGGGCCTCAGCTTGCTCATCGGTCAAACAGGTAAGAACTCCGAAAATGACAGGCTTTCCGATTTTGAACTGGAGATCCATCAGAGCCTTGGAGACAGCGTCACAGATGTATTCAAAGTGCATCGTGGACCCTTTAATCAAACATCCAATTGGAATAACAACATCAACCTGGTGCTTGTTGAACATTCCCAAGGTGGCCAGAGGAAGCTCGTAGGAGCCTGGAACTGATTCAATGATGATGTTCTCCTCTAAGACTCCAAATTCCAACAGCTTGGTTTTGGCACCCAGAACAAGATTGTCAATAATCTTTTTGTTCCATCTGGCATGCACTATGCCAACCTTCACGTTGGTTCCGTCGTATTTGCGGTCCACCTGTCCCAATCCTGTAACAGCCATTTTTACCTCTAGTTTTTTGGATGACTTACTTCCATGCACCCTCTGCACAGCCGTGTATTTATATAGGACGCGAAAAGGAGGAAATTTATTTGGACTCATCTCGCCCGTATGCTTTCAAGTGTATCATTGAGTCGCAAAAGGAAGCTTTCTGATCCTCCTTTTTCTCCGTCGGGAGGGAAGAAACTGACGAATGTGGTGGTGGGAGCCCTTTACAATCTGGATCCTTCTTCGGACAACCCTAAAGAGATCGAGCTAAGAAGAAAGGTTTGTTACAAGCTAGGGAGATCCAAGAAGAACGATTTCATTTTGAACCCTGCAGACTGTTCCACACAGCATTGTGAAATAGGAGCTAGTCATTTAAATGGAAAAGACATTGTTTATCTCAAGGATCTTAGTTCCAATGGAACATTTATCAATGGGCAGCTGGTTGGAAAGGGTAATACTTGTCTGATAAGATCTGGAGACAAGGTTTCTTTTGCATCCCAGTGTCACTACATTTTGAAGTACCAGGCCAGCTTTGTGATCAAAAATGCCAACAAACCTGGAACGGGCTCGTTTTATGATAGCTATGTTCTCGGGGAGCTTTTGGGCTGCGGACATTACGCACAAGTCAAGGAGGCAATTAGAAGAAGTTCTGGAGAGGTTTGTGCAGTCAAAATATTCAACCCGACTCGCAGAGATGCAGCTTGGACGACTTCGCTCAACAGAGAATTGGATATTCTCATGAAAATCGATCATCCTCACATAGTTCGTTCCTACGAAACGTTCGTCGAGCCCTATGACGAAAGCGTTATGACGACATATCTTGTCTTGGAGAAGGTCAATGGAGGAGAGCTTTTTAATAGGATTGTTGCCAAAGGAAAGCTGCGACAGGATGAGACCAAAGCATTAATTTCTCAGTTGGTTAGCGGACTTAAGTATCTGCATTCACTGGACATTGCACACCGAGATTTGAAACCAGAAAATATCCTGCTCGATATCAAACTGAAAGATGCCGATTCCGATACACAAACCGGACCCTGGGACATGCATGAGCTTGACGTTAAAGTGAAAATTGCAGATTTTGGACTGGCAAAATTCATCGGTAAAACGAAGTTCACTGATACATTGTGCGGAACTCCTGCTTATGTTGCTCCCGAGGTCCTGGTCAATTCCTCAGAGAGAAAATATACCCTTGCTGTTGACATGTGGTCCGTTGGAGTTCTGATTTACGTTTGTCTATGTGGATTTCCTCCGTTCTCTGAAGAACTGGGTCCTCCTTCCATGCGACAACAAATCATACAGGGTAAATATGCATTTTACTCGCCTTATTGGGACGAGATCGAGGACTCCGCTCTGGATCTGGTTTCCCGTCTTTTGGTCGTCGATCCCGTCAAACGTTGGGATGTTAAAAAGACCTCAAACCATCCATGGTTTTCAGGCATCACAGAGACTGAATCGAAGAACCAAATTGCAACGGGCGTGAGGGTGTCGAATGAGCGCGGATATTCAAGCCCTATCACGCTGGCAGAGCGAGTGAAAAGTTCCCTGGGAGACGACACTCTTGCAAGGGCCTACAGTGCAGATACAAGCATGACGTAAGTCCAACTTCTCGACACAACGAAACTTTGGTTTTTGTGCGAGACCAACATTTCTTCCGTTACCCCATTAAGACCTCATACGATGTCAAGATATATAATACAATTTCCTCTGCGACAATATATATGTTGTTTAGAAATTTATAAAATAGGGTGAAAAATATATGATCAATATCGGCCCTGATGACAGTGTCATTTAACATAATTAGGCGATTTCATGTTGCTTCGCCAGCATTTTCAGACTTCTCGCATGTTGTCATTGGTGCGGGAGCTGTCGGTTTGGCTGTTGGTGCAGAATTGGCAAAACGGGAATCCAATAATGTGCTGGTTGTAGAGCGACACAGTCATTATGGTCAAGAAACGTCTTCGAGGAATTCAGAGGTCATTCACGCTGGGCTTTATTACCCAGAAAACTCGTTGAAAACTAAACTATGCCTACAGGGCAAGGAGCTGATCTACGATGCTCTCAAAGCTGGTGTTGAGTCACAGCGGTGCGGAAAGTGGATTGTTGCGCAAGACGACTCCCAAATGGCATATCTTGCGCAGATGCACAAGAAAGCCAGTGCTCTTGGTGTTCCTACAGAGTTTGTTTCCATGAAGGCAGCCAAAAACCAAGAACCTTTGATACGAGCGCAAGCTGGAATTTTGCACTCACCTACCACAGGTATCGTTTCTGCCCATTCGTTGATGGATTATTTATTAGCTGAGCTTGAGAATCGGGGCGGAATGCTCATGACTTCTACAAATGTCACGTCCATCAGCTCTGATGGTGAATATAAACTGACCACTATCTCTGGAGACGAGGAATTTTCTATAAGTGCCGATGTGGTGATTAATAGTGCTGGATTGGATGCGCCCAGAATAGCCAACATGCTGCTCCCTCCAGAAGAGCATTATAAGGCATATTATGCAAAGGGCAACTATTTTGCGTACTCCAAAAATCCGGGAATCAAACGACTGATTTACCCTTGCCCTACGCCTAACGTAGCATCTTTGGGCACACATTTGACCGTGGACATGGGAGGACAGATCCGTTTCGGACCGGATCTAGAATGGGTAGATAATGCTGACGATTACAGACCTAATGAGGAAAACCTGGACCTGGTGGTTCAGGAGGTGTGCAAATACTTTCCTTCGGTCAAACCGGAAAATCTGAGTGCCAGTTACAGCGGTATTCGTCCCAAATTGATTCCTCCTGGAGAGAAGAAGTTCCAAGACTTTGTTATAGAGCAGTCGCTTCCCGGGTTTGTTAATCTGCTGGGAATCGAGAGTCCTGGTCTGACAGCGTCTATGGGTATAGCGAAACATGTGTTTAACTTAATTGGCTGACTTAGGACTTTTTTGGTAGCTTTTCGGGCTCTGTTGGCTCTGGATGTTCTGTGAAGTAGGAGTGAAGCAAGGCTGACTCGGTGTCTAGCCTGACATTCGGACTCAGCGCGAGTAGACCGCACATGAGATCTAGTGCTAGCTCGGTTGCAGCAGGAAACCGGTTTCTCAGCTCTTGTCTGGAGGGCTCAGGATAAATAGTCAAATTGCTGTAATTCGGCAAATGAGACACTCCGGGCCAGTTATCCTCGGTAGGAGTTCCGAGGGCCTGGAAAGTAACCACCAGTTGATCCGCATCGTCTTTTCCAGGCAGGTACGGCGTACGAAGCATCAACTCTGCAAAAATAATGCCAACAGCCCAAATATCAACAGCCGGAGAGTAATGCTGGGCACCAAAGAGAAGCTCGGGAGACCTGTACCATCGAGTAACAACGTTTGATGTGAGCTTTTCGTTAGGAAGTCCCAGAGACCGTGCAAGACCGAAATCCGCAATTTTCAGATACCCTTCAGGAGATATAAGCAAGTTGTTTGGCTTTAGATCGCGATGGAGAATGCCGTTTCGGTGACAGTGGTGCAGTCCCCTCAACGTCATCAGCATCCACGATTTGATATCTGCTGGCAGAATCATGATCTTCTTGTCGTTAATCACCATTTCAAGGTCAGACGGAAGAAACTCCAAGATCAGATTGAGATTCTTGTCCTTGTCTGCAAAAACATCCACCAATTCGATGATATTTTCATGTTTCAGTTCCTGAAGATATTTCATTTCTCTAATAGCAGACATATCCAGGCCGTCTTTGAAAGTCCCCGTCTTGATCTCTTTGATGGCTATACTGCGGTCGGTGGCCAGCTGTTTACCCAGATAAACAACAGCATATGTACCCTCACCGACTTTTTTCTCCTTCGTATAAGAATCAGACATAACTAGCACCTGTTTGAAAAATTAGGCATAGAATTTAAAACTTGAAGCTTAATTTTATTATCTTGTGTTCAGAACATAGACTTTCGATATTTAATTAGCAGGGATTTCACCTATTGTTTGAGTCAAAGCACACCATTTTGGCTAAAACCTGAGCTTTCAATCACATCGCAGACCATCTTGTGTGTGTAATGTTCGATAGACAGCATATAACTGCTCTATTCGCTCTAATGAGTTATGGAGCCCTAGCTGCGCCGATAGGCGATGGCCCTCATCCTGATGAACTTTCTTCAGAGCTAGTGGTGTTTGTTGGGATACTCATAGGATTTTTCGGAGTCATCCTCATTACTCTGGTCGCATATGTTTTCAAAAGATTGCTGATGGGAGGCATAAGATTGACAAACGAATTTCCAGGGTCTTTGGATGACGCAGCACTAGAAGCAGAGGAAGATAGACGCGCGCTGGATGAACTTCCACCAAATGAGCAAGAACTGTACTTTCAAGCCAAAGACTTTCTGAAACTCAACCCCATGAACAATCTCGACTTGACGCTCTCTCAAAATCTAATCATTCAGGAAAAGGGGGTTTCGGCTTGGGAGTTCCGGCCCCATATTGAGTGCCAGGATCTCATTTCTGTCACAAACAAGACGGAGATCGAATTCCTGAACTCGGGCCAAGAGCTTTCAATCCAAACAAACTTCCCGATACCCAAACATAACGAGATTTACTATTTTGAGTCTAAAGTCTACGAACTCCCAAACGCGCAAGAAACCGTGTTTTCTATTGGGATTTCCACCTCGCCCTATCCTTATTTCCGTCTTCCTGGACGCAACAGAATATCCACTTCGTACGACTCCACGGGAAATAGACGGTTTAACCAACCGTTCCCGCTCTCCGGCGCCGCGTTCCCCACGCTCGAGCAGGGAGACGTTATTGGATGTGGAATCAAGACCAACACAAGGACCATCTTTTGGACTAGAAACGGTAAGAAATTGTCTGAATCGAAAATCGGTGGCCATGTGAAACTCCCGAAAAAACTACAGTTGTATCCAACTATAGGATCAAACAATAAATGCGCGCTGCATGTGAATGTTGGTCAGGCTGGGTTTGTTTTCATTGAGGCCAATGTGAAGAAGTGGGGATTTGGACCTCTAGAAGGAAACGAGGTGCCTCCGCCTCTATACACCAAATTTAATAAGGACGTCCTTCTTGAAAGCAGTGATTACGATCCGGTTGATTTGAGCTCACGAGACGGTGACTTTCCGCCTGATTTTTGGGATGCTGTGGATGGCGAATCGGAAAACAATGACGCCCAGGAGAACATAACATTGTATACTCTGGAGGAAGGTTTGCAATCGGGTAGTCCGCCAATCTACGATGAACTATCTGAGTAAGATGCATTTATATATTCTATAATATTTGTCTATGATCATGAGCACTTCCACTCGGCATACACATGCCAAGAATCATTTTTTGGCACTGCAAGTCTCCAGATTCCTTTTTCGCTAAGAGTCTTGGTGATCTCGGAGGTATTATCATGATTTTCCATGGAATAAAATGTGCCTGAGGGAGAGACCAGATTGCATTTTGCTGAAGCATCAGACGATTCAATGAGGAATTTCTGCGGTTGCGCATGGGCAAGATTAAATGTCTGGGGACTTTTGATGTACAGGTCGTAATCAAGAGTTGAATTATTATCATTTTTTTTTACCCAATCGATAGGCTTGTATTTTCCCTTGTGTGAACATGGAAGAGATGAAACCATCGAAAAATCTGCTCCTACGCACTTGGTGTCTCTGGCATAAACACAAACAAATCCGAGCGAGCATCTTGGTGGCAGGTTTGCCTTGATCTTTGCAAATCTTTTTTGCTTTTTGATGTACATCTGGATCAATCCCTCTACCTGAGCATCACTGTCATAAGACCTCACTAGGACTCTAAGATCGATGCTCTTGGGAACCTCCAGATCAAACTCAATTAATTCATGGTCTGTGAGACGGAACAACGAGTGGTTGAACTTGTACAGACTCAATTTGTTATGCAAGAAAGCAGAGTATAGGGGTGGCAGCGCAAGTTGCACTAATGTATCAATTGGAGGAATTATGTGCTGTTGGTCAGCGTGGAGGGGAACGTGCGTATAGAGGATTTCCAGGGGTTTTGTAAGAAAGTAAAAATTCGAGTTTCTTTGAAGTGACATCTGGTCAATGATGTTGAGATCTTTGGTCATGGGATGTGTGAAATTACCGAGTGCAACATCGATGAATCGATATTGTCCTTCAATTAAAATTGAGATCCACGTGTGGTTGACAAGTAAGTTGTTATCCAATAACTGGAAAGGACTTTTCAGTTTTCCAAGTATGATTTCAAGTTCCAGGTCGAGATGAGAGGCCATTATGTAGAATATCCATGCAAGTTGATGAGAAGTGCATTTTTTCTCGAGGAAAATATCGTATAATTTGGTTTCTGATGGAGACACTTTGGAGCTCAGTTTCTCGTTCTTTACAACAATCTCAAATCTTGTGGATAAGTAGACATAAATTGCCTTCAGTTGCTCAAGTGGGGACTCAAATTTTGGAAGAATACGTGTAGTAACAACTTCTCTAGGGCCGAGATAACGATCCTCGGGCATTTGAGAAACCATTTGCTCCACGTGATCCAAAGAGGAGAGGTCCAGTTGTGATGACACTGGGTATGAAGTTTGCTCATCCACGTTTAACGAGGTGATGTTTTTTTGCGGCTGTAAAATAAGCTCTGGCTCTTCTTGAACAACTCGAGATTTTCTAGCTGCTCTTTCTCGACCAGTTAAGGTGTGAGTTCTTTCCAGGTCTGCAGTCTCCACTGGTTCAATCAGGTTCTCCTGTAAAGTAAATTCTTTCAAATTGTCGAGACTTGTACTGAATATACGATCATCTAGAGTGGGTTGTGTAGTTTTGCGATCCAACAGTTTTCTAAAGAAATTCGGATGTTTTGCAGGGCCTTTTTCCATCATTGAGCTGAAAAGTCCGTTTCTATCGCTGTCAGAGAGACTCGATTGCATTTTCAGTTCTTTGTGGCGAACCAGAGATCCAGCAGAGGTTGCTGAGAAGTCAGAATGGCCAAAGTAGGATGATCTCTCGGTATCAGTCGACAATGTGGACGAGTCTAGGAGTCTTTGGCTGTATGAGGAAGTAAAGAGCTTGCTGTATGTAGAAAACTGGTGTTTTGGTGGTGGTGGTGGAGTTTGATCTTCATATTTCGTGTCATCAGTCGACTTCGATATCGTAGATCCAATTTTCAGACTTGAAGATGAGGCGGATGGACTGAACCTTAGACTTCGAGATGAGTCTGACTTCTTCAAATCCAGCAGACTTTTGTAAGATCCCGATTCCTTGATCTGTAAGGCACGAATATACTTGGCTGGAAATTTTCCTGACAGCTTGCTTCTAAGTGAAATTCCATAGCACCACTGTCCGTCTGACGCAACTTGTGAAACTTCAATTATATCACCCTCGATAAATCCCAGATCCTTCTCTTTATTGTTGCCACCCCAACTCCAAGTTGCTTGGGCCCTGAATGGTGGGGAAGGAAGGCTCATTATTAGCTTACAAGAGAAGATTCAAAGCTGGTAAAAAAGATTATTTAACAACCAGCCTCCAGATCATTAATTATCCTATTTTGGAAAGAAAAAAATATATAGTGTAGATCAGTCGACGGTTGAAACTGTAATTTAGCAAAAATGAGTAGGACCACTTCATGTCTAAACAATTCGTCCTGTTGTCCAGTGTTTGGTTCAAGCTGAAAATTAGCAGAGTGCACAAGACTTGAATTATAATAGGATCCGTAATTCACATTTAATTATAGTGCAATTTTAAATTCTTTCCGAGCTGCCGGGTTAAGTTGCAACCCAGAAAATGTGGATTTCTGTTTCGCGACACATAATCGCGGAATATCCGCCTTTTCTGCCTCAATTTTTTTTTCTTGTAAGATTCATGTCAACAGGGTATCTTGATAAAGTGGCAGACTCCATGTAAGTAGCTATCAAAGCCTCACTAATACTAGTTTGCTGTCTAGGGAGTTTGACTCCACGGCTCCTGATGAGATTTTTGTGCACAAAACAACGGGAATGAGAACCAAGCTCAAGTTTTCAGATGATTCCCATCGCTCAAAAGTGTGGTCGCCTGAGATGATGTTTTATTATATCAACATGCTATTTGATGAATACAGCACAGGATCGAAGTTTGGGGTCTTTAGGTCAAAAGACAGCTATGGGCCCAAGTCAAACAAGCTGGAAATGACATTTCACCCCTTTTTATGGGCTGGCAATTGGCACCTCGCCATAGGCTTCCACCCGCAGCAGAAGCTGGTGCTGGTCAACTGCTCAGGAACAGATGTTGTTGATCCAATGAGCGACAAGAAGCGATTTTCTTTGCGGTCGGTGTTGAAATTGGAAGAATTCATCATTTATTTTGGACACAAGGTTAGCAAAGGGACACTGAAGAACCCATTCAAAATTTACAATTTTATTGAACCTGTGTGTCCAATCAATGCGATAAATCTACTGTCCTTGGTGTTTACGTTTTGTGTTGCGTCATCACATGTGAAGGATATGTTTCTGAACAAGGATGCTGAACTCCGCACATACGAGGTTTCGGAGTTCTACGAGGAAATCAAACGCTTTGACAGATTTGGTTATGCCAGAACAGTTCTGGGAGATTCGTTGATGAACAAGGTGATTGCAAAAAGTCACGAGGATCAGAAATCGAGACATCTTCGCATCGAAGACGTGGGACCCAAAGCCGCCGATCTGGACTCACTATTCCCGCCCAACACAGCTCGCCAGTTTTTAAGCAATATTCACGTCCGCGCCGGTGAACTTCCTGAGGATGCTGATCTTTTTGACGAAATCATTGAACTCATAGAAGGCTGGTGCCATGTGAGCAACAAGAGTGATTTCAGCAAGTGGAAGCTGTTGTTCAGAGAAATCACGGAAGCCACTTACAGCACCAGAAACGGAAGTAAATTGGCTTTTGACGAGGAAGAGTTCCAAGAAGTTTTGCAAAGTGCAGACCATCCTTCCCAGGTTTTTCCTCTTATTATGGAAAACGGTTCTACCTACTTGATCAACATGATCAGATCAGAAACTGAGCTCGTTGCAAACGTTCTCGAGATTGCATACAAGCCAAAAGGTCTCAAAGATATCTGTAAACCATTTGCTGTTCGCCGCTTGATTGAGATGTACGGTTGGCATCACCGGCGGATGGTGACCAAAATCAACATGGACCGATTTGTCGTCCAAGGCCCCAAGTTGTACAACGTTTTGAGCACCTTTATCTACTTCATTCACTACTTCATCTACCATGAAAAATTCGAGGTGCACCATAAGCCGGCCCAAATTGACGTCGATAACTACAGCATTGTTTTCCAGTCCTTAATGCACAGCATTGATTCGCGCAGTCGAGACCGCATTTTGGATGATTACACCAAACTGACGAAATATATTGTGTAATTTAATATAATAATTCCAGTAATAGTGATAGGAGGTATAATACGTATGGCCACATTTGTAAATTCAAGTGTTCTGACAGTATGGCCGAGTGGTTAAGGCGTTTGACTCGAATCCTGTTCGTGCCATCAAATGGACTTTGTCCGCACAGGTTCAAATCCTGTTGCTGTCGATTTTTTTTTCTTCCTTGAAGCTATTTTTTATGACGCGAGGTGTTTTGATTGCAATTGAAGGTCTCGACCGTACCGGAAAGACAACACAAACCGCCCGTCTTCTAGAGAATCTACAAATCTCAAGTAAAGATGCCGTGCTCATCAAATTCCCTGATCGAACGACTCCCATAGGTCAGATCATTAATACATACTTGACAGACAAAAGTTTTGAGTTAAGTGACGAGTCTGCGCATCTTCTTTTCAGTGCCAATAGATGGGAGTTATCTAGCAAAATTCAGGATCTTTTGGACCAAGGAAAAACAGTCGTTTTGGACCGCTATGTTTATTCTGGAGTCGCATACTCTGCAGCAAAAGGACTGTCTTTCGACTGGTGTTATAATCCAGATATTGGTCTTCCTAAACCGGATTTGGTGGTTTTCATGAAGTTCGAAAAGGACGAGAATGTCACAAGGGAGGGCTTTGGTGATGAACGATACGAGATTGCCACTTTTCAGCGTAAAGTTAAAGCTCAGTTTGAAAAGTTTCAAACTGAGGATAACTGGAAGACGATATACGTGGACGACAAAAGTATTGACGAGGTGGCAAATTTGATTTGGCATTGCTACGAAGAGTTGGTGAAAACAGTGCTGGGGCCTGTCAAAAAGTTCACCAAGTACTAATTAATTGTAATCAATCTTTTAAACGCAAAAGTCTGTCAAATAATACACAATAAAAAAACATCAAGAACAGATCAGCTAAAGCCACTTTATATGAACGACAAGTTGGCGTAAAGGGCAACAAAAGTTGTGAAAATATCACCGATTAAAGGCCAGTTTCCAAAGTAGGTTCTTAGCAGAACAGAGCTGGATAGAATGTGGTGTTTAAGAAGCTTGATAGCATAGTTGAGAGAGTAAGTCTTGAAGGTGAATTGGAAAACAAGCTCGTCCTTAATGTCAAACTCAGTGACTTCACTCTTGAACAAAATTAAGCTGAACAACAATTTGGAAAGCGCGAAGATAAACGGATCGTACTCAAAGTTGTAAGTGAAGTTGACGTAATAAGAGGTGAGTTTTGGCGCACCGTAGGAGACAAACAGCCACAAAAGAATGGTGGACCAGAAGCTTGGCTCTAAAAAGTGAGACAGGTCTGTGAGAGGAGTCTTGAGCAACACGTCCGGAACTTTGCTCTTCACCGCAGCTGGAATAAAGCCAATGTCTCCAAAGGCAATAGTCTTGGCAAAGTGCAAGTACAGGTAGATGAACTCGCCCACAACAGTAAAGTCGTTGATGGTGAATGGATCACTGAGATAGTCTCTAAGCTCGTAATTCTTCTCAGCAATAAAGTCGGCAATTTGGTATAAGGTCTCGCTGTCAATGTAGTCAAGAACTTTGTCTAGGGTGGATGGCTCCAAGTCGAACTCATCGTCGGAAGAAAACTCATCGAACGACTCAATTTCCAAGATGTCTTCTCCATCAGACTCATCGCTGTCTTCATCTTCAGCTTCCTGTTTGATATCGGCCACGTATTGGTAGTACTCATGGTCCTCATCAAACTTGTCAGCATTCTCAGCAAAATAGTCAATCAGCTTGTCAACAATTGCCTGTTTGACTTTGCAAGACTTGACATTAACGTCCAGGTCTTTAGCGATTTCCTCAAGTTGGGCCTTTGTCTTCTTGGCTAACGAACTCATTGTAACAGTCGGCGGTTTAAAAATTAATGGAAGATAAAATCAAATTCCAATCGCACCTCGATAATACAAAAGTACAGCTCCTATCCTTATAATCTAGTAACAGTGCTATTCAAACCTTGTTTACTATTTTATAATAATTTTGTTTTTTAAATTCGACGCTATATTATATGAAACTACAGACGACGACTTGTGTTTACTTCTTTCCCAATTAGTCTAGTTTTTTTAAATAGTCGGGGTGCAGGGATGTAGAGACAGGAGATACACAGCAGTGTCAACGTCTGCGCAATTTCTGTTTGCAGTCGTCGCAATACCACTCGCCGCGCGGAAGTTCCTTGAGGCCTGTGCACGGGAGATGGAACCATTCACGGTCGCAACTGTCTCCGTCACAGCCCACCATTTCTCCGTATGACACCTGTTGGCAGTAGCAATAGACCGGCTCTGTTTCGTACGGCGAGGTGGCAACCGAGTCCGATTTGGCTCCCGAAGCAGGCGTTCCAACAGGGTTCGGAGCAGATCCCATGGAAGAGCTGGAGAGCTCGTCCTTGACCCGCTTCTCTTTTTTGGGTTTCACGGCTTTGACTCTTCGGCTGTCGTCCACCGTGCCCGGAACAGGCTTCCGTTTCTTGGAAGCGAGGTTTTGCGAAGCAGCTGACATATCCAGATGGTCGGGCTCCTTCTTGTCCTTCTTGATTTTCTTGGAGTGGCCGGCGTAGGACGCTGTTCCATTGGCTGGAATAGGGGTGTTTCTTGCGCTGTCGTCTTCCACCTCTGTTTCTGTCCGCGAAGCCTTCTTTGCCGCCAGAGCCTCGCGCCTGCTCTCACTCCGCTGCGATTGCGCGCTTTTGTGCTCGACCACCTTCATACAGGGGTGTATCAACGGGCCGATACGCACCCGTTCGGGAATCTCGTTTTCCAGCACTATTTCGTAGTTCTGGTTAATTCTGTTGACGTGTTTCGTGACTGTGTCGCACGCGATGGTGGCAACGTGCATTTTCTCCTCGAGACAAGGCATCAGGTCCTTAATAAGCTCCTTTATCCTGCTCAACAGAAGCTCTCTCTTGGGATGCGTCTTCTTCATTTGTAGAAATCGCGTGACGTACGCCTTCAGGTATGGAACCGTGTTCACACACTTGGCGTCGATCTCCCTGACCAGCGTGAAGTAGCGTATTAGGTCGCTGGGAAACGCTTCCAAAGCGTCAGTTATCTCGTTGAGACCAGGGCAAATGTCCCACACCTCGGGCTTGAGAATCGGCTGCTGCTGCTGGTATCTCACCATCTCTGCCTCCTGTGCATGACGGCTTGCACGATCAACCAGTCTCTGTGATTTTATGCGCGCACCAGACTCGTACAAGGTCATAGAAGCAAGATAAAATAAAATAATTTACCAATAACTTTGTTACCCTATTTTGTTTTTTTGGCTAATTAAACATGACAATCCAGCCCGAAAATTGGAACGAGTTTCGCAGCGACACCTTCACCACCCCCACGGCAGACATGCTGGCCAGCATCTCAAGTGCCTCGGTGGGAGACTCCGTGTATCAGGAGGACGCAGACACCATTAGCTTGGAGCAGCAGGTCTGCTCCCTCACGGGCCACGAGGCCGGCCTCTATTGCGTTTCCGGCACGCTTTCGAACCAGATTGCGCTCCGCTCGCACCTGAACAGACCGCCTCACTCGGTTCTGTGCGACCATCGGTCACATGTGTTTACAAGCGAGGCTGCTGGGTTGGCCACGTTATCACAAGCCATGGTGATTACGGTGGTCCCATCGAACGGAATTCACCTGACCCTGGAGGATATTGTGAAACATTTCGTCCCGGACAACGGAAACATCCATCTGGCGCCAACGCGTGTTGTTTCGCTGGAAAACACCCTGTTCGGAGTGGTTTTCCCGGTGGACGAACTCAGACGCATTAGCAGATGGTGCCGTTCGAAGGGAGTTATCCTGCATTGCGACGGTGCAAGACTTTGGGATGCATGCATTGCCACGGGCCTGAAGCTGAGCGACTACGGCGAATTGTTCGACTCCATTTCACTGTGTCTGTCCAAGAGTCTGGGAGCTCCGATTGGAAGTGTTTTGGTCGGGTCCAAGGAGATGATCAGGATCGCTAATCACTTCAAGAAGCAAAACGGCGGCGGTATTCGTCAGTCGGGAATGCTTGCCAGAATGGCATCCATTGCCGTCAACCAGAACTGGAGCAAGCTCAAGGTGGCACAGGAGTATGCTGCGGAGGTTGCCCAGTACGCCGAGGAGCTGGGGCTGGTTTTGCAGGTTCCTGCACACACGAATTTTGTGTTTTTGGATCACGAGGCCAACAATATCGACCCGCAATGGTTTTCTGTCGTGGGGAAGAAGTACAACATCAAGTTGTTTTCTTTCAGACTGGCATTCAGCTTCCAGAACTCGAGAGAAGCCGTGGACTCCTTGAAGCTAGCATTGAAGGAGCTCCATGCCATGGCACAAGAGAACCCGTACAAACAACCAACCACGGACGGTATCTACTGAATCTGACCGTGTATAGAGCTTATCTCTCTGACATTACCCTTTTGGGCACACCGAGTAGAGGGCCGGAAAATTTTTTTATAAATTAATTTAATTTACCTGAGTTAATTAATGGCTTCTTCAGTTGAGCAGGTTAGCGAGGTTTTCAACACGATTCTCGTGTTGGACTTCGGTTCGCAATATTCGCATTTAATTATCAGACGTTTGAGAGAATTCAACGTGTACGCTGAGATGCTTCCATGCACCCAGAAAATCAGCGAACTCCCATTCAAGCCTGTCGGAGTGATTCTTTCGGGAGGACCATTTTCTGTCTACGAGGACGGTGCTCCGCACGTGGACCACGACGTATTCAAGCTGGACGTTCCGATCCTGGGTATCTGCTACGGTATGCAGGAGCTCGCTTGGATCAACGGTAAGGGAGTTGGCCGTGGTGAAAAGAGAGAATATGGCCCAGCCACCGTGACTGTTGAGGACCGCGCCTGCCCGCTGTTCGAGGGTGTTGACCACTCGCAAGTGTGGATGTCCCATCACGACAAATTGCAGTCGCTGCCAACCGGATTCAAGACGGTGGCCACCTCTGGAAACTCTCCGTACGCTGGTATTGCCCACGAGGAAAAACCGATTTACGGTATCCAGTTCCACCCAGAGGTCACCCACTCTCTGCAGGGAAAGACGCTGTTGAAGAACTTTGCTGTGAAAATCTGTAAGGCTGCACAGAACTGGACCATGGAGAATTTCATCGAGACAGAAATCAAGCGCATCAGAGCCCTGGTGGGTCCTACTGCCGAGGTCATTGGTGCTGTCTCTGGTGGTGTTGACTCGACGGTTGGTGCCAAGATCATGAAGGAGGCCATTGGCGACAGATTCCACGCCATCTACGTGGACAACGGTCTGATGAGAAAGAACGAGACCGTCCAGGTCAAGAAGACTCTGGACGAGGGTCTGGGCATCAACCTGACTGTTGTGGATGCGTCTGAGCAATTTTTGAACAACCTCAAGGGCATCACCGACCCGGAGAAGAAGAGAAAGATCATCGGAAACACCTTCATCCACGTGTTTGAGAAGGTGGGAGCCGAGATCAAGCCCAAGGACGGGTCGGAGATCGAGTATCTGCTGCAGGGAACCCTGTATCCGGACGTGATCGAGTCGATCTCGTTCAAGGGCCCATCGCAGACCATCAAGACCCACCACAACGTGGGTGGACTGCTCGAGGACATGAAGCTCAAGCTGATCGAGCCGCTGAGAGAGCTGTTCAAGGACGAGGTTAGAATCCTTGGCCAGCTCATGGGCATTCCTGAGGACCTGGTCTGGAGACACCCATTCCCAGGCCCGGGTATCGGTATTAGAGTCCTGGGCGAGGTGACGCCAGAGCAGGTCAGAATTGCTAGAGAGGCCGACTACATCTTCATTGAGGAGATCAGAAAGGCCGGCCTGTACAGACAGATTTCGCAGGCCTTTGCTGCTCTTCTTCCCGTCAAGTCTGTGGGTGTCATGGGCGACCAGAGAACTTACGAGCAGGTGATTGCTCTGCGTGCCATCGAGACCACCGACTTCATGACTGCTGACTGGTTTGTTTTCGACGCCAAGTTCCTCAAGAACGTTGCTTCTAGAATCGTCAACGAGGTCGACGGAGTTGCCAGAGTCACCTACGACATCACCTCCAAGCCTCCGGCCACTGTCGAGTGGGAATAATTACCAATATATGTGTCTAGATATTTTCTGCTCTTACAACCACGCTGGTGACGTAGTTTCCGTCGTGACTCACCGACACGTGGAACGTGTCGTTCCTGGAGTACTTTTCGCTGGCGATGTGCGGTTTCCCTGTGGCGGACCGCAGGCTGTACCAGTCGCGCATGGCAAACTGTTTCTGGTCGGCCGGGTCCAGGGTCTTGTAGAGCGCCTCCTTGACACACCACGAGTGCGCGAGTTGCTGCGAGCACGCGTCCAGCCGGTTCTGCTGGCAGCTGTGCACAAAAGCCGGCAGCTCGCGCACGGGGTGCAGCACTCGGCGCGCCAGCCGCTCCACGTGCGACGACTGCACGCCGTGCCGCTGCAGGATCGCGCCAAAGCGTCCCAGCCGGTGCAAATCTATCCCCACGCTAATAACACTCATGAAAAAATATTATTTTTCATGCATCAGGAAACTGCGCTACTGGTGTCGAGATTGTGTACCGTTGTGATTGTGCATACGCTGTTGAGCACGTTATTTCCTCAGAGTCGCGTGCCTTCTATAGTGACGGCACTTCTGGCAGGGTCTGTGGTTTCTCAGAGCAACATGTTTCGGCAGTGGAGACAACGACTGGCGTGTCTGGCCGGTGGCCCGTCAGCGACGGCGCCGGATACGGGACGCGCACAGCTCGTGCACGCGGTCAGCGAGATGCGCCAGTACCTCGCGCGCGGAAAGGCGTGGAATGAGAAGAAACGACAGCTGTACAAGTCCATGTCGTGGAGACAGCAGAAGCTGGTGGCAAAGACTGGCTACCAGGCCAAAATGAACCGCGTGGACGCGACGCTGGGCCACAACCACAAGATCATCCAGGACTGCGTGGCCAGAACCATCCAGCAGCACAGCATCTCGTCGCTGGAGCTGAAAGTCGCCGCAGACAGGGCGCGGCTCAAGTCGCAGTCGGACCAGCACCGCGTGATCGAGAGTGTGTGCCACCTGGCGCGCGACTGGTCGCCGTCGTTCGACGCGGAGATCAGCCCGCTCGTGGACTACATCACGGCCCAGATCAAGCATATGGACCTCGCGCACACCACCGTGGTGGTGCCCGGGTCGGGGCTTGGCCGCATAGCGCACGAGATGGCCGTGCTGGGCGCACACAGGGTGGTGTCCGTGGAGTACTCGTGGTACATGGTGCTGCTGAACGAGTTTGTGTACGCGGAGCAGAAGCCCAAGCGCTACACCGTGTACCCGTACGTGCACAACTACTCGAACCACGCGACGACGGAGAACCAGTTCCGCGGCGTAGAGCTCCAGCAGCGCACGCGCCCGGACAACCTGCGCGTGATGCAGGCCGACTTCAGCAGCCTGACGGGCGCCAAGCTCGGCGGCGGGCTCGAGCACGTGGCGCTGGTCACGTGTTTCTTCCTCGACACGG
Organism: Ogataea thermomethanolica; assembly: GCA_030674565.1. Taxonomy (NCBI): domain Eukaryota; kingdom Fungi; phylum Ascomycota; class Pichiomycetes; order Pichiales; family Pichiaceae; genus Ogataea; species Ogataea thermomethanolica. Next base: position 330,999 of record JAKTYW010000006.1, read on the forward strand.
CCGAGAACCTGATGGACTACCTGGACGCGCTGGGGCGGCTGGCGGACGACGCGGCTGGCGACGTGACGTGGATCAACGTGGGCCCGCTCAAGTACGGCACCGCGGCCAAGGCCGAGCTCAACTACGAGGAGCTCAAGAAGCTGTGCTCCGTTTGCGGCTGGAACCTGGTCCACGAGCGTGCGGACCCGCAGGTGCTCGGGTATCTCACCGACACCCAGGGTCTCTGGCAGGGCTACTACGGGGTTACCATGTGGACGTGTAAACGAAGCAAAGGTGGTGAATATTAAATAGAAGGGATGTATCTAATTGAAAGCCTTTTCCGGCTTGAGTTCATTAATTTGCAGTTGTTTGTCTGTTCCTGCGGATAGCAGGCCGATTTCCGCGTTCCAGTCCACGGCCAGAACCTTTGCATGTTCACGGGACTCTCTTTCGATTGTGTAAATACTTTTGTTGGCGCGGACGTCCCACAGCTTGGCTGTTCCGTCATGGGAGCCAGACACCAGGGTGTACGGGTTGTCTGTGGTGGCCAGAGAAACAACAAAGTTCTTGTGGCCCACCAGCTGGGTGCTAGTGACCTTTTCTGCGCGCGGATCGTGGAGGTTGATGTGTCTGGCGGCCGAGCCGGTGGCCAGAAGCCCCACACGGGACAGCACAGCCAGACTCAGAAGAGCAAAGTTGGTGTGTCTGGTGTCGACGCAGCGCGCCGTGACCAGGTCCCATGTTCTGACCGTGTGGTCCTGGGCCGCAGAGTACGCCACAGTGTCGTCCTGGTCAAAGCAGACCGCCTCCACGGGCCCGGTGTGGCCCTCCAGGATGGCCAGCGGGGCCTTTCTTCTGATCGACGCGTCGCCGACCGCAAGCTTGAGACGCTTCTTGGATGCGGACGAGAGGTTGTTCTGGACGCCCTGCTCGAGCGGCTGTGTCGTCTGCATGTCCTTGGCATTTGTGGACCACACGGCCAGACTGCGGTCGTACGACGCAGAGAGGATCCGGGTGTTTCTCACCGCCAGCGCGGCTACCACGTCCTTGTGGTACTGCAGAATGGCGTTTGTTCTTCCGTTCTGCGTGTCCTTGTCGACGTCCTCGTCCTTGACAACGCCCGACTTCCATAGACGCAGCGAACGGTCCATTCCGGCGGTCACAAACCGCGACGGACTGATGAACTTGACGGCCTTGATGGCCGCAGAGTGTCCGATCAGCTGCGTCTCCACCTTGCCCGCAGCGTTGTAGATCCGCACCACACCGTCGTACGACCCCGAAAGAATCTTTGGCGCGGTCGAAACCTCGCCATCGGGGCCAGCAAGACTCATCGAGCCAACAGTGTCAATGGCAGAGATCCAGTCGTCGTTGTTGAAACTGGCCAGAAATTGAGGCGGCAAAACCGCACGCGTGTATTCAATGTCCAAGGTGGTCTCACTGGACAGCCCGTTGGCCACCAGATAATCCTCAACACTTCCCTTCAACAGCGTTCCCTCGATCAAGAAGTCAAAGGGAACAGACTGCTCCAAACCAACCAGATGGTTCACGATCTCCGAAAGACCATACCGCTTCAGCGACACAGGGACAACGACCGGATTTCCGGGACACCGCAGCGTCTCGTCGTCCTCCCTCGTGAAAAAACGAACCTTAACCTGAGAAGCCATTGGAGTGGAATTTTTTTCAGATTTTTTTTCTATGCTGAGCCGCAGATACACGGTCGTGCGCAACACACCTCTGCTCGAGCAGAGGGAAACTCATCACTTTCTGCGAGCCAAACTTCCCTTCTTCACTTTGTCATGGTGACCGTTCCGTTTCTGACCTCTGCGCCGGGAAAGGTGATCATTTTCGGCGAGCACTCTGCGGTGTATCACAAGGTGAGTGGCAGCGTCGGGGATCAATCCCCGACGCCGTGAGTGTACTAACCCCCAGCCGGCCATCGCTGCAGCCCTGTCGCTGCGCACGTATCTCCTGGTGTCCAATGACGAAGACGACGCGTCGAACCTGTATCTGGAGTTTCCCGACATCCAGTTCAGGTACAAATGGGCCACCAGCGACCTGCCTTGGGCCCTCATAGACACACAGACACGCGAAAAACAGCCCTCGTCGAACGAGGAGCTGAACCCCGAGCTCGTGAGCGCGCTCAACTCCGTGCTGTCGAAAATAGACTCGCCGATCCAGTACAGCGCCGCGTTTATGTTCCTGTACCTTCTTGTTTCCCTGTGCGAGGAAAAAGACGTAGCCGGACTCACGTTTACCGTCAGGTCCACCCTACCGGTGGGAGCCGGGCTGGGGTCGTCTGCGTCGGTTTCGGTCTGTTTTGCTAGCGCGCTGTGCTACCTCGGCGGACACATCCACGAGCCACAGTTGAAGGCGGACGACGTGACCATGAAGGACTCGGCAGAGTGTCTGTTTATCGACTCGTGGGCGTTCATGGGCGAAAAATGCAGCCACGGTAATCCCAGCGGCATAGATAACGCGGTGGCTACACACGGAGGAGCAGTCATGTTCCAGCGATTGGAGTCGTCGGTGCCCAGCATCCGCACCTCGATGCGCAACCTCCCACCTTTGAACCTGCTTCTCACCAACACCAAGACTCCACGAAGCACTGCCGCGCTCGTGGCTAATGTGGCTAAGATCGTGGCTGAGTTCCCCAAACCGTCTGGACTCATCTTGGAGACAATGGAGGCGATAGCACGCGAGGCCTACTCGCTCATGCTGCGTCCGTTCCTGGATAAGCCGTCCAAGACGAGACTCTTTGAGCTGATTCGATTGAACCACGGCCTGCTCGTTTCTCTTGGCGTGTCTCACCCAAATTTGGAAAGAATCAAATTATGGGGTGATGAGTTACAGGTCGGACAAACTAAGCTTACGGGGGCAGGCGGGGGAGGATGCGCGATAACGCTGATAGATGACGAAACAGCAACTCCCGAGAGCATAGACCAGCTAATTGGCAAGTTCAATGCTGCAGGATTCGAGACGTTCAAAACCTCGCTAGGGGGCAAGGGAGTGGGGCTGCTGACTCAGGTGAGCGGAATTAGCTCTTCAAAGTTGTGCGCCCTCAAAGACCGCGATACAATAGAACAGGAAATAGGATGTTCGTCCGTTGGGGAGTGGCGGTACTGGTGAACCAAGCCCTTTGCACGTGATCCAGCCACTGATAACTTTAAAAAGATTTCTTTTTCAGGACGCCACAGTTTAGGGATCTTGCATAAAAACTCCGCTAATGACCGTTTGTGGCTATCAGGAGGAAAAAAAAACTTATTATAAAAGCCCAGTTCTGCCTTGCTTTATTCACCATGTCCTCCGTCACCGTGAAACAAACAAAATGGTACCACTGGTTTGAGCCAGGGACCGACCCTCGTGAAAAAAAGCTGATATGGAAACTGGATTTTTTCATCCTGTCTTATTCCATGATGGCTTACTTCCTCAAGTACCTTGATCAGACCAACATCTCCAACTCTTACGTTTCTGGAATGAAAGAGGATCTGGGCTTCAATTCGAACCAGCTCTCGTGGTTCAACACCTACTACAACATCGGTTTGTGTATTGGTTCGATTCCAGCCGTTCTGCTTGCTGGTTACTTCCGTCCTAGAATATACCTTCCAACTCTGGACCTGCTGTGGTCCTTGTGTGTGCTTTTCATCTATCTTGCCAAAAATGCCCAGACCGTGTACGCCTTGCGGTTCCTGATCGGTTTGTTCGAGTCTGCTTGTAATCCAGGTACGCATTACATGATTGGGTGTTGGTACAAGAAACGTGAGATTATGAGACGTGCTAACTTCTTTGTTCTTGCCGGTATCATCGGACAGGCCACTTCGTCCTACATTCAGTCTGGTTTGCAGTCTTCTATGAACGGAAAGCGCGGTCTGGCTGCTTGGCAATGGATGTTCATTATTGACGCCCTAATTGGAGCCCCTGTTATTATCTACGGATACATTTTCCTGCCAGACTACCCCCACAACACCACTGCATTCTATCTTAACGACTGGGAGAAAGAGAGAGCCAAACAGCGTCTGGATGAGGACGGAAGAGTCTCTGCTAAGATCACCTTCTCTCTCAAGGAAATCAAGCCTGTTTTGTGCTCTTGGCAACTCTGGGCATTCTGTCTCGGCTACTGCTTCTGGACTCTCACGGCTGCCTCGTACATGCTGCAGTTCTTCGAGCTCTACCTCAAATGGCTCAAAATCTACTCCATCAGTTACATCAACAACTTCCCCACCATCATTTCTGGTGTCAACCTGGTCACCATGTTCACGACTGGTGTCATTTGCGATTTGACTGGAAAGAGAGGTCTGGTGTGCACGTGTGTGGGTCTGATCTTGCTGACTTCCTTCATCATCACTGCTAAGGGATCGCTCGAGAACATCCCATTGCGCAAGGCCGGATACTGCTTGAGCGGTGTGTACGGATGCTACACTCCTATTCTCTCTGGATGGTGTAACGTTGCCTGCGGCAAGAACCACTATTTGCGTGCCATTACCATTCCTGCCATGATTGTGGTGGGCCAGGCCGTCGTGACTCCATACCAACAGCACCTGTTCCCATCTGGGGAGGCTCCAATCTACGGAAGAACCAATGGATTCTACTACTGTATTGGATTCACATGCGTTTTGACTGTGTGGACTGGATTTGTGATCCCAGCTCTGGAAAAGTGGGGAAACAAGAGAGACCAGGAGAAGGAGAGCGAGACTCATATTCTTGAAGATAAAGCCTCTGATATTAGAGATAAGAATGACTCATTTTAATAGGTGTTTATTTACGTACCCGATACAAACTTAATAATTTCAGCGATAACCTCATCTTTCTTCTCCTGGTGGACACTGTGGTTCGCATTCGGATAGCTAACAAGTGTGGAGTTCGGGATCAGCTCGCAAATGCGCGCACTTTGGGCGGGCGGACATATCCAATCTTTTTCTCCGACTATCACGAGTGTCGGAGTTTTCAACAATAGAAGTTTTTCTGTGTAGTCAAAGTATTTTTCAGACTCTGCATACAAATCGTTGTGGCTTTTTGCACGGTAGACGGTGTTTAGGCAGCTTTGTAACCCCGTGTCGGCGTTATAGGACTCCGAATACAGCGGGCCCAAGGCGAACATCACCAACTGCATCTCGCGGTCGCTCTCGAAGCGACTGAACACCTTCTCAAGCATGCTCAACGACACCCCCGGAAACTGTGGCAGCCTGCTCTCCAAAACTTGGAAAGCCTCAGTTTCGTGGTGGTGCGAGGCTGCAGTGCCGCGCAAAACCAGGTGTGTCAGTGCGTCTGGGTATGTAATGGCGTACTGTTGTGCCAGGAACCCACCAAAACTCCCCCCGATCACAATGGTTTTCCCGTGCTTCCCCACGAAATGCTCTCTGACCGCCTCGATGTCGTCGACGATCTGCGCAAATGTGAACGGCGGGGTGAACGAGGAGTTTCCGTGCCCTCTAAAGTCAAAGCTAACAACCTTGTAGCCGTACTCCGCCAGACGAGAATAAACCCCAAAGTCGCCCGACTTGTTTCCAAAGCCTCTTCCGCCGTGCAGAGTGATCACCAGTGGGCCCTCGCCAGCTGTGAAGTACGCCAGCTTGGCCCCGTTGATTTCAACAAACTGTTCAGTAACCATTGATGATTAGTAAAATGATAAAAAAAAAGCACCAGCCACACATGCCTGCATGAGAAATTTCCGCCGTGGCGCTGGAGTATAAATATATAGTTTTCCAGTGCAAGATAAAAATTGAAAAATGCTTCACAAAGTGCAGATCGCTATAGGTAAGTGAGCTTGTGCCGCATGTGCGAAACTGACCGGTAGACCGTGGAGGAACGTTCTGTGACGTGTGGGCCAACATCCCGGGCCAGGGGGAGCTGGTGTTCAAGATCCTGTCGGAGGACCCTCAAAATTACCCTGATGCTCCTGCTGAGGGAATCAGAATGGTTCTGGAGAAGTTCACAGGCAAGAAGATTGCGCGTGGCGAGAAGCTGGACGGAAACCTGATTGAATACGTTCGTATGGGAACCACCGTGGCCACGAACGCCCTGCTGGAACGCAAGGGTGAGAAGTTTGTGTACCTGACCACCAAGGGCTTCAAAGATGTGCTGGAAATCGGCACCCAGGCCAGACCAGAGCTGTTCAACCTGAAGGTCAAGAAGCCGGAAATCTTGTACGACACGGTGATCGAGGCAGAGGAGAGAATCACCGTCGAGACCTCGTCGGACGACCCGAACGAGGTCGTCATCGACGAGTCCGACGCAGCCGTCAAGCTCACTCCGTCGGGCACGTATGTGCGTGTGATCCAGCCGCTTGACGAGTCTGACCTCCAGAAAAAGCTGCAGATTGCGTACAACGCCGGCTACCGCACCCTGGCCATCTGCTTTGCCCACTCGTACTTGTACGACACTCACGAGCTGAAGGCGGCCGAGATGGCCAAGGCGATCGGGTTTGAGTTTGTGAGTGTGTCTTCGCAGGTCTCCAGGACCGTGAACTACCTGCAGAGAGGCAACTCGACCTGTGTGGACGCGTACCTGACTCCTCACGTCCAAAATTACATTAACAAGTTCTTCAGTGCATTCAGCACGGTGCCCAAGGTGGAGTTCATGCAGAGCGATGGAGGCCTGACGGATGCCAAGCTGTTCCGGGGAATCAACGCCATTCTCTCTGGGCCGGCCGGCGGAGTTGTCGGAGTGGCCGAAACGTGCTACCAGAACACACCGCTGGTTGGGTTCGACATGGGAGGAACCTCGACAGACGTGTCGCGGATCGACGGGTCCTCGTTCGACGTGTCTTTCAACAACAACACGGCGGGCCTGGAGATTTCTGCGGGCCAGCTGCAGATCCACACCGTTGCTGCGGGCGGAGGATCCATTCTCAAGTGGGAGAACGGGCTGTTCCACGTGGGCCCCGAGTCCGCCGGATCAGATCCCGGCGCGGCGTGCTACCGTAAAGGCGGCCCGCTCACAGTGACCGACGCGAACCTGTTTTTGGGCAGACTGGTCATCTCCCAGTTCCCGCACATTTTTGGGCCGTCGGGAGACCAGCCGCTGGACCTGGACGTGACGAGCCGCAAGTTCGAGGAGCTGACGGCGCAGATCTGCAAGGACACCGGCAAAAACCTCACCCCGTACGAGGTCGCGCTGGGATTCCTGCAGATCGCCAACGTCAAGATGGCCAACTCCATCAGAGAAATCACCGAGTCGCGTGGTTTCGTGGCCAAGAACCACAGTCTTGTCTCGTTTGGAGGAGCCGGGTCGCAGAACTGTTCCGCTGTGGCGCGCAATCTGGGCATCTCCAGGGTTCTGATCCACAAGTACTCGTCTATTCTGTCGGCGTACGGAATAGCTCGTGCACGGGTTTCTCGCGAGATGAAGACGCCGTTCGTGAAACAGTACACCGCGGACGTGAAGCAGCAGGCCCAGCCGCTGGTCGAGGCTCTGAAGACGGACATCGTCAAGGAGCTGGCCGAGAGCCAGGGTGTTGCTGCGGACGAAATAGAGTTCAAAATCACCTTTGGAATGAAGTACAAGTCGTCCAACACCATTTTCGAGGTTGACTACGACAGCACCAACGTCAAGGAAAAGTTCCTCGAGATCCACAGAAGAGAGTTTGGCTTCATTCTGCCCGAATCCTCGCCGATCTTCATTTCGTCCGTGTCTGTCAAGGGTACCGCTATTGAGGAGAAGGCCACCTCGGTGGACATCAACGAGCAGCTCGACAAGTACGCGACCAGCTCCAGCAGACCCGAACACCACGACAGCGTGCAGACCGTGCATTTCGAAGAAGGGCCCGTGGAAACGAAGGTTTTCAAGCTCCCTCATCTGCAGCCCGGAGACAAGATCGACGGCCCGGCCCTGCTGATCGACTCCACCCAGACCATCCTGGTTGAGAAGTTCTCTGTTGCCACCATCCTGGACTCGCACGTTGTCATCGATATCCAAAAGGCCAAGGACACCGAGTTTGCAGAGGTTGGTGGTGTTGACGAGAGGACGCCTCTCAGCAAGGCCGACCCGATTCTGCTGACTGTTTTCGGCCACCGTTTCATGGGAATCGCAGAGACGATGGGCCGCACGCTGCAGAGAACGTCTGTGTCGTCGTCCATCAAAGAGCGGCTGGATTTCTCGTGTGCCATCTTTGGGCCGGACGGAGAGCTAGTTGCAAACGCACCACACATCCCTGTCCATCTGGGATCGATGCAGTATGCCATCCAGTACCAGCACAACCTTTGGAAGGGAAAGCTGAAGAAGGGCGACGTGCTGGTCTCCAACCACCCGGAAGCGGGAGGAACACATTTGCCCGACATCACGGTTATCACGCCCGTGTTCCACAACGGCGAGATCGTCTTCTACGTGGCGTCGAGGGGCCACCACGCCGATATTGGCGGTGCAGGCATCACGGCCATGTCGCCCAACACCAAGGAGCTGTGGCAGGAGGGCGTGTCGATCAAGACGTTCAAGCTCGTGAGCGAGGGTAAGTTTGACGAGGAGGGCATTGTGGCGCTGTTCAACAAAGCCGGCGAGTTCCCAGGCTGCTCTGCCACGAGAAAGATCAACGACAACCTGAGCGACCTGCGTGCCCAGGTCAGTGCCAATCAAAACGGTATCCTGTTGATGGAGGCCCTGTTTGAGGAGTACGGCAAGGAGTTCGTGCAGTTCTACATGCGTGCGATCTGCTTCAACGCCGAGCAGGCGGTCAGAAACTTCTTCCGCAAGATCCACAAGCAGCACGCCGGAAAGCCGCTGGAGGCCGTTGACTATTTCGACGACGGGACTCCTGTCAGATGCAAGATCACCACCGACGGAGAGAAGGGCGAGGGTTATTTCGATTTCACAGGAACAGGACCAGAGACGTACGGCCCTATGAACACGCCCGCGTCGATCACGCATTCGTGTGTGATCTACGTGCTGCGGTGCCTGATCGACCTCAACATCCCTCTCAACCAGGGCTGTCTTGCGCCATGCCACATCGAGATCCCTAAAAACACGATCTTGAACCCTAGCGACTTTGTTGCCATCTGCGGGTCCACCATTTCCGGCCAGCGCATAACAGACGTGATTCTCAAGTGTTTCGGGATGTGTGCTGCTTCGCAGGGATGCGCCAACTCGTTTGGATGGGGCCGTGGAGGTAAAGACCCCTTCACGGGCAAGGTCTCGCCAGGATTTGCTACCGGCGAAGCTCTTGGCGGAGGCGTGGGGGCCATGGAGGGCTACGAGGGAGCCTCGGCATGCAATGTCCACTGCACGAACACCAAGACCACAGATATCGAGATCGTGGAGGCCCGCACGCCCGTCGTGGTGACCAAGTGGTGTATCCGGCGTGGGTCTGGCGGTGCTGGAAAGTGGCGCGGTGGTGATGGATCGACCAGAGAAATCGAGGCCCGTGTTCCTTTGCGCGTGTCGATTTTGTCCGAGCGTCGTATTTTCCACCCGTACGGTATGGCTGGTGGCCAGGACGGATCCCGCGGAGAGAACTACTGGTTCAGAAAGCAGGCCAGCGGCGAGTACATTGTCACCAAGATGGGCGGCAAGGAGATCATCCAGGTGAACGCCGGCGACCGGGTCCAAATCAACACTCCTGGCGGAGGAGGATATGGTAGCTGTGCCTGAAATTCGGATCGGGCAACTTTTAGTAGTCCGATGCGCCAGAACAATAGATTTTCCCCGACACATAATTAATTTTCTGATAAGCGTACTTTTCAACTTTCCAACTTCTTTCCAACTTCTTTCCAACTTTGAAACTTTCGCTCATGTCCACCACCACAACTGTAGCTTCTGTGCCCGTCAGCATTGCTGCGCGGCCGACCATCGAGGAGTCCGTTTCCATTTCGGCCCGGGAGTTCAACAACGAGAAAGTGAGGGCTGTGATCGACCGCATTGCCAAAGAGACTTTTGGCGACTGGCGAGACGATCTTTTCCGCAACGGTTTTGCCGTGGTGAAGAACGTCATGTCCCGCGACCGTGCAAAAATGTACCAACAGGAGGCGTTCAAGTGGATGGGTCGGTTCAGCGACAAGTTCGACCCGCAGAACCCAGAAACTTGGACCGCACAGAATCTCCCGCCACAGTCGAGAATCAACGCGTACAGAACGCACTGTGTTCACCACGAGAAGTTTATGTGGGACGCCAAGATGGAGCCAGGTGTGCTCAAGGCGTTTGAGGACTTGTGGCAGACGGAGAAGCTGCTTGTCTCGTTTGACGCCCTGAACGTGACGCTTCCTAACCGCAAGGACAAGGAGCCGCTGTCTGCGTGGCCACACGTCGACCAGTCGCCTTACCGTCAGGGTATGCACTGTGCCCAGGGCATCATTTCTCTGAGCGACCACGGCCCGGAGGACGGGGGACTCGTGGTGTACAGAGGCACCCACCGCCTCATCGAGGAGTTCTTCAGCTCTGTTGTCCCCAAAAGCGACTGGCCCGAGCGGGACTTCTTCCCCATGTCCCAGGAGCACATGGACTGGTTTTTGGAACGTGGCTGTGAAGAGATTAAGGTGGAGTGTGAGGCTGGTGACCTTATTATCTGGGACTCGCGAACCATCCACTGGGGAAAAGAGCCGTCTGAGTCCAGCAAAACCATTCGCACAATTGTGTATGCGTGCTACACGCCTGCTGATTTTGCCTCGCCGAAGTGTCTGGAGGAAAAAAAGGCTCTTTTCGAGTCGTGGTCCGGCACCACGCACTGGCCGCACGACAATCTGGTTCGCACGGGCGGCAAGGCGTACCATCCTGACGGCCGCGAGTACGAAAATAACCGTACCGAGCCTTTTATCAAGCCTGTGATCACGGAGAAGCTCCTGAAACTCGCTGGTGCCAAAAGCTACGAATAAATAAAAAGTTTATAATTATTGTATCCCTTTTTTCCCCTTTTTTGTCTCGACGTTATGAGAAAACGGGCTTGCGATAATTGCCACAACGCCAAACGCGCGTGTTCGGGCATCCCATGCGAGTACTGTCAGCGGAGACGTACCACCTGCACGCTGGATCGCCCGTTGAAAAAGTACGGCCGGCCAATGAAGCACATCCCCTTTTTGGTGAAGAACGATATTTCTGGGGAGTCCAGCGATCGGAGCGACCAGAGCGACCAGAGCGATAAGACAACACAGACAAACCCGAGCGAGACCAGCATGGCCCACCTGGACACGTTTGACACCAGTGCAGAGGAGGCCGGGGAGCTGGGCGGCGACAAGAATTATATCCCCTTTGAATTAAGCTACAACTATAATTTGGAGCCCAAGGAGAAACGGTATCTCGAGAGACTGGTGGAAACCCAGGCTCACAATTTGTTCGGAAGCCACACGTCGCAATTTCTGAAGCTCGTGGTTCCAAGAGCAGTGTTCGTCAGTGGAATAAAATTCGCAGTGCTTTCAATTAGTGCCATGACAGAGACGCACCAAACCGCATGGAGAGATACCAATAATTTCCGCTCGCTGGCAAAAATGGAAACCGGAGCGAGACTGTCCCATGAGGACAGAATTTTGTGGAGCTTGCTGGTGGTGTTGATGGAAATCCTCATGGGCCAGGGAATGGACTCCACTCTGTACATGGAAAAAATCGAAAAGTACATGGAGATCGGATCAGCAACGGCTGGTTCCATCAGCGAAACAGAGAAAATCAACAGCAAGCTCTACTCGTACTTCCAGCTTCTAATTGGGCTCAGTACAGGGGTTCAAAAGACACAGGGCCATCCCAGCTCGTTTCGATTTGGGTTTGGACTCAAACAGGCAAACTTGCAGACTCTCTCACTAATCCAAACCCTACAAAAGCTGAAAGAACAGTCGTCTTTTTCCGAGCCAGAGATTGTGCAACTCTCATCTTTGGTGGAATCTAAACTCGAGGCCCTTACAAAACCAACCCCTTCCAGCATGGCCATCCATTGCGCAAGCTACTTACAGCTATACAGTCTGCGACCATCCTACAAATCCGATTTGCAAACAAAGAACTGTCTTAATGCCCTTTTGGAGAACCTGCGGGCAATCAACCCCAACACAGAAACATCATCGATCTTTCCCCTGATAATTGCTGGATCTTCTGCAACCTCAGTTGATATCCAAAAATATATCCTCCACCAGCTAGAATTGCTTAGGAAGAATTTAAAATACCCCTTTTTGCACCGCTACCAGGAGCTATTGCGCCATATATGGAAGACCCAGGATCCCCTAAACGCCTCCATTGTCTACAAATTTCCGGGATTATTTATTATCTAGAAATTAGAGACACAAACAGTGCCTTAGAAGTACAAATAGATGCTTCTTTTATTGTCTAGCCAGATGTGCAGTTTCATAACCGTGACTGAATTATGAAGGTGCTTGCTCAATCTTTTTCAAATGAATTATCAGGATCAGAAACCGTGTCAATTTCAACCTCGACCTCGGATTTTGTGTTATTTCGTGGATTCTTACTGAAAAGCATCATCACCAGCTCCACTGCGTATATTGCGACCGTGAACCACAATGCATTAACACATTTATCCTGAACATAGCTCTTTGAATACTTGCTTCCAGAAGTCAATGATCCAATTATAGAAGAAACAATGGCTGTTCCTAGACAGACTCCGATCTGGCCAATTGTTTGGAAAATACCGGTCGCATTTCCTTGCAAATGTAGCGGTGTTTCGGAAAGAATAGCTAGGAGATAAACTTGGAAGAACAAATTGGAACCGTATCCAAACAGCAGCTGAGGCACAAGCTCATATATCCAGAACGAGTTGCTGTTTGTGTGATCAATTCTGGTGATCCAAATGGAAGATCCTAGACATATAAGAGCAGAAATAATCAGCAGATTCTTGATACCCAGAACCTTCTGCACTTTGGGTCTGTAAACGGTGGCAGAGATGAGTATACCAGCTGACGTACAAAAGACCTTTCCTGCAGCTTTCAGTGGCGTGTCTTTGTCCACGAATTCATGATACAAAAGCAAGGTGGTCATCACTGCAGTGAAACCGGCGTAGTTGATCATGAGGCCAAATAAGATTATCACGAAGTTGGTGATTTTGAGCACCTCTGGAGGAAAAAGCAAAACCAGTCGGGACCGGTAATTATTAGCAGTTGGATGTCGAACTTGGTACGAGCGAATGTACACCATCTCAAACAGCAGCGTTGCGGTCAAAATGACAACTCCCGTCGGAATGGTGATATACACTTTTAAAGACCTCCAGCCATTTCCAGCCTCTGTGAGTCCTGAGATAATCAATAGCAATCCTGCCACGAGTGCCAAGGCTCCACCATAGTTAATATATCTTGCGTTCAGTGTGTCGTGCTCTTTTGTTCGCTCCACAGGAACAATGAAGAAAAATGATAAAATCGCCGTGGTGAAGCTCAATGCCGAGGAAAACAGAAAGAAAGATCTGTATCCCAAGGCGGTCTGCGAGAATGCTCCTCCCAACACCACACCAGTTCCAAGCGCAACACACAAGCACATCATGAGAAAATTAATACCGGTGGTCAACTGAGGACCCTTGAAATAATTTCCACAGATCCCCACTGCACTGGGTAAAATCGAGGCTCCGGCTATTCCCTGGAACGACCTGAAGATGATGAGAGGTATGATATTAGATGTGATGAGGCTGCATATCAAGGTCATCAAGGACATAAGCAGCAGTCCAGAAAGAAAAATGTTGTGAAGTCCGTAAATGTCACCGAGTTTGCCAAAGATAATAATGAACGACCCCAACGTGAGGGCGTACGCAGAAACAACCCATGTTGACTCCGAGGTGGTGGCCCCAAACTTCTCTTGAAGGCTCTCGGTCATGGTGAACGCGGCTGCCACGTTCAGGTTGTCCACACTGGCCCCAATTAGAACGAAAGCAAACGCAAGGGGCTTTGACCTGTACCTGTCATCCACCAGGTTTCTGAGCCTCAGGATCTTGTCGATCATCAGACTATTCGAGGACAAAAATTAAGGTTTGATTTTAGTTGGGGTCTAAATTTTTTTTCACTAACAATAAGAGCAGAAGCACGCTTGCAAATAGCGGAATTTCTATTGTGATCTAATCGGAATTCGCAGGATACTAATATACACCGTTCAGGAAGCTGGCCATGATTTTTCCAATATCCATGCCGTCGTTGCGAAGAGAGGAATTGCGATCAAGAATGTCCCTGTGGTGTGTCGCGTCAAAACACCCTCTTTTGGCCAATGACTCGGTTAGAATGTCTCCACACTCGGTGGTGAACTCAGGATGGCCCTGAAATGTGAGCAGCTTGTTTTTCTTGTACAGTCCCTGGCACAAGCACTTTTCTGTGGACCCCACGTTCATGTATCCCTGCGGAAGCTCTCCCTCGGCCTTCACCTCGTCCTGGTGCACCTCCATCACCGTGAACGTATTCTTGGCTGCGTTGGTCACCAACGACCCGAGTCCTGTTTCTGTATTAAGTTTCACCTCAGTGAGACCCACCTCCCAGCCCCTAGGGCTGCGACCAACGCTCAGACCCAGCACCAGAGCAACCACTTGGTGACCAAAGCAGGAGGCCGTGACAGGAATGTCATATTCGCGCAGAAGGGTCCCGAGGAAGTCTTTCAGCTTGTTGATCCAGGGAAGATCTGCAAACGAGTCCGATCTCGAGCCTGTCAGGTACACACCAGTGCAGTTGGCGAGCTCAGACGGAGTCGGATACTCCATCTTGTCGATGACATCGTATTTTCTGAACTGGCAATGAGTCATACCAGCCCCACGGAAAAGCGCTATGGCTTGGTCGCCAAAGTCGCCAAACTTTGCTAGAGCGTTGTTGGGCGTGTCGCAAACAAGAATCGCTACGAATGATTGATCAGCAGTCATGGAAGGTGGTGAAGTTTTTCTTATCACTTAAATACTGATACAAAAAACGGATATGCCCCATCAGGAAGGCCCGCATCACGTGATGCTGGTCACGTGCCAGCGAGCGCAGACAGGATGTCGAAGTCGGAGAGCATGTCCTCGAGCGAAAGCTGGCCCACGGAGTCTCTCTGCTGTGTCTGATCCCTGTCGATGGATCTTCTCCGCGCGTTGGCGTATCTTTCGATCAGGTCGTGCTCCTCGTCGTCCAGTTTCCGCAGCAGGCTCAGGATTTGTGCGAGGAAGAAGCTCCCCATGTAATTGTTCTCCTCAGACAGGTCCTGCAAGATGGTGAGCGCGTGGTCTATGTGGAAGCGTGTTGTTTCATGAACGCCAAAGGTCACGTTGAACAGGATCAGGGTTGCCACGGCCGTATAGATGTACTCCAGGTCTGAGCGTCCGCCACGGTTGACCTTGTTATTCTCCCACAAGTGCCACAACGAGCGAACGGTATTCATCGAGGCCTGAAAGGAGGCATTCAACAGAGACAGAACGGTGGTGGAGCAGTCTTGCAGATTCATATAGTCGCGGTCCTGCTGGAGGTTGACGAAATGGAGTAGCAGCGGCCGCACAGCGAGATTGAGGCCTTGGAAGTACTCGAGCATGAGTGTTGCTGTTGCACGCGTATTTGTAATTTCTCTGAGTCCGTAGTTATGGTCTATGGATGCGGGCACAGAGCGTTTCCACCGGAGAAGTCTGACAACCATCTCTCTGACTGTTGTCATGATAGACTTGGACGTGCCGTCGTCAAACAGGTTGCAGATCACTTGCATGTTGAGCTTGGTTATGGCAATAGTTTCCTGGAGCAACTCGGGAGCAGGAAACACATAGAAGTCTTCGTTGTACACCTGCAACGGGCCAGGGAGTTCGCACCGGATTCTGTCCTCGGCAATGTGGACGGGGTACCCGTGCGACACGGCCAGGAGGCGCTCCAGGACGTAAATGGTCCAGAACAGCCGGCGTCTGTGTTCGATTTCAAATTTGGAGACGTGCAGCACCCCGTAGTCGAGATGGTACCCGACCGTGGTGCACAGTCTTGCTGCTAGTCCTATGAAGGTGCTGGCGGTGTAATGGTCTGTCTGGTTGATGAAATAGCCATACAAGGATAGCACCTGAATGCCTCCCTTATCTGCGAGGTTCTGTATGGCGTGTGTGGAGAACAGGAGGTCAAAGAGCGGAACGAGCCTTGGGGTGTTGGGGAGCCCCTGGAACAGAGCGGCCATGGCAAAGATGATCTGAATTTGGCAGACAAAGATGGCGGTCGCGCATCGGCTTTCGCGAGACGAAGAGTGGGGGTGAACAAACTCGGGGATTCCGTACTCTGTATCGTATAACCTTTTCAAGTTTTCGCGCACGATTCCTTCGTTGAAGAAATAGTAGCCCTCGGAGTAGGCGAGAAACTCGTCTAGAAGTACAAGTGCGCGGTTATAAGTAGGCAGCACAATCTGCACTGCAGACGTTCCTATGGAAACGGTATAACATAACTCGTTTTTCGCAATAAGCACCTCGGGGATCAGAATATGCTGCTGTGCGAAGTGGAAGTCCTTGAAAACCGAATTTTTCAGCTGGGCATCTAACAGGTTATGAACGGTATAACCATCGTAGGTCATCGAGGACAGGTGGCCAGACTCGTCGACACCGCACAGAACCCGTTCCAGTTCGTGGCCCAGGAGGTTCCCCTCCTCGGCATACGACACTTCGTTGGACTCGGCGTTCTCAGTGTTTCCGTTGTCTCCTATCTTCTCTAGACACTGTTCGAGAACGCCTTTCACCTTGGCATTCTCCTTGGTCAGCTGCGATAGGTTCTCCTGGAGCCTGCTCAAATACGATTCGGGTACCGATACCTTCTTGGACACCTTGGCATACTCACAGATCTTGTTTGTGAGTGTGCAGTGAGAGCATCGTGATCCGTTTCCGTCGCAACGGATGTGTCTTCTGCGGCATTGGATACATGCTTGCTGAATCTTGCGCTTTGACGGCGCGTTTTTGGGTGTCTGGATGGAGAATTTTATTTGTTTAGTTTCGCTATTAAGAACCATAGTTATTATCTCTCCATGTCTTATCAGTTTATTTTTCAGATTGCAAGTTATAAAATAATCTAGATAAAAATCGGTTATTGGTTCATGGTGGTATCCAAAAAATTGGCCACGTTCAAAAACTCGTCTGCCAAATAACTGCCGCCCCACATGGTTCCAGCGTGGTCGTGCTTCTCGCTAAGAGACGGGTTCTGGATTGTGCGCACGTACCCTGCCATGCCCTCTTCTTTGAACATCTTGGCAAAGTTATACACAAACATGTTCACCCCCTGTAAAGCAAAAATTGGCTGCGTTTGGAACACGATCCCCATTTCTGCCAGCTTTTTGGGCAGATCGGCCACGTCCTGATCGCTATAACCCGCTGCCGCGTAGTCGAAGGCACCTGTAAAGCCGAAGCCAAAACACCGGTGCGGATCAACAGCGCGCAGAGCAGTGTGGATTTGCACGATGTCGTTCCAGACCGGGGCGTCCATGCGTGCCCAGGTTGTGTCGGTTATGGGCATGGCAGCAATGGCGCGCTCTATAACCGCCTCTGGACATGCCTTGTACAGGTACTGTCCCACGCTGCTGCGGCAGATGTCCCAGTCGAAGTGGATTTTGGTGGCCACCGTTTCGCGCGCATACGATTTCATTTCGTCCAGGGTGGGAAACTGTTTCCGGCCCATCAGCTTGCAAAACTCAGCATACTCCTCAGGAGTGGCCTTCTGCTCCACTGCTTCGGGGAAAGTCATAACCTGGGCTTCTTGTAGCCACTTGCTCCGTGCCAGCTGCGTGCTATGTCCGCCCTCGAGCGCTCTGTTGACAACGCTGATCAGCGAGGCGACGTTCGCGTTGGTGGCACCACGCACGTACTTGTGGTCTCTCGCGTCCACCACGGAAGTTATAAATTCGGCGTGGTAGCAGTCCACCCGGGACATCAGCAGCATCTCAGCCCCCATAATGTCCATCTGGAACCGTGCGGCAGTCAACCGGCGCAGGTACTCCGACACAGGAACAACTGTGCGGCCGACCTTCTCGGTGAACTTCTTGAGCCCGATAGCCAGGTCGTCGTAGTGAACCATGGCCGTTCCTGCCTCGACGAACATCTTGGTCTGCTTCATAATGGCCGTGACACTTCCAAAGCCCATATCTCCGTCTGCGATCATTGGTAGCAAATAGTCGTTGATCTGAACACTGGCGCGCTCTTCGGGGGAGCAGCCAATGTAGTACGACTTTTGTCTTCTATCGTGGAAGCACTGGGACTTGAAAAGACGAGCAACCACCCCAGGAACGGTGTCGCTGGGATAATCGGCGTGGTCTCTTCCAATTTCCTGTGCAACCTGCAGAGCAGAAACACCCCCTGAAACGTACACGATCTCCATGCCTGCGCGGGACATCTGGGACGCAGTCGCCGGATCAACACACCCAAATGTGAGGATCGGCGTTGCCTCCTCGCGGTGCTTGTTCAATAACTTCCATAACTTGTTGCCCTGAATCGAGGAGGCATACTCCAGATCAATCGAGTTGCGCATGGACGCCACCTTGGCAGCCGGATAAGGTCTTTTCACGTGCTTTTGGCGATCGGAGGCCCACCATGCCTCGATCTTGGCAATATCTTGTGTGTATTGGTTGAGTAGTTCAGACATGTACCCACGTCAGAAGCAGAGGTGCGTTTATATGTGTTTATCATGTATTCCTAAATAGGCAATATAATATGTGCTCCGCAAAATCCAGATAACAGGTCTGTCAAATCCGGACACACTATCAAAGTTCCGCTACTCAGAAAGGCAATGTCACATCCAACGAGTCCGCAACGAACATCTGATCATCCGACAGCTTTGCTCCGCACCACGCCGTCTCAAAGCCGTCAGTCACGTTTTCTTTGCAGTACTTGACGATGTCGCGGTCATAACCGTAAATTGCTTCCTCCTTGAACATCTTTCCAAACTCCAAACTGGCCATGTTCAGTCCCTGGCAGGCGTAAATAGGCTGGGTTTGGAAAACAATGCCCATCTTGGCCAGGTCCAGGTGCAGTGTCTTCAGCTGTTCCTCGCTGAACCCGGCAGCCTTGTAGTCGTAATTTCCAGTATAACCGAACCCATACGCTCTCTTGCTGTCGTGAGAGCGCAGCACCTCGTGGAACTTGACGATCTCGTCCCATTTGGGGGAGTCCATACGAGCCCACGTAGAATCCGTCACAGGAAGTGCAGCAATTGCACGGTCAATCACGTGGTCCAGGGTGTGCTTGAAAAAGTACTGGCCGTCGGTGGACCTGGCTGCGTCCCAGTCAAAGAAGACGGGCTTCGAAACCGTCTTCAAGGCCTGCTTTCTTCTCTCGGTTATGCTTTTGAACTTGCCCGACTCGAAAAGAGACAGATACGCCTGGTACTCCTGTGGAGTAGCCACCTGCTGCACTGCCTCGTCGAAGGTCATCAGACGGGCTTTCTGCATCCAGGCCTGGCGCGCAGACCTGTAGTCCCCGCGCTCACGCTGCGTCCTGACCATGGCTTCCACGAGCGGCTCGCACTCGGGGTTCGTCACGCCCTGGATATAACCGTGGTCACGTGGATCGATAACCGAGCTGATGTACTCGGCGTGCATCGAGTCCGCGCGGCCCATGAGCAGCGTCTCGGCGCCCATCAGGTCGATCTGGAACCTGGCGGCCGTGAGTCGTTTCAGGTACTCGCATGTCGGGACGACCGTTCTTCCCTCGCCGATCGTGAACCTCTTCATTCCGATGGCCAGGTCGTCCAGGTGGAACATGGCGACTCCTGCCTCCACGAATCTCTTGGTCATTTTCATGATACCGGTGGTCGACCCGAATCCCATGTCTCCGTCCGCAATGAGCGGAGACAGGTAGTCCACCTTCGGGGTGGCCGCCAGCTGCTCTGGGGTCATGAAAGAACGCAGGTGGTTCTGCCGACGGTCGTGCCACAGCTGGGAGCTGACCAGTTTCTGGACCGTGTTGGGAACAGTGTCCCAGGGGTAGTCTGCCGTGTCCATTGATGGCTCTGCCACGTTGGACAGACCACACACGGCCCCGCTGACGTAGCCGATCTGCAGGCCCGCCTTGGAGAGCTGCGAGAGCAGAATGGGGTCGACTGCGCCGTACGTCAGCAGCGGCTCCTGCTTGGCCACCTTTTCCTCGAACAGACCCCACAGCTTGAGCGCCTGCTGGGACGAGACGTGGTGGTTGAGCTCAATGGAGTTGCGCATCACAGCCACGTCTCTGGCCGCGTAGGGTCTCTGGAGCCGGGTCTGCTTGGGTGTTTTCCACCAGGCCTCAATTTTTTCTGTCTCGAGTTGGATTCTGTCTTGTTCGGGGTTTGCGATAGTCATGACTGGCAGCAACCGAGTGATGCTATGGCCTTTATATCCCGGGTGAAATAATGGGTATTTCCCAACGCGGCAACACGGGTCCGCTCCCCGTGTCTTATCTGCTTATCACGAGAGCGGAAATATGCACTTTCCTGATATGGGAGGCTTGTGTTTGAGGAGAGACAACCGTACCGGGTATAAGAACGCCAGTAGAACACCGAGTTTGGGCACAAACAATGACAGAGAAACAAGCCGACAAATTCAGTCTTAGAGAAGACATCACGTCTTCGGTGCATGAGGACCACACGGTGGTGATCGAGGAAGGAGAGGATATCGGGGCCAAGTACGTCCATTTGCTCCAAGACGGTTATACCGACAAAGAGCTGCGGAAAGCGCGGTGGAAGGTCGACCTGAACCTGGTCCCCTTCCTGTGGCTGAACGTCTCAATTGCCGCCATGGACAAGGTCACGAACGCCACGGCTGCTCTGTACGGTCTCAAAACTGATCTCCATCTTAAGGGAGACGAGTACAGCTGGATCGGATCATCCTTCTATTTCGGTTATTTGTTCTTCTGCTTTCCAGCAGGCTGGTTATTGCAGCGGTTTCCGCTGATCACCGTGGGTGCGGTGTGCTTCTTCCTGTGGGGCTGCATTCTGATTGGGTCCGGCTTCGTCAAGGCCTTTGTTCCCATGGTGGTGACTCGTGTGCTTCTGGGCATGCTCGAGGCCCCCATCGTCACCATGACGCTTCTGGTTATTGCCTCGTTTTACACCAGAGAACAGCAGCCCCTGAGAACGGGACTGATGTACACCGGGCTCTCCACCATCTTTACCGGTCCGATCGGGTACGCCGTCGGAGGCTTCACCGAAACAAGCTACTCTCCCTGGAGAGCCTTCTACTGGATCACCGGCAGCATGTCCATTGCGTGGGGTGTGATTATTTTCTTCCTGCTACCAAGCTCGCCAGCCAACTGTTTTTGGCTGTCGGAGAAGGAAAAGGCCATCATTATCCACCAGGTGAAAAAGAACCAGACCGGTATCAAATCCCAAAAGTGGAAATGGGAGCAGTTCAAGGAGGCCCTGCTCGACCCCAAGGTCTGGGTTATGTTCATGTTCCAGATCTTCATCTCCATTCCAAACGGTGGTCTCACCAACTTCTCGCCTCTGATTGTCAAAGGTCTTGGCTGGTCCTCGCGCCGGTCTGCTCTGTTGGGAACAGTTAACGGCGTGATGCAGACCGTGTCGTCGTGGATGACCACGGGAACCATCTTTTTGATCGAGAAGAAATGGCCTCACGCAAAAACCAGAGGTGTCGTGATGATCATCTATCTGATCCCGGCCCTGATAGCAGCTATCTGCTTGTACAAGCTGCCGTTCGACGACTACAACGGCCGTCTCGTCTCGCTCTACTTCTCGTTCTTCTATCTCGGCCCCTACATCGCCTCGCTGACTCTCATCCAGGCAAACACTGCCGGCTACACGAAGAAGGTCACGTGCAACGCGATCTACTTTGTTGCGTACTCTGTGTCCAACATTATTGGTCCGCAGTTCTTCAAGAGCAACCAGGCTCCGTCGTACTCGCTTGGAATTGGGGCCATTTTTGGGGCCTACGCCTTGAGCATTTTCACGCTGGGGATTTACATGTTCCTGTGTTATAGCGATAACTGCAGAAGAGAAGAGAAAGACCCGGGCGCGCTGAAAGTGGAGAACCACGAGGACACGGATTTCAAGGATTTGACCGACTTGCAGAACATCCACTTCCGGTACAAGTGGTGAGGCTCGCGATGCGCAGGTCCGGTGTTTGTAGACCTCTTAAATATGGATCTTCTTATCAAGACTTTATCGATTTTAAGTATTCCGGCATACAAACTCCTATTACTCTTTTCGGAAGGCAGATAGGAACAGCTATATCTACAGCGTGCGGTCGCTTTCTAGGGCATACACAGATGCCACCAAAATACAACTTTTTTAGGGGACACCCGACTCCAGCCCTGCTGCCCTCGCAGGAGGTTCTGGAGGCCACCACCCAGATTTATAACCGAGTTATAGACAACGAGAACTACTACGATGACGTCTTCAACAGACACCCCCTGCAGTATGGGGTTGATTTGGGGAACCTCGAAGTGCGCAAGGCCATCGCCCGCTGGAACACGTCCAGCTTTGATCTGGAGAGTCCTTGCGACCCGGGCTGTATCAACCTCACCAACGGGGCTAGTTATGGCGTTATGAATATTCTGGCCCAGACCACGTCTCCTCATAACGGGCTCACCAGAAGAGCATTTTTGGTGACTCCCACATATTTTCTCATCAACGCCACGTTTATTGATGCCGGTTTTGGCGGCATGCTGAGTGGAATCGAGGAGCTTTCCGATGGTCAGATCGATCTTGAGGAATTTGCCAAGAAACTCGAATATTACGACTCCTTGGAAGAAATCAAGATTCCGTCGGAAAACGACCTGCAGGCCATCCAGCATCCAAAAAAGCTGCCCAAAAAGATCTACAGGTACGTCCTGTACATGACACCGACGTTTTCCAACCCCAAGGGAGGCACGCTGACTGCCGACACTAGAAACAAGCTCATTGAGCTGGCACGGAAGCACGATGTCTTGGTAATCTGCGACGACGTTTACGACTTACTGGATTACTCTGTTAGCTACAACGAACGTCCGAAACTGGTTCCACGTCTAGTGTATTGTGACAGACAAACTATAACTGACGGTTCGGCGTACGGAAACACCGTTTCCAACGCGACGTTTTCCAAACTTGTTGGACCCGGGCTGAGAGTTGGCTGGCAGGAAACTGCAACCCCAGCGCTGACAAAACTGATTGTCCAGGGGGGAGCACACATTTCTGGTGGGTCTCCTTCTCACACAAACAGCATGATCATTGGGGAGCTGATTGTTTCCGGGTCGATGGATAAGATCATCAGAAACTTACGCAAGGTTTATTGCGAGCGAGCAACCGCGCTCGCCAAAGCGGTGAAGAGGTACCTGCCAGCAGGAACAACCGTGGAGGGAGGCCAAGGCGGTTATTTTGTCTGGATAACTTTGCCGCCTGGTTATGATTGCAGGGCCATCACGGAGGAGTGCAGCAAGAAGGGAATTCTTCTGGCAAATGGAGACCACTTCGAGGTGGTCGGGGACTCTCGCGGCTGGGGTGCCCGTGCCGCAAGACTGTCTATCAGCTTTCTCCCTGAGAACGAGATTGTCGAGGGCATCAGACTATGGGGACAGGTGTGTCAAGAGTATGATAAATAAGTTATAACGGTAATAAATCGATTCCTGCCTCCAACCAGTTTTTGCCTGCCAAAATGTCGTCCAGAGACGTTTTGTCAGACCACACGCACTTGATGAGCTGTAGCGCCATTGAAAAGCTCGACGATTTCAGCGGTCTCGGGATTTGTTCGAGCGTCTCCACGATGCCCTGATATTCGGAGGCTATCTGCATAACCGGCCACACCATGCGTCTGACCAGCAGCGACGACTTGTCCAACGACGCGTACACGTCTTCGAACTCGTACGCAATGTGCAGGATCATGGTCTGATACTCCTTGTGGGGTTTCACGGTGCTCAATAGTCTGGAAAGTATTGCCAGAGCCCAGCATTGGGCGATCTTGAGGCGGGTGACAAAGTAAGATTTCTTGCTGCAGCCAGGGGATTCTGGCGGCGCCAGGTTATGCGAAACGTACATTCTGTATTCAAGAAGCTCTGTGCGGAGCTCCGAGTACAGTTTCTTGATTTCTGAGCTGGAAAATCGGCTATATTTGATACCGTTTCTGAGATGGCATAACTTGGACATGCAAACGAAAAGCTGTCCCGGACACCCCGTGAGCTCCTCAATCCCGCGGTCAACGCTGTACCACTGGGGGCTGCAATAGGGAGTGCGACAATCAGGCGAGACCAGAGCTGAGATCGTGTCCCACCAGGCCATACTCACACACAGGGCTGTATTTTGCTGGATCGATTCAGGTTCGGCGGCTTCTGCGCCGTCCACAAGACTTGCAAAGAGCTTGAAAAATACCCTGGACAGAGCAGACCGTCCATTCTCCAAAATCCCGTAGAGCACCTGGACGTAGATTAAGAAACAGACGAAAAACACGGGCGTCTGTGTGTTGAGGATGCTTTTCACGTTGATGGATTTATTTTCCCCGGTTGTCACGTCGTTTCTCATCAGCGAGCTAAGAAGATCTTCGTCCTGTATAAAGCCAACCAGATGGTCCATTGTCTTGTTGATATTCAGAGCTCCCTTCTCGCGCAATTCCTGTTTCAGCGACGGCTCCTCGACTTCGTTGGCTTTGTGAAGCGCGGCCAACGAGAGAAAACAGCACCGAGCGATGTCCCTGTCGCCATACTTTATCGCAGCACAGGGCCAGAGCGGGTTTGGCTGAGCTGATATAAACCCCAATAACCGGGAAAAAAAATGGTGAATTATAGGACGGTCTTCCAGAACGGGATCCAATTTCTGGAGAATCTCGTTCAACTGGTAGTTCCCGTCATGGTCCATGAAAGGCGTCAAATTAAGGCTCTGCAAGCCGCTAGGTGTTGGTATGGCTGGCGACGGCTCAAACGAAAACGTCCCCATGAGCTGCTTCCAGTCGTCTTGAAGCTTGGTGTAAAATGGGGAGGTGTCATGATCCGACCCCACGGTGTGGTGCTGGTCAGGACTGCGTTTCTTGAAGAGACGGGACGTCGGCTCTTTGGTGGTTCGTTTGGCTCGCAGGAGATGCGGCGTGACCACGGTCCCTGCATCTGGCTTCTGGAATAACTCGGTCTCAGGAATCATTTCTGGAAGGACTCGCGGTTGGGGGATGGGCACGGCCTGCGCGACGGGGTTTTGTCTGAACGGTCCACGGTGGTCCTGCGAGGTACCTACGTGCGGAGGCGAGCCTCTGGAGGGCATGTTTGTGTCCATGGTTAATGGAGATTTTATTTAAACGTTGAGTTATTTGTTGATAACCAATTTCCAAAGCCGATAACTTTTCAAAATGGAGGCCAAATCTTGCTACGTATCTACCCGGGGAGCCCCATGGTTTATGGCATTTTCAAAATTTCAAACGACATAACTCACTTCCTAACGATATACCTGGCCAAATGAGACTCTGCCAAATGGCTCACTGTAGACAATCGACATCTGGACCAGCGTTACGTTGGCAAAAAATAACTCGATTTGGAAATTTAGTGCATGGAAATTATAGATAGCGGTGATTTTAAACTTTTGTTATTCTGTCTTGTATGAGCGGTTGCGCAACCTCGAAAAAGGCCAAACGACTGTCCAGGACCTGCACCAACTGCCGAAGACGACGAGTCAAGTGTAACTTTGAAATTCCCTGCGATCGATGCATTTATAGAAATCAGGCCAGTTATTGTACGCGAGATGAGGAGGAGGATAACAAACCCGCTGCTGGTATACAGCGGGAGCTGCAGTACTCGCGAGAAAACGAGCTTTTGCGCCGCAAAATCAGCGAGCTTGAGGGTATCATACTCAGCAGCGTAGAGTCGCCTGAGGAGCCCGTCTCGGACACGTCCTCCGAGAGTTTGAGTTATGTCGACGAGCCTGACCCACAATGGGATTTTTACAAGCAGACCATTGCGTCCGTTAGACGGATTTTTGTCGAAGGGTTTAAGGAGGAAGGCTCAGAGGCCGGCGATAGCGAGGACTGGATTATAACCCCTAATCACAGCGCAAGCGAGCAACGGGATCAGGTATGGCAGGTTTATTACAAGGAAATTCAAAGCATAACCAAAGAGACTTCAGACCTGCTCCTCAAAAAAGCCTTTGAGGTCTCCTTTTTATTCAGTCTGTTCGATACTGACTGCTTCTTCCAAGAATACAATCGCTACTGGTATACCGAGCAGGAACGACATATAACTCCGTTTTATTCCAAACACAAGCGCAAGTACCTGTTTATGTGCCAGTACTACTCGTTACTGTGCATTGCGTTATACTACTCAGACGACAGTCTTCAGGCCGAGCTTGGTTATACCGACGAGAAATGGGACTTTTGCTCCCGGTTGTTTTTTGCGTGCGCTCTCGAGTGTTTGACCAGGGGACGGATCTACACTTATCCGGATATCATGGCGATCCAATGCTTTGGGCTGCTGAGACTCTGTTTTCCAATGATTGGCGCCTCCAATCTCCAGAATTGTTTGCTGGAAGTCATGTGCTACCATGCGCGCGCCCTGGAGCTGGACAGGCTGCTGGACCGTGGTCAGGCGCCCCAAATTCATTCGTGGTGGTTTCTGGTTATCAATGACTGGTACGAGAGCGAGTTTAAATATTCCTCCATCAAGCTCAATAGTTTCACAACGCCGCTTCCGACCAAATGGCTAGGTCCCGACAGGCTGGACGAGAAGTCGTACTACCTGATTTTCAACGCCAAAATGGCCCTGATGAAAAAGCGGTTCTACTATAACCCGCACCCCGAGCTGGCCGATTTGCGCACAGCCGAGGCAGAACTGCACGAGCTCGAGATGGAAGCGGTTTCCGACTTTGAGCACCTCGTCACAGACGGTGCGGCGACACAGCATGTTAAATTTCTCATACAGTACATCATTGCGTACGAGAAGCTCGCCATCGGCTGCAAGCTGGCTAGTTGTCTGGGCAAGAACGAATGGTTGCAAAAGTACCACCGACGGTGCTTATTGCATGCGGAGAACGTCATAGACACGTACCTGTCGCGAGCGGACCGCTCAGGCTTCATAAAGCCCTGGTTCGTGTCGGAGATGAGCGTGTGTGCGGCGATATTTCTGCTGATCGACATTTCGCAGAACGAGCATACGGCCGCGCACCGTGCCAAGGTTCTGGGTCTGGCCGAAAATCTAGTGGCTGCGCTGAAAAGTTATAGACAGGTTATGCGGACAGCTCTGCGCGGAGCCGCTGTGATCGAGCGACTGCAGAAGGAGATTTTTCCAGCGGTGCTGGACACCTCAGGTGCTCCGGACGCGGTCCAGAGACGGCTTGTGCGCGAGGAGCAGTACGAGTTTGTCAAAGTATTGAAAGAGCAGTTTAATTAAAATCCTTACATTTATATATATAATCTCGAACTCAAGCCAGCCAGAACCAGAACTTCTCGAGCAGGTTTCTAGGAACCGGACGCTCGTACTCCATAGCCTCCTTCTCGATCTCCTCCAGACCGGTGATGCAGTCGATTTCCTCTGGAGGCGTAAACAGCTTGAAGTTTCTGTACCAGAACATGTGGCCCAGGTACAGAACAGCAACGATAGGAAGAGTGATGTAGGCCGCGAGGAAGTCGCCGATGTTGAAGCTGAAAAACACACCGTAACCGTTGGTGATGGTGATGATGGTGAAGAAGATCAGACTGGACCAGGCGCCGATCATCTGGAAAGGCGGTCTGTATGGGATTCTGTCGTCCAGGCCGTGGTAGGTGATGGCTTTTCTGAAGCGGATGTACGTGATGGAGACGAAGATCCACGAGATGAATCCGGAAATGGTACAGATGTTGGACAGCCAGGTGAAGACGACGGCAGACGAGTTGGAGCAGTTGAGGAAGGCCAGCAGGGCGATGGCGCCGGTGAGCGTGACGGAGTAGATAGGCACTCCTCCTTTGGTGCAGCGGGCGAAGATGGATGGAGCCTCGCCGTTGCAAGCGAGGGAGTGCAGACTTCTTGTGGCAGCGAAGAATTGCGAGTTACCGCACGAGTAGGCGGACGTGAGAATGGCAGCATTGACGATATGGTTGAGCACCTTGATGCCTGCGTTCTGGATACCGATGACGTAAGGCGAGCCGGCTGCTCCACTGGCTCCGCTGCTGACGGCGTCCATGAGTCTTGGGTCGTCGGAGCTGACGATGACACCAATCACGAGGACTCCGAGGATGTAGAAGAAGGCCAGTCTGTAGATGAATCTGTTGCAGGCCTTTGGCAGGTTGGATCTTGGGGCCTCGGCCTCTGCAGCACAGCTGGTGATGAGTTCCGGAGACAGGACGAAAGCGAACGCAGACTTGACGATGGCGGTCCAGCACGCCAGGAACTTACCAGTGTTGCCGCCTGTCAGGTGCTCCACAAAGGCGCCTGGGTGGTTCCAGTAGTGGAAGCCCAGGACGCCGTGGGACTTAGGAGCACCGCCAAAGAAGATGACGATTCCGACGATAATCAGGCCCATCATGGTGAAGAGCTTGATGGAGGAGATCCAGAACTCGACCTCGCCGAAGAACTTGACTGCAAGGAAGTTGAGGAACACGCACGAGAACCAGAAGATGGAGATCCAGATGGCCACGTTGGCGTCGGACCAGTACTGGATGACAAAGGCAGCAGCAGACATCTCGGCCGGGGCGATCAACGCCTGGGCGTAGTACAGGTTGAGGCCGGCCGCGAACGAGAGCGTCTTGTTTCCGGTGTAGCGCTCGCACAGGGCGTGCATGGTGGACTGGCCGGAAATTGGGATGTACGACACCATTTCTCCCAGCTGGTTCATCATGCACCACACGAAAAAGGACAGGATCAGGTAACCGACCAGCAGACCTGCTGGGCCACAGGTGGCGAGGGTGCCTCCTGTTCCCACGAAAATACCCGTTCCGATGGCTCCTCCAAGGGCAATAAGCTGGACATGTCTACTTTTCAGTCCACGGTGCACCTCAGTGTTGAGTTCCTTCTCGGGTATCACCTCCTCGGCAACAATGTACTTGGATTTGCTATTCACGGATGCAGAGTCTTTATTCGAAGAGGACATATTGCGTGCTACAGAGTGGGTGCCAGACCCTTAATATTTATGCTGTGAGAATCCCAAGACTTTTTTGTAGATAAGGAAGGGATGCACAATTTATCAGGCAAAAAAATGCATCATAGATAAGATTACGGCGTTCAGGTGGAAGATAATTTCAGTCTTGTAGCGCTACTTATAGCCGGCATGCAACCGTGCAAGGCATAACTTACTAATCAATTGGCGCGGAATTGTCTCGATACAGATTCGGGCTGTGGGAGAACAATACAGCTCGCATAAATAGCCAAAGATTCATTAGCGGAAAAACAAAAACGGTCGCGGACAGTTGCCTGAAAAATTTTCGAGGAGGCGCAAAGGACACGCCACACCTGTTATCGTACGGCAATTTCACAAGGCATTATCTGACATTAGATAATAGCGTCCATGACGTGATAAGAGTTGGTCCATAGAACAATAACCCAGAGCTGGGGTCCAGGGGCTCACCTCGTGCCTAGTTCTTTTCGGTGTCGATTTTCTCGAGCTCGGTCACCTTGGCCTCGGCAAGCGACCCGTCCAGCTGGTAGTGGAGCTCGCCGTCGAACTTCTTGTCGATCTCTTCCAGCGTGAGACCCTTGACCTCGACAAATGTCCACCAGATAATTACAGCCTGCGCAAAATTGTAAACCCCGTTGATCATGTAGAATTTCCACGAGATGTGGTCCAGCGCAATAGGAATAACGTACTGGTTGAAGAACCCGAACCCAAACGTCACCACCTGCGAGAACGCCATTCCCTTGGTTCTGATGCTGTAGTTGACGATTTCCACGGGGTACGACACACACAGAGGAGTGAAACTAAAGGCGTACGTTGCACTGAACAGGAACACCATGAAGATCAGGGCGTTCGTTGCGTTGATGTTGGTTCCGTCGCCGTACACCTTTTGCAGTGCTCCCATGATGAACAGACAAATGCCCATCAGCACGGTCGACCACAACAGAATGAAGACTCGTCCCAGGCCCTCCGTCAAATACGAACCTGCGCACGCGAAGAACAAGTTGGAGACCTGCAGGCCCAGATTGAGCACGATCTGGCGCCGGGTCGAGGTGATGCCGGCGTTGTCCAGAAACAGACTCAGATATGTTCCGACGATGTTGCTTCCTGTCAACTGCGAAGCAACACCCATCCAGAAAATGATCCACAGACGCCACCGGTTTCCCCTGGTCTTGAGCATGGCCCTCCAGCCGATTTTGGCTTCCTTCTCGTACTGGAGAACCTGGCGAATCTCCTCGAACTCCAACGCCACAAGCTCGGTCTCCTGGCCGTTGCCGTGGTAATCCTTCAGAATCTGCAGCGCCTCTGCCTCTCTGTTGGTGTACACCAGGAATCTAGGAGTCTCTGGGATGAAATACAGAACAGGGACGCACAGAACCGACGGAGCGATTTGCCAAAGAGAAATTCCTCGCCAGGCCCAGGTGGAGTTTTCCGTGTAGGTGCCAAGAGAAATTCCCGTGGTGATTATGGCAGCCAAGTACCAGCTTGCCATGTAAATGCCGGCAAAGAAGCCACGGTGCTGCGGCTTCACCATCTCAGCGACATATGTTGGGGCACTCACAGCATTAATGGTGACAGCCACGCCAATAATTATACGCGCAACGCAGAACATTGCCCGGTCTTTGGCCCCCGTCTGGAGCCCCACTCCCAGAAACGTCAGCATGGCTGCAATGAATATGCCGCCCTTACGTCCCACAGAGGGGATGTCGATTATCTGGGCGGCGAAAAATCCTCCAAACACGGACCCGATGTTGATGGAGGCAGAAAATAGACCCTCTAAATTGGAGTCGAGATTAAAGTAGTCTAGATACTGGTCAATCATGTTCAAATTGGTCATCATGCTCTGGTCCACCCCCATAGTGCAGCCATTGATGATGGCACAATACAGGGCGATTGCCATGAGTTTTGTGCTATTCACTGGTTTTGATGTCATAGTTGCAAAAATCACAAATGTCACCACGTATGATTTAAGATTTTTTACTTGACACAATCTGCGAAAAAGTTTTAGCCGTCGGAGGTTCCGACGGTGGTTAAGAATAAAAGGAGTCGAGTATCTGGAAGTAAATATTTGTTTGAATGCGCAAGGTTGTTATAGATTGCGATCCGGGGATAGACGATGCCTCTGCCCTGCTTCTGGCTCTGGCACCAGGCAACCTGGACGTCAAGGCCATAACCACTGTTTCTGGGAATCTCCCGGCCAGCGCGTGCACCGAGAATCTCAAAAAAGTTTTATCCATGATAGGCAGACTCGACATTCCCGTCGGGAAGGGCCCTGAAAAGCCCCTCGTGCGCAAGTATCCTCGGGACCCGTTTTCCCATGGAAACGACGGTCTGGGCGACCTCGATATGGCTGAGCTCAGCTCGAAACCGTGGGACGAGTCCCAGAACGAGGTTCTCGTCGCGAGCGATCTGATTGTGGATACCGTCAACCAGAACAGGGGCAAGATCTCGATCGTGTGTCTAGGTCCGTTGACCAACCTTGCTCTGGCGCTGATCAAGGACCCCGAGCTTCCGAAAAAAGTGGACAAGGTGATCATCATAGGTGGCTCGTTTGGATTCTCCCCGTCTGAGGCACTACACGCTACGGGCGACAACCCTGTGAGCGAATGGAACCTATATGTCGATCCCGAGGCCGCAGAGCTTGTCTGGGGAGCCAAATTCAATCTCACGGCAATCGGAATGGACATTTTCTGCCAGCCCTGTATTGCGATGACGCAGAGATATCAGGATATCCTTGCGCAGTCCAACTCGGTTGCTGCCAGATTTGTGCTCGGCGTGCTTGCATGGCTTAGAAAACGGGGATTTGGAGATTACTGCGCTTTGATAGACTCCTTAGCTGTCGCCTATGCTATCGATGAATCCATCATGACGACAGAAAAAGTCGACTGTTTGGTGGAAACCAAATCAGACATCGCTCTGGGCCAGGTTGTTGTTGATCGCCGCAAAAACTTCAAATGGGACAACCTTCCCCAGGTCGATGCCGTTTGCAGTGTTGACGGAGAAAAATATCTATCTGTTCTGTGTGATGGATTCATTAAATATGCTACGTGAATAAATAATAGATAATAATTAATGAAAAAATGAAAAAGAGCTCCTCGCAGAAGCCGACCAAATTCCACGTTCGTCGTGCTGCCTTGGCGTGTTCGCAGTGCCGACGTGCCAAGACGAGGTGTCACTATCTCAATAATGGCCAGACCTGTTTCCGCTGCACCAATTTGGGCATCAGATGTTCACTGGCAGATGTCAACTTGACTGACTCATTAATATCCCAGAACACAGCTCTGCCAACAGAAAATGTGTCTATTGGACAGAAGGTGGACGAGATTCTCAGTAAGGTTGATCTGCTGCTTGGTGTTCGAAGAACGGCCGAGCTGGTCGACCAGGAGCTGGACACCCAATCCGAGACCTCAAGCCTGCTAGATAAATTGTACTTCGATGTCACTCCGTTTAGAGACGTTCGGCGAGCCGGTGACGTGACCCAGATTCCTTTCACCAAGGAATTGGCCTTTGGTCTTTGGCCAACAGCTGTTGTGAATCCAGCAGAGTCGGATATAATCGGATCAGGGCTCATTCCAGAAGCCTTGGCGAACCATCTTGTTCAGTTGGCTGTGGAAAATTATGGAAGATGGGGTGGACTCTACACGGTTCCAGTGGACTATGTCTCTGACCTGCGGGGCCAGTGCCCGCTGCTGCTCACAGTTCTCTGTCTGCTGGGTTTGCGATTCTACAAAGGAGTGTTGCCGCAAAACCCCAACGTCTTGGCCAGCTCGATGCTTCAGATAATCCAGCAGCTGCTGGCATCGACCATGCTGGTCATTCCGCAAACAAAGGAGTCGATCCAGGCCTTCATCTACATCTCTCTATTTTCCATCTCGCTCTCGTATCAGTCGTTCTACTTCGATGGCTGGTTTTATTCCGGCTATGCTCTTCTGCATTACATCACCAGGGAAATGGACCTGAATTTGCTCTCTGATCGTTTCAGACTGCACCCCGACAGACTGGAAAACTTCCGGCTCTGGAACCAACTGGCTCTCGTCCATCTCACCTACTGTATTCTTTCCGGGAGACCCTGTCTGATCGACACCCTGCGTCTCGACCAGTGCAGAAATATCCTCGATATTCCGTCTGCGTCGAGTTTTGACGGGAGAATTGTCGCTCAATTGTCGATATTGCTGACGTTATACAACGCATTGCAGTTCAAGGAGGCGCTTGAGATTTCCCTCAAGGATCTCAAGGCTTCTTTTGATGACTGGAGTCATCTTCTAGACCAGGACTCCGTGGGACGGGTGCTCGTGATCGCCTATCGATTTTCGAAAATCATGCTCTACCGTAGAGCCTATCTCACCACATTAGATCCAAAGCTGACCCCCAAGCTGGCCGACGAGTGTGTCAAGATGATCGAATGCTTTAAAACCATGGACGAAGCTCCACTGCTGTCAAGCAGCGACCTGCTCAAGTTCATCTTATTCTTCTCTGCTCTGACCCTCAACCAACATGACAAGTCCCCGGTTGTCTCCGACGCCATTGGCGTGGCCAAAAAATTTGAACACAAGCTGGTCTACCCCAACAGCTTTGTCTCCACGTATATCAGACTTCTAGAAAAACTGTCTAGTCCTGGGCTCCGTGCCTGATGTCACATTTACAGCTAAATGCAAACTAATACCACACCTAACACCACACGTATTTTGTCTAAACCCGAGATCAGTCTTTTTATTATTTCCTTGAACAAACCATGGTAAGCCGACTTTCTTGCAACACGTGCAAGTTCCGTAAAGTGAAATGCGACAAGCTGCATCCCGTGTGCTCGAACTGCACGAGACGCCAGACCACTTGCACATACCCCACCACGTTTCGAAGTCTACCTATTGAAAACCCGGGGTTACCAGATCAAATCACCGTCACCTCGCCCCCGGTAACAGGAAAATACTACGGGCTCGCGTCGGCGAAGAATGTCTCAGATGCCTCAGGCACAAAGTATCTGAGCTCTGATGAGGCCATCACCGAGCAGATGGTTGATTTTCCTCTGCTTTTTGGCACCGCCAGCCGTTCCGAGACCCAACAGTTCATCACGGATGGGCTGCAGCTGTACTCGCAGATCGTGGACTTCGCTGCTCACGAGTCCTACATCAACCTGATCGAGCTCTCGTACTACGTGAAGATGTATATCGGGTCGCTGGTGTTTCCCTGTCGAGTGATTGTCCCCTTGTACGGGGTCCTGATTGCGGGCTCTAGATATAACGACAAATGCGACTCTGAGCTGCAGTCTGTTCTGATCAGGGAGTTTGGCAGAGCGTCTATTTTTACAGAAGACAGTATGGAGCTTCTCCAGGGCCGGCTGCTGCTGCTGGAACATTATGTTTACTCCATGAAAATCGAGTCGACGTGGTCGCTGCTCTTCAACATTGTTTGCTCGATCTACGCTTTGGGCTTCCATGTGCGCGAATCTGGAAACAAAACAGATTCTCGGAAGGACACTGTGTGGAGAACCGTGGTCTACTTCGACTGTCTGATTGGCTCGACGAACGGACGTCCTAATGCTGCGTCGTGTCTGTTGGACCCGTCCACGTCCATGCTGTGCGACCTGGTGCACATTTTCCGTGCATCCAACACGGCGTTCCAGGCGTTTGGAAGGCTGCCGAAACTCTATGAGGACAAAATCCTGCCCTTGGACTGTCAAATGACCAGCGTGGTGGAGAACGAAAAATACGAACCAACGCTTCTGAACAAGAGCTACCGGCTGCTCATCCTGACCAACCAGATTAAGCTCCACTATCCATTTTTGCGGACCGAGAACTACTCCCAATTCCAGCTGAACAGACTGCTGTGCCGGTTCTTTGACGAATTTGCCGATTTCATCGATTACATCACCAGCAACGCTCCCGTTCCGTTTGTCAAGTTCCGCGAGTCGTTCCCTTTCGTCTCGTGTTACACGTATCAGGCTCTGGCAATTATGCTTGCATGCATCAAGAAGGACCACAACGTTCTGGAGCCTCGCTCGCTCGACTCGTTCTTGGTGATGACAACTCGACTTCAAGCTCATTCTGAGTTTTTAGAAACAGACAAGTCTCTGCAGCAGATTCTGAAAGCCCTTAGTGATCTGACTGAACCACAAGCCGCGTCTGATATTGACCTTCTCCCCTTTGAGACGGACCTTTCATTTATTCAGGACGATCCCTTCTTTTTCCAGGTTTTCTACAACAACCAAAAACACTAGACGACATAATGTTGCTATGATATCCACTACATGCTGGCTCGCTGAGGTCAATCAGTAGAACGCTACAGATGCGCCGTCTCCTCTGGGGTCACTGCCACCAGAGTAAACCAAAGTTGCCGAATCCTGTTCCCGACGGATTATCTGGCCACGGCCACAAATAAGCCTCTGACTACTGTGCAGGACGTTGACATGGTGGCCCATCTCTCGAAGTTTCTGAATTGCCTCTGGAGCTACGCCTTCTTCTATATTGACCGTTGAAACATCCAAACATAGCGGTCCGTCTGCTCCTTTTCCACTATCTGTGTGCGCATAGCTATGGTGGGGGGTCAAGCACATTCTGGGCGCATCGAGAGCTTCCTGCGGATCCATTCCAAAAAGAAGCATGTTTAGATACACCTGAACATGGGCTTGGGGCTGGTTATATCCTCCCATGATGCCAAAACTAGCGTACAAGTCCTCTGTGTCGCCCGTGGGTTTGGTGATCATGCTGGGGATTATTGTATGGTAGGGTCTTTTTCCGCCCGCGATACAATTCTTGGACTCAGGGTTCAAATTGAAATTGTCTCCTCTATTTTGAAGGATGAATCCTTGATGAGGAACCAGTATGGCACTTCCAAAATGGTTGTAAACAGAATTGATGAACGAAAACGCATTTCCATCGCCATCGGTGGCAGTAAAGTAGACAGTGTCCGATTTCATGGCAGGGTCTGGCACTCCGTGTCCGATCGTCCTGTTATCCAGCACAGCTGTTTTGGAGAATAGCTGGACACGTTTCTTGAAAAACGAGCTGTGCAGCAGGTCAGGAAGCTGGGCATGGGCGTCTATTCCTGTTGTCTCACGGAAATGATCGTAATCATGAACATACTCGTCAGAGTCCTTGAAAGCCAGCTTGAGGCACTCGATCACCAGGTGAAGATATTCTGCAGAGTTATGCTGCATCTGTTTCAGACAAATGACTTCTTCTTTATCTAGCTGGTCAATATATCCCAGAGCCAGAAGAGCAATAATTCCTGACCCGTTCGGAGGAATCTCCCAGATTTTGTGGCCCAGCAGAGACACGCTGATTGGGTCGACAAATATTGTTTCGTGGCTGGCGAGGTCCTCTAGCGTCATGACATGGCCTCTTTTTTGTAGCTCTGTGACGATATCTTGAGCTGTGGCACCCTTGTAAAATCCATCCTTGCCGTTAGCGGCTACACGCTTCAGAACGGACGCGAGCTGGTGATTATACATCACCTGGCCCTTTTTGGGAGCAGCGTATCCCTCGTTGGGAAGAAATGTTTTCAAGTCCTCGTTCGCCGCATTCAGAGCCTGCAGTCTAGGCTGCTCCTTCAGCCACATTCGAGCGGAAACCTCAGAGATCACAAATCCAGTTTCCGCCAGATCGATGGCTGGCTGCAAAATCTGGGCCATTGTCACATTTCCGCTTCCCCATCTTTCTACTGCATCGCACCAGCCTGCAACCAAGCCAGGAACCTGAACCGCAAAAACCGAATTCTCCTTCAAACGCAGGGTCGGTAAAATGTGGTCTTTGCGATTTTCGTGCAACCATTCGAGACTCAATGATGCTGCAGACTTTCCTGTAGCATTCATTCCGTAGACTGTTTTTGAATTGGCCTCATAAAAAAGGCCAAACCCGTCGCCTCCAACTCCGGTCGACATAGGCTCTACAAGACACAGCACTGCCCCAACCGCCACACAAGCATCGACGCAGTTGCCTCCCAAACGCAGAGTCTTCAATCCCGCCTCGTTGGCCAAAGGCTGTGTTGAGGAAACTATTCCGCGCGTTGAATAAACGGTGGATCGTCTCGAGTTAAAATTCATGGTTTGGTGAAAAATTAAAGATAAGATAAGAAAAGTTCATCAAATAATTAAATAACGGTACCCTTGTTTTTCTTGACATCAACATTAAAGTTCTTCCAGATGCCAATGGCAGGGAATCCAAGGACCAAAATACACGTGGCAGCAACGGCACCGTATTTTTGACTCTGTCCCCATGCGTAGTTAATGGCTTCCCTGATTGCAGACCCCTGTGGATACGACATCTGGGTAGAAACACCACCCAAGTAAATCGTCAGGGCGTCGGAAACGCTGGAGGCAGGCAATTTGTCAACAAGAGAACTGTAGAAAGTGTTGTCGTAGATTGCAGCTGCAACGGCGTATCCAATCGATCCACCCACGGACGAGAACAGCGAGATCAACGACAACATCATTGGAACTCCCTCCTGGTCTGCAGCAGCCATGACAGCCATGTCTTCACCGATGACCAGCATTCCACCTCCAAAGGCAATGAAAATTTGACACATGACGATGTATCCGATGTTGGAGTGCTGGCCACGGAAGTGGATCATCAAACCTGCTCCCAAAAACAGGAGAGGAAGACCAAAGCACAGACAAGCGTACTTGAAGTGTTTGGTGATGCGCACGTACACGCCAAAAATTGGCGACCAGAAGCACGAACCGACGTTGTAGATTTGTGTCATGTATCCTGCATCTTTGACACTCAGATTGTAGACCACAATGATGAAATTGTAAAAGTAAAGATCCCAGCAGTAAAAGCTGAAATA
Source organism: Ogataea thermomethanolica (assembly GCA_030674565.1). Taxonomy (NCBI): domain Eukaryota; kingdom Fungi; phylum Ascomycota; class Pichiomycetes; order Pichiales; family Pichiaceae; genus Ogataea; species Ogataea thermomethanolica. The sequence continues at coordinate 368,573 of JAKTYW010000006.1, forward strand.
GTTGACTGCAGCAAGGACACAGGCTCCCACCACACTGCGATTGCGGAAAAGTTCGTACTTGATGAAATGAGTTTTGGCAAACCACTTCTCCCAGATCGCAAACACAGGAAAGAGTAGAACACCAATGATAACCATCGCAATGAACTTAGCAGACTTGTAAGTGGCTCTTCCGTAAGTTTGCAAGGAGAAAGGAAGCAGGAACAGAACGAATGCGGCCATTAGAAGAAATGCACCAACAATGTCGAACTCGTGGAAGTAGTGGACGGTGGATTGCCATTTGGTTCTTCCAGAGTTGCGTGGCTTGACAATACCCATTTTAACAGCTTTGCGGTGGTAGAACTTGAAGACCAAAGCCAGAGGACAGAACACAAATGGTTGCACAATCGCAAAAATACCGTATCCCCATCTCCAGGTGGTGACTTTCAACACAGATTCCGCAGCCAGAGGGCCTGTAAAGGCCGTGCAGATAAATGGAGTGCTTGCAAATGCAAAGGCAAAAGCTCTGTTTCTCAGTCCACATGTGTCGGCAATAAAAACGTCCATGATCAAGTAGATAGCATTGTATCCAATCCAGTAAAGAACGTAGCCGGCAGCATAAGAGTCGGCGTTGTTGCAGGCAGCCAAAATGATGATTCCCAGCAGATACACCAGGAAGAACACTAGGAACCCTTCGGAACGGCCCCAGATATTAAGTATCTTGGCAATAGGCAGCTTTAAAACTCCTCCGATGATGGTAGCCAAAATCCCGGCTGTGCTAATCGCTGGAGCGGTCTGGAAGTCTGCGTAGGCATACGGCATCAAGGTGCTACCGATAGACTGCTGGAAAGCAAGCATGAAGTAGCACAGCCAAATCCATGCGTAAGTTGCGTAAACAGCGGCTTTGGGCCACACCATCGTTGCGGCCTCGACAGCCTGTAGCCCCTCAGGGGCATCGGAGCTGATGTCACTCAGCGAATCGCTGATCTCCTTGTCCTCTTGAGGTTTTGGATGTTCCACATCTGCGGGTGCGTCGCCATTGACCTTATCAAATTGCGAGACCACCGATTCTGTGTGTCTATTTCTTAACTTATTAACAACTACACTCATGATCGAATAGATAATTTTTGGGCAAGGATGCACATAAATAAAAAAAAATTGCTTTGCTTAGGCGACAAAGAAAAAGAAAGAGAAATGGAAAATAAGATCAGAATGAGATCTAGTCGGGATATAGAATTACAATTTGAGGCTTTAGAGTGCATCGAGCATTGATGTGAACAATTCCTTAGCTAAGGAGATCTGTACGACGTGTAATTAGCACCGGAATCCAGCGGAATTTAGCATGTAAGCTCCCAATAATAAGCGTAGCAATAAAACGTTGTAAAACCTAAATTTTAAAATCCGTTAAAACCGTCAATAGTTTCTTGTTTCTGGTACCGTTATTGTTGGAGAAAAAGGCAATTTAGCAAGTCTAATGCCGTATCTAGCGTACACTTGGCACCTGTTTGCTCAAATTCTTGCAGACAGGCTGCTTTGAGAGCTTTTGTGTTCTCCCTCAATGCTATTTCCAATGGACCCCAAACTTTAGGGGCCTGCTCTGGTTTGTAATCTATGCTTTTTTCTATGTCCTCTGTTAAGCAATTATAGTATGCGACATCATCGGGAAACGTCAAGTCGTGGAAACTAAAGCCTTCCCCATTTTTCTCCACAAGCGCGAGCTCCTGCAGCTTCATCTCGTTTTGGCTTGGAAGCAAAATTTTTCCCTTCAAGATCTTGGCAAGCCATATCCCCTGAATTTCAGCACAGTGAAAAGGAAGTACATAACGCGATACAGCAATGAACGCTAGTCCAGGGTACTCGTAGCTCCAGCAATGCCGGTAAAGTCCATGAATTCTATGACCCGTTGAAATTAAGGGTTTTGCACCTGCATTTAATTCGCCAAAAAAGGGCAGTGACCGCAGAAATCCTGTAGCAAAAATTATGCAGCTTACATTTTGTAGCCTCGTCCCGTCAACGAAAAAAACAGTGCGGCTTTCGGCATCCATATGGAGGATGTCTGCCTTTTCAATAACCAAGTCGCTTGTTCCACCAGGAACCTTGCTAGGAGACCGAGCACTTTTGAATATATTTTTGCCAGTGTATGTTGCGTATTGGTAGCAAATGTCTATGCCTGAGGCAGAGTTTCCGATAACCAAGATATTGCCCTGGATTTGGGACAAGTCTTGTGGACTCCGATATGTCTTAGAGTGTTTTATTGTTCCAGGCCACTTGGCATGCCATTTCTCAAGACCTTGCAGCTTCGGGATGTGAGGTAAATCATAAACTCCAGTAGCCACCACGACAGCATCGAAATGTTCAACTACATCAGGACAATCAGAGGACTCCTCCATTCCTCCTCTTGTGCTCGAACAAACCTTTCTTGAACGAACTATCCATTCCTTATCGTATTTGATGTCCACAATTTTGGTGCTAAATCGGTAGTATTTCTCGAGATCTGAACCGTATTTTTTTATGTAATCAAGCACTACAGTGCGATGGGGAAAAAGCGGAGTTGATTTGGAAAATGGGTGGCCTTTCAGTTCCATCAATGGGTACGGGGTGTTTGTTTCAAGTGTATCGTAAACTGCGTTTGGCCAGACGTACGAGTTTTCGTTTTCAACAGGCTCTACCAGTACGTTTGGGTCTAAAGACGGTATCTGTAGCGTTTGGTCACCGATGTCATGGTAATTCCAGATTCCTCCAAAGGAGTCTCTTTGTTCAAATCCGACAAGCTTTTCATATCCGCCTTCATTGATAAAAGCTCGTAAAGTTGCTAATCCACAGGCCCCGCCTCCAATAACACAAATTGAGTTGTGGCTCATGATGGATAATGTATATCCATTTATTTATTTAATTTAGGTGAAAAATTAAATAAAAAAATATTATTCTCCATGGCTGTCATAAACCAACCCGCTTCGCAAATTAAACTCACCAATGTCTCACTGGTGAGAATGAAAAAGGGAAAGAAGAGATTTGAGGTTGCTTGTTACCAAAATAAAGTCCAAGATTATCGTGCCGGAGTGGAGAAAGACCTGGATGAGGTTTTGCAAATCCCACAGGTTTTTCTTAACGTTTCAAAAGGTCAAGTAGCATCGAACGATGACTTGCAAAAGTGTTTCGGATCTACAAAGACAGATGACATCATACTTGAGATTCTCAAAAAAGGTGAAATTCAACTTAGTGAGAAAGAGAGATCTGCTCAAAATGAGAAATTACACAATGAAATTCTCACGATTATCTCCACAAAGTGCATCAATCCGAAAACCAAGAAGAGATATCCACCGACCATGATTGATAAAACTTTGAAAGAGCTGAAGTTCAACATGGTCAACGCGAAGAACGCAAAAGTCAAGGCTTTGGAGGCGATTAGACTGCTCGTTGAAAAACAAATTATTCCTATTTCTAGGGCTCAGATGAAGCTAAGAGTTTCCCTGAGCAATAAAGAGTATGCAAAGTTGGAGACATCTCTCAAGGATAAAATCCACTCGGTGCTGAACGAGGATAAAATCGATTCTGATACAGAAATCGTCTGTTTGATTGAACCAGAGTACTACAAGGAGCTGACTGAGATAGTCAAGTCCAAAAAAGGTTCGGTCGAGCTTTTGGATATGGCAGTTATTGATGAAAGCTGTCAAAATCTTTAAATGCATATCTAATAAATATTTACATGGTCGCCAAGAAACTTAAAAGAGACTCACCCAGAACTTCAACCACATCGTCTGACCATAAAACATCCAGATGGCTGTATTCTTTGACGTTGATGTAATTGAAACGTCCTCTCATTCCGGGCTCGTTTTGCTCTAGATGTCGAACAAATAGATCACCGTCCACAAGTTGATCCTTGCCTCCAATAACCATAAACATGGGAGGTGTATCTTTGGAGAACCACCCTCTTTCCTTCTTCAATATTGACTTTCCCATCTGGAATCCCTGGCCATGGCGCTGACTTAGCCACCACTTCATCAACTTTGACGAAACGTAAACCGGCGAGAAAATAAAATGGTACGGACGCAGATTTCTGTCCCAAAGATAGTCGTTCCAATCGAAAAGAAAGCTGAACATCGAGTAGCTGAAGAAGCCAAACATTGGAGTTTGGACGATGACTTTCCGCAATGCCATCATAACTGGCATAAACGAGTTCAGCCCGAAGAACGAATCGTAAAGGAAATCAGGTAGCACTTTGATGAATCGAATGAATAGCTTGGAGTTCAGCAGCGGTCCTCCGAAAATCGCTGGGGCGAGCAAAACACACTTATCTATTTTATGCTCATAATTTATGTTCAGTTCGCTGGACAGCAGCATCACAATCTGGGCGGTTCCTTGAGAGTGTCCGATTAGGCTGACTCTAGGCTTTTTTGTGACACGCAGCACTTCGTCCACCATGCATGTGACATCGTATCTAGTCATTTCGGTTAGATCCCAGTCCCACATTTTCGGGTCGTTGGGATTGAGCACGGCGTGTTGGGGGTGGAATCCACATCGGTTATTCCCTAGCCAGACATCGTAGCCGTTTCTAATTAGCAAATAGCTTAAGCTTTTGAATCCACTCGTAACGTACGATCCAGAAGACTGCAGCAGACCGTGTAAAAGCAAGACCGGTGGTCCTTGTGGCTCGATGTTGGGATCAACAATTCGTTGTAATGTGATGAGAAACCCATCCTCCGTGACCAGACGATACTCGTACAATTCCAGGCCCATGAGCTGCACATAATATCGAAGTTCGGAGCGCCGCGCAGGATGCTCCTGGGAAAATGCAGCTTTGGCAGACCTCTGATACGTGTGTTCTTTTTTGACATAAACTTTGTAAACATTAGAGATTATTGCCAGAAGCATAAGTATCCCGAGGAACAAAAGACAGCAGACGTATGAAACGGTTATGGTAACATAACCCAGCAACAATCTGTGGGATTTGCGCACCAGAGGCTCCGGTTCCTGCTCATTGACAAGAAGAGACCTGGAAGACATTTCTTTTTGAGAGTTTGGCACAGCCGTAAATATTAAAAGAATATTCAGCTAAACATTTTATTTTGACGTTAGCCATGTTGTCCAGTTCGTTCAGGGAGAAACGCACTACTTTGGCTGGTCATGAGGTGAAGTGCAGCATTCTGAAATTCTCCAACAAACAAATCGTTTGTTTTTCGCGCGACGGCGAGATAGATGCATCCTACGACTTGCCATCGCGACCTCTCGCAATGGAGTCTACGCTGCCAGCAGTGCCCACAATTTTAATAGGCGGGAACATGAAGACCCAAGTTTTTGCTGGGGCGATTGGTCAGCACATCACCATGAACACGATACTAAACACTAGCGGTAAATTTTTCAATGGCTCCGAACCTGCGGACGGAGATCATGAAACGATGTGTCAATTAGTAAGACTCTATAAGGATTGCGTCTCGGAGACAAACAGCGTGTTGTCCGAACAACGTCAATAACTCCAGGAACTCGGCCTTGTGAGCCGGAGTTAAATCCGTCTACCCCGAGCTGGCTGGATTTTGCACATAGATAATAATTAAGGATATTCTTATTAGTAATTCAGAACAATAGTCGGAAATAAGACATAATAAAATCTACCTCGGGTCTACCAGTAGTGCTCCAAGCCGAATTATAAAAAGTCTTCAAACTGCCTGGGATCTGGCTGTAGACCCTGATTCATTTAATGTCACCTCACGAATCAAGCTCAGTTATACACGATGTTGAGGGTGGCCAACAAAGCCATGAAAATAACGAGGATGGCGATTCTTTGATGCGCGTTGTTACGCAATATACAGAATATTCGTTAACTCATCCTACCAACTTGGAAGACTCGAACGACTCGCACAACCTTGACGCCGAAGTCAAAGACATGGAGGTCGCCCAACCAGTTAAAACGCGGTTCTGGTCCAGCAGGCGGACGGACGAGCGGAATTCGTTCTTCAAACAGTATGCTGTCATCATGATTGCTCTATGGGTGTTTATTCTGAGTGTGTTTTCCATATATTGGGGATCCATGTTTGGAAGAGAGGGACGTTTAGTTAACCTCAAGATATTGCTTGTTGTGGAGGATGGTGCTAGTTTGGACAATGCTGATTATCCTATCTCCCAGGCACTGCTGCAAGTCAGTCAAGAACCATATATTAGCACGGTTCTGGGTTGGAAGCCTAAAAACTTCACCACAGAGGATTGGATCATCGACCAGGTTTGGAAACAGAAGTACTGGGGTGCCATTTACGTTTCGAGCAACAACGTTTCTAGCCAGTTAAAAAATGCCTTGGAAACTGGACAAGATTTGAACACCTCGTCGTTGGTTCTTGGATACTACGAAACGGGTAGAGATATGAACGGAATCACCTCGTACGTCAAGCCCGGCCTCACCGAGTTTGCAGCCTCGTTTTCTGAGTTCATGCAGCAGAAAATATATCCTAGCTTGCTGTCGGGCTTGACGTCTGATCAATTCGCCAATCTCAAAAATAATACTATTCTGACAAACGTTCCAGATATCACCTTCACGGATGGAATTCCAGTGACGGATCCTGTTGTCTTTTCGCCTCTACAAATCGGACTCATCTATATCATTATTATCACATTTTTCCAGATAATGTGGTTCCAGAAAATCAACCAGGAAGTTGCACAGTCGCTGACACCAAAAAGCTACATTTTCTATCGCATGGTACTAGCACAATGCAATTTCCTGTTGATTTCGCTTGGATACAGTTGTCTGAATTCTGCATTCCAGATCCCTATGAACAAGGCCTGGAAGGGTGGATTTGGAGTGCAGTGGATGATCTCGTATTTGAGTATGTCTGCTGTGGGTGGAGCAAACGAAAACATGTCTTTGATCTTCTTTGCCGTTTTCCCGCCGCTAATGGGCTTCTGGCTACTATTCTTTGTGGTTTGCAACATTTCCGCCACATTCGCGCCGATTGAAGTGTGTCCGGAATTTTACCGTTTCACCTATGCTATGCCCATCAAGAACTCTTACGAACTGATGAAAGTGCTCCTTTTCGACACATACAGAGGTGATATTGGCCGATACTTTGGTGTCTTGATAGCCTGGATCGTCTTGAACAACATTCTGCTTCCATTTTGCCTGTTCTTCTTCAGCTGGTACGTGAAACGCTCAGTGAAAAAGAAAGGCCATTGACCATCTTAACATACCCTTCAAGGTTCATAGCATTCGAGCTCTTGATAGACATCACCTTCTGGAGTTTTGTGACGCAGAATGAGTCGTAAACATGACGGAATATACACCTTTGTATTTTTTGGAATGAATTCGAAACATATTAGACCCAGGTTACTGACAACCAATTCGCACGGTTTTTCAGTTTCTGGGAGTTTGTAGGCTGTCCATTCCTCACAACAAACCAGATTAGACTTTCTGATTTCGTCCCAAGCTTGACTAACTTTCCTGTGTTTCTTGACGGATCCCCACATACAGACTTTGAGCTTCAGAGGACCGTGAAATTCCTGCAGTTCCAGAACAGTGCATGGTCCAATCCTCAAGGCCCAGTTTGGAATACTGTGCTGGATTGACTTCCATTTGCTCAGTCGTCTTGATCCAAGTTTGAGAACACTGTCTCGTAGCCGGGGACTCAAAATTGGGAAGATGCTTCCTGTCTTGGGGAGCATTCCTCGAGTGTCCACCAACGCAATCTGAAAAAAGGGAAGATTATAGGTCATCACATGTTTCGTTGAGCATGGAATGGGAGACGATTTGGGGACTAACGGGACTTCTTTGTAGTCTCTGCTAGTAATGATCATTTTCTGAATAAGTCTGCTTTTTCCAGAGTTCACCTGACCAATAACGTAATAAGTACAGGATTTCTTGGCACTAGCAAGTCTGTCAAACAGTCTATCAATGGATTTTGGAAAATTAGAGCTAACTGTCACTACGTTTCTGCGTGCAACCCTCTGTGATGTGTACAAGGAAAGGTAGTTATTGAGTGATTGATGGTAGTAGGAGTCTGCGTCGGCAAAATTGTAGAATGCAGGCCGGAAATCCTTTTTCTCAACGTTTTGGTCTGCAAAAGTGATCACAAACGTCACGTTCTCCATCGGGATTGATTTCTCTTGCAGTGTCTTGAAGATCGACACCTTCAGGTTTAGAGGAAAATGTCGCGCTGGAAGAAGATACAGTATTTTAGTATCGCGTAAACCGTCTGGGATCAACGCCATCGTAGCCGGAAAGTCTGCAGGATCACCCATGTTGTCATGCTTTTTCCAGTATGCAAGGATTGACTTAGTGCTAGGTCTTTCGTTCTTAATAATTGGAAGAATATCAGATTTCCAGCGCTTGATATCAACAATGTTAGCTCTCCAAGTACGTTGGCCAAGCGGTCTGACCGTTGGCGCCAGGCCCGACACCAGGAAGCGACCTGTTGCTCGTTGAAGCATTATTTTTTGGATTAAGAAATTTTTGAGATTTGGTATATGAGAATTAAAACCATGTCTATTTAGTTAGGAAGGTTTTGAAAACCAAGTTATCGGTTTCATCCTTGTATCTGTACCCCAATTCCTTCAGGAATTTGGAGAATTTAGCATCGTCCTTTGGAGGAACGCATATTCCAGCCAGCACTTTACCCATATCGTCTCCGTGGTTTCTGTAATGGAACAGAGTCAGGTTCCAGTTCATCTCCATGGACGACAAAAATCTGGTGAGAGCGCCAGGTCTCTCTGGGAACTCAAAAGCGATGATCCGTTCTCCGGGAACATGTGCTTTACCTCCGACAAGATATCTACCGTGGACTTTAGCCATTTCGTTATCTGTCAAGTCCTGGGCCTTGAATCCTGCTTCCTCCAAGTCTTTCAGAACTTTGCCCAATTCCTTGGATTTATCAATGACAGAGAATGACGTGAAGATATTGGCCACTCCAGTCTTCTCCGAGTCTGCAGAAATTCTGTACGAGAATTCAGTCACGTTTCTAGGATCGATAATTTTGTTCAGCTGACCAAACGTTCCTGGCTTGTCAGGAATTTGCACCGTCAAGAACACTTCTTTTCCTTCACCCAAAACAGCTCTTTCACTGACAAATCTCAGTCTGTCAAAGTTCATATTAGCACCACTTAAAACAGGAACGTAGGTCTTGGTAGAATGGTCGATCTCTGGATGGTTGTCCACGTACTTCTTTAGTCCGGCTACCGTCATGGCACCAGATGGTTCCAGAAGCGATCTCGTGTCCTCAAAAACGTCTTTGATGGCCGCACAGATCTCGTCTGTAGAAACACACACGATCTCGTCAAGACCAAACTCGTGGCAAACAGCGAAGGTCTCCTCTCCGACGAGTTTCACAGCTGTTCCGTCCGCAAAGCCTCCAACGCTGTCGAGGACTTTTCTGTGTCCCAGCTCCAGTGACTGTCTCATGGAGTCTGCATCATAAGTCTCCACTCCGATGATCTTGACATGAGGAGCTAGTCGTTTAAGATAAGTCGTGATACCTGCAATCAGTCCACCTCCACCAATCGCAACGAACACGGCACTCAATTTGTTGCTCTTGATTTGACGCAGAAGTTCCATTGCAACGGTTCCCTGACCAGCAATAATGTAAGGGTGGTCAAAAGGTGGGATATTGGTAAGTCCTTGTTCGGCCGTCAATCTTTCACACTCAGCTTTAGCGTCGTCGAAATCGTTTCCATAAAGCACCACTCTCGAGCCCAGTCTGCTGACGTTCTTGAATTTAATGGACGGAGTAGCAACAGGCATGACGATAGTAGAAGAGATGCCCATTTCCTTGGCCGAGTAAGCAACACCCTGGGCATGATTTCCAGCAGAACAGGCAATGACTCCCTTGGCCTTACGCTCATCAGAAAGTTGAGCGATCATGTTGTAGGCACCTCGAAGCTTGAACGAGAAGACCGGGAGCAGATCCTCACGCTTAAGCATAACAGTAGAATTAGTCCTTTGAGAAAGAGAAACGGCAGGGGTTATAGGCGACTCATCAATAACGTCGTACACTCGAGACGTCAGAATCATCTTCACGTAGTCCGGACGCCCACTGGGAAGAACATCGGAAGGTTTCAGATCCGGAAACTTGCTGAATATATCAGCGGCGGAGGAATAGAGCCGGCGAAACGAACGGCCTACCTGGGGACAAACCTTGATGTGCATTGAGTCAGAGCTCAATTTTTCAGTGGTTCACTTCTGTGTCCTCTCGGCTGACATAATCCGACGGTCGACGGGTCGGTGCCAAACGTTGAGAGAAAAAAAAGCCTAGCCGGCGTTTGCATTGCGGCTTACGTCAGCACGGGGTGTCCGTCGGGGTTTGGTTTTGAAATCAACTTTAGATTAACATGGGTTGCAGAAGTAAGGGAGGTTCTTTCAGGCCCGTGCATCTACGGAACGCTCTTTTGGTTCCTGGACGCCCCAATACGGCGGCTGGACTCGTCATTTTTGACGTTGTCGGCTAGCACAAATTCTGCAACCATCAGGTGTGTCGTTCGATTCCGGGTAAAAAGTTAATATAAAAAGAGAAAAGGACGCAGCGGAAAATTATATTGCAAAGTTTACCATGAAGCTCGTTACTAAAGAAGAAATAGACGCCCACTCTTGGGCTACCATGACCGGAGGACTCAACGGACTCTTTTTGGGTTCTCTGATTTCTGTGGGAGTTTATGCAATGGCCCCTAGATATTACCCTAGGCTATTGAAGATGCCTTGGTCTATCAAGACTGCTACCGCCATCATACCACCGGCTTTCACGACTGCTGTTAACGCCGAGCTTGCTTCCAACAGATTCGACACAGACATGTATTCTTCTGAGTTCCACCAGCGCAAAGTTCTGGAGGAGCACAGAAGATGGTCCAAGCTGTCTCCTACCGAGAAGACTGTGGAATCTCTGTCCAATAATAAGTACAAAATAATTACCGCTCTGTGGGCTGCTTCGATGGCTGGCTCGTGGATGTACGTCAACAAGGATCCACTTTTGACCAAGACACAGAAGTTTGTCCAGGCCAGAATGTACGCACAATTTTTCACGGTTGCTCTTCTGCTAGCATCGATCGGTCTTAGTGTTTATGAGGAAGATCACCACCTCAACAAGAAGGAACGCAAGGAGGACGCTTACCTTCGTGAGGTGATGGAGGCCAACGCTCAGAAATGAATTAATTGAACTAAATGAACTAATTGGTTTCTTCATGTACATGACTATATCAACAACCAGCACGCCAATGCTATGATACTGACACCTATTATAACAGTAATAATTGCCGCTCCAGCAGTATCGCCCTTGTCTAGTTTCAAAGGCTGGTCTGTAAGGGGTGTGCTGATGGATCCTGCGGATCCGTCTCCTGTAGACGATCCTCCGTCAGAGGCGGTATAAGGAGCGGGTCTGTCGTACACCAGCAGATTTTGCATCACTTCCAACGCACACATCTGTTCTCCGAGTCCGTAGTATCCGTCCCATCCGCCATAGGTCCAGTTCAGACCACACGTATGGCCGTCGTAACCTCCAGAACAAGAAAGTGCAGCTCCTGCAGCCGACTCCTGAATATATTTGTTGATTGTGTCTTGCGTTTCAGGAACCAAGCGTGCAGTCAGACTCATAAATCTCACCAAATACGCCTTGAACGATCTCTGATCGGTACTGCAAGTTCCCGAGCCCTGACATGCTGTTTCCTGCAACACATAGACCCCATCCTGACCATAGTTTGGCGTGAACACGACCAGCCCGTTCAAAAAGCCCATCACTCTTTCTCTCCAAATATCTTCCTTTGTGTAATTGTACAGATAAGCGCAACCTGAAAGCAGCAATCCAGCGTTGTAGGTCCACACATAAGGCGAAATGGTGGTGCAGTTGTCGGTGATATGTGCTCCATCGTACGCAAGATAGTACGGGTCTCCCTCCGTGACAAATTTCACGCCTATGAGCCAGTCGTAGATCTTCTCTGCCCAATCGACATACGAGTCATTCGACGTGAATCTGGCAAGACGGGCGCCGATGTGGAACAGTCCTGCGTTGGAAACCGTGTTTTTGTAATCATACCCAGAGTTCCACTGGAAAATCTGCCATCTCAGTCCTCCATTACAGTCCTCCATGTCCCATCTCCATGCCATGGTGTTGAACACAGCCTGCGCCAAATACAGCCACTGAGGCTGGTCCGAGGCTGGGTTTGTGAAGTTTCTCTCGGCCGCTTGAATGGCAGCGATTCCCCAGAAAGCCTGGTCATCATTACCCTCGGTCGTGGACTGGTTCAAGGGAATATAGTCCCAGTTTTCTCCAACTTGATACAGCAAAGCTTGCTTGATGGTCTCCTCATATGTGTCATTCTGCAAAAAGTACCAATAGTCGATCATGGACCCCCATGCTCCACCGGCTTCCCACCAATAGTATGGGTGCGTGAACATACCTATTGTTCCTCCAGAGTCATATCCCCAATAATAGTCCATCAGACCCGTGGAAACCAAGGACGTTGCATACTGGATGGATGAATAACTACTGACATTCAGGTTCAGCGACAATGCCGACCCGATGAAAACAAATAAACTCAGTAGCTTCATAAGCAAACGGGATCAACTGAAAGGAGCTAAAAAAAAGTCGGTCCAGTCGCGTATAAAAATTTAAGTTGGGTTTAGAAACTTATGTGATGCTTACATAACCAAATCTATCTATGAACATGCACAGTTTAATCAACGTCCTTACCCATGGCCATGCTGATCAGCAGCCAGAAGTTCATGAACGAGATAACAAACCACACGAATATTCCGGTAATCGTGGTAAGTTTACTGTTGCTCATATCTTTATACTTTGGCTCCTCTCCCAACATGCTTGCGTTGTCGTTTATAGAGAGACCGGCCGCTCCGTCTGTTTGGGTGGAAGTCGTGCTGACAGGTTCGGCCGGAACATAATCTCTGTGCTCGCGCTGGACGATTTCGTGGTCCTCGGTGTCGGAGAGCAAATTCAAAGAGCTTTCTTCAAGTGTAGTTAATGGTATATTCTCTGTGCTGGAAGTTCTGGACGGTTCCTGACCGCTAATCAAAACCCTCATGATACTCTTTTTGCATGTGAGGTAAACGAGAGGAGCACTGATAAACGGCAGAAGCAGAGAAAGAACAACTTGTGTCGCATTCAACACATTGCTGATTCCCTCTCTACCTTGGACCTGGACCACAATAATACATGGAGTGATGGATATAATACGCGTGATGATACGCTTGAGGCCAGGATGCATGGATATACGGATGTGTCCCTCCATGATCTGTTGTCCGGCAATGGTGACCACGGTACCGCCGCAAAGTCCTGAACATAACAACGCAAGAGCGAAGACCGTTCCGGCAGCTTTGGACAGTTGACTCGAAAGGAGATAATGCAAGGTGAACAAGTCTGCATTTTCCAGGTCTCCGTCTCCGTCGTCATCCATCGGTTGCGACAACGTGGTTCCTGCAACAATCAAAATAGCAGAGTTGACAAACAACGCAACAGTCACCAGAGATATCACCATTTCGGCAATGATGTAGGACATGGTTCCATCAATTGCCTGGACGGAAGGTGTATATTTGACCTCTTGCGAATCCGCGTCAATTGAGCCGCAAATCGTCTTTTTCTTAATCTTGGTGACAGGAGGGGTGTAGAGACCCCTTTTCATGTCAAATGCTTTCATTCTAGATTGAACGATTCCAGACCCCAAATACAACGAATGAGGCATCAAGTTACTACCCAGCAATGCAGCAGACAAGTATAGTCCCTTGGTGTCAGTGAAGATCTGTTTCGAAGGAAGGAATCCGCGGAACACGCTTCCCCAGTTAGTGTAAGGAGAGACATTGACCAATTCCACGATGAAACAGGCCACAGTTCCAAGAACAAGAGCCCCGACAGCCATCTCGAATATTTGAATGATGACCAGGGGTCCATTTGGTCTATATGCCATGAGGACGAAAAGAACATCCAGCAGGGTCAAAAGAACACCAGCCAAGAGGGGAAGACCAAACAGGATATTCAAGGCAATGGCTGTACCAATGATTTCTGCCATATCTGTGGCTGCCACAGCCAGCTCGGCAAAAATGTATATGCAAAAGTTCATCCATTTAGGCAGATGTTCGCGGCAGTTGGCAGCCAGGTCTTGGCCTGTACAAATCCCCAGCTTACTTGCCAGAACTTGCATAAAACCTGCCATCATGTTCGAGACAATCAGCGAGAACAACAGTTTGTATTGGAACTGGGCTGACGAAATGGAACTGCTGAAATTACCAGGATCCATGTACGACACAGAGACCATGAGTCCTGGCCCAATATACTTGACGAATGTCTTTGCAACATAGATGAGTTTGGCTTGTCTAGAATCCATTTTAGGAGACTCCTCGTCGGCAGTATCGGAATCAGCGTGCTGGGAAACTAATGAGTCGGACGAGTTGTTTAGATCGTACAGCGAGGTACCAGAAGTGCCTGTTCGTATACTTTCTAGGCCTATGCTGTCTTGGAAAGGGTCTTGGGGTCGTTGGTGTCTGTCGGAATTTCGGAAGCTTGGGAGGTCCATGAACCGACTTCGTTGTTATCTGAGCGCTTGGTGTTCAAATGTGTTGGTGGCTCAAGTAAGTGTCAACACCTGCTCACTATTTGGCGTTTCGTGGCTGGCCAGATACTGAAGATATTTTTTTGTAGCGCGAGGAAAACGTGTTATTATATATATACACCAGCTATTTCAGACCTCTCACGGAGGGTCTCTGGTGCAGAGATGACTTTCAAAATAATAATATTGAGGGGTCTTTTGGGTAAACGGAGCAGTCTCTTATGTTGGTGCAAAGAATAGCGAAGAGTGGGCTTTATCTTGGGAGTCGATCCAGATGGTTTAGCACAGCTGGTAAGTCGCCTTTGGAAGACATTCTGGCCAGCACAATCAAGACAATTGGTCCAATCAGTCTATCTCAGTACATGAGAACATGCTTAACACATCCACAGTTTGGCTATTACACCAGCAGAGATCCTCTTCACTCAAAAACGGGCGATTTCATCACGGCGCCCGAGATGTCTTTGGCTTTTGGGATGACGTGCGGACTGTCCATCATCCACGATTTTTTAGCACAGTTACACCATCAGCACAAACACGGATCGGGCTTTCGCGTCCAGGACAAGACTTTCCGTGTGATTGAGTTTGGGCCAGGCAGAGGCACATTGATGAGAGGCATGGAAATGGTCTTCAAGCAATACGTCATCGACAACCCGCTTGAGATCGTGATGGTCGAAAAATCAGACGTTCTAATCAAGGAGCAGCACAAGTTGCTCTGCAAGTCGAACGAGCTCACAAAAATCGACGATTACTCCTATGAAAGCGTCACAGAGGAGGGAACGCCTATATTTTGGCAAAAGACGGACCTGTTCGAGTACGACCTGGAGCCCAAATACATGAACTTTATTGTGGCCCATGAGTTTTTCGACGCCATGCCCATCAACAGATTCACCAAAACCGCAAAGGGTTGGAGGGAGTATCTAGTTGACTGCAGAGTGACAGAAAAAGAAAAATCGTTTCATATGACAACCGCACCCCATGCTACACCCAATACTGCGATCCCTAAAGGAGTAGCCAGATACGATAAGCTGGCAGCCGGAGCCAATGTGGAGATCTCTGCCGATGCACAATTGTACGCTTCGCAAATGGCAAAGGTGCTTAATTCTGCAGAAGTTGGGGCAGCACTGATAATAGATTACGGTCCAAAGGATACTATTCCCACGAGCTCTCTTCGTGGCATAAAAAACCACCAGTTCGTGGACCCGTTCAGTGACCCGGGCCAAGTCGATCTTTCTGTTGACGTGGATTTTGCGGGTCTGAGCAACTGTTTCGAGGAGCAAGGCTTGAAGACTCGTGTTACTGAGCAAGGAGAATTTCTGAATTCAGCAGGGCTCTCCTACATTTTCGAGCAGCTCTCTATGACCTCGGCAGATAAAAAGGACAAACTCGAGGCAGTCTACAAAAGACTCACAGGTATAGGACCACAAGACATGGGAAAGTCCTACAAAGTTCTCCAGGTGTCCAAAAACAACCTCTAACAAATGCATAATGAATCACTCTATACTTTTATACGCTTGGATGTCTCAGCTTCTTCAAGTTCATATTGACGTTCTTCCTCAAGATCATATTGACGCTTGAGTTCTTTTCTGTCTTCCACCTTCCCAGCCTTCTTCTTCTCGTCCAGAGGCTCTCCAATGTAGTTTCCTTCGTCGTCCATTTTGTTCAAAACTGCATCGTATATCTCTTTGTTTTCCTTTGCCTGGCTGACAAGACGGCAAATCACGTTCTTCCCGCGAGTATTAGGGACCATGATTGCCAGACAGTATTTACTGTTTGTTCTGGAGTTGTTGAATTGCTGGGCAAATCTCACGTACTCCTTTGCCAGCTTAGGCCACGGAAGCGGTCCTTCAGGGTTAAAAACAGTAGGATTGAGCTCGGCCTTCGAAGCAATCATACAACTAACATCGTCTCCGTATTTCTTCTGTAGCTCCTTGAACTCGGCATAGTTCTTGACACCGCCGTTGATGATGAAACCAACGTCCGCGTCCACACATATCTTCTTGATCTTATCAACATAATCTCTAATCGGCTCCTGAGAGTTTCTCATCTCACGCAGACGGCAGTGCACAGTCAAGTTCGAGATTCCTGTTGCTACCAGCTTCCGGACCAAATCTAAAGTTTCTTCCTCCTTGGAAAGAAGTCTTATTTTGACACTGATAGGTTTCTTGAATGGCTTACCCACCTGTTCAACAAGCGCAGTCAAAATAGCGCACAACACGTCAGGAGTCTTTAGCAAGGCAGCACCCATACCTGCATGAACAGAAAAGTGCTTCGGACAACCTGCATTAATATCTATACCATCGACATCTGCAGCAACGATCTTTGCAGCCTGGACCGCAAGTTCTGGCGTAGCAGTACCAAGCTGAAATATTAGCTTGTTCTCCTCCAATTTTCTGTATGTTCTGAAAACCAGGTCAGTTGTACCAGGAACCTTTTTATTTCCGTCTTTCTGAATAAAATCAACGGTATTCAAAATTGGATTATAAACTCTTTCAGCCCTGACAAGCCGTTTATCAATAATTTCGGGCCCCCAAACAAGATCAGCACCATATTTTAAAGCCAGAAGTCGCGTAGGAAGCTCACCTATACGGACCATCGGGGCCAACACCAATTTTGCGCGATAGTCGACCATTACTGGAAACTCAATTTTTTTTCTATTTTTTTTTTTATTTTCCCCTGAATATTTTTTGGTTTCCTATCTATTGTACATAGATACATTGAAACTAAATTACGGATATGTTTCATTTTGATTTCTCGGACTCAGAAAGCTCTCCCTCTATATCCAAGTGTTCTTGAATATTCCACAGCTCTTTGTACAAAGACTCATCGCGTGATAGGAGATCATAATGGGTTCCCTCTTCCAGAACCTCTCCACTTCGAAGAACGATAATCTTATCCGAATCAGCTATAGTTCTTAGCCGGTGAGCAATACTGACGTTAGTTTTGTTACTTTCTTTGAAGACGGATCGTATGGTCTTGAGCAACGCCTGCTCGGTGTGAGTATCAAGGGCAGATGTGGCTTCGTCGAAAAACGTTATTGGCGAGTCTTTTAGCAGGAGTCTTCCAATAGCCAGTCGTTGCTTTTCACCCCCAGAAATCATCATTCCTCGTTCTCCGACAATGGTGTTCACACCGTCTGGCATGTCCTTAATCAGTTTGTCCAACTTGACTTTATTGATAGCTTCGTTAACCTCCTCATCAGTAGCTGAAAGCTTACCGTATCTCAAGTTCTCCAAAATCGTGTCGTTGAACAATGGAGTGTCTTGAGGAACAACACCCACGAGTTTTCTCAAACTTTCCAAGTCCACGTCCCTGATATCTTGGCCATCAATGAGGATCCTTCCATCCGTAACATCGTAGAATCTGAAAACCAGTCTTAGAATGGTGGATTTTCCGCTACCAGATGGACCAACAATTGCCACTTTCTGTCCAGCAGGAATGGTAAAAGAACAGTTTTTCAAAATCGGTCTGTCCGGATGATAGCCAAAAGTGACGTTTTCAAATTTGATTTCACCACCCTTCAATTGCAAAGGAGGAGCGTTTGGCTTCGATTTGATTTTAATATCGAATTTTTGTAATTTGAACAACGACTCCATATCAAGCAAGGACTGCTTCATCTCACGATACACAGAACCGAGGAAATTCAGAGGAACCGAAAGCTGGAAGACCAACTGGTTGATGAGCACCAAGTCTCCAACCGTGAGTGATCCTGCAGCAACTCCTTGACAGGCCATATACATCATTGCAGTTAATGCTGACGTGAAAATCAGGTTCTGTCCCGAGTTCAAAAATGCCAACGAGGTTGCGACTTTGACAGAAGCATTTTTGTAGCTATTCAAAGCAGTGTCGTACTTCTGCGATTGGAATCCTTCATTGTTGAAATACTTCACAGACTCGTAGTTAATCAACGAGTCCAGAGCCACACTAGCCGCTTTTTGATCCGCCTTGTTGGCCTGTCTTCTGAAACCAGTTCTCCAAGCTGTGGTTTTGATGGTGAACATGGAGTATGCCAACATGGTCATCAGCGTGACGGCAGCAAAAGAGGCTCCATAGTTGTAAGTCAAGATACCACAAACGACAGAAATCTCAAATGTTATTGGCAGAATGTGGAACACCATCGCAGTGAGAACGTACGAGATACCTTTCGTTCCTCTGTCGATGGCCCTGGTGAGACCTCCCGTCTGTCGGGCCAGATGGAAGTTGAGGTCCAGGTTCAACAGATGCACAAAAGTATTATGAGCAACTTTCATGATGGCATTTTGAGCCACACGAGCAAAAATGGCATTTCTCAACTCGCCAAATAAAACGGCTCCGAACCTTGTGATACCATATGCAAGAATTATGGCTCCTATGGAGGTCGTCAGAAGCCCAGCTTGCGACACCCAGTCAATGTTCATCTCGTCTATTATGGATTTGAAAAAAAATGGCACCTGGACGTTGAGAATCTTTGCTGCAATCAGCATTGTCAGAGCCACCACGACTCTGAACTTGGCCCATGGATTGTTTCTAGGCCAGATGTAGGAAAACAGGTCTTTCAAGATTTTCACCTGGGAATGTCTCTCCTTCTTCAGCACTGCTGGAGTTGCTTTCTCGGATTGGAACTTGGGCTGCGAGGTGTGATAAAATCTCTGTAGGGGACTAGCTCGCACTTCTCGGCCCAAAGTCACTCCAGCAAGAGCTTTCAGATCAAAAACAGAACGATTTCTGGCAATTGTCAACAGCGCATTCGACTTAGGTATTTGAGGCCTAAGCGCATACCGTATACAAAATCCAGCACGAAACAACATTGATCAGTCTGCCAAAGGTACTTTATTTTTGAGTCAGTTTTTTGAACTGAGGGTGTCAACAAAATCGACGCGCCGGGGTCAAAAATAACCGGGTCGAAATTGGTACCCCAAAGGAGCAAACAAATATTATGCCACACTTGAGCCAGAATCTTTTTAGCCTGCTCGTATTTTGCTTTAGTGTCATCTGCAGACGACCAAAAACAATATGTCATGCAGAATAAAATGCGTCTAACGCACATTCTTGAGAACAAACCCGACGTAAGAGGGATTCTATTGATACTAGCTATCTGGCTGCATCAATGATACCATTTGATAGGAATGATAGTACTAGAGTTTCCCCAAATGCAGAAACTTCTGCACTTCCAAGCGCTCTAAATTGTTATTTCGGTAAATTCATGTGCCCTATTCGTGTTCCTGTGTTGAGGCTTCCGACCAATGCGAGGGACTATTTGGTAAAAACCGGGCTATATCTACAGAAAAAAAGCCAAATGGACTTCTTCCAGAATTCTGGCTTGAGTATCAAACCTTGACCTAATTTCTATCTTTCTTTCCATGCTATGAATCATGTCATTTGATCTCGAGCTGAATTCCCAGGACGGCATGGCCACGTACTATCTGACTAAATTCTCAGGAGAGCAGTGTGCTCCCATAAATAACACTATGTGGAACGGGCACGAGCCCCACCAGTCGCCACAACACTCCATCAATCCCCTTCTTATAGTGAAGGAGGCCCATTCTATGTCACACAAGATATCTCACTCTAGTCCCCAGCTAGGGGACACCGAGGGGCACAACTATCATTTGCTCAACAACCAGGAGGTCTGTCCTCCCCGGTTCAACGATCCGTTTACAATCAATCAGATGACACCTTCCAAATCATATCCGAACGATCTTTACAAACAGCCCGTTTTCTGGACAGATGAATCAGGCGGCCTACCTCCGTCCTTCAAAAATGAGAGCCCGGAGTTCGCAAGACATCATTCCTACGCTGAAAATCAACTTCAAACTTCTATAGCAGAACCAAACGACACCCGGTTCCGTCCTTGGCACAAAAGAACGATCTCCGAGCCTGTTTTCGGGGCTAACATGAAAAGCACGTCTATTCCGAAAGTCACTATGAAAGAGCGAACCGACTCTGCTGTCTTTGATGCGCAATACTGGTCGAATATCAATCGGACGCTCCCAGTTCCGTACGAGGAAGACGCCTCACCAATATACCAGCTCCAGTTTTTCCAAACACCTGACCAGTTGCAACAGACATCTCAAAAGCTGATGAGCTATCTGCTAGACGATTTCGACCTAATTGAAAACTTAACATCCTCTCCAGCATACGTCGAACAAAACTTGGAACTATCCAGTAAGCGCAGAAAGGTGGGGGACGATATCAAATGGAAGCCCATGGCGGCTGGAACTGTTCTGGGGCTCAACGAGATATTTCGTCTTCACCAGCGAGAGGTGGGTTGTATGCTCCAGAATTGTACAGACTCCTGTTTTGGAGAACTCAACATGAGAGAGTTAAGGGCTTGGAGACGTGGGGATGGTGACCTCAAACGAAAACACTCACAGTTGTCTCCAGCTTGAAGCAAATCCAATAGAGCAGTCGAGCTAGTGGTAGAAATGCCATACCGTCACTAGTATCTCAATTACAAGAAACAGACCCCAGGCACGCTTACGGCCCAATTGGAAACCAAGAAACTGACTTTAGAGCGAATTTAACTCCCCATGTTCTTTAACTTCTAATTTACTTAATCTGACATTTATTTATTATTATTTAAAGGCCTTTGTTGATATCCCCCAGTGGCGAAAAGGAGTCGTGCACAGCCACCAAAAGATACTGAGAAACTGTTTTTCGTCAAAATCGACTCGTTGGCGAAAAAAAAATTTCTGCTATTTAAATGTCGCGATCCCCCAAAATTTCCGTCGCGGCCGTATTCCAAAGAGTTTTCTTTTTCTGCCATATTTATATAGGTGCAGTTAATTGTTTGTGGTGATGTCATTAGAAGAACCAGGTGCTCCCATACAGACTTCTTCTATTTCTGACATCGCGGTCAATGGCAAGCCAGATCTGGACTCGGGCATGGGGAAGCATGCCTTAGAGCCGGATGCGGCGGACAGCCAGGACGCTAAGAAACAGAAGGTGGAGGAGGTTCAGGAATCTTCGCAACCAGAACCACCAGCTCAGGAGAGTCAACCGGAACCACCAGTTCAGGAGAATCAACAAGAAGCTACTCCTGATAATGGTGCTCCAGCCTTGGTTCCTGTCACTATGGAACCTGCTCCAAAGCCACCTTCTGAGCCAGACATGAATAATTTGCCCGAAAATCCACTTCCTTCCCATCAAAAGAAGCATGCCATCACCTCCATAAAGGCTGTGAGGCGACTCAAAGATGCAGCACCATTCTTGTTACCGGTGGACATCGTGAAGCTCAACATTCCATTCTACTACAATTTCATCAAGAGACCGATGGACTTGTCCACAATCGAAAGAAAATTGAATGTTGACGCCTATGAGACTCCGGAGCAAGTGATCGAAGATTTTAATTTAATGGTTGATAACTGCTGCACCTTCAACGGTAAGAACTCTCCAATATCCCAAATGGCGAGAAATATTCAAGCTAGTTTTGAGAAGCACATGTTGAACATGCCACCAAAAGATCTACCACAGGGAATGCAAGTCTCAGCAACCAAGGGAACCAGGAGGAAAACAACAGCGGGTGTTGAGGTTCCCCAGTTAAGAAGAGACAGCGCGGTGGACAACGGAAGACCAAAAAGAGAAATCCATCCTCCTAAGCCTAAAGATATGCCTTATGATATCAGACCAAGAAAGAAGAAGTTCCAGGCAGAGCTAAGGTTCTGTCAACAGGTGATTAAAGAAATGATGTCCAAAAAATATGACGCTATTTCCTACCCTTTCCTCACCCCTGTTGACCCCGTGGCTTTGGATTGCCCAACGTACTTCGATGTCGTGAAAGAGCCAATGGATTTGGGCACGGTACAGAACAAATTGCAAAATGGAGAATACGAAAACGCAGATGAGTTCGAAAAGGATGTGAGACTTGTTTTTCACAATTGCTATTTATTCAATCCAGAAGGAACTGCTGTGAGCATTATGGGCCACAGAATGGAGAGCATTTTTAATGAAAAATGGGCTAATAGACCAACGGCTCCTGCCTCGCCAGCAAACCTTTCTGATTTTGATTCTGACTTTGAAGATGACGATGAGTTTAATGTGGATATTGATTCAATCACTGATCCTACTATTGAGTTCCTTGTGGCTAATATCGATCGTATGACCCAAGATCTCAAAAAAATGAGACAAGAGAAGTACGAGCAGATGAGAAGAGAGTGGCTCAAGAAGCGGAAAAACAAGAAGGGAGGCAAAAAGGGTACCAAAAAACGGAAAGAGTCAATCTCTCAACCAAATGGTATATACCCTACTCATGTCACTTATGAGATGAAGAAGGAGATCAGCGAAGCTATGGCATCTATCAACGAGAAGATGCTGAAGAATGTGATTGCTATAATTAAGGAGGGTATTCCTGATCTTGCAGATGACGAGGAGATTGAGCTGGACATGGATCAGCTCAACAATGAGACCTTGCTGAAATTGTACAATTACATTGTCAAGGGAAAGAGCTCCAAGTCTCAGCGCAAGAAGAAGAAGAATGGTAGCAGCGAGGAGAAGAAGATCGAGAGCCTCAAAAAGAAACTTCAGCAGTTTGAGGACGCTGAGGTGAACGAGAGCTCCGATGAGGACGATGAGGACGAAGATGATGAAAGCTCTGAAGAAGAGTGATTTATGGAAATTTCCATAGTGTATATTTCGATAAGTAGTGTAAATTATTACGGTATATTAGGGCTGTGTTCAATCTTTTTAGTTTTCCTGTTGAAAATATGCACAAATAAATCAAATGGTTAAGGTCTCGATAATCGGTGGGACTGCTCTAGTTTTTAATGTCGATGATTGCCGACGTTTGAGAGAGGACTATCAGATATGTGGAGTACTTACCGGAACATTACCTTCAGCACCTCAACAGAGTTTACTCTTGGGGATTCCTTTAAGACTGTGTCTTGAGGAGGTGATGTATCTCTTCGAGAAAAAGGCTATCACATTTGTTTCATGTTTACCAGGAGGCTCCGATTCATCATCTTCAGACACTAGTTTTCACCAAATCAGCGACACATCTGTAGAACATGATTGTCTCGATCCCGAGCAAGTTCTTTCAAAATATATTGCTGACCAGGGTCGAAATTATTCTGAGCTATACCAAACATACGGTGCATTCAAGGCACTGAAACAACAAGGCCACTTTACACTTCCAGGCTTGCGGTTTGGTGGAAAATTTGTCTCCTACCCTGGCGATCCGCTTAAATATCACTCGCATTACATAATTAACACAATGGACTACTCTACAGAGACAATCGATCTCACCAAGCTTGCCAAGGGCGGAAGATTAGCCACAAGCTCGAAAAAAATGTGGCTTTTGTTTGGAGAAAAGACCCTGGAGTCAGGCGAGCCGCGCGACTCCACCAACGCGCTAAATCCACCAAGTGAGACCAGAAATAAAAATAATATCTGGTTCCACCTGCTGCAACGGGAAACCAAAACCATTTGTTTTTCTATTGAGTGGTCTGGATTTGGATAATTTTTATTGTTCCTGCGAGAACCTAGCATACATAAAAAACTAATCGGCAGATTTCATACCTGATATTTAAAGAACTGAAATCTTACTTTTGGTTGCTATTCACGATGTCGTCCATCAAGCACAACAAACACACTGCTATAGTTATCGGCGCAGGTATTTCAGGACTGAAGTCGTGTATTGAGCTCAGTAAGAACGGGATCGATACCTTGATGTTGGAGGCCCGAGACAGGGTCGGGGGCCGTTTGCATACGGTCACCACCGATTCCGGCCTGAAGCTTGATTTAGGTGCCTCCTGGTTTCACGACTGTCTTTACAATCCCCTACTCAAAAAGTCTCTCGAAAAGGGTAACGTCAAGATCTATTTCGACAACGGCAAGTTCAATATTCATGATAAGGACATTGGTCTCGTTGACGAAAATTACAAGCTTAGACCTGTTGTGGATGAGATGTCTGATTACCTGCAGTTCGTTTGCGCGGAGATGGCCCAATCGGAGGATGTGAGTGTCAAAAATGCTGCCCTGAGATATCTTCAGGACAAGAAAGACACCCTCACAGAGTCTCAAATCAAGCTTGCTCCACAACTTCTCAGATACTACGAGATGTGGATCGGATCGTCTTGGAACATGCTCAGTGCTAGATTGATTGCTGGAGACAGTCACCAAGGCCGTGACGCCATGATAACGAACGGCTACTATACTGTCTACGAGAACGAGCTTGAGGAGCTTTACGAAATCATGGGCAGCAGAGATCTGATCGGGTCTCAAATTCTGTTGGAGAAAGTTGTCTACAAGATTGAATTTAATGACCAAACCAAGGAGATTTGTGTCAAGACTAGAGACTACAACGGAAATATCGAATTGTTTTATTGCGAGTATCTTATTTGCTCTGTTCCGCTGAGTGTTTTGCAATTACAGGACAAAAGTGAGAAGGGTCACATTGAATGGAGCCCTCCACTTCCTTTGTCCCTGACCAACAAATTGCCAGGAATCACTTACTCGCAATTAGGTAAGGTGTTCTTTGAGTTCGATTCTGTTTTCTGGCCAACCGACGCAGATAGATTTTTCTGTATTCCTGAGTTCGATCATGAGATTACGAAATGCATTCAGACCAACCAAGAGATCAAGTTCAAGGACCTGACCCAGGACCCAGATATTTATGAGTGTCCAAAACCATGGACAATGCCTATATTATTCCTCAACATCTACAGAGGAACAGGAAAACCGGTTCTGCTTGCTCTTACTTCAAGTCCTTTGACCAAGTACGTTGAGACTCATTCTGTGGACGATTTCTGGCCAGCCTTTAAGCCTGCCTTGGCTAATATTGCTAATCTGCCCCAGGAAAGCATCCCTAAACCTTCTAATGTGGTTACGTCCAACTGGTCCAACGACCCCTTTGCCAGAGGCTCGTATTTGGGATGTGCTGTTGGTGACTTGATTAGTGAAGCTATCGACGCATTTACCGAAGCAAAGGACATTTTTGACGGTAGGGGTCGGGTCAGATTTGTTGGTGAGGCACTGGTTGACGACGGAAATGGGTGTGCGCACGGTGCCTGGATGTCAGCTTTAAGGGAATCTCAGAAAATCATCAGACTTATCAATCGTGGAAAATTATGATGGAAATACGCTAATAAATTATTATACTGTACACTGTTATACATTTATAATCAGTAGGGCTTAAAGCCTCCTCTTCCTCTAGCTCTGAAGCCTCTGCCTCTGCCGCGGAAGCCTCCTCTGCCACGAGGCCCTCCCCGGCCTCTTCCACGTCCTCTTGACCCCATACCAGGAAGGTTCGTTCTTTTAGCACTCACTTTGAGCTCTCTTCCCCGAAAGAGTGTGCCATTTTTTTCGTCAATGGCCTTCTGCACAAACGAAGCGTCGGAAAACTCTATATAAGCGAATCCTTTGGGGTTTCCTGTAACCTTATCAGTAATTATTGTGATTCTGTTGATACCTCCAACATCCTGAAAATGCTTGTGAAGTTCTTCAGGTGTCGAGGCGTAATCAACACTCCCCACGTATATGGACTTGGCGTCAATTGCCTCTCTCTCGGCAAAATCCAAATGCGAATCTGACCCATCCATTGAGACGTTTGAATCTGCTCCTTCGTCATTGATTTGCTGTTGCAATTCGCGCAACTTGGCAGTTTCCTGTTCCATTTCTTGAACTTTAGCTTTTAATTCCGCTAAACGCTCTTCCTCATTCTGCTGACTTAACTCTGCTGGCTGGTACGCTGGATCCTCAGACATGGATGGATATATTAAATTTTTCGCACACTAATTTAATTTGGGTGCTAGGTGTATTTTGTAATTAGAATCCTGCTTTTTGAATCCGCAAATTAATAATATCAGGGTCTTATTATCGTCCTTTCATAATAATCAAGTCAACTTCTGAATGCTGCTGCCCTTCAGATTTCTGTGCCTTGCACTATGTCTGCTCATGGTGCAATTGGTGAAGGCGGATGGAGACGGTGACGACGACACCCCCCCTACCACCACCATAATAGACATTCTTTCTAGCAGAACCGAGTTCAGCAAGATCCTACTGAGTCTCCAGCGCAGCGATCTTGTTGATTTTGTGAATGACTTGGAGAATGTTACGTTTTTGGCACCTTCAAATTCTGCTTTCAGTCATGGCCAGCGATACCTCGAGCTGTCAAAAAATGACTTATTGCGTCATCTGATTGACCAACCCGTGGAACCTGCTGACGTCAACGGGGTGCAGATCTACTTTACCCTGGCAGAAAGCTCCCGCCTCCAGACTAGAGGAAGCACTTCTCCTATACTGCTTGATAACCGAGACCAATCGTTAATGGTAGACAATGCAGTCGTGGACCAGGTTTTTGCTGCCGAAACTACAAATTCTATTGTTTATAGTCTGAACTCGTTTGTGGAAGCCCACAAAACTATTTGTGAGTTCTTCGACAACCTGAAAGATGCAGATCCTGTGTTTCAAGAGTATCATACCGTCTCCTCTCTGATGTCGGACGGAAGTTTCTGCGAGTCCAACAATCTCACTAACATGACTGTTCTTTTACCATCTGATCTAGCGATCCCTCTCAATGAAATAGAGACAGCCTACCTGAATAGTGACTACGGTTTGCAGGACAAGAAGTTACTGCTTGAATCGTATATGGTCCCAGAGATTATAGGAGGACAGATGACCGTGCCGGTGGAGTCGCAAACGCTCAGTAAGCGAAAATTGAAATTCACATCGAGCTCAGATGGGACAGATATCATTGTGCACAACACAAGCTCCTCTTTTGCAAACTACATCCTCTCGGACGGAATCATTCACTTGTACAATTCACCTATATTTCCTGATTCCCTACCGAAGTTCACTCCACGCAATTATTTACAGGGTCTGAATCTCACATTTATGGTGGATCAATTAGACTTTCACAAGCTATCAAAACTGATTGATGACCGAGAGACAAACCAAACGATATTTGTTGTACAAGATCCCGAGTACATGGACTCTAAAAGCTCGCTTCTTTACCATTTTGTTGACCAGAAGCTGGACACAATGGAGAGCATGCTCGTGAACTCTAAGTACTGCTCTAGCTCTGTGCTAGGCCACTGCCAGAAACTGAAAATTCTCAAATATGGAGATCAAACAATCCTCAATAACAATGTCTTGGTTAGCGATCAGAATATTCAGGTTGGAAACACCAATATCTACTTTTTGGAGGAGGATCTTGCTTTGCCACTTCAGTTGCAGCATGCAGTGTCACCCTTCATGAGATGCGCCAAAACAATGCAATTGCTGAACAACTTTGATCTGCTAAAGTTCCACAATAACCATGGTCTTGGATATACGGTTTTCCTGCCCAATTCGGACGCCTGGCAAGACTTGGGTCTTGTGCTTGATTTCCTGTATACCGATGGTGACCTCATGAAGCAGGTCTTGGGAAACCACTTGGTTCATGGCTTGGCATATGACGATTTCCAGGGTGTTAGCGAGTTCCGCACTGTTATGGACACCCCGCTATACATCGAAGGGTCTGACGGTCTGTATATCAATGGCACACATGTGGATGTTTCGCTTGAGTCAGAAGTCCTTTTTGATAAGGGTGTCGCCCATCCTATCGACAAAGTGATATTTCCCGATTCTGTGAAGGTAGACACAAGGGACCTGCTCAAAACCGTGGATGGAGAAGAATTCATAAAGGTTTTAAAATACCTGGGCTTGGACCATCTTCTGGACCAAGACTATTCGTTCATTGTTCCGACACTTACCTCGATGCGCTTGGACAATTTCACGTCGGACTCCAACAACCTGGCGAAACTGAATAAATTCGCTCGTCTGCATATCCTCCCAGCAGGAAGCTTGGATATGGTGTTTGATTGTGAAGACAAAATTCCAACGATGTTGGAAAATGTACACCTCACATGCCGCGAACTCGCTTCAGGAATTAACATGTTGAGTATCCTTGAAGGAAACGATCATGAGGTTCGTCTTTTGCGTCGCGGTGTGACGATCGATGGAGAAAAACACACCAATAATACAGGAGTTTTGTTAGTCGACCGCTCTATCAATCCAGCCTGGTTGGATTCTTCCAACGGTCCAGTTCATCTCCATTTGCCTATGGTGGCGATGATGATGGGTATCGTGATTGGAATGTTCATTTTGGCAGTGCTTGCGTCCTGTTGTTTGGTGTTTTCTGTTGGAAAGCCAGCAGTGGACACATCGCAGGAATCTGCTCCTCTTTTGCACGCTCACGAACGACTTCAGGGGACAACTCAAAGTACGGAGCAGTCAACCGATAGTTTGCCACCCAACGGAAATCACTATTCCACTTACTATTCTACGCATTCCTCATCTAAACCAATTGATGTGGAAAATCCTTGACCAAAAAGTATGCATGAATGATATCGCATTATTTCACTAAAGTAAACATCTCAAGGATCGCAGAGTAATGTCCCAGGATTCCAAGTAGTACAAAGATATGCCATATGTGGTGAGAGCTGAAGATGTAATCCACCCACCACATGGAAAACCAGCTGTTGCGCTTTCCAGTATTCACTGGAACTTTGTTCAGATATGCCTCCAACTTGTTCGACTTCTCCAGCTCTAGGATGGCCTCATCGCAAATATCTAGCTTGTCAACTATCACGTCATTTCTCCATCTCTCAGGAATAAGTGTTCCGTAAAATTGAACTCCGGTCAGGTACCACACAAAGCTTCTGAACAGTGGTGAATACAGACGAAGCGAGTATTCCAATCCTTTGTAGAAGATCGAGGAGCAGAAAGCAGCCACCCCCAATGCAGAAAGCGAAATAAAAAAGAGTATACGCACGGGACGCGATTCCGGTTTGTCGAAGAACTCAGACCACGTGAATAACACCCCCACTATACCAGCAATTGTTGAAAACGTGATGAATCCTATTTCCGTGGTTGGAAATTCTTTCAAAGCAATGTGTTCCGTTGTGATGATGGACGCAGTGATTAACACAGTGATACCAGTATAATCGATACAAGCAAATCTCTTGCGCAAATGTAGTTCAGAAATGCAGTCGTATGTGTGCCAAACGACAGAGGACATAAGGCATTTGATGGAGGCAAGGAAGAAAAAATTGGTGACCAGTTTGTCACCGAACGATGAGTCGGCATATATGTCGGATTCAGGATAATGCTTGAACATCAGGTATAAGATGACAGCCGATCCTAGAATGTGGGTCCAAATGTTGGCCGTTTCATTGTGGCCTTGAAACACACTTTTCAGCGCAGAGAGATGGCCCGAATTGAATCTGTATCCATAAACAATGTACTTGTTTTCTCTCCATTGAAAAGGCAGCTCGTAGAAATGCAACAATCGATGAGTACCTGCAGCAACAGCTTTTTCGTAGTTGTATAGCTTTCCTTTGAGCTTGCTCAAATGGTCATGCGGACTGGTAGGGATATTAAACGTCTTTTCGAACTGGTCAATCTTCTCGTCTAGAAACTGGAGGCCAGCAAAAACCTTGAGGTACATATCAGCGGAATCATGTTCTTTTCGGTCACCCAGGAGGTTACCGTAGTATCGATCCAGGATCTGATACAGTGAGTGCAAACTTCTCTGTTGATTTTGGATGAAAGCAGTCTTTATCGTGCTTATAGTCTCGTAGAAAGTGTAATGAGGGTGATTGGACTTAGGAGCAGAGTCTGTGAAGTGTTTTTCAAAGCCCCCGATGCGTGATTCAAGTTTGGCAAGAAAGTGGTCAAACTTTTCTAAAAGACGTTCTTCTAGGGTGGTATCAGTATGAAGTTCTGACTGCGATCTAATTCGCTGCATCAGTTTCTGATCGTGCTCATCAAACTGCTCCGAGGTGGAAACCTTGACCCCTGTAGAAGACATCGTAAACTCGATTAATTACTTTTTTCACACACAGAAAATACCCGCACGGGCGACTCTTTTTAGTCAGAGCTGACGTAACTAAGACGCACCAATCAAGCGCATAATAAATATCCTGGCGCTTAAATTTGCGACACCATACTGCAAATAAGCAGTCATCTGATGCTGTTTACAGGTTTACAGTGTGAATCCGTAATTCATTGACGATTAGATGTGGTTTCCGTATGCACTATTAGTAATTTCGTCATGAATACTGGAGAAGCTACAGCTTAGGAGAAAGATTACGTCACAAACGTTTCCTGCTAAGCTCAATTCAACTGGATGTTTTTTCGCATAGTTGAATCGACCTTACGATTTTTCGTCCCTACAAAATTCGCGGAACTTGGTAGCATCCGTAGCCGAAAATAAATTTGTGTGGGGGACTACCTCCCTTTACCGGTGCGGAGCATACCAGAGCTCGAAGAGTGATTGATATCACCAACATACACGTTTGTTATCATCAAAATGACGCCAAGACCTATTTTCGAAGCCTTAGGATATTTAGGTTTGGCTATGTCTGGTCTCAGAATTTTCCAGTCAAAGTCACTGGAACACAGCTTGTAGACTCCTGTAAACCACGCAGTAATAGATCATAGACGATCCGCGCAACAAATTTAATATTAAACCAGGTGGTTCTGTTTTTTTGTTTTCGTCAGAAGAGCGTCAAAATTTCAAATCTTGGCGCCTCGAGCGGTTTCTCCGATATACGGATTTGGAACCTGCGGGCGTCGGACTAGCAACATTGCAGCCACTACGTAGTGGCTAGAACGCAACAATACAGATTCAGACAAGCGAAGAGTTAAACGAACAAAGGTGGAGATTATGTACCCTGATTCGACTTGATCTGACTACATTGTAGTATCTTTCGGGCACTGTACTAGCGCACTACTATATCAAGCGATTGAGCATGTAATTACAACCTCCATGCACCTTGCAAGCCCCCGGTAGTGGACCTATCGACTAGCTAACAAGGCAATCTGCTGGGGTTGCGAGGAATACGAGCACGCTTTTTAGTCGTAAAACTCCGGTTCCAATACTAAAAGTTGTTCCGGAGAAAAACAATAGGTACATGACATGACATACGTAAATTTTGCAAATCCTGTGGCGAGATGTGCAAGTCCGGTATAACCAAACAATTGGTCCTTGATCATCACAACCTTGTCACAATGAGTGCAGATTGGGCTAGATCGTAATCCTGGAAAAACTGACTAACCCCACTCCAAGTCTGTATACGGGTGCAGCTCACGCTACACATCATTAGCGAAGGTGCGTCTAAAACACAAAAAAAAAATAGATGCATTGAATGCGTGCTCCGAAGGATTAAGCCCGTGGGGAAGACAATACTAAAGAAGAAGCGGCACTCAAGTGACCTAAGGGACGAACGTTGCGGGGGGAAAGTAAAAATGCAATATCTCCTGGATAGCAGCACTCGAACTACGTTATATCAAGAGTCCGGATAAACCGGGATCACCTAGCACTGACCAGGAGTTGTCAGCATGGCAAATGCTTGTCGGAAAAATCAGTTTCACTAAACTGGCCAGTTCCATTTGACCGTCGTGTCTTTTACGCAAAAAATTTTGATTCCCAACAATTTACGTGGATCTGCAGATTTTCTCCAGTTAATCCGTCATTCATTTCTTGTAACCCCATCTTCTGCAGTATGCTCTCCAGATTGAGCAGAAACAATTGTTTACGTATTGTTTCATGCACGATTCCAGACCACAAGTGGTGGTTACGTAGGTCTTTGCGGTTTGTCCTTACAATTTGGTTAGCTCTGCTGATCCCCTATAAAAAGCACCCTTTTTCCGTCTTTTCTGTATCATATTTGTAATGGACGAATACGCTGAAAATAGATCTGTAGACGCTCTGAGTGACGTGGCCAAGCACGACACGTTGGCTAACGAGGGACTCGAGCTCGAAGCCAAATTTGAGGAATTTGAAATCTTGGCCGAGGAAGCCAAGTCTCACAACACCCACTGGGACAGATTGGTCCTCAAGACTGGTTACGCTATCCAGTTCAAGGAAAAGAAACACATGGTGTACATGTTGGCCTTCTTTGCATCGCTGGGTGGTATGTTGTCTGGTGTCGACCAGTCTCTTATTTCTGGTGCAAAGGTTTCTCTTATTCCAGACTTGCACCTGACATCGCACGAACAGTCTTTGATCAGTTCGCTCATGCCTTTGGGAGCCATTGGAGGATGTTTGTCTCTTTCTCCGCTCAACGAGTACTTCGGAAGAAGAATTTCCATCATGGTTGCTTGTATGTTCTACACTTTGGGAGGTATCTTGTGTGCTGCTACTCAGAATGTTGGTGGCATGTATGCCGGACGTTTCTTTATTGGATTTGGTGTCGGTTTGGAATCCATTATTCCTGCTTATGTGTCTGAGTGCTCTCCATCTGAGATGAGAGGTAACTTGGTTTCCTTGTACCAGTTTAACATTGCTCTTGGTGAGGTGTTTGGTTATGCTATTGCTGCTATCTTCTATTCGCTTGATGGAGCCTGGAGATACATTCTGGGATCGTCTCTTCTTTTCTCCACTCTGCTGTTCATTGGTATGTTTTTCCTTCCTGAATCCCCAAGATATCTTGTCCACAAGAACAAGGTCGGAGCTGCTTACACCATCTGGAAAAAGCTGCGTAACATTGACGAGATCAGCAACAAGATTGAGTTCTTGGACATGATCCAGTCTCTGGAACAGGAAAAGATGGAGGACGCCCACTTGTCCGCCAAGCACAAGTGGCTGGACTTCTTCACCAACGGAAGAGCACGCAGATCGCTGATCTACGCCCTTATCATGATTTTCCTTGGTCAATTCACCGGTGTCAACGCTGTGATGTACTACATGTCCACGCTGATGAACTCCATTGGATTCAACACAAAGAACTCCGTTTTCATGTCGCTTGTTGGTGGTGGCTCGTTGATGCTCGGTACCATCCCTGCTATTTTGTATATGGACAAGTGCGGTCGTCGTTTCTGGGCCAACTCCATGCTTCCAGGTTTCTTCATTGGACTGGTGTTTGTTGGAATCTCCTACAGACTGCCGGTTAACGGCTCTACATCTCTGGGTCTTTACCTCACAGGTATCATCTTGTACATGGGTTTCTTCGGTTCGTACGCTTGCTTGACCTGGGTTATTCCGTCCGAGGTGTTCCCTACCTACTTGCGTTCCTATGGTATCACCATTGTCAGTGCCTCCCTGTACTTGTGGGCCTTCATCATCACCTACAACTTCACTGATATGTGGAACGCATTCACAAACACCGGTCTTACGCTTGGATTCTACGGTGGAATTGCTGCTGTTGGTTGGATCTACCAATTGCTGTTCGCTGTTGAGACCAAGGGACGCTCTTTGGAAGAGATCGATGACCTGTTCTCGAAGCCAACTCTCACAATGGTTGGAATCAATCTCAGATCCGTTAAAAAGGATTTCTACAACTTGTTCCACGGAAACTACAAGGAGGTCATTCGCGGAACTTCGTACTAAAGCCGATGCTATTTACGACCATAATAAAGTTCACGATTACGTCATCATATTGATTTTAAGAGTAGAAATAATAAAATTCTTGTTTTGCTTATATCCATGAGTTCTGTGAATAAATCTGGAACGCGGTTCACGCCCAAGCTGACTCAGCGAAATAAGTCGCGGTCTGTTAGTGTTTCAAAGCAAGTACTTCCAACCCCCGTTTCCACCCAGACAGCGCGGTCTGAGGAGACAGACAAGACCAACACCCAGAAAGATGAGGGATCTTCTGCCGTTGAAACTGGTGACTTAAGTGACGACAACGGCGAGAAGGACGACGCTACGTTTGTGAAACCACGCAGGGCGTCAGTGATTTCTCTTGGGAGCGCGAGACGGCCTTCGTTCACAGGACTTAAGACTCCTGAAACCAGTCAACGCAGACTTTCTTCTCTAGGACAAGGCACGATGGCTGCTGCGCTAGGAATGCGCGGTCGACAGGGTAGTATGAGCAGTAACGACAAAAGACGATTGTCATCGGAGGATTCTGACGCGCAGCCGATGAAAATCGGCATTCCTGACTCGGGACGCAGACGAAGCTCTGTTCAATCGATCAAGGAAATTGGCATCGAGTTCAAAACGGTGAATCTTGGGTCCAAGATGAAAGTCACAGAAGACAATGTTGATCCGTTGAAGGTTGTTAAAAAGCCTCAGGAGGTGATGTTGACCAAAGCAGAACGCGAGAAGCAGGTGAAGTTCATTCTTGACCCTGAAAAACAGGTGCTTACGAAAGTTTCGATTGATGAGTACCAGAAAATGCAAGAGCTGCCGAACTCTCTTGTGATCGATGACATAAGGGCCGTGAACAAGGTGAAGAGCAGTGAAGACGCAGATCTGCTTGAGAATTTTGTGATCAACGACGGTAAAGTGACGTTGGAGGAACTGTGCAAACCAGTCATTCCGTTTGGAAAGGTTTCCAAGAACTACGATCTTGCTATTGAGGGAGACCGTCGCCGACTGGCGCAACGCGAGATTCGGTGCAAAAGACGGAAGCTTGCGCGGGAGATGCGGGTACCATTGAGTCAGCTCGAGGGAGAAGAGGAAGATAGATTGGAGAAAGAAAGACAGCAGAAAACCAAGAAAATACTCGAATCTGGAGACGGAGAAAGTGCACGGAAGAACAAGCGCCAGCCGCAGTTGCAACTTGACGAGAACCAGAAGCTGATTTTGGATCCAGAGTCCACTGTTATTGACCGTCACAGTGGAAAGTCCGAATCGAACAGAGAAGTTGTTGACGAGAATCCGTACCAAAACCTGATCACGTCTGGCTCTTATTCGAAAAAGAAGTATGTTGACAAGTGGACTGCGGAGGAAACGACCGAGTTTTATCAAGCGTTGTCAACTTGGGGCACAGATTTTGGATTGATAGCACAGCTGTTCCCGTACCGCACACGTCGACAGGTAAAAGCCAAGTTCGCTTCCGAGGAGAAGCGAAATCCCCATTTTGTGGAGCTTGCGTTGTTGCGCAAGCTGCCGGTCAACATCACTGAATATGCTATTAAGACCGGCCGTGACTACAAAACTCTCGAGGAATACGAGTCCGAGATAAAAGCGCTTCAGACTAAGCATGAAAACGAAATGAAGGAGATGAAGGCGTCCAAAGAACGTGCTAGACTGCAGGATCTCAGTGAAAGCAACCATTTGCAGGCCACAAAGGTGACGTCCAGGTCGCGCAGAGAGAAACTGCTGGCATTCCGCAAGGACGAGGAGGTGGTGGGATTTATCGAGCGCAAATAGAAAAATCAAGGCGCAGTAAATAAAATAA
Organism: Ogataea thermomethanolica; assembly: GCA_030674565.1. Taxonomy (NCBI): domain Eukaryota; kingdom Fungi; phylum Ascomycota; class Pichiomycetes; order Pichiales; family Pichiaceae; genus Ogataea; species Ogataea thermomethanolica. The sequence continues at coordinate 404,146 of JAKTYW010000006.1, forward strand.
TCGAGTTATGCGATAAAGTAAATTTGGTTTCAAATTTAAAACCAAATATAAACCGGTGTTTTTATTTTATCTTGGATTGATCCTGAGTTGGACATGCGCAAGGACTACGTTTTGGAGGTCAAAAGCTCGGAAACGGGATTTCATGATCTGATTTACCAGGACGACCTGAAACCTTCGCGTATCTACCAGCAGCGGGGACACAAGCCTCTGAAATATATGCGATTCACGGTGCGAACGGCGGAACAGAGAATCCATGTGTACGAGTCAGCCGCGCGGTTCGTAATAATTTCCATTTTGGTGATGCTTCTATACCGTATGTTGCATCACGGCCTATTGACATACCTGACCGAGCACTGGGCGCATCGATTGAATGTTGAGTGGAATTTATCGCTCGAAAAAATTCGGGATCCACGACTTATAAAGGCAGTTTTAATATTTTGCTGCTACCATGTGGTGAATGCCTTTTATGGGTGGTATTTTTCGCAGATCGAGGAGAGTGTGACTTTGATTCCGAACCTGGGGATCCAGACCGAGTCCACAAGGATCCGCAAAAGCAGCTCGGAGCTTTTGCTGCAGTTGATAAGTCAGATGGTGGGCCAAGGCCATACCAGATGGACCTTGGAGTCCAGAAGAGCAGTCAACAAGCAGTTTTTTCCGATGGAAAATCTGCGCGACATCAGCATCGTGGAGGGGTTCCGCAATTTCCAGGTGATTTTCTATCTGGCCCTGGTAGTGGCGGATTCCAGCCAGAAGGAAAAACTACGAATGGTTGTACTTTTTCCTCAGCTTCTTCCTCGCAAGAAACTTCTGCAGACAGTGTGGCAACGAAGTCGCAGCTATTTAGATCTGCACTAATGGAGCACCGCAACAATCGGCGCTCCAGGGCGTAGCAAGTAATTAACCAAATGCATACACAACCTCACACAATCCCGCCAGAGCAGAGACCCTTAAACATACTCGGCCCAAACTCGTAATCGTCCAAATCGGGAAGCAGATCTGTTGTGCTTTCCCTTTATAGGAAATGTCGTGTCCCGGGACATAACTTTTCAGAAAAATATAAACAACTAAACAATAGAAAAACTTTTCGTGGTTAGGGCATTGTTTACACCTACATTACACAGTTGGCCCATAACAGGTTGTTTTCATTCTCTCTCTTATAAACTCCAAGCTGCTGTTTTTCAGTATTTTCTATCAACTAACCAACTTACAGTCGTTCCTTTAAATTCATCCCTAACTTGGTTATTGTCATTCTTTATTATGTTAGCTAAGAACATCATTAAGGCCCTTGCTGCCTCCCTTTTGGCAACCACCGGATTGTCCCAACCAATTGCCCACCTCCACCACCAACATGCTAAGAGAGACGTTGTTGTTGTCACCGAGACCGTTGTTGTGTACGCAGGTGCCGACCAGTCCAGCACTGTTGAGTTCGTCCACGCTGCTGCCACTGCCGTCTCTGTTTCTTCTCACTCCGACAATGCCCAGGTTGTCCCAACTGCCACTACCTCTTACACCGGCACCACCAACGCCGCTGTCGAGACCAGTGCCAGCTCCACCGAGACCCAGGACACCTCCTCTGCTACCGGTGAATTTGACGGAGGATCCATCGGTATCACCTACTCTCCTTACAGCTCCACCGGTGCTTGTAAGACTTTGGAGGAGGTCAAGTCCGACCTTGCTTCGCTGACCGGTTACGAGGTCATCAGACTCTACGGTGTCGACTGTGACCAAGTTGCCAACGTTTTGCAAGCCAAGGCCGACAACCAGAAGCTTTTCTTGGGTGTTTACTACATGGACGCCATTTCCGACGGCATTGAGACCATCAGCTCCGCTGTTTCCGCTTACGGTTCCTGGGACGACATCTACACCATCTCTATCGGTAACGAATTGGTCAACTCTGGCTCTGCTACCGTCGAGCAAGTGAAGAGCTACGTCGAGACCGCTAAGTCTGCTTTGGCATCCACCAGCTACACTGGTCCTGTTGTTTCCGTCGACACCCACGTCGCCATCATTGCCAACCCAGAACTCTGTGAATTCTCCGACTACATTGCTTTCAACGCCCACGCTTACTGGGACGGAACCATTTACCCAGAAGGCTCTGGTGACTGGCTCTTGCTGCAAATGCAAAGAGTCTGGTCCGCTTGCGGAGGTGACAAGAAGGTTATGTGTACCGAGTCTGGATGGCCTCATGCCGGTGATGCTTACGGAGTTGCTGTTCCATCTGAAGCCAACCAAGCTACCGCTATTGAGTCGCTCAAGTCCGTTGTTGGTAACGACGTTATTTTGTTCTCTGCCTTCGACGACCTCTGGAAGGCTCCAGGTGCTTACGACTGTGAGCAATACTGGGGATTCATTTCTGCTTAAGTTGCTTAAGCGTTTCGTTTTAGTTTAAATGTAGAAAAGCTGCTAGCTTTTTTTGATATCCACTGAATACATTTCTTCTTCCACCAAAAAAATATAAAAGTAGTAAAAAAAGATTAATAATATTCACAACTATGTTGAGGTACACTTTTAAGACGCCGAGCGCTGCAGCCCGCTCGTTTTTGCGAGCACGGGGCATGTCTACTGGCATGGACGAGTACGAATCTGTGATTTTCAACAAGCTCAAACAGGAGCTCGAGCCCTCAAATCTATCTGTGAAGGACATCTCTGGTGGATGCGGTTCGATGTTCTCGATCAACATCGAAAGTCCGAAGTTCAAGGGCATGACGATGATCAAGCAGCACCGACTCGTGAATGAGTTGCTGAAGGACGAGATTGCCAAATGGCACGGCCTGCAGCTGAAGACGAAAGCTCAGAAATAAATTATTTTTCCTGTATGATAATATACTATATTCTTACTTATTGCATCTACTCGATCACCTCTTCCTTCTCCTCGAGGATCTCCTCCTTGATCTCCTCGATCACCTCTTCCTCGGTGTGGTGGTGTTGCTCCGTCAGTTTCAGGTCCTTCAACTTCGAAACAACCTCCTTTCTCCAGGTGTACCAGTCTTGCAACAGCTTCTTTCTCTTGAGGATCAGTTCTCTGAGTTCTGCGTCGGCCTCCATGGCGTCGGCCTCCTCGAACTGTGCTGCGTACTCCTTCAAGCTCTTTCTGACCTTCTTTCTGTCGTTGGAGCTCAGCAACGAGGCTGGTCTTGGTCTCCATTCAAACTCTCTGAAGCCGTCGATCAACTCCTCTTTACGCATAACTCCAACCAAGTCGTAGATCTTGTATCCGTTCTCGATCTTGTGTCTCCAAGCCGAGGACCATCCGGCGACGTATCTTCCGGACGGGTCCCATTGCAGAGCCGTCAAACCCTTGTACTCGTGGTGGTTGAGCAACTTGAGGTTCGAGTCGACCTTGGCCGTGATCTCCTTGTCCTTTTCTCCGTCAAAGTCCAGGTCGTAGAAGTCGATCTCGCCGTTGGTTCCCGTGACGGTTCCGATAGCGACGAATCTTCCCTTTGGCGACCACCGGATCTCGTTGGCATGCGTCTTGGTGACCGTCTTGAAACACAACCATTTCTTGATCACCTGCTTGGCAGCCTTGGCCTCCTCGACGTCGTAGAAAGAAACAATGTTGTCTGGAATGGCGATGTTCGGGTTTGGTGTGTCGAGCTTCGAGATCGTGACAAATCTCTCTCCGCGAGGCTCCCATTCGAACGACTTGACCACCTCCTTCAGCTCCACCTTCTCGACAGGAATGTCCTTCTCGCCGAGAGACAGAAGCTCCAGGTTGGTGAACGTGGTCTTCTTCGACTTGGTGTGTCTGTCGACCTTGCAGCACAACAGCTTGGCCTCGTCCTGCCAGTGCATCTTGACGCCCGAGACGTTGACCAAGTTCACGGTTCTCAACACCTGTCTGGAAGGCAGCTGCACAACAGAGACACGCGCAGACTGGTTCACGGTTTCTGGGGTCCAGTACGAAAGAATGGTCTCTGGAGGGTCGTTTCTTCTGGTGGTGGCCAGTCTCACGCCGGCAGGAGCAAACTCGAAGTCCATGATGCCGTCCACCTTGAACAGCTTTTTGTCCAGCAGAGAAAATTCCTCGGTGGTGTCGTAGATGGCAAGAGCATCTGGTCCCATTCTGGCGCAGTAGTGGTCGTCATACGACCATTTGATCAGCGGCCATGGCATGGTCTGCTGCTTCTCAAGATTAGGTGGCAGAGCAAACGTTCTCACAGGCAGTCCTGTCTCCAGGTCCCAGATCACCAGCTTGTGGCCGGCGCTGTCTGCGCTGAACAGACACTGTGCGCGGGCCGGGTGGTCTTCAGGAGGGATGCTGATAGGCTCCGGCGACAGCGTCACCAGGAACTTTTCTGTAGGAGAGAAGTCGAGCAATTGCACGCCAGGGTGCACGAATCTGCGGATTCTGTCGAATTTCTCACCTCCCCAGGCTTGCACTCCGCCAGGGAAGAACGAGAACAGGTAGGTACCCTTTGGAGAGAATTTCATCGACGCAGAGGTCCAGTGGGCACGCGACTCGATCACCTCTTCTGGTTGGATGTTTTTCTTGTACCAGTAGACACCAACAGTGTCGTGGTGGTGCAACATGAACTGCTCGCGTCCGTTCGGATCCAACAGCCACGACTTGAGGTAGCCGTGCGACTGGAATGGAGGAACCTCTGGCTCCTTGAAGTTCTCGCTGATTTTGTCGTTGAGAGCAAATTTCTCCATGTCGGGCAGCTTGTTCACAGAGAGTCTGTGCTTCACGTCCAATTTCTTGCCGTTTAATTGCTTGACGGCCTTGTCGGCAGCAGCAGCGTTTTCAAGCTCGATGATCAGGTATCCCTTGGTCTGGCCGTTCTCGAGCGGCATGAACATGTCAACGACCTTCCCGCACTGAGAAAACAGCTTGGTGAGCACCTTCTTCAAAACAGGGGCCTTGGCCTCTGGAGCCACAGGGGCACCGTCGCAGATCACAAACTGATCATACGAGTGCACAGGCTCCTCAACATGGTACTTCTCCTCGAGATCGGAGAAATCGATCGCGGAAACGTCGATTTGAGATTCGTCAAAAGCGATGGGTTCCGGCATGGTGAGGAAAATTTTCATGCTTGTGAAAAATAAATCGGCCTGGGTGCGCGTCGGTGCGCGTCGATCGACGCGCGTCGCAGACGCCGGTCTCAGAGGTGACACCGGGCGGAATTCGAGAGGTGGATATGGCCACGCTGGAGGCACCGATGGCCAGTACTAGTAAGTCTGTGCAAGCGTACAGCGCAGCGTCTGGGGATGCTCGGGAGCATGGTCCTAGTTTCCGAAAACAGTAGGTAAATTAACGAGTGGACTTAATTTCCGTTTTCGGAAAATCTGTTATCAGCATTGCAAATTAGCCCCTCGCACTATATAAACCGCCCACGTCCCAAGCTAATCGAACCACTGTACGAGATTGCAATGGATAGACTACGTCAGCTTGCCTCCCAAACCGCTGCTGCTGCTGCTGCTCCAGCCAAGCCGGCTAATCCTCTGGACCCACTGTCCACTGCCGAAATTAAGGCTACTACCACCACCATCAAGAACTACTTTGCTGGTAAGAAGATCAGTTTCAACACCGTCACTCTGAGAGAGCCTCCTAGAAAGGCCTACATCCAATGGAGTGAGGAGGGCGGCCCTATGCCTCCTAGACTTGCCTACTACGTTATTCTGGAAGCTGGTGTTCCTGGTGTCAAGGAGGGTCTTGTTGACCTCAACTCCTTGTCTCTTATCGAGACCAGATCGCTGGAGCAAGTCCAGCCTATTCTGACCGTCGAAGACCTGTGTTCCACCGAGAGCGTCATCAGAAACGACCCGAACGTGATCGAACAGTGTGTTCTGTCTGGTATTCCAGCCAACGAGATGCACAAGGTGTACTGCGACCCATGGACCATTGGTTACGACGAGAGATGGGGAGTGGGCAAGAGACTGCAACAGGCTCTTGTTTACTACAGATCCGACGAGGACGACTCCCAGTACTCCCACCCTCTGGACTTCTGTCCGATTGTTGACACCGAGGAGAAGAAGGTGATCTACATCGATATTCCTAACAGAAGAAGAAAGGTGTCCAAGCACAAGCACGCCAACTTCTACCCTAAGCACATGGTCGAGAAGGTGGGCGCTATGAGACCTAAGGCTCCTCCTATCAACGTTACCCAGCCAGAAGGTGTTTCTTTCAAGATGACCGGCAACGTGATGGAGTGGTCCAACTTCAAGTTCCACATCGGATTCAACTACAGAGAGGGAATTGTTCTCTCTGACATTTCGTACAACGACCACGGCAAGGTGAGACCGATCTTCCACAGACTGTCTCTCTCCGAGATGATTGTTCCGTACGGATGTCCTGACTTCCCACACCAGAGAAAGCACGCTCTGGACATTGGAGAGTACGGTGCCGGTTACATGACCAACCCTCTCGCCTTGGGCTGCGACTGCAAGGGTGTGATCCACTACCTGGACGCACACTTTGCCGACAGATCGGGAGAGCCAATCACCATCAAGAACGCAGTCTGCATCCACGAGGAGGACGACGGCCTGCTGTTCAAGCACTCGGACTTCAGAGACAGCTTTGCCACCTCTTTGGTCACCAGAGCCACCAAGCTGATTATTTCCCAGATCTTCACTGCTGCCAACTACGAGTACTGTCTGTACTGGGTGTTCATGCAGGACGGTGCCATCAGACTGGACATCAAGCTGACCGGTATACTGAACACGTACATCCTGGGAGACGACGAGAGTTCTGGCCCATGGGGAACCAGAGTGTACCCTAACGTGAACGCTCACAACCACCAGCACTTGTTCTCGCTGAGAATCGACCCAAGAGTCGACGGAGACGGAAACTCTGCTGCTGCGTGCGACGCCAAGCCTTCGCCATACCCATTGGGCTCGCCAGAGAACATGTACGGTAACGGATTCTACTCGGAGAAGACCACCTTCAAGACCGTGCAGGAGTCGCTCACCAACTACGAGTCGTCATCCGGAAGATCCTGGGACCTGTTCAACCCTAACAAGGTCAACCCATACTCGGGTAAGCCTCCTTCCTACAAGCTTGTTTCCACCCAATGTCCACCTTTGCTGGCCAAGGAGGGATCCATTGTGTCGAAGAGAGCTCCATGGGCAAGACACTCCGTCAACGTTGTTCCATACCAGGACAACAGACTGTACCCATCCGGCGACCACGTTCCTCAGTGGTCGGGAGATGGTGTCAGAGGTATGAGAGAGTGGCTCGCTGATGGCTCTGCCAACATCGAGAACACCGACATCCTGATGTTCCACACCTTCGGTATCACCCATTTCCCAGCCCCAGAGGACTTCCCTCTGATGCCTGCTGAGCCTATCACCTTGATGCTCAGACCACGGCACTTCTTCACTGAGAACCCTGGTCTTGATATCCAGCCTTCTCATGCGATGACTACGTCCGAGGCAAAGTCTGCTACCAACTTGGAGATCAAGAGTCTGACCGACTCCACCTCCAGACTGGCCTTCGAGAGCTCCTGTTGCAAAAAATAAGTATATATAGGACACGTGAATTTAATAATCTCCACTATTTACTAACTCGTCGAACTGCGAAAACAGATTGTCCATCTGGTCAGTAGGCATCAACCCGTTCTCGTCTGGCGGGTTTTCCACAGAGCCGGTCTGTGCGGGCTGGTCCAAAAAGTCCAGGTTCAGGTCTGTGAGCGAGTCCATCGCCGAGGACCCTGCTTCCTGGTCGTTGTTGTTCATGGTATTCTTCATGTCGAATATATCCTTCATCATGTCGTCGTTTTGCGGTTGGCTGTTGGTCTGGCCGAAATCCAGAAAATCCGTCTGGAAGTTTTCCAAGTCCAGGTTCATCAGGTCGTCGGCCGACCCAAACATGTCTGCGTTTTCCGACGGATCCTGCTGCTTTTTAAACATCTCGGCCTGGCGTTGCTCCAGCTCCTGTTTTTTGCGCGAGGCCTCCTCCTCGATCTTCTTCTTCATCTCGGCCTCCTCTTGTTTTATCTTCTTAATTTGCTCGTCCTTGACCGTCTTCACCTTCATATATCGCAGCACATACTCTGCTTCCCTCAGATCCAGGTTGTGCTCGTCCAAAACCTGATTATAGCGCTCAAAATCCTGTTTTAAAGCCTGCGTCAGAGGCTTCATTAGAGAGTCATTGTTGTGCGGAACCACGGTGGAAGTGGCCCTCGGCGTCAGCTTGTACGTCAGTTTGTCCAGCAACGTCGCCGTCGTAACGAAAATGTTGTTCGCTGCGTCTCGAAGAACAGAAGACATGTAGTTTGCAAAAGAAGAAGAGTTTCTTGGTTCAGTCGACCGACGCGACGATGCGGCCAACCAATGAAATGAATTTTTCCATTGCCACGAAATGGAAAAAAAATAACTTATTCCCGTTCACAAAAATGTTCAGACAGTCCCTCAGATCCATTGCCAGAACAGCTAGATCAGCTAGACCGGTCACCATGGGTGCCAGAACCTACGCTGAGGCCGCTAACCCTGATGTGCTCAAGGTTTCGCTGGTTTCTCCTCACCAGGTAAGTTTGTTTGTCCGATAATTAGTGCTAACAAGTGCAGGCTATTTTCACCAACAAGGAGGTCACTCAAGTCAATCTTCCAGCAGCATCCGGAGAGATGGGTGTTTTGGCCAACCACGTTTCCACCGTTGAAGAATTAGCCCCAGGTGTTGTCGAGGTCATTGAGTCGTCCGGTACCAGCTCTAAATACTTTGTGTCTGGTGGTTTCGCTACTATCGTTCCAGGCTCCAAGTTGAGCATCTCCACCGTCGAGGCCTACCCATTGGACTCCTTTTCCCCAGAAAACATCAAATCGCTTTTGGCCGAGGCCCAGAAAAATGCTTCCTCCGCTGACGAATCTGTTGCTGCCGAGGCTGCTATCGAAATCGAGGTCTTGGAAGCTCTCCAAGCTGCTGTTCACTAGATACGACCTTAAGTATGATAAAATTACATTATCCTGACCAATATCTATACAACTGTGGAGCCTCGTAACTCACAGGCTTTATCTCCTCTTCTCCCAAACTACGTTCATCTTCCTTGGACTCGAATCCAAGAACATTCAGGCTCTTCTTCGGAGGCTTCATAATCAAGCTTTTGGCATCTGTCACCAGCTTTCTGAGCTTAGGATCGGCGTCACTGTGGGATTCCAATATCTCAATGGCTTGCATCAGCTTGGAGGACACAGCGTTTGCTGTTTTGAAAAACGAAAGACGATCCAGGAAGAGCTCGTCGTTCTTCTTCGAAATCTGCTTCTTCTGGTACTCAAAAAGCTTGTCGATCTTGTTCAGTTTTGCAAGCTTCAGTTCCACCAGCTTGAGCTCGTTGTTCACAATCATGGACATGGTCTTGTTCATCTCCCTTTCCTCGTACTTAGCAAAAATATGCGACCGCGCTGCCGCCAATCCGAACGAGGTAGTAGCTGCATCTCTGACATCCACTAGAGGATCAGTCTCCTCTTCCTTTTCACCATCATTCTGGTCTTTTATACTTTCTTCTGCTTCAGCCACGCTCTCCGAAATCTCCTGCTTCTCCTGCTTCTCCAGTTTGTCCATCATTTTCTTCTCTAGTGCTTCTTTAGCCCGATTGCTGGCTGCAACGGCGGAATCCACATCAACAATGGATGTGAGAAAAGCCAACGTTGACATGATTGGATTGTCATTTGGCGCAAAGGAGAGGTTAGGCACATACTTTAAAGGCCCCAAACACTCCTTGTTCTTCTCCAGAAACTCGTCCTCGATGGGGAATTGCAAAAAGCGCAAGATACACTGCTCAGGGGTCTTATTCCCAACGTGCTGCGAGATCTTGAACCACTCGTTCGGGAATTGCTTGACCCCGTCCACCAATTTTTCTAAATCGCTTTGAGACCAGCCCTTGTTGATATCTGGTTTGATAATCTTGCGTCTTTTTTCTGAGCTCCCATTGATACCATTGCCATTTTCCGTGTTCAAAAGATTCTTTATGTTCGACATATCCGGAAGCTCCACCGGAGGCTTGTAGCTCTCGAATGGAAATAGTCCCCGCGGGGTGTCGTAATCAACAGTAAATTCACCGGTATAAGGTGCCTCCAAGGGAATTGGTCGAGTCTCAGGATTGACCTGATAGTTAATCAAACCCCATTTATCAAGAAATTTGTGCAATCGAAGTAACGTTCCCGCATCCCCAACAAGGTTTCTTCTGATCGCTGTAAACGACAGGTACTCGTTGGGATTCAATCTGTAAGTATTCACCATGAAGTTTCTATATCTTGCGTAGATTTGAGGCGTTTTGTTTTTATTCGTTCCGTTGAAGAACTCTGGAAGAGACTCCTTTTCTATGATGTGAATCTTTTTCATATCAAACCACGAGCTGTAAGACGGTAGAACAATTGTATGTGTCTGTTTTTCTTCTGTCGTGTAGGTGATTGTTGGCTCATTCAGTTGCTTGCTGGAATACATGAAATCTCCAGTACCTGGCTCTTGAGCGGACACTGAGAGTTTGTTATCTGCATCAAAGGACATTTCTGCCTCTGACATTGGAACGTCGGCATATTCACTCTCTGTCTTCAAGTCCTTTTCCGAATCGTCAATTTTCGATGGTAACCCACTGTTTGAGCTCTGGTGGTTTTCTGTCGCACTCTCCGAGTGTTCGTTCTCCTCGTCATCGTTCTTCATATCAACGTCATCAACACCTCCAATTTCATTCTCATGTTCATTGGATTTCATTACATCTGTTGGAGAGGTGCCCAAAGAACTGTTCTCAGAACCGTTTGTATTTTGCTCTGGCATTGACACCTCCTCGCTGTGAGACTCTTTGGGCACAAGTTCAGCTGCATCCTCCATATTGATAAAACTTTGTTTTCACTTTGGTCTTACTCTATACGGGAGCTACTTTTCACTAGACTAGCGCGTCTAATTACCTTTTCCAAATGGAATTTGAACAACCAAGTTTATGTTTATCGTGTAGTTTTTTTTTTTTGCCAATTCGAGTTCTCCGCGACGATCGTCGTCAGTAATTTTATCTGAATTTATTAATTTCCCCATCTCATGACCTTCGTCAAATCACTTTTCCGCTTTACCGGCGTTGCCGCTAGCACAACGCTGTCATTTGCAGCTGGAGTAGCTGTCTTTGCCAGAGCCTGGCCTATCTCAACCGAGAGAGACATCCAGCTCGCCAATGAGCAATCTCTCATCACGCTGGAATCAATAAAAAATACCCAATTGTACAAGCAATTGGTTGCAGATTCCTCGTTCGAACTGCTCAGTGGATCTCAGCTCATTCCTGAGGCCCATAGAAAATACCATGTTGGCCAGGGGCTTCTCAATTCTCCTCAACATATCACGACCGATCCTATCATTTTTCTCAACCGAGACAAGGGGGAATTCTATTGTATGGTCCACTTGGGCGAGCAAATCGTGGGAACAGACCGTAAGATCCACAATGGAATAATCTCTACGCTGGTCGACGAAGGATTGTGCTTGTGTGGGTTTTCTAAGCTTCCGTCCAAAAGAGGAGTCACTGCCCAATTGAAACTGGATTTTTTCAATAAGGCGCCCCCAAATTCCACAGTCGTTCTGAAAGCCAATGTAACCCAGTCCAAAGGTCGGAAATGTGTGATTGAGGGAAATATGGAAACCCTAGACTCGTCCTCGAGCAAGATTGCGTCTGCTTACTGTGTGCTCGTGGAACCAGTGTGGTTTAAATACCTAAACTGGGTCCCTGTCTTTGGTCAATAGTAAATTTCAAAAAGTACACAACCTACTAATCATAGGGATAGTTCCAAAATCCTGCCGCATTGTTCTGAACATTGAATGATTCTCTTTGGTCTGGTGGCGAGATCAGAGAAGCAATGGATATTCTAGTCACTCTTTCAGTGGAACACTCCTGCGGGTCATAATGGCGCATAGCAGTATCCAAGACTGACGAATGATCCGACTCGGATTTCTCCATTTTGACATCTGCAAAGTCTGACTCGTACAAAAAGTCAACTCTCGACTTGTCAGATGAGTGCAAATAATTCTGCAACAGCTCCTCTTGGATGTCATCGTCGTTGAATAATTTATGGAGAACATGGTAGAATTTTTGAGTTAGGTTCCAGTTATCGACACAGTCCTTAAGGATTTCAAGCAAGTTGTTGGCTATTTTGCGGGCAATATCAACAACCTTGGGATTCTCAGCTTTCAGGAAGTATGTGAGCACTTTTCCGAGTAGGAACGCCCAGATCACGATCTCAGTTCCGAAGATAGACAACGCGGCTGATGCCCGAAGCTCGTTGAGGATTTTATCGACTGTGATGCAGGACTCAAAGATAACGTGCCATGAAGGGCGGTGGTTTTGCAGCTTAGCTTTGGAAGGCGGGCTAGTGACCACTGAATGCACGATGCTTGAATGGTGTAATGAAATGAGAGTACAGAAATAGTTGCAGCAGATGATCAGACTGTGGAAATTTGGTTTGGATGGGAGGTGTGTTCCCAGTTTCAGTTCGTTGGGCACCGTTTCAAACCAGGCTGCCAAGAGAACCTGGTTTTGGGTTGCCTGAAGGTTGATGGTGTTGTTGAACAGCGTTTGATCCACAGCATCCAAAGCCTCGGCTAACTTGAGGTGTTCCACGGCATACAACTTGATGGTGTATGAGATGTCCGTGTCGTATTTAAAATCATCAACGCACAATTTCTCGCACTTGATCTTGGAAGCATCCATCAGTCTTGGTCTCCCAAGAATCACTGAGACAGTACTATCTTTGGTGATCAAGTACCATATCAGCTTTCTGATCTGGCATCTGTCCCTATCGGAATATTGGGACAAGTCATTGTCGAAGAAGCCGTAGGACCTGGCCATCGTGATGGAAATTTGAAGCCTCTCGTATAGTGATTTTGTGTGACAGTAATGGTCCTCCAATCCCAACCCTAGAAGCACCATTGCAATTACCATGTTGATTGGATTTCCCTCGAAATTGTGATCTAACAAGGCTTTGGCGCGACCATAAAGAATATTGGTTATTTTGCTCTGTGTCGATTTGTTGGTGGCATTGTCATCGTTAGTGAATTTCGAACCAACAAACAGAACCGTCTGCAACAGCAACAGCGACGTTGGGTTGCTAAACTTGGAATTCTGGGAAAGAAAGGCCTCTTTATTGAGTATCGGGATCAGATAATGCACACGGGAGAAAAATGAATCAATGTAGCTTTGGCACAAAGATTTTTCCGGCAAGTTGAAGCATCCAAGTAAATTGAGGTTTCGGATGCTTGCGTCACTAACATCTCTGTAAGCCTGGTCATCCTCCAAAGAATCAAATAGCCGGCTAACAAGTTTATTTTCTGCATCCGAGAGACTCTTGTAAATATATTCGTGGTGTCCAGATATGTTAAGCTTCCCAACCAGCTCTAGAGGATCAATCCGAATCGCGTTGAGAGTCTCTATCTTTGTTTTCTCTAGCAAATCGGAAAGGTTTTTGTGTATTTGAAATTTCTTGATTCGTTTTTTGCGCTTGTAAAGCTCACACTCCAGGTTCAGTTCATCGCAGTTGGAGCATCTTTCCCCGTCGTCTTTGAAGTCCAAATCACACTTGATTTTCCTCTGATGGCAAATAACACAGGCTTTGAGTGCTCGTTTCCTTTTTTTCGGACAGTCAATGTCACTGGGAGGAGACCGGGTAATTTCCGAGTCAGCAGACATGGCAAGACTAAACAGATACACAGTAACGTTCGGGACCTTAACAAGCTAGCAAACAGTTGAGAGGATATTATCAGAAACCAAGTTTATGATCTGACAAACCGATCACCATCGGTATCCGAATTGCAAAAAGCAATTTATTTTTTCTCCCCAACGGTTCTCACTCCTGCAGCCGAACACAGACTTGGATTAGAGCCGCATGTTGTGCGCAAAAATAAACTAAATTTATTTACCGAAAATGCCTTGCGCAGCCTAACGATTGTTGGAATGAGAATAGTTTCTGCATGATTTTGGGAATTTGCGCAAGTGATTATCTTCTGATTTTCCTCTGATTTTCTGTCGCATTATATGGCTTATGCATTACGTGTACAGGCACCCTTGAATTGTTAACCGTTTCCGTGAACTAAAAAAAACTAAAAACTAAAGAGCCCGGCGGGACTCGAACCCGCAACCATGCACCTCCGGAAGATGACGTGATAACCATTACACCACGGGCCCAAAATAGTGTCTTTTTTTACCAGTTCAGCTCCATGTAATGGGTTGTCCACACCAAAACTTTGAGGTGCGGAAGTTTTATCCCCACTATTCCTCGAAATTGTGGCCCAACTTCTGTCAGTTCAGCACTGACATGAAACAGATGCGGCCTGAAAAAGAAACATGCTCTATCACAGCACCTACCACATTCTTGGTCCCCACATTCTGGTTCTGCAAGTCACATTCCGTCAGCTCTTCATGTGCATGAAACTAAAAATCAGGAATGTCACTTTATCTTTAGACCCCTGATCAACAATAACTTTTTTGGTGGTTCCGGGTGTTACCTAAACATCCGCACACCAGTTCTCAATGTCGAAAAAAGTTCATCAAAAAAATTGAAAGTGCTAGTCCATAAGAGCTACATTGCAATTTATCCATGTCAATTCGTTACACCAATTTTGGCCTGCGCCAGGCATCAAAGCACTTTTTCAGTCCTTATAAGACGCCTTTTCAGCTAACTTCGATCTCAATTAGACACCATTCACACAGTCATCAAGATCACTCTCACACTCATAGTCATTCTCACTCACACGAACATAGTCATACCCAAGCTCCCAAACCCGACGCAACAAAGAAACCTAGCGGGTCATTTTTGCGCAGCTTTGCAAAGGGCTCTAAATTCCTGATGTCATCTTCGATTGTTCTGTTTGCCTTGGGAGTTTCTTCTGCCTCTCTTTACTTGGTTTTCACGGAATTGTTCTCTCCTTCTGGTGAAACTTCCACGTTCAACAGAGTTGTGTCGATGATCGAGAAAAACGAAGAAGCTCTGAAGATCCTCGGATACTCAAAAGAGGAGATTGAGGGCGGGAAGCGCATAAAACTTAAAGCCTATGGAAGTTCAACATCTGATAAGTGGGATAGAAGAAGGCCTATCCAGGCCACCAAGTACACCTCCAAGGATAATAAGGAACATATGCTGATGAGATTTTTTGTGGAGAGTGACTATAAAATTGCAGTGGTCCAGTTGGAGGCAATTGAGGAGAACTTTGTTCAGCAGGAGCTTCTGTACGTGACACTTGACGTTAAAGGTGAAAAACGGTTTTATCTTGTTGGAAGCCCCAAATCAATTACCACAAATAAGCGCTTGGGTCTTCGAAGCGATGCCGGTTTCTTGGGGGTCAAGTGGGGAACCAAAAAGGATTGATTAAAATTCCAGTCTTGTCAAATAGCCGTCAAAAGACATAAATATATTAACAATATTCCGATGCATGTCTCTTTGATTTTTGTAGCAGAATTTTGGACGGGTTTGAAAATGTCATTGTCGATGTCCTCGTTGACCTGGTCTCGCTCGTTTGAGGTGATGTGTTTTTTTGAACGTCCAATTAGAAACCTGTCCCAGTTGTCGAGAATCTCTTGTTTACACAGCTTCCCATTGTAGTCGTATAGAGACTGGTGGTTTTCCAGAGAGTAGTTGTGAGAAATGAGGTATCCCAAACCGTCTGAGTGACAGTAGGAATAGTTGTGGTTGTGATAGGAGTAGTACATGTTGAGCGCTATGGAGTGTCTCTGAAGATTGGTGCAACTGGCAAATATTCCGTATCTACCTTGGACGACATCGTTCTCGATTGATCCGCAGTAAACGGTGTCGCAAAAGCGATCCAGTCTATTGAGGTTCTTTTTTGCATTCAGTGGGTTGACCATACATCGGACAGCCGACATAATACAGTCGCATCGCGATGCACGGGGTGTGTGAGGAAGCATAGTGGTACATATGGACATATTTTCTGGACACGACTGATTTCGGGCATTTGGAAAGCTCAAACCTTGCTGGGAGTGATAGAAGTCGACATGGTGCGCAATGTGGCAATTCAAGTATTGGTCTATGGTTGTGCTGATGGGAGATCTCACTTGCAAGCCGATAGGTATATTTCTCATCCTGTTCTTAGACAGGTATTTCTTCATATCTCTGACAGCTGCCTTGCAGAAAGGCAGGTTTAGCTCTTCGGTGCTGGCCTCAATAACGTATCCCAGCAGCATCGAAAACGAGTGAGAGTTGTCGATCACCGTCGTGAAATCCTCGTACAGCTGAGTATCCCATGTTGAGTTCTGGACTGCTCCTAGTTTGACCACGAAGTAGTCCTTGTTCTGGGACTCTATATATTTCCTTCCTAAATCCAATACCTGGTCTGCAGAAATCACAGTAATTGTTTCTGGCGCCTGAAAGATGGACCCATTATTGGCGAATACTAACGTTCGATTTCTTATTTCCACAGCGGCTTTTGTGCCTTGGTGCGAACCATCCAACACCAGCGGTTTCAAGACCGACGGTATGAAAGGAAGTTTATTGCAGTCTGCAGTGTTCAGCACCGTGAGCACAGTTGCAGCCAACAATAGGAATCTCATACAATTGAATATAGTTTATTAAAATATTGTATCCTTTATTTTGTGCCCATAAAAAACATTACAAATATCCTACTTTTCTTAGCACGAGGAAGATAGGCCGCATGCCAATATTTCTGCGTTGAAGAAACAGAAATGCCAGGTACACGCGACTTTTCAAAAACATCCTCAGCTTGAAGCCAAACGATAAACCCACTTTAGAAGTCGAGAGCAGAGTTCGTGGGTCATCAGTAATGACCCCCTCCAACAGTGGCTGTTCCTTGATCTGGTAGGGTGCGTATTTTGAGCGCGCAAACTCAAGATCCTCCTTTGAGTTCACGGTCCACAGCCAAAGTCTAAGGTTCTCTGCAAGACAAACCTTTATAATCTCATCAACCATGTAGTCAACAGTGTTTGCTACCATAGTCATGGAGATCCCGTCTAGATGTCCGCCTTTCTGCTTGATCTTCTCCAGTACTTTTTTGCTGCTGTATATGTCAATGGATATGTTCAGAGTTTCGAACTGACTCATCCGCTCGTCATAGAAGGACGGATCCCATATGCCGTAGATGATTTTATCCGCCCAGTAGTCCAGATCTGCCACCTTTTGCAAGTTGTCCAGAATCAATTGGACAATCCGCGCAGGATCGTTGTCACGCTTGATATCCAACATCAGCTTGATGGGCTCCTGGCTACCTTTGTTTTTCTCGTAACACCAAGCCAAAACGTCTGAAAATGTTGGCATCGCCAAATGTGGGGGAGCCAGCGTTCTTAACTGGGATAACTCATCATGGTACTTGGTCTTGGTCACGTCTAGATCTACGCCAAATACCCGTTCGGTATTGACATCATGGCAAATTACTATCTCACCATCGAGCGAAATGTGCAAATCCGTTTCGACGACCGAGCATCCGTTCCTGACCGCCTCATCGAAGGCCAATATTGTATTCTCGGGAAACTCCTTACGATACCTGAAGTTAGCGACAAAGAACAAGCTCAGACTTACCCTCTATGTCCAGCAAATAGCAGCGACATTTCTAAAGAGATATCATTTAACTGTATATGTCGTATTTGCTAGTGACTAACTATATATTCCAAAAATTTAAATCTCCGGATTATTCACGTGGGGAGCCAAGACTTGGTGCACAGCCTACTTTAATTTATTAGTGATTGTATCTATTTACGGTTAGCGATCTACTTGTCGGCATGAAGCGGGATATTGTACAGTAGGTTCAAAATCTGCTTTCTCCGTGTGAGCCAATAATCTTCATACAGAGGAGGAAGCTCATCAATAGAGCTCAAGTCCATGGAGTAGTCATTGTCCGACTCCAAGAGCTTGAATAAAGTGGCAGCCTTGGTGATGTTGTACTCTCTCCATATGTCGATATCGTGACAAGCGCCTATGAAGCTGCTGCCTCCTCTTTTGAATGTTTCAATATCCTCGGTCGGGATGTAATTGCACTGGTCGCTGTTGACCCAAAGACGAAGGTGATCCACAAATTTATGTCCAAAGAATTCTTTCACTCCGAGAATGTCCTTGTACAACATGTCCAAGATGGACATAAATCTGTAGGGAACGTTGGCTCCTCGTCCTTCAAACAGTGTTCGTCTCAACGGACTCAGTTGGTTCAAATGGTAGAAAAAGCCGGTACCACTGTTGACAATCATGCGATTCGATCCGTCAACATTCGTATCATGCAGATCTTTGAGAACGTCCCCGTCGTTCCTGAACATATCCATAGAGTTCGAGGGAATCGAGAGTCCATCTCTACTTGTGACCAGACCGGTGACCTCTAGGTATAACCCTGTGCGGATGTCTATGAACTTGAGATCGACAGACTCTGGAGAAGCATTTCCATTATTGTCTCTTGCACGTTCCATGTAGAACGGATGAACATCCACGAAAAACACACCCGTTCCATCAGAAGGGTCTTGGACCACTAGGGAACCGTTGAAGGACTCGGCTAATCGTATCATATCCTGCGCAGGCACCTCAAAATGAACAGATTCCTCCCAAGGACTCAGCATGCCATTTCTGTGCCATCCCAACAGGGACTCCTGCGAAAGCCAAGTGGTCAGTCCCAAATCCGAGGAAAAGTGCAGCCATCCACGGATAATCTGGTGCCACGTGCTCCGTCTGTCTCTCTCGTCTTCTATCAAATTGCTGAAAAATCGCCAGTCGTATTTCTTCTCACTCACTGCTCCGGATTTCTCTCTCAAAAGAATGTGGTGATAGTGTGTTTCCTCCGCCGTGAAAGCGGCTGCAGCGCTTTTGGATCTCTTCTTATTCTGAGGGAAATCAAACTGGTCCACACTTAAATAGGTCTTGTTGATCCCAGGTGTAGTGGCATCCACAAGATCACGACCCAGTAGTTGGCTGATCTCACCGATTAGATTGATAGGAGAAATTGGGGAGTTCACCACTTCCTGGTATGTAAGATCATTTCTTATCATTTGAGATTTAATGTAGTTCTCTAACATCCCTGACCTCAAAACATCTCGTTTCTCGGCGACCTTGACCACGAAGGCAAGATCTCCTGCAAGGAAAATTAGTTTGTTTGGAGCTGGAGCAGAAGCAAACAAATACGTTTTGCCACGAAGACTCAGTCTATACTCAGACTCGTAGTCCATTGCGGGCCCATCAAAATAAAAATTCAGTTCGGATCCGTCTTTCTTGTCTTTATCAATACACCCAGGCCATGGTGTTCTCACATTAGAGCCCAACACTCCGGCAATGAAACAGTTTGGTTTCTGTTCAAGAATTGGGAACATGTCTTGCATGTCGATCCAATCCCTCCAATGAAAATCAAACTCCGGTAATGCTGCCTTGGGGTTTTCTTTCAGCTCGGCCAAATGCTGTCTGATTGCCTCGTAATAAATGGCGTGAGTAGCGCGCAAATCAGACGTCTCTTTGGCATGCTTGTAAGGAGCATTCGGAAGGACGATTGTATCAGCTGTGTATGGGAACTCCAAAAGATTGTTTTGTGACTGTTTGTTCTCTTCCAGAAGTTCGTTTTTTGCATCAGGCTTTATATATTTTCTGCTGAGAAATGATCGCAGGGCCGGGAAGGAAAACGATTTGTTTCCATCTGAAGCTCCCAGTTCCCCATCGTGCTGGAACGTATGAAGAATTAGAATAAAGGTAATAATGTATAACAGGGGGATGATCACCTTCACATATTTGTGTCTCCTCCATCTTCCGATCTGTTTCCAAAGAGAATTTCGATGTACACTTTCCAGGTAATCGTCATATTCCAAAGAAAAACTGGACCTACTGCTGTTCCGGGACTTGGGTTTCAGCTTGTCTCTCCTCACACGTTTGCTGGTGATGCTTGAAACGGGCTCTCCCTGAGATCCACTCTTGAGGATGATTCCATCGCCCATTCCTGATTAGAACTATACCCTGATAACCAGAGAAGGAGGTTCAATATAATGAATTTCTGAGAATCACTGAGGTGTGACTCGGAGCTATCCAAACGTGCCTGGAATTGACGAAATCAAAAGATCTTATACTGATACACAATAATTTGTCTGAACAGCTGGCACTTGCAGATCAAACCCTTACACCAGGCATTCTAAATATTTTTTCAAGACTACTACAATTGTGATGTATGCAATATTCAAAGGCCAGGGCTCGTGAGCGTCGAGATCCAGCCTCTGCAATCGCAGTCATTCTATGGGAATCGTTTACCAGCAGAACGCCATCGATCTGTCTATACAACAAAAGGCGTCTATGGTGATAAATCCCAAGCTAGTTTGCCTCGTAGACAATGTCCACATGGTCTCAGAGACAAACTGGAGATGGAAACAAATTTTCTTCGAAAAATAAATACGCGAGAATACCGGCTGCGATTACGTAAATTGAGTATGCACAGTCTAACGATCGACAAAGGCCGAGCAATGCGCGGATCCCGCAGGTGCAGCTATGAACTGCTCATTTCTGCAAATCCGTCTCTGTGGCGGCCTTGCGCCTAGGAGCTGCGGTTTCTCCTTTAACGTCTCACGTCAGCTTTTTGGTAATAATCAGTAAGCAATAATTTAGTGATTTGCACAATGTTCACCGGAATTGTAGAAACGATAGGCACCATCAAGGAGGTCAAAAAAGTGGGTGAGAACGAAGATCTTGCTATCACCATCACAGATGCAGCCCCTATCCTAGGAGACTGTCATTTGGGCGACTCGATTGCCGTCAACGGAATTTGTCTAACCGTTACCGAATTTACTGATTCGCAGTTTTCTGTTGGAGTGTCCCAGGAGACTATTCGCAAGACCAACATCGGTCTATGCAAATCTGGTGATAAGGTGAATTTGGAGAGAGCCATTTCGGGTGAAGTCAGGTTCGGTGGACATATGGTCCAAGGACATGTTGACACTATCGCTACAATTGTGTCGCGGAAGCCCGACGGAGACAGCATTGTGTTTGAGTTCGAGCTTCGCGACAAGTCGTTCATCAACTACATCGTGCACAAAGGGTTTATCTGCATTGATGGGACGAGCCTGACTGTGACTGGAGTGGATTACGATCTGTTCAGATTTACAATTATGATGGTTTCCTATACCCAGGAGAAGGTGATCATGCCTTTGAAAAACATCAACGATACCGTCAATATCGAGGTGGACTTGACTGGCAAGCTGATTGAGCGCCAGATCCAGGCTAGCCTGCTGACCAAGGGCAGTGCGTTGGAGAAGCTTGTGGAGCAGATGGTTGAGAAAAAGGTGAAAGAGATGTTGCATTCATGACGAAAAATCTATTTAATGTTTAAACAGCGTAAATTAACGAAACACCCTCGTCTCCTGCTGTCACGAGTCTCATCTTGGAGCAGTCCAGCGCAAAATCGAGAACTCCCATGTGGTGGCCAACGTAGCTGTTCAGCAGGTCGCCTGTTCTTGCGTCCCATTTATAAACTTTTCCGTCCATGGACGATCCCAGAAGCATAGGCGAGGATTCGAAAAATTGCAGTTTGGTCACTGCGTCTGAACACCGAAGCGTTCTTCTGACCTTCCAGGTCTTTGTGTCAAATATAAAAACATCTCCAGAAACCATTCCCACGGCCGCCAAAGAGAGATTGGCGTCTCTGCACCAGGATATGCTTTCAATAGAAATATCAAAAACATCCTGGTCCTCCTTCAATTCCAGAACACGGAACATGTTCTGGATGGTTCCCGTTTCCAGGTTGATGATGACGACCTGCGAATCTCTTGATCCGATCGCCAATGCTTTTCCATTTGGATCTGCTTCAATGGAAACCCATGGAGTCACTACTCCTTTAAGCCCAGTGTTGGCATCGATCTTGTAGTTTTGTGTCTGTGTAAAACAATTCCAGCTGATAATTGATCCATCCTCAGAAATGGTGACCAGGTTCAGTTCGTCCAGATTATCGCAGTTGACAAACATACCGTTGGTGCACTCCATCGAGTGAGAGAAGCCGGTGAAAATAACCTCTAGCGTTGGTTCGATCTGATAGACCCACACAGAGCCGTCACTGGCTCCAAAAGCAAACACGTTCTGCTTAGGGTGGACCTTGATCCATGTGATTTCTTCCACGTCCTCCAGAGTTCCATAAAGAGTCCACATCTGGTATTTCTTAGACGCCTTGTGAACCAGAACCTTCCCCGTCATGTCCCCAGAAATGAGGTACGATCCGTCGCTAGTGAAGCCTGCAGCTATCACGGACTCGGTGTATCCCTCGAGCTTCGCAACCATCTTAGTTGGGCTTGTGTGTGAGGTCCATAAATATGAGGCATTATCGCCACCTCCTGTCATCACCAGGGGCACGGTAGGATGGGTTGCCACCACAAAAATAGAGTCTTCGTGCTGATCAAAGTAGCCCTGCGAGTTGTTGCTGAGATCAAGCTCCAGTGGCTCCTCGTCCTGATCCATGTCATCTTCTTCTTCGTAGTGTTCCTCTCCGTTGTCTTCAACGACTTCGTCCACCTCCTGCAAGTTGAGATATTCAGGTTCTTCGCTCTCCATCTTACTAATTAAATTTTTTTTTCAGGAGAAAAAAAATTGATATATTGTCTATATGACCTCATCTTATCGCAAAATCCAGTCGCTCGCCGACCAGCTATTTTCTGACTCGGATGACATGTCACTGGATGGCACGTATGCCCGCACGATCCAGAATTCCGAACTAGGCTATTTCCCGCTCCCCAAACACATAGAGGCCCGTCTCGAAGAAAGATCTATTTTGCACAAGTTGCGAAACCAGCCGCTCACTTCAAGCAAGGACTCTGCTCTCGTCCTTGCAAACAACTCCCTGGCGACCAAGCAGATTACCAACCCAGCATTGGTCCCCATTTTGGGAGGAAAGCGCGCACAAGCACATCATCACAGTAACTGGAAGTTGCACAAGGTGCTTCTGGGACACACCGGCCAGGTGACCTCTGTGACTTTCGATCCGTTCAACAAGTACTTTGCCACAGGCTCTGCAGACAGTACCATCAAAATATGGAATCTGGCGGCCTCGCGACTCGATCTCACCCTTACGGGTCACATAATGGCCGTCAGAGGGATGGTCATTTCTGATAGACATCCCTACATGTTCTCTTGCTCGGAGGACAAAACCGTCAAGTGCTGGGACCTGGAGAAAAACGCTGTTGTTAGAGACTACCATGGACACTTGAGCTCCGTTTACACTATAGACTTGCATCCTACGCTGGACCTCATAGTTACCGGTGGCCGCGATTCCAGTGTTCGTGTCTGGGACATACGGACTAAGGTCGCCGTGTACACATTCCAAGGGCATAAATCGAGTGTCAATATGGTCAAGACGCGATCCACCAATCCGCAGGTGATCAGTTCTTCCATGGACTCTACGGTGCGCACATGGGATCTCATAGCTGGCAAGTGCGATCAGACTCTGACTTATCACTCCAAATCTGTTCGTTCCTTTGCTCTAAATTCAGACCAGAGCCAGCTGGTGACTGCCTCGTCCGATGGAATTAAAAAGTTCCAGCTCCCAAGCTGCTCATATCTACAGAATCTGGAATTCTTTGACACTAATAAAATAGAGCATGGAAACACCATCATCAATACTGTGGCAACAAATGCTGATGGAGTCATGTTTGGAGGCTGTGATGACGGGAAGTTTGCCTTTTGGGACTGGGAGTCGGGAGAGATCTTTCAACAGGGCACCAATGTTGCCGTGCCGGGGTCCCTGGATGGAGAAACCGGTATCATGTGCTCCCAATTTGATCAGAGTGGTCTGAGACTAATTACAGGTAACGTGGACAAGAGTATTAAGGTTTGGAGACAGGTCGAGGAGACTGTCTGATAGATGGAATTAGAAAACTTCGATTTGATGTATATTATATAGAATACCCAATCAAAAGGCATCCATGGTATAGTCGTATTCAATACCAGGGGTTACACTAGCAATGAACTTAAGGAAAATAATCAGATACTGGTCGACACGAATAATTCCCTCCTCCCTCTCATCCACATTTTCCCATTCATCTTCGGTTTCTGTGTTTTTACCGTCCGCCAGGCCGAGTTTTGCAACGCCGGTCAATAACTCCTTGTCTTTCATTTTCTTGGCTTGGGCAGCATAGGTGGCTCTCTTCATCAGAACCTTCATCACGTTGGCATGGCGACATGGATGTATAGAGACGCTGGTTGTGTCTGACAAGAAGGGAGCCTTCTCAATGGTTGCAGTCTTTTGTCTGTAGTCGCTGGCAATGTCTTCAAACATCTCATTGGGCGATAGAGGAACACCGTTGGCATTGAACCCAACGAGATACATCTTCGGAACCCGATAGGAAGTCGAATACGTGATGTACATGTCGTAATTTCGTTTTCTTGGCTCATTGATGATTTGGCCCTGATCCGCTGTGAATGAAGCGTCTGCATCCTCGGCCGTATCGTCGATGAGGTCGTCAATGTCATTGATCTCGTGTTCCCCCAATCCTTCGTGCTGCGCCTCCCTGTCCCACAAAGAAGACGTACCGCTTTCCGTCATGTCCAAATACTGGACAGAATGTCGCCGTTCGTCCTCAGTGCTGCAACGGTTAATTGCAAAGCTTTCTGCAGAGGTACTAGTCCAGCCGTCATCTGCATCTATCAACTCCGAGCTCTTACCTGTCTGTTCATAATCACCTGCACGCACGTATGATGGAACGTGTCTGGTGACCAGAAACTGTTTGTCGTCAGGAAGAAAATCCCGTTTCTTAGACTCAGGAGAGGGCGACCACTGCCAAGTAGGAAACTTGTAAACCAGATAGTCGCCGGCGGCAACAAATTCCTCTGGTGTGATTTCTCCCGTATCTGTGAATGTTGAGACATGGTTTATAGGAGTCAAATACTCCCGGAGAGAGCTGATAGCTGATCTGATGTACAAATTGGTCATATTGATTGTAAAGGGTCGCGAATATGTTGTTATTTGAATTCCTTAATTGAGCAATTAAGTGGATATATGTATGTCGTGCTTGAAAGTATTATAAGTCCAATATACTCAAGCGCTAATTGAACTCCAGGCCCCTAAATATTAAAACTATCTGTAGAAGTTGCCCTTAATTAATAAAATTGAGTTATCCCCAGCTACGATATTTGTGTCACACTGATAGACGTGAACACCCTTACACCATCTACAAATACCGTATTGGAAATTTAGAGAATCTTTTAGTCATCAACAACATGTCATTAGAATCTTACACTCTCACCATTCTTGGTTGTGGTACCATGGGAACGGCCGTGTTGGCTGCCATTTTGAAATCTGACTTTCAGCCATACCCAGCAAAGATAATTTGCTGCACAAACTCTGGGAAGTCTGCACTGAAGCTAAAGGAAACCTACGGAGATAAAATTGAGGTTTCTTTTGGAGCAGCAAACAACGCAAAGGCTGTTGCAGAAGCACGTGTGCTCATTCTCGGTTGTAAGCCTTTCCTGTGTCAGCAAGTTTACGAGCAAGTCAAGGACCATCTTCCAGGAGATCAGATTGTCATTTCTTTACTTGCTGGCTGGTCCATCGATCAACTGAAGATCTTCTCGTCGAAGGCAGGCAAGATTGCCCGTGTCATGACCAACACGCCAGCCAAATTCGGTTGTGGTGTTGCTGTGGTGTCATTTTCTGAGGAGTGTGAACCTCATGAAGATTTTGTTATGAAGGTGATTGGCGGTGTTGGAACTGCAATTAAGTTGCCTGAGAGAAACCAGGACGCTGCCACAGCCTTGGTTGGTTCTGGAGTGGCGTTCTCGTTGCTGTTTATGGAAGCATTGACTGAGGGCGGTATCAGAATGGGTATCCCTGCTGCACTTGCCAAAGAGTGTGCTGCTAAAGTGATGGAGGGTACCGCTGTCATGGCAAGTAAAACTGGAGAACATCCTGCTGCTCTGAAACACGCAACATGTACTCCCGGTGGATGCACTATTGGGGGACTTTTGGTGATGGAAGAAAAGGGTGTTAGAGCCGGAGTGAGTCGTGCAGTTGAAGAAGCCACGAATATCGCTTCCAACCTGGGTAAGAAATAGAATCATTTATCTTCGAATTCCATCATGATTTTCTTCATTTCGATTTCGTCCAAGTCTTTACTGATTTTTTCCTCTTCTTCTTTTGTCAGATCGCCTCTTTCATATTTTTCCTTGAGATCAAGAGCTTTTTTCTGTTCCGTCTTGATTCTCTCGTTCTTTTCCTCTCTTAAAGCACTGAAAATGAGCATTGAGAACCAAATTTCCATGAAGGAATATCCAAACACTAATGAATTCGACACGATGGGATTCCCTCCCATGTAGGAATAAAAGACCAAACCGAAGTGGAACAGTAACCTTGTGGGAACCGAGGCCTCAAAATAATTGTAATTCCCATCTAATAATGGAACCAGATCGTTGATGGCAGAGAGCAGGAGCAAAACTGCGATAGAGCCATAAATGGAAGAGCCTTGTGTGACCATCAAGAGAGGCATGTTCATGGAGGACGCAACGATGATCAAGCCATGGTATTCTAGCACTGCCTTCGGGTTTGTAAGTAGCATGTAGGACACAAACGTGTAAAACACGACTCTGACGGTATTCACGAGGTTGGATGAAAGGATGGCCATGGTTAAGTTTAAGACAAGCAAAAATGTTAAGTCTGGATCGCGTTTTTGAATATTTTATAGGAGACAGACACCTCACACCAGGATCTAAGAGTGAATATGAATCTATTAGTTCGAATCTATTTCTACAGATGAAGGAGTTTTAGGAACCAATTCTTGTGCAGCTCCTCATAAATGTCTGTGAATTCTTGGAATCTTTCCCAACAGGTGTGATGCTTCTCACAGTTCATGTAGTTAACCACGAAATCGCGATCTGCGCTGCTATAATGGAAGTGCTGGTTTTTGAGAATAACAGATTTTGCTGCCTCTGCTTTGGCCGCCTCCTCTGACTCGGATGACAGAAGGGACTCGAGCTCGTCATCTAGTTCTTCAACATCTGGCATGCAGAAGTCTTCAGACAGAGAATTGAAAGCCTTGGTTGGCATGAATCCAATCTTGGCACGGATCCAAGCTTGGGTGTTGAACAGATACTCCAGACAGTTTTTTTCTTCAACATCGTTGTTGTAGGAGTTCGAATCATACTCATCTGTGCTCAAACGAAATCCGTATTTCTTCTCTGTTCCCTGCTTGACCCACTTGACGTGCATTTGCTTGTAAAAAACCGGATCCCAAACGACATCGAGCAGCAAATTAGACCACTCGCTCTTTTTGATCAAAAACGAGTTCAAGTTGATCCCGTTACAATCTTGAGTCAAAATCAGCTCCACGCTGTTAATGTCTGTTGTTTCTTTCAAAGAGGATCCAATGGTGAAGTGAGTGAGATCCTCGTCGATCACCAGGTCATTTGGATTGAAGTATCTTAGGTCTCGATACAAGTAATCCAAGTTTTTGAAAATCACATCCTCCAAAGATAAATTTGGTTCCATAATGATGGTATGAATGTCCAGATACCAGTACCATTCTTCCACGTCCGATGACCCGTCATGAGACGTCTGTTTCATTAGCTTTCGCAACATATCAAATTTCTCCCATCCTTCTCTAAATTCATGCTGATATCTTTTTTGATATAATCCAACATCGTCGTCCAAAGAGTTGACGACTATCAGCTCATAGCCGTGCTTCTCACAGTAATGTTTTTTGTTGAGTAGTGAGAGTTTTTCCATCAGCCAGTACTCTTTTGATTTTTGGTGTTTGATACCAACCTCTGGCGAATGGCCAAGTATCACGTAAATTTTACGTTTGGGTTCTGACAGACCAAGTCTTTGCAACAGTGATCTCTTGGAATCACCGCTAGTCAAACTTTTGCGTCTTTGGACTGGTTCGTCATTATCAGGGAAAATTCCCGGTAGCGAAGGAAAAGGCGGCACCCCAGGGGTCTTGTGGTTCTTTCTATTCGTAGCCAGGCCAAAACCTATGTTTTCATGGTTGTTGGCCAATTTGATGTTAATATAGTCATGGTAATCCCTCCTGGATGCATCAAAGTAATTGCGCACTTTTCTTTTCGTCGGCTTCATTGAGTCGGAGATTCTATTGGGGGTGTTGATCCAAACACAAACAAGTATCAAGAATAAACACAAACCCATCAGCTTGATGATCGTCGCCTTATCCCGTCGGTAAAGGTTCAATTTAAACCTTTTCCATGTGTTGGATAGCGTGTCTTTCCAGTTGCGATTCCTGTTTGGTTTCTTCTCAAGCTTCTCGTCGTCAATGTCTAGCATAGCTGAGAATCAAATCTGTAACTTAAATTTTAAAAGACAGCTAATTATTTTACATCCTTGCACCCACTTCCCCTTTTTCGACGGCATTCATCTTCAGAAAGAGGTTAATGACATACAGATTTCCGTTGGTGTAAAGGTGGGATGGAAACCAAAATTGATTTAAGCAAAGTATAGGCTGCCTTTTCTTTATTGTCACTGAGTCAGGAAAGTTCACGCATATTCCCGATGTTTCATCCAGTTGAGGCTCCTACTTTGTATCCTACAGAGGAGCAGTTTCTGGATCCTATCAAATATCTCAATAGCAAAGAAATTCTTCAGATTGGAGAAAAATATGGTATAGTCAAGCTGAAGCCTCCGAAGCACTGGAATCCTCCATTTTCAATCAACCTTGATACCTTCAAGTTCCACACCAGGTTACAAAATTTGAAAGAGTTGAGCCTGACCAACCGTTCCCGACAGTTCTGGCTTAACGGATTTAACAACTACTTGAGGATGAAAGGAAAGCCAGAGCTGGAAACAGGGTTTGCAACCGTTATCAACGATACCGACGGCTTTAGATCTCAGAGCGAGGTCCACCTCTACGACATTTTTGTTGATAATCAAATTCCGTTCTATGTTGGCAAATTCGCAGATGAATCTCTGTATTCGGATTTTATTGACTACATCAAGTTTCTGAAACAAGATGGTTCCAAACCCATCCAAAAGGCATTTTCAGCCCATCTGAAGGATATGTTCAAAAAGAAGAACAACAAAGCTTGTGAGGTGTGTGGAAATTCGGATCACCCCGAAACAATCCTAATTTGTGACGACTGTAACCTAAATTACCACATGAAATGTCTGGCACAGCCTCTGGCTGAAGTTCCGGAAACAGACTGGTACTGTGAAAGCTGTTTGAAGGGCTCCAGTGGTGAATATGGATTTGAGGAGGACTTTGATTCGATATACACCATCCGAGAGTTTGCTGATGAGTGTGAAAAGTTGAAATCCCAGTATTGTGAGGAATTCTTTAATGGAAACTCCAACCCCTCGGTGAACGCAATTGAGAGAGAATTTTGGAGACTGGTGGAAAAAGGAGAGGCTGAAGAGGATGATGAAGAAACAGAATTTGAAGTTCGTTACGGGGCCGATATTCACAATGATGGTCCTGGCGAAACATCTGGTTTCCCAACTAAAGAGCATCCGTATAAAGAGGAATTCCAGAAATATTTGGATCATCCTTTTAACTTGACGAATCTACCTTTTGCCAAAGGATCTCTGCTAAGCTACATCAAGGAAAATAGGGAGCAAATTTCAGGAATGACTATTCCTTGGCTGTATATTGGATCAATGTTCTCTACTTTTTGCTGGCACAAAGAGGATCATTATACTTTAAGTGCCAATTACTGTCATTTAGGTGCTACCAAGAAGTGGTACGGTATACCAGCCTCGGATTGTGATCTTTTTGAGGCTGTCTGTCACGATCTATGTCCTGACTATTTTTCAAAACAACCGGACCTGCTACACCAGCTGGTGACACTGATCTCGCCGGACAAAATTGCTTCTATAGTAAGACAGAGGACGGGCCGCAAGATCAGTATATTTTACGTGAACCAAGACCCCAACGAGTTTGTCATTACATTTCCGAAGGTGTATCACGCCGGCTTTAATTGTGGCTTTAACGTCAATGAAGCTGTGAACTTTACGATGCCTTACTGGGTAAGGTACGGTAAAGACGCTATCGATGAGTATAAACTGGTCAGAAAAGAAAACGTGTTCAATCATCAGAAACTGTTACGCAATATATTGGACGACTATATTGTCCACAAAGGGTCCATCGCTGATTGGTGGTCCGGATTCGAGCCGGATAGTATATTATCCATGATTCAAACAACTGTGAATGATTATTTGCAGTCGGTGCGCAGCTACAAATCAATAGTGGCTGATTTCCGAATAGACTCGTTATTGCAAGAACTTGAGCCTGCTGAGTTTCAAAATCTAGTCAGGTTGAAACAGGAGGATCGAGTGATTAAAAATGTTGGGAGCATGAGAGCTCGAAAGCCAAGAATGTCCACAGAAGAGGAGGCCGATGAGATTATATGCATGAATTGCAAGGCTTATCCAAACTTCAAGTGGATTGAGTTCGACTTGCTGAAGAAGGTGCAAGACGACCTTGATGAATACGTCGAGTCTGAAAGGTCCTCGTTGCCTACCCCAAACAACACCCCAAAACAGGAGCAGGAATCCACATTTATAAAAGAGGAGGAGATGTACAACACGAAAGATGGAGACCCTGTCTCTAACGAAACGATGAAACGTGTTTCGGTTCACTCGGATGAGGACGCTCCAATAAGGAAGTCCAGACGGTTGGCCAAGAAGAGCGAGTCTCCGGTGTCGAATTCAGTGGACAAAAGTAAACTGGAGTACGACACCAATTTAACTCTCTCCAGGCGAATTAAGAGAAGACGGAAACAGTTTCCGAATTATGGCAAGGTCTACATCTGCTTGTCTTGTCTGAAAGATCATTACAAGGACTACAGCTTTGATGATATGATCCAATCCGGTGCGCTTTTTTGCGAACAAGAGGTATGGGAACTGGAAAATTACCTGTCCAACCAATTGGGAGCCAAATTTGAAGTTTGAATTTTTTTGAACTAGATCAAAACGTGATACTTAATACCGATAAAATATAGCTTGAGTATGAACCATCTATGATTCGTAGTTTTTACTAAAATTCAGCCCAATGTCCGTAGCTGGCGTATAAAACCAATAGGTCGCGATCCAGGGACCGGAAACGCGAGCATTCTATGGATTCAGCCCTGCTACCAGATTCGACCAATAATATTTTGTGTTGCCTGGATTTAATGACCCGTATTTTTTGTGGCAGCTGCCGAGAATTTTGTACCAACGAAGCACCTGCTGTCGATTTTCCTTCTTCTTTTCTTTAGCTCTTGTTTATTCGAGATTATTTTCTGACTTGTCGTTATCAAATCGATTCGATAATCAAGAAACATGGTTGCTAGATTGTTTTCCGTCACCAAGAGAGCTTCCTTGAAGGCTGCCAGAGCTAATTTGGCCCTTCAAAGAAGCTTGGCAACTGCCGCCCCAGCATCTGGTAAAATCAGGTAAGTTTGTTGCAATACTCATCAATTGGAGCCAGAAGGGACAAAGTACTTTGTGACTTTGACTTCAGCTTTGTTTGAAGCTAAGAACCGGCGAGTAAGTCGTACTTTTCAGACAGTCACGTCTTTCTCCTCTCGGCCCAAATTGATTTCAATTGTGTTACTAGACTACGTTTTCCGAAGAGTGTATACAGACAAGGGAACATAAGGCATCCAAGATGAGAACCGGTGGTTGGAATTGTCGCCGGTCAGTTCTCGTCAAATCAGAGGTGTGCATTTTTTCGTTCGCTCGTCTGGAAATATTTTTCGGAAATTGTACGGGCTACGTAACCAAGTGAAAAATATTCGAATAACCACTAACAATATTTAGAGCTGTTATCGGTGCCGTTGTCGACGTTCAGTTCGAACAAGGTGAATTGCCAGCTATTTTGAATGCATTGACCATTGACCAAGGTAACAACCAAAAATTGGTCTTGGAAGTCGCCCAACACTTGGGTGAGAACGCTGTCAGAGCTATTGCTATGGATGGTACTGAAGGTCTTGTTAGAGGTCAAGCCGTCCTTGACACTGGTGCTCCAATTTCCGTTCCAGTTGGAAGAGGTACTTTGGGTAGAATCATCAACGTTGTTGGTGAGCCAATCGATGAGAGAGGACCAATCGAGTGCAAGCAAAGAAACCCTATCCACACTGACCCACCTGCCTTCACTGAGCAATCTACTGAAGCCGAGGTCTTGGAGACTGGTATCAAGGTTGTCGACTTGCTTGCCCCATACGCTAGAGGTGGTAAGATTGGATTGTTCGGTGGTGCCGGTGTCGGTAAGACCGTTTTCATTCAAGAGTTGATTAACAACATTGCCAAGGCTCACGGTGGTTTCTCTGTTTTCACCGGTGTTGGTGAGAGAACCAGAGAGGGTAACGATTTGTACCGTGAAATGAAGGAGACTGGTGTCATTAACTTGGAGGGTGACTCCAAGGTCGCCTTGGTCTTCGGTCAAATGAACGAGCCACCTGGAGCTAGAGCTAGAGTTGCTTTGACTGGTTTGACCATTGCCGAGTACTTCAGAGATGAGGAAGGTCAAGATGTCTTGTTGTTCGTTGACAACATTTTCAGATTCACTCAAGCTGGTTCCGAGGTGTCTGCCTTGTTGGGACGTATTCCTTCTGCCGTCGGTTACCAACCAACCTTGGCCACCGATATGGGTTTGTTGCAAGAGAGAATTACTACTACTAGAAAGGGTTCCGTTACTTCCGTCCAAGCCGTTTACGTGCCAGCCGATGATTTGACTGATCCTGCTCCAGCTACTACTTTCGCCCACTTGGACGCCACCACTGTGTTGTCCAGAGGTATCTCTGAATTGGGTATTTACCCAGCTGTCGACCCATTGGACTCCAAGTCTAGATTGCTTGATGCTTCCGTTGTTGGTCAAGAGCACTATGATGTTGCCACCAACGTCCAACAGACCTTGCAAGCTTACAAGTCTCTTCAAGATATCATTGCCATTTTGGGTATGGACGAATTGTCTGAACAAGACAAGTTGACTGTCGAGAGAGCCAGAAAGATCCAAAGATTCTTGTCTCAACCATTTGCTGTTGCCGAGGTTTTCACCGGTATTGAGGGTAAATTGGTTAGATTGAAGGACACTGTTGCTTCTTTCAAGGCTGTCCTGGAAGGAAAGTACGACCACTTGCCTGAAAACGCATTCTACATGGTTGGTGGTATTGAAGATGTTGTTGCCAAGGCTGAGAAGATTGCTGCCGAGGCTAACTAGATCAATTGACCAGTCCGTTGTATAGACAATTATTGTTATAGGCCTATGATCCACCAGAAAAAGACATGATTCTGAAAAATTGACATAAAGTAAATGTAGAGATTTCTTTAGAAAATTACGTTGACAAATAAAGTATGAATTCTCTTATTCATTCTGCCAGTGCCTTTTTGGACAGGCCCGGTTTTGACTGGAAGGCTGTTATTTTAGGCTTTTCTACTGCTAGCTTTGCGTTTGAGTCTTACTTGAAGTACAGACAGATCAAAAAGGTGGCCAATGTCAAGGAAGTTCCTGTTCAAATCAAGGACAAAATTGACAACGAGACTCTTTTGAAATCTTCCGAGTATTCGTTAGCCAAGTTGAAATTCTCCCTGTTCTCTTCATTTTATTCCCTTGTTCAGAACGTCGTTTTCTACAAATTTGATCTTTTGGCCAAGCTATGGTCCGGGGCCTCTTATCTGGCGTCTCTAAATATCCTGCCAGCATTACTTGTTGGCTCGAATATCACCAAGTCCTTGTTTTTCATGGGACAGATGTCTGTGATATCCCTTTTGTTTGGTCTGCCGATTGATTACTACTCAAACTTTGTCATTGAGGAGAAGTATGGTTTCAACAAACTGACCATTAAACTATGGATCACAGACATGGTGAAAGAGCTTTTGGTTATGTTCTCAATTGGTGCTCCTGTTTTGGCTGGTTTCCTGAAGATTATTGACTACTTTGGAGACAAGTTCATGTACTACTTATCGGTGTTCCTGTTTGTTGTCCAAATCTTTTTGATTATCATTTATCCAAAGTTCATCCAGCCTCTGTTCAACAAATTAGAGCCTCTAGCTGAAGGGGAACTCAAGACTAAGATCGAGCAATTGGCAGAGAAAAATAAGTTCCCACTGGACAAGTTGTATGTTATCGATGGATCAAAGAGATCTTCCCACTCGAACGCTTACTTCATGGGTCTTCCATGGGGATCCAAGCAAATTGTTATTTACGACACCTTAATTTCCTCCTCGAAAGTGGAAGAAGTTGTTGCTGTTTTGGGACATGAAATTGGACATTGGTACTTGTCTCATACCACCAAGTTGCTTTTGATCAACCAGGCTCACACTTTTGGAATTTTCACTCTGTTTGCTGCGTTCGTCAATAACAAATCTCTGTTCCAAAGTCTTGGATTTTTCAATGAGCAACCTGTGCTTATCGGATTCCTGCTCTTTGGTGACATCCTGAAACCTGTTGATACCATCTTGGAGTTCGCCATGAATCTCTTGTCTAGAAAATACGAGTACCAGGCTGATAGATTTGCTGTGGAACAGGGTTATGCTGAGGAGCTCAAGGTGGCTCTCATCACTCTTCACAAGGAAAATTTGAGCTCTCTGGACGTTGATTGGTTGTTTTCTGCCTACAATCACAGTCATCCACATTTGATCGAAAGAATCAACTACATCGACGAAGTGCAAAAGAAGCAGGAGTGAGTCTGTGTATCTCAAACCAACAATTTGTCTATTATCATAAATATATCTCGAATATCTTTTCGTGGAACGAGGAACCATTCGTTATGTACCCCTGAGCTAGTAGCTTTGCAGCCGTCGCAGTAAAGACGTCCGCTCCCGTACTTGGACGAGAGATGGGCATGTACGAGCTGTTCTGATTTATATGCATGTTGCGTGCGGAAAGCCTTTTGTTTGAGGTCGAATTTTGAGACACTGTCGATCGAAAGGTGGCTCAGTTTGCGGATCAGGCTCGCAAGTCGATCTCTTTTGGAATTAATCACAGAGTGAAAGCTCTGAGGAGTTAGAAGCTGGAAATCCTGGTGGCATTGGTTTTTCCACTGACCTAATCGCCTGCTAGGAGGTTGTGTAGTGTATCCGACCTTGATCAAAATCCTTCTTCGGGGGTCTAGCGCACTGGATTGTGTGAAATCTATCTGGTTTTCAGGGTTAGGATCGGCCTGTCGTAACCACTTCTGTTTCTTGGGCGAGTCGCCTATGAGGTGAGCCAGGGTGAAGATGTAAACGTATCCAACGGCATTCTTATCTGGTACAATTTGAACTTTGTGGTGTCCGCAATATGACCCGTTTTTCAACAGAATCTTGCAGCGTTCACCCTTTCTTGTTGTGCCCAAACATTGATTCATAAAATAAATAAAATGACATAATCAGAATTTTCAGTCCTGAGACTTGTTGGTGAACATGTAGCTCTGTTCCAGGATCTCTTTGGCCCTATTGATCTTGAGTGCAAGGTATTCGGATCCGCCCTTGTCTGGGTGATTTAAGAGCATCATTCGCCGGTGTCTTTTCTTGACCAGGTCGTGAGTTAGATGTAGAATTTCTTCCGGCTGGATTTCCAAAATGAGTAGGGCTTCGGCCTCGTTCATATGCTGATTGAATCCACCTTTATACATCCAAAACGGATCTTTCGAATTTATAGGTTTCAGTTTTATGTTGTTCAGTGCAGCTATCTGATGGGGAGTCAGTCGTGCAAACTTGGTATACGCGCTCAACGCCGACTTAGCCGTCAGTGCAGCAGCAGTGACGCCAATACCAATTATCAATGGCAAAACCTAAATGTTAGAGTTCATCTGTACAAGACTTACCATTCCTCGAATTTATTTAATTGTGAGTTTAATTTTGGAGACTTTTTAATTTGGAACGTCATGATCCACAGTTAGACAGTGACACACAACAAAATCGTTGTTGTACCAAACTACACGTCTGTATAGACGCAAGATGCACATGCTTATAGCATGCATGCGCACTACTCTTCTCGCTTGCAGAACTCATCTCAGAGCCAAAGCCTGCCCAGCTTGATCCAATCTATATTTTCAGGCTGTGCTACAACAAAGTTTGAAATATATTCAACATGTCTACAAAATCGCACGGCCCAGGGTCTGGACCTGCCCCCAGAAAGGCGTCTCTTGTGACTCTGGTGGTATGTGTTGCTGGGATATACGCCTCATTTCTTTCATGGTCGTATCTGCAGGAGAAAATGGCCTCCAAAAACTACTCTTCCGCGGGTCAGGCCTATTTTCGGGGTCCTTTGATCGTCAACATCGTCCAGGCATTTTTTGCGATGTTGGTCGGCACAATCTATATGTGTGTTCAGGAAAAGAGGCTGCAAACTCCTGTTGTGTTTTTATACCGGAATAGGGCCGTTTTGCGCTACTTTATTCTCATAGCTGTGTGTCAAGCTATTTCGTCTCCCATAGCATATCAGTCACTGAACCACCTTGATTATCTTTTCTTCCTACTGGCAAAGTCGTGCAAAATGATCCCGGTGATGGTTGTTCACAGATTGATTTATAGATCCCAGTTTCCGCTTTACAAATACATGGTTGCCGCACTTATCACGTTCGGGGTGCTGATTTTCTCTGTGAGCAACAAATCGAAATCTACCAGCAACGACGGACAGACTGTCCTGGGTTTCGCATATCTTTTTGCATCTCTTCTACTAGACGGGTTGACCAACTCGACCCAGGATCGAATCTTTTCCAACTCCAAGTTCAAAAACGTCACTGGGGCTCATTTGATGGCGGGCCTCAATTTGCTCAACATGTCTCTCACCCTTGCATACACTCTCCTGTTCACGAACCAAATGCATTATCTCAAAGATTTCGTGATGATGAACGGTGTGGAGGTGATCCGTGACATTTTGCTATTTGGTCTGTTTGGATCGTTGGGCCAGATCTTCATCTTCATCACGCTGCAATATTTTGGCTCCCTTCTGTTGGTGACCGTCACTGTGACTCGCAAGATGTTTTCGATGTGTCTGAGCGTCTTCCTGTTTGGTCATAAATTAAACCCAACACAGTGGATGGGCTTGCTTGCCGTGTTTCTAGGCATCTTTCTGGAGTCTTTCTACAAAAGACTTGCAACGAAAAGCAAGAAGGTCTAAGATAAATTATTGTATTAAGTTGTATACTTTTTGCTAGTTATACAGTTGTATGCTCATATACATAAAGGCACGGAATCTCAAACCTGCCGGAGAATTAAAACATCACGATGCTCATCTAAGCTATCGATGGGCCAGTTGCAGCAGACATCTGGCCGCACCAATGGACGAGGGAGTAGACATGAGTCTGGTCGGAGACATGTCCACATGGGTTGATCTAGAGGCGGAAGAAAACAACTTGGTGGTTTCTGCCATGCTATTCTTTAATTGAGGTTTGATCGGGGTCATAAATGTGGAGTCAGGCTCCACGAGGGTGGTGTCAGACTGGTTGACTGCGTTTTGCGGAATCGGAGGAAGTCTAATCTTGCTGGCCTCATTGAAACCAGAGACAAAGCGCGAGGGAGAGGTCTGTGCAATGTTACTGAGGTTGGCAACTTTTTTGTATTGGAGAGACGCTCTTTTCAGGTTGGCACTGGTGGCCTTCTTTTTAACAACGTCGTCCAAAAAGCTGACACCTCGTCTTTTCAATTGCGGTGCCCTGCGCTTACGGTTCAGAACAGGGGTAGAAGATGCTAGGAGATCATCCAACGCGTTCGAACGATGGCGCTTAGAGAGCGGAGACTCGTGTTGTTTTTCTTTGTCCAACACCTTGAGGCTGTTGAGAGGAACATCAACCTGGTTGGTGGTGACCTTGTAGTATGCTAGTTGCAGCTTTAATTTCAACAATCTGGCCCGTTGAAGTTTAGGCGAGAGCCCCTCGGACCCGTCAAAAGACAGAACATGTTTACTTCCGCCATGGGTGGACCTGTTCAGGGTGTTGTTGTCAAGACGTGCCAGAGCGGGTCTAGTGGTCGTTGTGGTAGTCATGACTATGTCTTCAACCAATGCAATCTACCCCTGGAGTAAGCAAGTGAAAGGATGAAGGTCGGTTCCTAGATAGAGCACACGCTTGAATAAACAAAATACTCGATTCGAGGGTGTTTGTTTTGGAATTTCCAAAACCGGTCTCCTATTCAAAAATATGCCATGCGCGATGACTACACGAAAAATGTACCGAAGCGCGACGTTGCAGCTCGTTAGGGAATTTAGAATTACACGCTAAAAGTCAAGCCCAGCGATGACTTCACGGAGCGAGGTGACCAGCGTCGTGTTGATGCTCTCGCCCTTTCCGCTTGCGACACGCAGAACCATCTCGTTTAATTCGGCACTGCCAAGAATATCCACATGCTCCGCCGTTTTTGCACCGCCTCGAATGTCGAATCTATCGGGCTCGTGTTTCATCTCCACCACAGTGACCTTGGAGTTTCCCGGGTTATACATGTTATCGCCTTCTTCTGCCCACTTGTGACA
The DNA here is from genome assembly GCA_030674565.1 of Ogataea thermomethanolica. NCBI lineage: Eukaryota > Fungi > Ascomycota > Pichiomycetes > Pichiales > Pichiaceae > Ogataea > Ogataea thermomethanolica. The sequence goes on from JAKTYW010000006.1 coordinate 442,383, forward strand.
CATCGCATGTGTCATCAACGACACCGTGCCGTCTCCGTCGGACAGCAACACACTGTGCTTGTGGTCAGCGTCAATGGTGACGTTCAATTTGGAGACCTCCTTGTTAACTTCTTCTCTGTAGTTGTAGGCCCTTTCGGTCGGGTTTCCCACGCCGTAAAAACAGTAGATCTTCATGTCTGGCGCGTTAGGAAGCGGAACCTCTAAAGGATTGATCCATTTGTTGAACTGCTTCTCGTTGGCTGCCAATTCCTGTTTAGTTTTGGCCACACCGGTCGAATAGTGTTCTTGAGTCCGGCGTTTAAACCACTCAGGACTCTGGTCGAGAAGAAACTCGATCGACTCGGCCACAGTCAGGTTCTTTCTAGAGAAGTCTCCAACTTCCTCTACGAAGCGGATGAACTTTCCCATGGTGTCGTTGGCATGTTGGGTATCACCGTTAAAAATGTCGTCTGGGGCAGAATCCAGCGACCCCCAGATCATGTCTCCACCTTTTGGTATCATACTTGCAATTCCACCAAAGGACTTGAGCATGTCGACTCTCTCTCTTCTGGAGAAGAATTTTTCCAGTCCCTGAACAGCCAGTGAGTTGAGCTGAACAGTGTCTTTCATTTCTCCCGAAAGAAGAGCAACGATGGCCTTTGGTGTTCCCAAAAGACACCCTGAAATGTCAACAAACGCTTCAATGTGGTCATTGACCCAGTGAGGACCTCCATTTCCAAAATGCTCGCCTTCCGCTTCCACCCATTTGAGGAAGTAGAAGATGACCTGGGCACCCATCGAGTGGCCATACAAAACTGTTTTCTCCCCAGTGAGGTGCTTGCTCAGCTCAATTTGCATCTTCAACTTGGTGAAATACCCATCACGTCTTTCCAGATCCAAGTAGCTGAGTCTCCAGTCGTATGCGGCACTGAACATATTATTAGGACCGTACCCGATGACTGCGAGGTTTTGCAACACTTTGTTCCAGATCCAATATCCAGCCATGAAAAAGTCTGCTGCCTCAAAGCCCTGTGCAGCCCTCAGCTTGATGCCGGGAGGATCAAGCCCAGTATCCGGATCTAGCATGATATGTTTGAGCCAGCAAGCTTTATCCAGAAACATAGTACGCAGCATGTAGAAAGAGCCCCACAGTCTTTTCCTGAAGTGAGGCTCACTGCGGCACTCATCTATTCCCTCGAGACCCCAACTTTCGATACCGGTACTAATCACACCAGGGACCATGATCACAGGGTGCTTCGCTTCGTGTCCTTCTTTTCTGAGCAATCTTCCAATCGCAAACGATTCGCTTGGGTCATGGAAGTCCTCTTTCGAGGTTTCTTCCAGCATGCTTTGCAGCGAGGAAGGGAGCACGTCCTTCCAGTCTTCAAAGTAGCCACTGAGCCCTTCGAATTTTAGCATCGAGTCGAACCCAGGGAGCATGTCATTGTCGGCCATGGTTTTGGACCCGAAATAGAGAGCCACACTAACTCCAAAGATAATTCCAAAGAGGAAGGTAAACCTCTTGGTCATCAAGATAGCTTTGGCCTTGGACTTGTCTTTATTTTGGACGATTGCGCTGGCTTTAGTGACATCAGAAGCAATTGCTTCCGGTATGTCAATTTCTTGAACTGTTGTCTCCTTTTGCAGCACATGATTGACGGAAGTACCGATGTCAAATGCGGAACTTGTTGATTGTTGCTCATTTTCAGATTGGGGAGCCTTTTTGGCGGCTGACCTACGCTTCGGAGGCATTATAAGGAACTTCAAAAAAGGATAAACAATTAACGTCTAAATAGATGGTCGATCGACGCCACTAAAATATTTCAAATTCGTTACTTGCAATATCAGACATTCTTTAATGGTGGAAGAAGACAAGAACGAGTTTCTCGAATTTGCGCCATTGCTAGATGAGTCTGGAGCATCTGAGAGTATAGATAATGATACAGGGCTACTTCTGCCTGAGATTCTCACCAAGATTATCAACCAGCGAGGTTCATTTTTGGATATCACAGAGGACAAATTGAAACAAGAGATAGAAAACGAGCAATTGGTCAGCACTGAGCAAGCCGAGAGCGATGATGTTGATATGGAGGAGCATCCGACATTTGTCGAAAATCAGTATAAGACACACGAGGAGTTCATGAAGGAAAAACAGGAGATTATCGGTTCAGTGCATTCATCGTTGAATGAGTCGTCCTTATCGCTGGATTTCGTGTCTCTTCTCATTTCTTGCGTTCGCCCTGCGGCTGGATCCTCGTCCATGTCGCCGCATTTGAAACAACACATAAAGATTGGCTCCTTATCCAGTGACAAGGTGGATCCCGTTGAGGACACTGAGAAACTGAAATTTGATACAGCTAGAGTTGGTCGGGGCTGGAAACTAGAGAGTCTGGAGCGGGCTGCTGCAAATCTCCGAACATCAAGTTTGCGACTCAAAGAGGAAGTCACGAAGGAGAAGAATTTTTGGACGGGGATGTGCGACGTGTTGAAGACCCAGGAGGTGGTCACTAGCATGAACATAAAGAACGTGAAAGAAATTTGCGTCAAGTACGGATATGGGGATGCAGGATCCACATATTATGACAAGGGTGTTGGGGTCCTGAAGAAGGATATGAGCTCCGGAAGCTTGTATTTTGAGAAGTCGGCTCTCAACAAGGAAGAAAAACGAGACAAAGTGGTGAACATTTCATTGTACGAAAAAGTCGGTGATGTGACAAATTTGGTTGGGAAATCCAATCTCACTCAGAGAGTTGACATTTTCAAGGGGCCGGGAGTGATCAACGAGATTTCCAAGGCGAGATTTTATCTCTTTGAAGAGGAGCTTTTTTACCAGCTAATTCGAGAAGCAGCCACCTTAATATCGCTTCAGGTGACGGTCGAGGAGGACAAGATTGTGATTGATCTCCACGACGAGATTATTGAAATTACGCAAATCGACGCAGATGATATCCAGCCCACCCCAGATCTTCCATCCAACGATAGAGCGGAGCTCATCCAAATATATCTTCGAATGATGCTGTATGCGGAGCACAAACAAAATCTGGACAAACGCAAGATCCCTCCTCTGGCTTTGGATACGGAGTCGCAAACGGGCAGCCAGTCGTCGTCTACATCGCTACTGCGTCCGCTGCTAGTGTACAACCGCCATGAACGAACACTAAAAACTGTGATAGAGGTGCTCGAGTCCGTCATAGTTACTCTGTTTGACAACGAGAGATCTAAGGCTACAGCGTTCTTGAAAGAAAACCTTAAAGTCACCAAACACTGCAACGAGTCCAAGACCCAAAACCACAACCCATTCATGCGGATATCGACCCCTCCAGCGTCGAATCTGGAGCTGAGCACTGAAGAATTCACCATCCGGGTTCAGTTGAACTCCATCATGGCTTCGGCATACTGCACAATCAACCTGACTCTTCGAGACCAGTCAAATTCAACCATCCTCGAGGTGGCTCTCAACGACGTCCGAGAGCTCGAAGACTGCTTGAACTGGGCTATCCGCAGTAGGGGTGCAGCTTCAGAAAAAAACAACAAGGCTGTGTAAAAAAATATAGTTTTCCAGGTGTGCATATGCTAGATGAACGCTAAAAGTATGACTAAAAGTAAGGTTCTTCTTATAGGCAGTGGTGCCGTTGGCATGGTTGCCGCATACACTCTCGAGTACAACGGTATGGCCGAGGTGACTGTTGTGGTCCGGTCTGGATACAAAAAGGCGTCCACGGCCGGTTACACGATAGACTCTGTGCAATTTGGGCAGATCGAAAATTGGAAGCCTACGAGACTGGTGTCTAGTGTTGAGGAGGCGATCTCCCAAGGCGAGCAGTACGACTATATGTTCGTTTCAGTGAAAAACCTGCCCGACTCACCTACTCCCTGCGACTCGATCGTGGCACCAGTTTTGGATAAAAAGCTAGCCAACACTTTAATTTTGTGCCAGAACGGAATCGATATTGAAAAATCGCTGATAGATAAATATCCTGGCCAGGTGATCTTGAGCTGTGTGTCTTTGATTGGTTGCACCAACATCGACTGCGTTGTCAGTCAAATGACCCCGGACAATGTTCAGCTGGGGATCTTCGAAAATCCAACGCTACAGGATCAAACCGTTGCTGAAGCAGCGCTGGAGAAGTTTATCGCCATGTATCGGATGGAGAATGGCAAGAATGTGGTCAAGAAAGACACAAACGTCAGACAGACGAGATGGCAGAAACTGCTGTACAACGCAGCTATCAACAGCTCGACTGCACTGGGTAATCTGGACTGCTCCAGAGCAGCCATGACAGGAAGTAAAAACAATATTTGGAGACCTATAATGAGAGAGATCTACGCGATCGCTGAATCTGACGGCTACATCATTCCCGAGCAGCTTGAAGAGGTGATGCTCAACATTTCGGACGGGTTCTTTTATACCCCATCGATGTTGGTGGACGTGCGCTTGGACAGAATGATTGAAGTGGAAACGATTGTTGGAAATCCTCTCAAAATAGCACAAAAGAACGGCGTTGAGTGCCCGTATCTGTCCATGACGTACCACCTCTTGAAAATGGTGCAATTCAGAATCATGGAGAAACAAGGACTGATCACGGTTGACGACCAGGTCAAGGCAACCAAGAGCGCGGACGAGTACGGCAAGGGCTTCTGAGCATTTTATAGACACCTCACACCTAATAGAATTTATATCATTTTAGTTGACCAGATGAGCTGTCTGAGCACCGTGTTTCGCCGACTCAAGTCTACCCGAGTGCTTGTGTTTCCCGGGCAAGGAAAATTTGATATTGAATTTTTGCATGGGCTGTCTCGATTCAAAGACGAGGCTCTGGTGAAATCAATTCTTGCAGAGACAGACAAAACTCTTCCTTCCCTACGGTTATCCACCTTCATTACCGACCCAGAAAACGCCCTACGAAGCTCAAATGTCCAGTCAACCTCAATTCAACAGCCGCTATTGATCTTGACGTCATACTTGACGTGTCAGCTGCTGAAATCTATTTCTGATAGTAATTTTGTGAGTAGCACAGACTTCATCATAGGACACTCACTAGGAGAAATTACCGGTTTGGTGGCTCAGGACGCCGTTTCCCTTTCTGCAGGACTGAATCTGGCCCATCGCCGTGGCAAATTAATGGAAAACCTGGTTGCGAACACCGGACGATCTTATACCATGCAAGCACTCTTATTCCAACCTACTCACTATGAATATATAGTCAAGCGACTCACGGACCTTGGCGTGAATATCAGCAATTACAACAACTACCAGCAACTGGTGGTCAGCGGCGAAAAAACGGAGTTACTTGAAAAGCTGGATCAATTAAGGAAAGCTCTTGCCAAAGCAGGCATTTGGAAAACGAGAGTTGTCGGCGTGGATCTACAAGTGGATATACCTTTCCACAACTCATTGCTACAGCCAATAGAGTCAGAACTGGCAAGTATGCTAGTCAAGGAGCTGAAGATCCCAGAACTAAATGTTCCTATGATATCCAACCTTGATGGGGAGGTGGTTTTGCGCAGCAAGACGCAAGCTAACAATATTGCACGTGTGACTTCAAGACCCGTTCAGTTTTTAAAATGTCTCCAGACCCTCACAAGCATGGGAAAGGACTTCGACATAGTAAGTTTCAACGCAAACACCGCAAAAATCATTGAGAAGTACCTCAAGGACGCTAAAAAGCTGAAAAATATCGAATCTTCAGCTTCGATCAAAACTGTTGATCAGTTACTCAGCCTATAGAGATATTTACTGAATGGGAATGAAGTTTCCAACAATGCAACTAGGAATGTTGTACTTGTCTCTTCTGATCGTGAAACTGAAGCAGCAGTTTCGCTTTTTGCGACCGTCCTTACTTCGCAGGTTGCAACTGGTCAGAACCGCTTTCTGTGTATTATCAAACGCAATGGCTCCATATTTTTCCCAGAAATTCACACTGCTCTCTTCCGTCATAAGCTCGTAGATGGTCAATTTGCCGTTCTTAAGGTCGTCGATGGAAACCTCGACTAAGGATGCAAACTCCTTGTTTCCCCGGTATATTTCACCTGTTCTTCTCCAAAGACAGGCCGGGATGGCCATTGACGTGAACACACGATCGTAGTCCAGTAACATTCGCTCGAAGTTCTCCTCCACCAGTATCAGATCAATATCCTTTAGTGTCTTTGCAATCGCCCGGAATCCAGGACGGAACATGGACAAGGGCTTCAAGATTCGCTGTCTCGAGGAAGAAGCCATGTAGTTGTCCATGTAATTCTGAAGCCTTTGGTAACCCTTGGCATAGTTATAGGGTTTGAGCAGGCCTGCTTCCAATTTGGCATTGATGACCTGCTTGAGCCGTTCTTCTGGCGAAATTTCTGTTGTTGGATCTGCGGCAGTCAAGAAAAACTTATCTCTTGCTGAATCAGAGACAAACGGCTGACCGGTGGCTTTTGATATTTGCACGGCTGATGCTTGATTGGCAGGCTGTTGAAAGTATGTATCGTACGATGGCTGCCGAAGCCTAATCGCACTATTGGAGATCTCCACCTGCGGCGTGATGGCTTGCCTATTTTTGTTTTGTCCCGCGGAATCAAAAGTAGACTTTGCAAATAAACTATTTTCGAAAGCAGGCTCAAAATGTGGCATTTGGGCCAGATTCGTAGGAGAGCCTGCCGCAACGTTCGAGCCAGAAAACTCCCCTAACTTGTTGAGCAAGGGATCGTTATCAAGGTTGATTGAGTTGATCATGTCTGAATCATCAATCATGGACAGGAACTCCGTTAAAGAATTGAATTCCGAGCCAGCATGCTCCGAGTAAAAGAACGGCTGCTGGTTGATGGTGGAGGTGGAATTTTTGTGCGTAGGATACGTCTGAATGTCGGGAGCTGGCGCGCCTGCCGGCTCCAGGTTGATCATATCGTTGTTGACTGGCTGATGACGGTAAATTCCCAGGGGACTCAGTTTCTCTGCGCTTGAGCTGTTTGCTCGCGTCTCACCCAAACCAGGATACCCAGGGGACGAAGAAGTAGTGCTCACAGAGGCGTTCAGCGACTTTTTCTGTTTTCGACCACCGTTCGTTGGCTCGTCGTGACAAAGATGACCAATGTTGCGCTTGAGGCATCTCTGGCACGGGCGACTATCATCACAGATCATGTGAGAGCGTCTGCAGTACACACAAGCGACATTGACCTTTTTTCGTTTTCTTTGCTGACCGTTTTGTTTTGTTTGTGCAACGACCATCTTTTCACTTTGTTCATCTGGGGATTCGTTTTTTACCTCAGAGACTATCTCCGAAGAAGAGGAAGAGTGGTCCAAGACACCTTCGTCTGCAGGTTTGGACTCCAAACCATTGGAGGTGTCATCACCCACACCCATGATAATAACAAATAGATACAATAATTTGAATATTTTACTATTCCCCAGAATTTAAACAATTGTGTTTTTTGAAATCACCTAATGTGGTGAAAATTGATTTACGAGCACAGAGCAAAGACATGACTCGGCATGATCGAATTGAGTAGGCCCTTCCAGCCATTATATATATATACGTAGCGGACCGGCCGCACCATCTATGATCGTATTTCACTCTTTTTTCTTGTGTTCGTTGGCTGGATCTTCATCTGTTGCCATCAGTTTGTCCGTCAATATATAGAGCATGCCAACCAGAAAAATAGCCATGGCAAAGCGAGTTAAAATGCCGTAGATCATTTCATTCAAGTTTGTGCCTTTAGCGGCGTCATTGACGACTTTCAACTGGGCGAAGGGATTCATGGGAAAAAGGTGTACGGACTGGGTGCGGTGGAAATTTAATCAAAATCAATTTTGCTGGTGCGCTTTTCGCAACTGCCCAGCTAAGATAAAATTTCCGATGCTTTCTTTTTTGCGTCCAGCTAGAAACTCGTCCTCGCTGAGCAGAATAGCGACCGCTAATGACAAACCGCCGTTGATCCTGGTCGCCTCGATAGGCAACCCTGAGGCACAATATCATGGGACGAGGCACTCGGTGGGCCATCTAGTTCTACACGAGCTTCAGAAAAAACATGGATTTTCGCAGGTCAAACAGCTCGAAAAATACAAATTCTCGGTCAACCCAGACATGCCAGACCTGCTTCTGTACCAAAATTCTGGATTCATGAACACCAGCGGGAAGAACCTGCTCAAGCCGTGGAAGTCTGTGGCGGCACTTTCGGAGTACAACCCCGTGCTGGTGGTACTCCATGATGAGCTGGATTTGGACCTGGGAAAGGTACGAGTCCGCAAACAGAACTCTTCTGCTCGGGGCCACAACGGGCTCAAGTCTATTCAACAGCACATCGGCAAGGGCTACAACGCAATACAGATAGGAATAGGCCGAAATTATTCTGGAGAAAAGAGTCCAGAAACGGTGGCACGATACGTGCTATCGAAATTTAGTGAGTTGGAAATGGAGCAGTTGGAGACACAGGTAGTGCCCCAAGTGGTGGCAATTTTACTGCAGATGCATCAAAACCATAAGTACATTTTTGAAGCACTGAAATGATGATGACGTAAGCATGGTATGATTTAGCTGGAGCAAGTGCGGAGTAGTGATGGGGCATGATGGTGGGGTGTGAGAATTTGTATATATAGCAGCGGAGATCCTAACAAAACTCAGCATGTTTAAACTACAAACTATCCGTACCGCGCAACTTGGCTCAAGAAGCCTTTTGAAACCATGCTCTGCTTCTTTAACCCGCAAATACTCGCTCGCGGACAAACAAGGAGTTGTGCGTTTAGAAGAGCTTATGTTACAATGTCACGCTTATCCGGACCTCAGGAACAAAGCTTATGATGCATTTAAGGTCGTTGACAAGGCTATCACGGTAGCAGACAAGCGCGCCAACTCCTTTATTTTCGATAGATATTCTTCCATAACCAGCTTCATGTTCAGCGTGTTGTTTGCGCGCGAAATACTACGCAAGCCCAACAAGGAGGTGGTTGACCAGTTTCTCGACTCCGTTCTGGGTCACGACATCCAATTTGAGCTCGAGGATATCAAGTTGGTGATACAATATTTGGGTACCATCAAGAGGCTGCTTTAAGCTGGAGGGCTACTATTTTTCATGATATAAACTATTTATTTATTAACGTTAACTGAATTTCCATCTATTTCCGCAACTCTCACACGTACAGAACGTGGTGAGCGGTTCGTCCGCAGACCTTGTTTGCATCTGATAGTAGCTGACCTCTCTCTTTTTACATTTTCCACACACAAATCTGTCTGTGATGGCTCGTTTCTGCACAGCGCCCTGGGCATCAAACAAGTTTTTCTGGTGGAGGTCGGCAAGTTCCTTCTTCAGAGCCTCTGGCGCAAGCTCTTGGTTGGTCATGGTGACCAACTTGGACGATTTGATCTCTCTGCTCAAAAGTCGAGCTCGAAGCTCTGGGTTATTTTTATTCCTGAGGTTCATGATCAAAGACCTCATTTTGTTACGGTACTGATCAGAAACTTGCGAGTCGGTGAGCTTGAACGCCTCGGCTTCGATTTCCTGGGCGATCACCACGATCTCGGAGGGCAGTTTATCCGAGGTCATGGCCAAAGCTGTGTATAGACCAGAAATAGACCCATTTCTGGTCGAGTTGTCGTGGATGTTGATGTTGATACCGTCATTGGCCGGATTGCGCGGCTTAGACGTCACAAATGTCTTCTTTTCGGAAATCTCTGTGTTCTCCTTTGTCTCCACAGGCGAGGCCGCACTTGTGGACTCGGAAGACACGCTTTTAGCCGGAGCCTTGGTGCTCTTCTTTTCCTTGGACACCTGGTCTTTCCATTGCTTGATGATTTTCTTCACCAGAGAGCTCACCTCTGCATCTGCGTGGGTGCGAAGCTTATTCACCGCAACACCCACTTTGGTTTCACGCAGGAACTTCTCAGTGGCTACCACTTCTTTTCTCAGCACCTCCAACAATTCCAGGATTGTCTTAGAGTCCTGGGCCTTGTCTAGACTGCCGATCACGGTTTTGACTTCTTTAGAATCCATTTTACCGTTTCCAAGCTTTGCAGCACCACAATCTGACCCAAACGATAACTTTGGCGAAAAGTAAGTGAACAAATGTGTCTTATCGTTTTTCGTGAACAAAATTTCAGCAAACAGGTCGTGCACACTACAGAGTTTAGGAGCTGGATACGAACGTAATGGAATTTATAGGAGATACTTAGTTGGTGGTAACTTCGTGGATGGCCTTGGCCAAGTAGTCAACGTTGGCAGGGTAGATACCGGCAATCGAGATTCTTCCGTCGGAGGTCAGGTAGACGGATTTGTCAATGAGTTGTTTGACTTGTTGTTCAGACAGTCCAGTGTAGCAGAACATACCCTTTTGGTTGAGCAGATGGTCCCAGTTCAATGGGTTCTTGTAGGTGTTCTTGAGCTTGTCATAGAGGAGTGCTCTCATGTCGACAAGTCTGTCGGACATGATCTTGACGTCCTTAAGCCACTGTTCGTAGATAGCTTGTTCGGACAGAATGATCTCCACAAGCTTGGATCCGTGAGATGGTGGAGATGAGTACAGTGGTCTGATGACCTTCTCGAGCTGAGACTTCACTCTAACAGTTTCTTCTGAACCTGAAGTGATCAAGGAGAGCGATCCAACTCTCTCACCGTACAGTCCCATATTTTTGGCGAACGACTGGGAGAGCAGGAAGTTGGACAACTTTCCGTCAACCACAGCTTTATTAAACTTGAACAGAATGGCGAGATCGTCAATAGGAGAGCCGGATCTGAATCCCTGGTAAGCCATGTCCAAAATAGGCAGCAGCTTCTTTTCCGACATCACATCGAGGATCTTGTCCCATTGCTCCAACTCAGGGTCAACACCGGTTGGGTTGTGGCAACAAGCGTGCAACAAAACCACAGTGCCTGGCTCGGCAGCCTTCAGATCGTTCAACATACCAGCCTCGTCAAGAGCGTTGGTCTTGAAATCATAGTAACTGTACTTGCCAGTGGTGAGTCCAGACTTCTCCAAAATGGCAACGTGATTAGCCCAGGTTGGGTTTGGAACGAGAACTTTTTGCGACTTTGGATAGAACGTCTTAACGAACTCTCCCAGGACTCTGAGCGATCCGGTACCAGAAATACCTTGGGCAGTCAGAACACGTCCGTCCTCAAGCAATTTTTTTCCAGCCTCGTCGTGAGTGTAAAGCATCTTCTTGATTTGCTCGTTGAACTTTGGGGAACCAACAATTGGAACGTATTCCTTGTTGACCTCAGTCTCGGCAAGCAATTTCTCGGCAGCTTTGACAGATGGAAGAATCCATGGCTTTCCGTCGTTATCTCTGTAGGCACCCACACCCAAATTAATTTTCGATGGGTTAGAGTCATTGTTGTATAGCACAGTTAGTCCGAGAATTTTATCGGCCGGAGCAGCCTGGACCGTGGCCCAAGCAGACTCATGTCTTCTGCCCACAGCAAAAGACAATTGAGGGGCTTTTAGTACTCTTGTGGCTCTGGAGCTTGTTAGTCTCAACATTGTGATTTTTTTAACCAAGAGTCAAGTTAATTTTTGTGGTTCTTCTCAGCACTATTTATAATTATCTCCATACACCCATCTTGCATATTTTTTTTCAAGATGATTCAATTTTTCACTCCGCCATGCAAGTAGCGGTTAACTAGGGGTGTAGCCGGTGATTCCAGCCAAGACAAACAGACCTCTGTAGGAGTGCGATAGATCTGAGCCTTGGGCAACAAGCCGTGATCAGAGGTAAGACTAGAGGTCATAGCTATACCCATATACTGACTGGAGTCATATCGACCCGTTGAAACTGAATCCCCGGGGTTTTTTTCTCTCGCTTTAAATCACCTTTCTACACCCCAGCGAATAAATTTTTTGAGTCATACCCCTCTTTACGGTTTATCTACTGCTTCCCCTCACAACACCGGCTCGCATTACCTCAACCCCTCATACTCCTACAAGCTTGATAACCGATATGGTCCTTAGCCTACACCTCACGGGTTGTCTGGAGGTGTGCTCTGGGCCCCTCTATCGGCCCCTCGTAGAAATTCGGAATAGAAGGCGAAAGGCTGTAGCACAGGAGAAACGGAAAATATACGGAACATGACATAATCAATAACTATAGAGCTACGAAACGTACATAGCGTCAATCTTTTGAAGCGATTTGCCGAGATTCAGCTTCAATTTTCTCCGGTACAAGGTCGGAGCGTTCAATTGTACCGGGTTTCCTTCGAAATACACGGTGTCCAAATTTTCAAGCCCCCCGAGCTGGTCGTGGATGTCTTCGAACGAGTCGATCTTGTTGTACGAGCACCAGAAATCAGTCAACTTTGACAAATGCTTCAGGTTTTCCAACTTGCTGATCTGATTAGATGTCACGTCCAACACCGTCAGATTGTGCAGATTGTCTAGACCTTCCAGCTTTGTAAGCTTATTGTGCGACAAGTACAGCTCCTCGAGACTCTCCAATTGGTCCAGGTTCTCGATTTTGGTTATCTTGTTGGACTGGATTGAGAGAACCCGTAGCTTCTTTAGGTTCTGCAAGTTCTCGAACTTGGTAATCATATTTTTTCCGAGCCACAACTGTTCAATTTGTGGTAGCTGTAGCATGGTTTCAGAAATGACCTCTATACGATTTCCTCCGAGCTCCAAATTCTTTAGGCTTTGCAGGGTCTCGAGATTCTTGATTTCCTTGATTCTGTTTTGCACAAGGTAGAGATTTTCCACCTTTGTCAGGTTTTCCAGATGCTTGATGTTCTTGATGTTATTAAATGAAAGGTCCAACATCTCCAAATTGGGGAACTCGTTGATATGCTTCGAAATGTGCTTAATCCGGTTGTCATAAAGATCCAGCTCTACCAGCTTCTCCTTATTAGGTATTTTTTTGAGGGAATTTACGCTCTCCAAAAGATTATCTCTGAGAACAAGTGCTTCTAGGTTTACGAATCTTTCAAGACCAAGAGATTCCAACTCTCTGATCTTGTACTGGACAAGTTCAATGCTCAATGCGTCATGAGGAATGTCTTCAGTGAGTTCTACGTCTGAAGGCAACAGTTCAGGATTGGGGTCTGCAATCGTTTGCATACCAAACTTCTCTTGCAACTCTTGCACTTCGTCCAATGGCATTCCATGCTGCTCGCGAGGCTCCTGGTCGTCCGAGGACATCATTTCTGCCTCTTCAGCATCCGAACGTGCGTTTTTCAATTCCGGGTCCGTCTCGCCACTCATTAAAATTTATTAATAAATAAATGCTCTTTGCGAAATCATTTCTGTTGCCGTCAGAGTGCTACTCCATCGTTGCCTACATCCTTACACCACTAAAGTTCAACGGAGCACCCGTTACGCTGCTTTAACATATCTACATAATGGCCGTCTGTCGCGTGCCTTGCCACACCTACTTGTTTCAGAACACTCGAGAAGTGTGAGATAACTCGCATATTCGTATAGTGGGTGTCACAACTATAAAGAGAGCTGAAAAACGCTTAACGGATTTCTGGGTCCAACGACTCTTGTGCTGGAACGTAACTCTTGACAACGTAATCCACACATTCTCCAACGGACTTGATTTCATTAGCAACGTTGTCGTCAAAAACAACATCGAATTCCTCCTCCAAGGCAACGAGCACGTCATTGTAGTCCAGAGAGTCCATACCCAGGTCCTTCACAAACTCGGTTTCCATGCCGATCGAGCTGGATGGGGCCTTGAGCTCAAAAGAGTTCAGCACGGCAATCGATCTGGCCAGAACATCTTCCTTAGTCAACGAAGAAGAGGCAGAGTAGAATCTAACGCCGTTCATGAATCTAACTGGCTGCACCTTTGTATAAAGGGCTGGTCTCACAGCAGAGACAGCTCTGTTCACTTTGGTAACGTTCTTGAGTCCAAAAGCTAGTCTAAACATATTGTTGGTCAGTTTGAAAGCGGTGCTATTGAGTATTTGCCTAACTTTTTTTTTCGAAGTAAATTTCTCCTCAATTATTGTGTCGGAAATCGGCCCTTGGATGGGCGTCGAACTCTGCTAGGATTTTGCCCCTTTTGACTGAACCATACCATTTAGAGCACGATAGGGAGGCATCCGAGACTCAAACCTTTGATTAGTAGCGCTGAACTTCCGAGTACTTGTGCCATATGATATCCCCCGCCTCCAACACCCATTTGTTGGCTCTCAATATGGCCACCAATGACAATCCGCCACGACAGTCCTATCCCTAGACCGCTCTGCGTAACGCCGCCCAGGGCAGAATCGGATTAATCGTGACAAATGCCTGATCTTGTGTCCGTCGTCGTAATTTACCCGGCCGCTGGATATTTGTAGTTGTTGTTGGAAAAAAACAATCTCATACTGGATATACTTCTTGTTCTTCCCAATTCATCACTCTCAAAGCAACACGTCAAGTGCGCATCTGTACATACGACCTGAAGATTTGGAAGATCAAGAAGTATTCGAAAAGTGGACTCCAAGTCAAGCAACTCGCAGACCGGCTTCATTGTACCATTGGACTACTGTATATTAGTTGAGGATGTCGAGCGAGAAACGGCCGGCTTCCCCGGGTCCTGAGGCTCCCAAAGTGATGAAAAAAATCAAAAGATCGCAGGAGCCATTAGATGAGCTTAGTGAATGCGGTCCGCTGACCCAAGAAGATGTTGTCTACTACCAAAAGGAAGCTCTTTATAGAATGATGAACTTGTATCGAAGTCGAAACAGAAGACTCGACCGGTCTTTGCAAGAACTATCGGAGAGTTACAACAGGATTTTCAAGTGCTACGGTATCTTGAACACCTGGTGGGCCGAGTTCGTAGACCATTTCAAAACACACAACAAGTTGGACTTGAAGAGCGACATTAACCAGCAAGTTCTGGTTCCTGTCGATGAGAGCATAGGCGAGGAGAGCGAGAAGTTGAAGGAGATTCGTGTTGCGCTGATAAACATGATCCAGCCTTTAGTGTCACAGCCGGTTTCCAATTACGACGATAAGCTTCTTTCTCTGCAAGAATCGTTGGCGAGTCTGAATCTTTTCAAAGCCCAATTGGAGGATGAGAACAAATTGCTCAGAGACAAGATAGAAGAACTTAACCAGGATCTCGACAAATTCATCACAAAGAATGATCGACTTGATTCAAAGACACTTAGCCGTATCAGTGAGTCCAAGAAAACAGAAGATACCCCCGTGAAAGATCAGACCCCAGAGATAAAAACAGAGAACGGCGAACAGCCGCAAATCAGTGATGCCAATTTAATCGAGTTCGAAAACTTGAAGATTGAGGTTGAGCAGTTAAAGGCGAACGTCACTGTTTCGTCTGATCAACTGGAGTTGAAAATGAAGGAGATACAGGACTTGGAGGCAAAAGTGTCAAGCCTATCCAACAGGCTTCTGAACATTACGGAGGAGGATTTGCAAAAGTCAGTCGCATACCAGAGTCTTGCTGCCAAGAACATTGAGCTCAACACAGAATTGAGCAGAGTGAAATACGAGAGCTCCAAGATCGAATCCCAGTTTCTTGCCCTAGAATCCAGCATCACACAGAACCAGGCCGCGCTCGAGGAGAAGTATCTTGCTGAGATGAAGAGCAACAACGCGTATGTGCAGAAACTGGAAACTGATCTATCAAGAATACGTGCCGACAGAGATGAACTACAAGCTCAAATGTCGGTGATGAAGGCAGACAAGGGCAAGAGCGAGCTGACGGAAGAGTACAGGAAGCTGAACGAGATCTTGGAGTCGAGGCTGGAGGAGATAGAAAAGAGTGTCAAGAAGGAGGACGAGAACGAGGCCACATCCACCGAGGACGTGGCCACCCTACAAAAACACAACTCGATCCTGTCGATGGAGCTCAAACAGCTCGAGGAAGCTTTCAAGCAAACTCGACAAATCGCGAACTCAAAGTTGCAGAAGTACGCAGACTCTGATTCGTACATCAACAAGCTTACTGTTGAGAAGAACAAAGCTGACCAGAAGTACTTCCAGGCCATGCGTTCAAAGGACTCGTTGACTTCGCAAAATCGGATTCTCAGCTCGAATCTGGCTAAACAAAACGAACTGATCGAGGTTCTGAAGACGAACGAGAAAAACCTCCTCAAGAAATTCGAGGTGGAGCAACAGCTCTTTGACAAGCTTAAGAACCTGGAAATCGTGTTCAAGAACGATCTGAACTTCCAGGTGAACAAGAACAAAGATCTGGAGCTGAAATTGAAGACCGCCTCACAGGCGGTGGAAGAGATCCAAAGCAGGCTGAGCCAGCAACAGGAGAAGGCTGCTCACGAGCAGAAGAAGCTTGTGGGGCTCGAAACGCAGAACAAAAGCCTGGACGCGAAGGTGAAGTCATTGGAGTCGCTTCTGATGAAATACCGCACGAATAATCCTTCGGCATCTGCCGAGGACGAGGAGATCAACCAAGCGTTATTAGCAATGACGAAATGTCAATTGTGCAACAAGAACTTCAAGAACCTCACACTCAAGGTGTGTGGACACTGTTTCTGTTCCGATTGCATCAATGACCGACTCAGTTCTCGGATGAGGAAGTGTCCTAGTTGCAACCAGCAGTTCAGCAGTTATGATGTTTTGACGATTCATCTATAATTTCAGATCAATAAATCGCTTCCAAGTGGATGATGTAGTTTTCAAGCAATCAATACGAAAATAGGAATACCGCATGCGATATCATTGTTCGCGATACCTTCCGGGAAAATTATTGGTAGTGCCTTCTCGGAAGGATGACGGCCCGCGCGCGCCGTATCTATTTTATTTATTGTTTCACGGGGATTTCCGTAAGGGCCCCGGAACGCCGACTTGTAGAAGCTGCGAGATATTCGCGAGTAATTATATCGATAAGAGTCCAACAAATATTTCATCCAGTTTATTCAATGATCGATACTACTGGCTGGACCGTTTCCCAATGGGTCAAGTACCACCAGGAATCAACTCCAGATACATCCTACGGAACGCTCTTGAGTCTGGTGAAGTCTCTTGAGTGTTCTCCTGTCGATCCTGCCTGGATTTCTCTTGCCTCTGAGGAGTCTCTCCAGCACCAATGGAGAATGTTGCAGTCCAAGTCAGACAAACAGCATTTGAAGCTGTACGGAGTCCCTATAGCTGTCAAGGACAACATCGACGTGAAGGGGTTCCCTACCACGGCCGCATGTCCTTCCTTCAGTTACGAGCCTGAACAAGATGCCACGATAGTGTCATTGCTGAAAAGTCAAGGTGCCATTATTATTGGTAAGACCAACCTTGATCAATTTGCAACTGGACTTGTGGGGACCAGATCGCCATACGGTGTGACTCCGAACTCTTTTGATAGCAAATACGTCTCTGGAGGTTCCTCTGCTGGTTCTGCCGTGGTTGTTGCCAGAGGAACAGTTCCTGTTTCTTTGGGTACCGACACCGCTGGTTCTGGAAGAGTTCCTGCTGCGTTGAACAACCTGATTGGACTCAAACCTACAAAGGGAGTTTTCTCCACTGCCGGAGTGGTTCCTGCCTGCAAGTCGTTGGACTGTCCCTCTGTGTTCGCCACAAATCTGTTCGATGCACAGCTGTGTTTCGACATTATGGCCAAGGCAGACTACGCCCAGTGCGAGTACTCCAGGGAAATGCCTGCAAATCCAAAGAGAGCGTATCCATCCAAACTTAAAGTCGCTGTTCCTACTGATCTGACCGGTCTGTGGTACGGTGACTCTGAAAACCCAAAGATATACGCCAAGGCTGTGGAGACTTTCAAGGCGATGGGTGCTGAGGTTGTTGCGTGCGATTTCACCCCGTTGCTCGATCTCGCCAAATGCCTGTACGAGGGTCCTTGGGTCGCAGAAAGATGGGCTGCTACCGAAGAGTTCTTCGAATCGAATCCTCCAGAAAAAGACCTTGATCCGACCGTGGCCAAGATCGTCAGGGGCGGAAAGACCCCATCTGCAGCAACCGCTTTCAATTACGAGTACAAGAGACAGGCCATCCTGAAAAAAGTGCAGGAGACTTTCACAGGAATCGACGCCATGCTGGTGCCTACGTGTCCGCTGAACCCAACCATCGAGGAGGTGCAAAAAGAACCGATTTTGGTCAACTCCAGACAGGGTACCTGGACCAACTTTGTCAACCTTGCAGACATGTCTGCGCTAGCAGTTCCTGTTGGGTTCAGGGCCGACGGTCTTCCTAACGGTGTGACTCTTCTGGGATACGCTTTTGAAGACTACGCGCTGCTTGATCTTGCCAGTAGATTCTTCAAGACGCTATACCCCGAGGGCAGATATCTCGGTGCCATGAAGAGCGTCGAGGCTGGTATTGCCGACGAGCTGGACCACAGTTTGCCGGCCATCAATCCACAATCCTCCATCAAGCTGGCCGTTGTTGGAGCCCACCTCAAAGGTCTTCCTCTGCACTGGCAGCTGGAAAAGGTTCAAGCTGCGTTTATCGAGAAGACCACCACGTCCAAAAACTACAAACTCTATGCGCTGCCAGTGTCTGGACCAGTGGCCAAGCCTGGCCTGCGCAGAGTCAGCTATGACGAAGAAGGCTCGGAGATTGAGATCGAAGTCTATGCTGTTCCGACCGAGAGATTCGGAGAGTTCATCGCGATGGTTCCTGAGCCCCTCGGAATTGGGTCTGTTGAAACTGCCTCCGGAGAAGTGGTCAAGTCGTTCATTTGCGAGGAGATCGGCTACACCCAGAAGGGGTCTGAGGACATCACTGCGCTTGGCGGATGGAGAAACTACGTCGCCAAGAAAGAGAGCTCGAGAAAAGCAGGTCTGTTCAGAACCGTTTTGGTGGCCAACAGAGGAGAAATCGCCGTGAGAATCATCAAGACGCTCAAGAAGCTGGCAATCAAATCGGTGGCTGTGTACTCCGATGCAGACAAGTACGCGGAGCACGTCCTGATGGCTGATGTTGCTGTTCCTCTGCACGGTGTTTCCGCCGCAGAGACATACATTAACATCGACAAGATTGTGAAGGCATGCAAGGATTCTGGAGCCGAGGCTGTGGTGCCTGGATACGGTTTCCTCTCCGAGAACGCTGACTTTTCTGATAGACTGGCTGCAGAAGGAATTGTTTTTGTTGGTCCTTCTGGAGACGCAATTAGAAAGCTGGGTCTGAAGCACTCGGCCAGAGAGATCGCCGAGAAGGCCGGCGTCCCGCTTGTTCCTGGATCTGGACTGGTTTCGTCTGCTGCAGAGGCCAAGGAGATTGCTGCCAAGCTGGAATACCCTGTGATGGTGAAATCCACTGCTGGAGGCGGTGGTATTGGTCTGCAGAAGGTCGACTCCGAGGAGGACATCGAGCGTGTTTTCCAAACCGTCCAGCACCAGGGAAAGGCCTACTTTGGCGACTCTGGAGTGTTCTTGGAGCGGTTTGTTGAGAACGCGCGTCACGTCGAGATCCAAATGTTTGGTGACGGTTACGGAAAGGCCATTGCACTCGGAGAGAGAGACTGCTCGTTGCAGAGAAGAAACCAGAAGATCATCGAGGAGACTCCTGCTCCAAACCTGCCAGAGGCCACCCGAGCAAAAATGAGAAAGGCTGCCGAGCAGCTGGGATCCTCCATGAACTACAAATGTGCAGGAACTGTGGAGTTCATCTATGACGAAAAACGTGACGAGTTTTACTTCTTGGAGGTGAACGCCCGTTTGCAAGTGGAACACCCAATCACCGAGGAGGTCACTGGCCTCGACCTGGTCGAGTGGATGCTTTACATTGCTGCCGACATGGCTCCTGACTTCGACCGTCCGATCGAGTGCCACGGTGCTTCTATGGAGGCCAGATTGTACGCCGAGAACCCAATCAAGGACTTCATGCCATCTCCAGGCCAGCTGACACAGGTCCAGTTCCCATCGTGGGCCAGAGTCGACACTTGGGTCAAGACAGGCACTGTTATCTCGGCAGAGTACGACCCTACCCTTGCCAAGATCATTGTCCATGGAAAAGACAGAGCCGAGGCTCTGCAGAAATTGAGACAGGCTCTGAACGAGACGGTGGTGTATGGCTGCATCACCAACATCGACTACCTGAGATCGATTGCCAACTCCACCATGTTTGAGACGGCTAAGGTTGCAACCAAGGTGCTGGACTCGTATGATTACAAAGCCAACGCTTTTGAGATCACTGCTCCCGGTGCCTACACCACCGTCCAAGACTACCCTGGAAGAGCCGGTTACTGGCGTATTGGTGTTCCTCCTTCTGGTCCTATGGACGCTTACTCGTTCAGGTTGGCCAACAGAGTTGTTGGTAACCATTACAAGGCGCCAGCCATTGAGATTACTCTTAATGGTCCATCCATCTTATTCCACCACGAGACGGTGATTGCCATCACCGGTGGTTCGGCTCCGGTGACCGTTAACGGCGAATCGAAAAACATGTACGAGCCGATCGAGATCAAGAGAGGCGACAAGCTGGTGATCGGCAAGCTCACCTCGGGATGCAGAAGTTACCTGGCCATCAGAGGAGGTATCGACGTCACCGAGTACCTGGGCTCCAGATCCACTTTTGCTCTGGGTAACCTGGGAGGTTACAACGGAAGAGCACTGAAGCTGGGAGACGTTCTTTTCCTTGGCCAGCCAAACCTGGCAGCATGCACTCTTCCTGCGCCTGTTTCTGCTCCAACACCTGTTCCTTCGTCTTTGGTTCCGCCAGTTGCCAGCAAAGAGTGGAAGGTGGCTGTCACTTGTGGTCCGCACGGATCGCCAGACTTCTTCAAGAAAGAGTATGTTGAGGAGTTCTTTGCCAGCCAGTGGAAAGTCCACTACAACTCGAACAGATTCGGTGTCAGATTGATTGGTCCTAAGCCACAGTGGGCCAGACCGGACGGAGGAGAGGCCGGGCTGCACCCTTCGAACGCGCACGATTACGTGTACTCGCTGGGTGCCATCAACTTCACGGGTGACGAGCCTGTGATTCTGACGTGCGACGGTCCTTCCCTCGGAGGATTCGTGTGCCAGGCTGTTGTTTGCCAGGCCGAGATGTGGAAGATCGGTCAGGTCAAGCCAGGCGATCTCATCACGTTCTACCCTGTTTCATTTGCCGACGCTCTTAACCTCAGAGTCGAACAGGACAAGGTGATCGAGACCTTGGAAGGCTCGTTCCCTGTGATTTCTAAGGGTCTGGAATACCCTCAGAATCCAGTGCTATCCACTTTGAAACCACCAGGAGCATCGGAGGCGCCTCTCGTCACATACAGACAGGCTGGTGACCGTTACGTGCTCATCGAGTACGGAGAGAACGTGATGGACCTGAACTTGTCGTACAGAGTCAACCGTTTGATCGAGATGGTCAAGGAGTACAAGACGTACGGCATTATCGAGATGTCTCAAGGTGTGAGGTCTGTTCTTGTCGAATACGACGGAACCAAGATCGACCAGCAAACCCTGGTGGAAACCTTGATCGACTACGAGTGCTACATTCCTAACACTAACAAGTGGAGCGTCAAGTCTCGTATCATCAAACTGCCTATGGCGTTCGAGGATAAGAAGACATTGGATGCTGTCACGAGATACGCAGAGACCATCCGGTCCAATGCGCCATGGCTGCCAAACAACGTTGACTTCATTGCTCAGATCAACGGCATCGAAAGATCGAGCGTCAAGGACATGCTTTACGCAGCCAGATTCTTGGTGCTTGGTCTGGGTGACGTTTTCCTGGGAGCCCCATGCGCGGTTCCACTGGACCCAAGACACAGATTCTTGGGAACCAAGTACAATCCTTCCAGAACTTTCACTCCTAACGGAACAGTCGGTATTGGAGGCATGTACATGTGCATTTACACCATGGAGTCTCCTGGTGGATACCAGCTGGTGGGCAGAACCATCCCTATCTGGGACAAGCTGTCGCTGGGAGCGCACACTACGGACTTCAATGCAGGAAACCCATGGCTCTTGAGTCCATTCGACCAGGTCGAGTTCTATCCTGTTTCCGAGGAAGAGCTGGACAAGATGACAGAGGACGCTCAACACGGACACTTCAAGGTGGAGGTGGTTGAGTCTGTTTTTGACCACGCGAAATATATCTCGTGGATCCAGGAGAACTCCCAGTCCATCGAGGAGTTCCAGGAAAACCAGGGCGGTGAAAAACTCGAGGAGTTTAACAGACTGATCCAGGTGTCCAACTCAGAGCTGCAAGCTTCCGGCTCCAACACCCAGGAGAAGCAGGAAACATACCCAGAAGACGCGGAGATGGTCTACTCCGAGTACTCTGGCCGTTTCTGGAAACCGTTGGTCCAGGTTGGCGACCAGGTGGAGGCAGGACAGGGTCTGGTTGTGGTTGAGGCCATGAAGACCGAGATGGTTGTTCAGGCCCCAGTCGGAGGTAAAGTTCTGAAGATTGTTCACAAGAACGGAGAAATGGTCGAGGCTGGTGACTTGGTTGTTGTGATCCAGTGATCGGCCCCTCCGGTGTGGCTACAGGACGTGTCCATTAAATATTAAACTTTCTATCTAATGTTAATGTTTGTAACAAATTCATGGTTCTAGTCGATTCGCTCGTAGAATAGCATATACACTGCCCGAGAATCTTCCTCCAGGCTGGCAAGCGAGCACTCAGAGATTTTTGCGTCGTTCACACGCCAGAACGGATTCTTCACAGAGCTGGCGAGCTTCTTGTCGCGAGCAATGACCGGCTGGGAAGACTCAAAGGTCGACGGAGACCTTGGCCTGGTGCCACCCACTAGAGACGAAACTCTGGATCTCAGTTTCGACATGGAGCTTTGTCTCTTGATATCAACAGCACCCATCTCTTCCTCGGGATTTTCAGGTTGAATCTCAGTCACCAGAGCAGGGAACTTTTGGTAATACTCGCCTGTAACAGCGTTCTTGTAGAAAACCGGCTTGCGACGATAGCATTCATAATGTCCGAGCGAGTGAGAGCCCTGGTGTCTGACTGCTGCATTGAGTTTGTACTTTATCGTCTTGAGTCCGTCGTCTGGGTCTGAAGTGGAGTCGTCCAATACCTGTGCGTTCAACTTGTTCACCAACTCGTCCTCGTCGTCGTCCTCGAGCTCTTCGTCGTCATCCTCTTCTTGCGAGTCGGGTGTTTCTTCTTCATCCGAGTGTATTTCAGACTCCTCCAAGTACTCGGCGCCGGGCTTTTCCTCCAAGATCGAGGAGATGGCTCTAGTGAGCTGGGCAGGTTCCTCCTCGCTCCTGTCGTACTGGTCCTGGTCCTGGTCCTGGTCCTTATTTTTGAATTTTTCCATCTCGGCTGTGTCAACTTTGAGGGTGAGATATTCATGGAATTCCACATTGCACGGATTACGTCTGGCCTGGGTATCATAAATAGACCGGGAAAGATGGACCGTCAGTAGTTTTGGAGGCAAGATCACCGACGTTTCCTTATGCACAGTGGACCGGACCTTTTCCGACTTGGCGCCGGGGAAATCGTTGACGAATTTTTCCAACTCAGGCTCTAGGTCATCATTTATCAAGGGATCCTCACTAAGTTTAGTGCGGAGTTTTTCAATTTCCGGAGTGGAGTTCTTGGTGGATTGTAGTATGAACGTGAGCTTGCATCTCAGACAAGAGTAGTCGTCAATTATATCACTCTCGCTCCCCTTCAGCAAGCTTTCCAAATCAATCGAGCTTTGCTGGGGAACCGGAAGCGACAGAATCATCATCGGATTGTAGTTTGTCGAGCTCTTCTTTCCACATCTCATACACCTCAGCTGAGAAGAGACTTCGCCCTTGAAAGGAAATTCAGGGATATTGGGGACAACTTTGCGTAAATTCAAATGCTCGCGTTCCAGAGTCTCCAAAATCAACTGTAAAAGTTCTTGGGCGTCGTGCTGGCTTACGGAGATTTTGCTATTGTAAATCCTCTCAATTGCGTGAAGAAACTCCCACACAGACAATACCCGAGACCTATAAATAGTCTCTTGAAGCTTTGAAAGCATGCTTATGAGAGCAGCATGCAGCTCAAACGAAGGCAGTTTCATGCCATCCTGGAGCTGAGAGTTTCTGAAATCGTTGACTCTATTCAGATACTCATTCAAACCAGGTAGAGCTGCCAGGGCCTGCAAACAGCAATTGGCAAAGCAATCCGTGGTCATGTTGATCAACCCAGTGGTCAATTTATCTGGCCTCTTAGAAAACATAGCGTTTGGTTTCGAAGGAAAAATAGTGGGAACAATAATGTACACTCCTAATGAGATAAGAAGTAGATATGGCAAATATGGCAAACGGGGCTTTGGAGGAGCAACGATTGGTTTGGGAGAAAACTGTCTTCGGTAGAGCCTTATTAATTTATCTATGGGATGTTCCATCAAACAGGCCCAATGCCAATTATAATTATTTTGAGATGATTCTAAATCTCCGATTACTAAGTAAAAGTCTCACGCAAAGTTCCGTGGTACGGAAAAAGAAACAGATTAATCCTTATTAACAAATAAAATGAAAATCGCCTACGCCAAAAACAAAAATTATGCTTATAATTATCTACATTTCCATTATGTTTTAACTATTAACACCCGCTAAAATCCGATGATTTAATCGACCTCTTCCATGGCAGACTCAGCCACAGCCTCCTCAGATGGGGCCTCAGTAGACTCCTCAGCAGCAACCTCAGCTTCCTCATCGATGTTGAGACCAATGGCAATCAAAGAGTTGATTCTCTTAGCGAAAGAAGTTGGCTCGTCCAATGAGAAACCAGAAGTCAACAGGGCAGTGTCAAACAGCAAAGTGGTCAAGTTCTTAACAACCTTGTCCTCAGCACCGCTCTCGTCAACCTTGGCCTTCAAAGCCTTGATAATAGAGGACTTTGGAGAAATCTCAAAGATCTTCTTCGAAGCCATGTAGGCAGACATGGAGGTGTCTCTAAGAGCTTGTGCCTTCATGATTCTTTCCATGTTGGCGGACCAACCGAATTGACCGGTTCTGATGGCAGCAGGAGAGTCAACAAGCTTGAAGGAGACAACAACCTTCTCGACTTGGTCTCCCAAGATGTCCTTCAAGGTCTTGGTCAATGGCTCGTACTCTTTGGTAATCTCCTCTCTCTCTTTCTTCTCCTCCTCAGATTCTTCGAGCTCAAAGTCCTTGGTGATATCCACGAGCTTCTTGTCCTCGAACTCCTTGAGTTGAGTCATAGCGTATTCATCAATAGGGTCAACCAAGAACAAAACTTCGAAGTTCTTGGCCTTCAATGCGTCCAAAAATGGAGAGTTCTCGACAGCCTTGATAGACTCACCAGTAATGTAGTAGATGTTCTTTTGGTGCTCTGGCATTCTGGTCACGTAATCAGACAAAGAGGTCATCTCGTCAGAAGACTTGGTGGAGTTGAATCTGAGCAACTTAGCCAAAGAAGATCTGTTCTGTTGGTCCTCGTGAATACCCAACTTAATGTTCTTGGAGAATGCAGTGTAGAACTTGTCGAATTGCTCTTGATCCTCAGCGATTTCATTGAAGGTCTCAATGAGCTTCTTGACAATGTTCTTTCTGATAACCTTCAAGATCTTGTTCTGTTGCAACATTTCTCTTGACAAGTTCAATGGCAAGTCCTCAGAGTCAACAACACCTCTGACGAACGAAAGCCATTCTGGAATAAGTTCCTCGGCCTCATCAGTAATGAAGACTCTTCTGACGTACAACTTAATGTTGTTCTTCTTCTTCTTTGATTCGAACAAATCAAATGGAGCTCTCTTTGGAATGAACAGAATGGCCTTGAACTCCAATTGACCTTCGACAGAGAAGTGCTTCACAGCCAATGGGTCTTCCCAATCGTTGGAAATAGACTTGTAGAAAGCGTTGTACTCATCTTGGGTAACCTCAGATGGGTTTCTAGTCCACAAAGGCTTGGTCTTGTTCAACTCTTCAGTCTCTGTGACAAGTTCCTTAATCTTTTTAGTTTCCTTCTTCTCCTCTTCCTCATCATCCTTGACTTCCTCAACCTTAGCTTCCTTGGACTCATCATCCTTGGCCTCTTCGGTCTCTTCTTCTGGAGCGTCCTTCTCAACCTCCTTGGTGACAACCAATTGAATTGGGTAAGAAACAAACTCAGAATGTCTCTTAACAACTTCCTTGATTCTCTTCTCCTCGAGGTACTCGGTTTGATCTTCCTTCAAGAACAATCTGATGATCGAACCTCTACCAATCTTTTCGTTTTCCTCGTCCAAAGTAACTGTGAATTTTCCACCGGCGTTGGATTCCCAGATGTATTGCTCATCGTCGTTGTTCTTAGAAATGACCTGAACGTGATCAGCAACCAAGAAAAGGGAGTAGAAACCCACACCGAATTGACCAATCATGGAAACATCAGCACCTGCGGAAAGAGCTTCCATGAAAGCCTTGGTACCAGACTTAGCAATAGTACCCAAGTTCTTCACCAATTCAGCCTTGGTCATACCGATACCAGAATCTCTGATTTCAAGGACCTTTTGCTCTGGTTTTGGAGTAATTCTGATAAAAAGTTCTGGCTCAGTCTCGAGCACAGATGGGTCAGAGAGGGCTTGGTATCTGATTTTGTCCAATGCGTCCGAGGCGTTCGAGATCAATTCTCTAAGGAAGATCTCCTTGTTCGAATAAACGGTGTTAATGAACAAGGACATCAACTGAGAGATCTCAGCCTGGAACTCATATGATTCTGACTTTGTGGACATTATGGTTTAATGTAGTTTCCAAATTTTCGAAGAAAAAAAACCAGTGCGTATGGGGGGACACAACTCGTTTAAATATAATGCTACCATAAATCCTTTCTTGTCAAACTCGACGAAACTTTTTCGTCTAGAAAATTCCACGACATTAATTTTTTGGCGACGATTTGTGCCGATAGACGCAACAAGAATATTCCAGACCAGCGAATATTGGTTCCTGTGTTTATCTACACTAACGCAGAAGTAGCTTCAGTTAGCTACTACCCATCGTATAGCTAGGTCATCCCAGCAATTGATCTAAAGGGCACATATTCGTCACTATCCAAATGACCATGAAAGTCAAGAAGCACTCAGACTGATGTCCCGTGGTACGTCCCAAATTTATCAACAGTTGGAGCACAGACCCCTTAGTCGAACTAACTGGGGTATCTGCAATTAATATGATACACATCCGTGCACCACCAAATCTGATAGCTATCATTTTTTTGTTTACAATTCGATGTTTACATTAAATTTGCGATTTTATTTTCTTAGCCATGTCAATGAGCACGTCTGTTCGTAAAGACGGCAAGAAAAATTTGGCTTCTAAATATCTGGAGGCCATTAGTGTTCCAAACTTGTCTCCACTAAAGCCTACCAATTCCCTAAACACTGCAACTCCCAGTTCTCCCAATAGTCGACCTTCAGCCAACTTAAAAGAGAATGAGAATCCATTCAAATCTCCTCAAAAATCCACCTTCCTTGAAAGCGATTCACCTGTGAAAAGGCTTATCAAGCAAAAGGAACAAGACACCCTTGAGAACAATGCATCAAACTTCATCCCAGTTCCTCCCCCGTTTGCGTCTCACAAAATTAGGTCTGAGCCTCTGCATAAGCCATCTCGAAGCGAAATTAAAACTATGGGGCAAATCAATAGTGCACTATCAAACTCCCCATCTCTTAAAAACTTAAACAAACTCAGAAGTATCGAAAATAAGCTACGCAGGAAATCGCGTGTCGAGTCCGTCTCACAGAAGTATCAATCCAATAATGCGACAACGAGCCGAGAACTGCCAATTGAGGAGGAAATAAACCCAACAGCTTCATGGATTGACAAGGATCGTAAGAATTTGCAAGCTTATGAGTTTTTGTGCCGCGTTTCGGAAATAAAGAAATGGATTGAAGACTGTCTCGAGATCGAAATTAATCTTGAGAATGATTCTATTGCGGAATTTCAAGATTATTTGAGAAACGGGATTTTAGTTTCAAAATTGGCTCAAAAGTTCGAGCCTTCAAAGGTTAGGAGTATCTACTATGGAGAGAACAACCCATCTGGAACCAACTTCAAGAACAAAAGTGGTCTTTATTTCAAATTTACGGAGAATATTGTCTCATTTCTTGAGTTCCTGAAAAGCATACAGCTTCCGGAAATGTTTATTTTTGAGACAGCTGATTTATTTGAGACCAAAAACATTCCCAAAGTGATCTTTTGTCTTCACGCTCTGAGTTTTATGATGTCGGCAAATGGAAAAGCACCCGAACTTAAGCATCTAAAGAAATACGACATCGAAGAGTCAGATGTCCGAAAGATACAAATAAAGATTAGAGGTCTAAAAATTCCAAACTTCAAAAACATCGATGATGGTGTGAGGGTCAATCTCGGAGAGAGTTTCAGTGTCACTGATGCTGATGCTAACGATGATGCGTTTAGCCTGAAGTCTAGATCGGATAGTGTAGTGGTTGAGGAAGCAGCTGAAGCGAGACATTTGTTCAAGGAAAGATTTGACACAGAGGAGAACGACATAGACATGGAGAGGATTCACGAAAAGTACAATTCCATGATTGACAATGATAATGGTCTTAGTGTGCGTCCAATTGCAGAGAGAAGTGATGTTGGAGAGATTACCGAGCTGCAGGCTATTGCAAGGGGAACATTGCTTCGATATGAGCTGTTTGTGAACAGATTCATGTTGAAGGTCTTTACTCCTGACCTCATACAGTTCCAGTCAATCATTAGAGGTGGACTGGTGCGGTCGAATACAAACCAAAAGCATCAAAGTTTGCTGGCAAACTCTCGATCCCTATCTGTTTTACAAGCTATTTTAAAAAATAACAAGCGTGAAGACAAATATAAACGTCTTAAAGACAAGTTGAAGAAACAGGAACCTCTTGTCACCAATATTCAGTCTTTAATTAGAGGTGGATCAGTGAGAGAGCACAACTATCTTAATCGCAAAGCATTGTTTTCTCACACCAGTTCAATAATCAGGTTACAGGCTCATATCAGAGGCTCGTTGATCAGATCAAGTGACGACTATTTGAACCAACGAATTGCTCACAGCACTAAACGGGCGACACGTACTGGAATGAAAATTAGCGTTTCCTGTCAAGAGCATCTTTCAACACACTATCTTCAAAGAGACTACAGACTGAACGAGTTACTTGCGATTGCCCGTGGAAAACTGGTTAGAGAAAGTGTCAAGTGGAAAAATAGACAATTGAGCAAAGAAGTTTCGTCTATTATCCATCTGCAGACAGTTTTTAGAGGTGTTCTCCAAAGATTCTATGTGGAAATGACTAATGAGGATCTTTTAGAATCTGAAATTATTGTCACTGATCTTCAATCAAAGATCAGGGGAGCTATATTAAGATATCAAATCCATGATCGGGAGGAATGGTTCAAGCAACCCCAAAACCTTGAAAAAATCATCCGTTTACAGAATTTTTTTCGTGCCTCTCGTACACAGCACGATTACAAGTCATTAATTTATGAGAAGAATCCACCGTTGAAGGCTGTTAGAAAATTTATACATCTTTTGGATGGCCCAGGAGTTGAATTGGAGCAAGAAAAGCAAATTCAGAAATATAAAGATCAAATAGCTAAGGAAACACGCCGCATTGAACAATGGGAGCTTGATCTCAGTCAATTGGAAGCCAAAATCCAATTGTTGAAGAAAAATAATGTTTCCTTCGACGAAGTGCTGAAGTTGAAAGATGAGAACTTGAATGTCACAGCATATTCGAGTGACCTGAATGAAAGCTTGAATAAAAGTTTAGGTGGAAAAACCGAAAAGGTTGTAATCAAACCTATCAAAACACTAACTCGTTTATACGAGAAGTTTTTTTATCTGCTGCAGACAAAGCCTTCCTATCTTGGTCATTTACTGACGCTGGTTGATACTGATGCAATTGATCTGCATTTCAGTGCTGGACACCTTGAGGATTGGATACTAAAATGTTTCAATTACAACAACTTCTCAGCTCCAGCCTCAACCGCGCCTAGTCGTGAGGAATTCTTACTAATGAAGTTAGTTCTTCACGCTTCAGGTGAAGACCTTGAAAGGCTAGGCTCTGTCGCGCGTCTGAAGAACTTCATCAAGGCGAGACAAAGCTTGTCCATTTCTCCAACCAAGTCTTGGGAGCTGTTATTAATGAATTACGTCAATCTTCCTCAACAGAGAGCTTTGGCAAAGGGTCTTCTCACTGATTGTGTTTGGAAGGTGATCGCCGACGAAGATGCATCTTACGAGCCTGACCCCTCTATCATCTTCAAAGATTTGCTTGAAAAAGACGAAAGAGAAGGACGGGTGACATTGAAGTCTCTGGAAGATCTGGACAACATGGATCCAATTGATGACGAGGATACAAGAAAACAGTTTGTTAGCAATCTGACACAACTAAGAGAGGCATCGTATGATGTAATGAAATCCCTTGGTCATCTTGTTGGTAAGTTACCGCTTTACATTAGAGTGGTTTGTCGAGGAACATATGATCAAATGAAGAAACTGTATCCAGGTGAATCTGAAAGACTCTATTTGAGTGCTGCAGGATCAATCTTGATGAAATCGTACGTGCTTCCAGTTCTTTTAAAACCAGAGAATTATGGCATTAATATTGCTGAGATCCACGACGATCCGGCTCTTGCTTCCAAAACAAGCGAGAACCTGCTACAGGTTGCCAAAGTTTTGAACCAGCTTGTTCTGATGAGACCTTTTAGTTCCGAAAATGTGTACCTTCAACCTTTGAATCCGTTTGTTGAAGAATATGTGGAAGGAATTAGAAAGATTTTGAAAGATCTCATCGATGTTGGTTCAATTGAGCAGGCCTATCAGATGCAGTCTGTCTATGAAGACGTAATCTCCAGCCATAAGCCAAAATTGGAGCTTTTGAATGACGAGATTTCTGAAATGCTACACGTCATGGTGGATCATCAAGAGTTATTGATAACAGAAAAGAACGATTACATGCACTTTTTGCTGATGGAGATCGAAGAGTACTCTTCTTACCACAATAAGATTGAAACCCAGAACGGGCTAATTGAGTTGTCATTACAGCCAATTGCAGAAAGTACGGATCCTGAGATTGTGGGTACCAAGGTCGCATTGCTCGAGGTCAAAGAGTATTTGATTTACATTTTCAAAGTGCAAGACGGTAATGATCTCTTGGATTTATTGCTTAGTGAGATAACACCTCTTGATGAGTTACGCTTTAAAGAGCTCATAAAACAGGAGCGCTTGAGTAGCGCATCTCCTCAATTTGGGCTGGAGAAGAGAACCATGCGCAAGATTCACAACTCCACCTTCCCTCAAGTCAAAAAACATGCGATCGAGCTTCTGCTTGAGTTGGAGAACAATGGATACATCACTCGTGAAGATGGATATCAGGCTATTCTGAACGAGATTGCGCATGAGATCAAAATGAAAAAGTCCAAAAAAGAAGATCGAGAGCACCAACTTAAGCTGGTGATTGATACTTTAACGAAGCTTAAAAAGAAAGAACGAACCTGTTCAAAAATATACTCTGATTACATCAAAGAGATTGATCGTGTCATGATCAAGATGCAACACCAGACCACCCAGAGGAAGAAATCGCCCCTGCTCAAGTATTTTTCCAAGCAGTACTATCATGAAAAAGATCTTAAAAGAAAGAAAGGGTATATACCTAAGTTTGGGTCATACAAACAGTCTGCCAAGCATTTGATCGACCAGCAGATTTTACTTGAGTTTACCAATAATTCTTTATCCTCGTTTGCGTTGACAAGAATCCATTTCATTATCAGCTGCGAGCGTCAAGGCGAGTTTACATTTGAAATTTCTAAAAATTCTTTGGGGCTCAGTGGATACGAGAGAATAACCATGGATGATTTGCTGAATTTACAGTACGAGCACAAAAAGACAGTCTCGCTGTTTGACAATAGCGTTAAATTTGACACCGATAACCTGGTTTCCTTCATATTTAGGAAATTTTACGAGGTGCACGATAATATATAAATAAATAAATACCATTTTCTGTCTGCGAAGCCCTTATTTATTTGATGTTGCGATGGTAAATTATTACAAAATATGTTGCATGGTCTCGTCTTTGTTCCCCAAAGTATGGTGCATTTCAATTCTTTTATGGTCATACTATGCATTAGTGTTCAAAACAGTGTTACCTCTGATAGAAGGTAAATGTAACCAATTGTTATTGATTGCACTGCTGACGTCCCTAGATGCGCTATGTTTGATATCCTACAATTTGGTAGTTGTTGTTGGTCCAGGATTTCCCCAAGATTTTGAGGAGCTTCGTTGCATCCAGTACGACGACCAGGGTGCTATCCAACCACCGTCGTTCCTGAAATCCCGTTCAGTTATGGTGAAACGGGACGGTGGTTATCGTTTTTGCAACAAATGTAAGGTTTGGAAACCCGATAGGTGCCATCACTGCTCGTCTTGTCAGTCGTGCGTACTAAAAATGGATCACCATTGCCCCTGGTTTGCGCAATGTGTTGGATTTAGAAACCACAAGTTCTTTGTGCAACTACTGATTTATGTCGTTGCATATTCCGATTTGACAACGATAGTGGCTGGATATGGACTCTATAAAATCTACAATCTCCAGACAGCCAGCCAGGACCTATTTTCGCTGCACACCATGTTTGTTTTCATCGTTGGATCTATCATGAGCATGTGCATCTCGGTTTTTGGAGTTTTTACCGTGTACCAAGTTTTCTGCAATAGAACAACCCTGGAGTTGTACGAAACTCAAGGGTATCGCTCGAACAAGAACTCGAACCAACTGGGTAACATCTATAACCTGGGGTGTAAGAGGAACTGGTGCGCAGTCATGGGCGATAGCTGGATTCAGTGGCTGCTACCAATAAGAGCAGGCAAGACGTCTGGAGACGGACTGACGTTCGAAGTGAACCAAATATTATTCCAAAAATTGCGGCAAGAGACAGAGTTGCAACAGCGATTGTCACAAGAAATCACCAATTACCGTACTTCTCAGAAAAACATCAGTCAGTCTGCGCTCCGCAATGTATAAATCAGGACAAGCATGTAACATTTAAATATCCCTCACACCTCACGCCGAGGATTTTATTTTACACTTACCCTCCTGGAGAACTAAGTTGTGTTTTTTACCTCGTTTACAGTATGGTGTTTGAGTTGAAACCGTTCGACGACCTAACTGTCAACCCCAACAGCAAGAAGCGGGTGGCATACTTCTACGATTCCGACGTGGGAAATTATGCGTATGGTGCTGGCCACCCAATGAAGCCTCACAGAATAAGGATGGCGCATTCGTTGATCATGAACTACGGGCTGTACAAAAAGATGGAGATATATAGAGCCAAACCCGCCACAAGACAGGAAATGTGTCAGTTCCATACAGACGAGTATATCGATTTCCTTGCAAGGGCTACTCCTGACAATTTAGATCTTTTTGCCAAGGAGCAGGCCAAGTTCAACGTTGGAGACGACTGTCCTGTCTTTGATGGTCTTTTCGAATACTGTGGTATCTCTGGAGGAGGTTCTATGGAAGGCGCTGCTAGATTAAACCGTGGAAAATGTGACATTGCAATCAATTACGCCGGAGGATTGCACCATGCGAAAAAATCTGAAGCCTCTGGTTTCTGCTATGTCAATGACATCGTGTTGGGTATCATCGAGTTGCTCAGATACCATCCGCGTGTTTTGTATATTGACATTGATGTCCATCACGGAGACGGTGTGGAGGAGGCCTTTTACACTACAGACCGTGTCATGACGTGCTCCTTCCACAAGTACGGAGAATTTTTCCCAGGTACTGGTGAACTCAGAGATATTGGTGTTGGAAAGGGAAAACACCACTCGGTCAATGTGCCTCTTAGAGATGGTATTGATGATGCCACGTACAAGTCGATTTTCGAGCCGGTGATCCAAAGAATCATGGACTGGTTTCAACCTTCTGCTGTTGTTTTGCAGTGTGGTGGAGACTCGCTTTCAGGCGATAAGTTGGGATGTTTCAACCTCTCGATGAGAGGTCATGCCAACTGTGTGAATTTCGTCAAGTCCTTTGGTGTGCCCACCATGGTTCTCGGAGGTGGTGGATATACCATGAGAAACGTTGCCAGAACCTGGGCTTTCGAGACCGGTTTGCTCAACGAGACCTTGCTCGATGCAGAACTGCCATTCAACGATTATTTTGAATACTTTGGACCGGACTACAAGCTTGATGTGAGACCTTCGAATATGCACAATGCAAACTCACCAGAATACCTGAACCGTATTTTGACGCAAATCTACAGCAACCTTGAAAACACTCAGCACGCTCCATCTGTGCAAATGCACGACGTTCCACCAGATCTTATTGACTTTGACGATGATCCAGAAGAAGACACGAAGGAGGCCATAGACACCCGCGGTGGATCCCAGAAAGCCCACGACGAGCGCATTGTTCCTGACAATGAATACTTTGATAAGGACGAGGATGCTTTGAAATCCAAAGACTCGACGGATTATAACGAGGCCGAAAAGAAGCCTACCCCTTCCATCATCCCGGCCAGCTATTACAGCGAAGTTGCCGAGGACATGATGAAAGAAATGGAGGTGGATGAGAAAGATGGACAGACCAAAATTACTGAAGGTACGGATAAGCCATTTGCCAACGGAAGTAGTAACGGTACAGAAAATAATTAGATTAAGAATGAGAAGCGTCGTTTATGCTTTTGAAGCCAGAGTTGAATCCCAGTAGATTGTTTATTCCTGTGACCCAATCACCCTTCGAGCGGGCAACGCACCAAAGTCCGGTCCTGGCCTGTTTGTCGCCAGACTGTCTATTTTTGTGAATCGAGGTTGGCAGGTCCCACGAAGGATCCAAGATGGAACCTGTTTCGGACACAACATGAATTTCATCCCCGGCGGTCAGTTTCAGTTGTGGGATGCCATCAATCGACAATTTTGCAGAGCATTCCTGGCCGCTGAGACCTTTGGTTCGAACAATCACTTTGATGTGTGATATTGATGGTAGAATCAATGGTCTGAATGATAAAGATCTCGGACAGACAGGAGTGAGCAGAATGCATGGCACAATAGGATGCACCATGGAGCCACCAGCAGATAGCGAATAAGCTGTGGATCCCGTAGGGGTTGCAAACACCAAACCATCTGCAGTGGTTGTAGTCAAGAAATGTCCATTCACATGGACATCCAGGTTGATCAAGCTAGGCAGCGATCCACGGTGCAGAACAATGTCATTCACTGCGTGGACCTGGGTCAGCTCGTCAGAATCACTTTTATACATTGACTTTGGATCAGAATCAATAAATTTGTTTTTCTTGACAATGTGGCATTCTAATCTTTCACGATGTAGCATGAGCGCTCTGCTTTCGAATACTTCCTTGAAGGCCTCTTTAAACTCTCTGAAGTCGAAAGGAAGCAGGAAACCTAATGTACCCAAGCTGAAGGATAGAATAGGGGGGACCTGAGTGTTAGAGAAATGAGAAACGCCCCGCAAAATGGTCCCATCGCCGCCAAAGGACACGATAAGATCCGTTTTCGCTGCTATTTCCTCGCTCGTTCCGGTGTACAGCACATGTTCCGAAGTCTTTGAATCTTTGAAGCCTTCTTGGTTTTCCTGGAGCTCTTTTGCGACGTCTTCAGTCACAATAACCGTGCAGTTTGGGTACGAGTCATGGACGTGGCTGATAAACTTTGCTGTTGCGATGATCACCTCTTTTTTCCATGGCTTCTTCACCACAAGAATATTGGAAGGGGGCGACTGCCAGACCAATGTTCTAAAAAAAGAGTGTGGATTCTTAGCATATTGCGGAATTTGGCGAGCCTTAAGATCGCAAACTGACTCGATCTTCACGCTTGATAGTGCAAAGACACTAGAGCTAAACGATCTCCGTAGCAATAGAGGACTGGGCGCTTTCAGTATTATCATTGCCGTCTATCGGTAAAAAATCTGGGGTCTAAATTTTTCTGAGTCAATTTTTCACCGCTTAATATTAGCGCATACATGGGACGAGGAATCCCGGTAACGGGATAGTCAAATCGCAACACTACAACTCGGAAAAACAGACCTTCGACATAAAGAACCGGTTTCCAGAGTTCCAGTCAAAATCAACCGCCATGTTGCTAGATCTGATTTGGTGCTATTGTCTAAGCGTCTTACCCGGCTCTGCGCGCCCTATAAAAAGAGTTTTTGCGCTATAATTTTTTTCAACGCAAAATCACAGACGGACAGATCCCGCTATCGCATCCTTTCGAGGTTGAGCCTCTCTCGGGAGCGCTCTGACCCAGGACAGAACGGATACTGGGGTCAGGTTTCGGCCTTTATGTTTGGACTGGAGATCAACGTTGCCAATCTTGGGTGCAGTGGACCATCTGAAGCTTTACAGTTTCTAAGGACTCGCCTTCGTGCATCCGTATGGGGTCGACTGCAAGGATTGACACGACATCTACTCTTGTAGGGTATGCAATATCTATTAAACAGTAGCTAAAAAGTTTTCAATCATCGAGAACACTCTCTGCTCGACATCGGATGCCCAAAGGGTGTCCATATGTTCGTAGCCTTCGATGCCTAGGATTTTGACAGAACACGAAAGCTGGTCTACAGTTTTGTCAATGTCGATGAGCGAATCAGACATTCCGTAAATGAGAAGCATCGGCGTTGTAATCGTTAGCGTGGGAAACGGTGCCACTCTGTTGGTTTTCATCGAAGTTCCGCTTAAGTACACCAATTTGGAACCCGACGATCCTCCCTCGTCAAACATTTGGAATCGGCCGCTACTGATAATCTGGAACCAATGAATCACACTTTTGACACTAGAAGGTGAAAACAGGTGAGCGTAGCCGACTTTCTTCTGAGACTGAGTGACGTTGGCCGACTTCCAGTTGAACAGAAACACCAGAGACCTGTCAACCACAGTTTCGTAGAGCGCTGGACCCATTAGTTTCTGCCAAAAAACCACCGAGGGCAGAATTGCGCGACGACCAAAAAGTCTGTACATGAGATTGGGGGCAGAGTTGACAAAGAAGCGGAGGACCGGGTGATTGAGGCCCTTGGGTATCATGGCTGGCGATAAGCCAATGAAGTTTTTGATCTTGGAGTTCAGGGACACGTCAAGTGACAAGGCGGCCAGACACTGTGCCGAACCCTGACTAAAACCGATGTACGTCAGAGACGGCTGGCCGGTAGCAGCGAGGATGTAGTTGATTGTATCGGGAATGTCAAACATGGCAAACTCGTCCAGCGAGTAGTCCCAGAAACGCACATCTCTGGAAGAAAGGTTGAGATGTTTCCTGGAGTATTTATTACCACGGTTGTTTCCAAGCCAGACGTCGTAGCCTTGATCTACCAGGCGAAAGGGAAGACATCTTGATGCGGTGTCTCCAAGAACAAAAAGCTCGCTATTGGTGAGAAGACCGTGATGCATGTAGATAACAGGTCTGGGG
Organism: Ogataea thermomethanolica; assembly: GCA_030674565.1. Taxonomy (NCBI): domain Eukaryota; kingdom Fungi; phylum Ascomycota; class Pichiomycetes; order Pichiales; family Pichiaceae; genus Ogataea; species Ogataea thermomethanolica. The sequence goes on from JAKTYW010000006.1 coordinate 479,524, forward strand.
CTCGGAGATTTCCCCGACACAATTCTATGGATCGATAGGAGATAGCCGTCCCTTGTCTGCACTACATACTCGTGAACTTTGTAACCGTGAACGTGCACTAACTGGACAATGTCAACTGCAGTGAGGATCTGGTTGTGAAGCGCTGACTCGGAGAGGGGGTCTAGCGTCGCAGAAACGATGTCATCGGTCGGCGAGCACGAAGCGCTGCGCGGTAAAGACGACGAGATGTTATCTGGTTTGCTGAATGGAGACTGAAACGATGCAAGGACATTTTCTAGTCCCAGGCTATGAAGCAAAAGCAGCGGTAATTGGATGGCCGCTGCAATAACATTCAAAATTAAGCCGAGAACCAGAGCCATATAATCAAATCTGAGTGGTATTAAAATTATGTCATTGGCTATCTCGAAGAATATAGCACAGCCAGTGCGACAGAAAAAAAGGGAGTCTTGTAGATGCGGCCAGATACAACACAAGACCCAGTTATCATGCACCTGCTAGCAGCAAAGCACAAAACTCACAGGAACTGGGTTCTAGCAACAATTTAGATTCCTAATTCAAACATCTGCATGTTTTTTTTTCCTCCGCGTGAATAGCAATCAAGTTGACTGAGATTTTTCAGCCGATTCTTTGAAAAAACACATAGATATCACCCGTGTTTGCAGCCGTTGCAATTCACGCAGATTGAAGTGTGTATATTGGAAATGGCTCTTGCAAATTCTCCTACTGAGAAAGACTACCAGCAATACAATCTATTTTATAACCAACATGGTCAAGAATATGTTTCTAAGCATGTCAACTGACTCATGATTTCGGTAACGGTTGGCGTACAAATCTTATGTAAGATAAACATTGCCCGAACACAATTTCTGTCCTTATAAAGTTGCGATGCATATTAAATCCGGCTTTCGATTTTTTGCTCGGTTCCGATAATTTGTAATCTGGCCGACCGAGGGGTTTTTTCTCTATACGTTAAATATGCCCAACCTCTCCACCCACGCAAAGCAAATAAAATCATCACGTTGCCCCCTTTTCTTGCTATAATATGACGATCACGTCAACTATGTCTTCACCAGACAGATTTGGGGAGAGAAAGTCGCAGCAAAGCAAGAAAAAGCGTGTGGGTAAAGCCTGCGATTCGTGCAGATTGAAGAAGACCAAATGCTCTGGGAAGCAGCCCTGTGAGAAATGTCAATTGGATAACAAACTGTGTATTTACACTGAGCGTAAAAAGAGTAAGGACAAGAGCTACTCATACGATTATGTGGAGCTGATTGAAAAACGATTACGTCTGGTGAACAAGGCTTTAATGAAGCTGACAGAAATGGTCAAGCTAGAAAAAGGCTCTGAACTTCAACAGTTTGCGCAAAATGTTTCGTACAACGAAGAAGACGAAGCAGTTCCGATATCCATCAATCAGGCGATCTCACTTTTAGTTGACAAGTCAGATGTTGTACAAAACTCAGACAATGATGCGGCTACGACGCCTGGGGTCACACTTAATTCCGCTCTGGATGACGGAATTCAGGAAGATGCTGGATTTAAACCCGAACCGGTGGCTACAACTCACACTTCTTTCTCGTCTCCGGAGTCGCTAACGCCAAGGTCCTCGGGTCCACTTTCTCCTGTTGCAACCAACGAATACAACTCAGACCTGTTTTTTGATCACCAGATTACAGGCACCCGCTTAGACGACATCAAAGAGGAGAAGTCAGATGACTTTTTTGACGCGGCCAGTCCATTGGCCAACAGTCTCATGCTCGAGAACCCTATCCAATCCGTTCTGGACAATGATACGTACGAAAATTCTCGCTTCACGTCATCTCTTGACCTGGTTGGCTTTAAATCCGAGCCGAATTTTTCTGCTGCCACAATTAACGGCTACGGAGACCGCTCTGCTACGTCGGGTCCCAGCTCGGGGTTTATGGGTTTGGACTTTGATCTTAATTCGCCAGCTTCATTGATCGCTACTTCCCCGGACTCCGTCTTTACCAAAACAATGATCCCAAGCTCGGTCAGCACTAGCAACAATGGTTCGGTCGCCTCCTCATTACTGGCTGATGACACATACATCGAATCCACTCACCCCCCAACCAATCTTAACAGAACCGCATCTATCAGATCGTCTGATAGTGGGAATAGAAAACATTCGACTTTGCACGGCAATCACCATTCTTATTCACAACACCCCCACCCGTATAAAAAAAATATTGACCCTACTGACTACTCACTGGCCTATCAGCTTTGAAGGACAACTAATGTGATGAAGTAACGATTTATGAGTTTCGACACCATGCTATACTATTAATTGAACACATGTTATAATACACAAACTAATAAAATTAAAACCTATTATGGCATAAAACCGTTTCGTTTTGAATGTGTAATCATCTGAGAGTAAGAATGCAATTTAGTAAACAGGCTTTTTGTGGAAACGACGCTTGCGCACAAAAGCGTCGAGTCTGTATATTAATGCACCAAAAAACCGAAACAATGCAAGACACGCCACGCACCATAGAACAAACGTCATAAAGATGTTCGAGCTCTTGGTATCAACTGATCGCTTAATTTTGCTCGACAAGCTGCTATCCTTGGTTTCCTCATACTCCTTGTAGTCGTCCAGACCACCTGTTCTTAGAACAAGCACTAAAACCACAAAGTTGCAGATCAGCCATGCAAGAACTGTATATGTCCGACCCAATGCATAATTTCTTTCGGAAGTCTTGGCAGTGCTCTCCTTCGTTATTGCCTCGGGTCTCGATATGTTGCGATTGGCCAGCAAATACAGCTCATCGGGATCCTGCAAGGCTTCAGACAAAATGAGCTCGTTAGAGTCGTCTGTTTTAGTGGCCTGTTTCTTCCCTGAGGTTTCAACTTTTAGGGCACCTTTCGTTCCCCACGAGATATCGTGTATATTGCAAAAAGCAAAAACACACAGAACGTTGATATAGGCAGGACTCAGAAAAATGTACTGCAAGCTGCATCCAATCAAGTGAAACACCTCAAAGAACAACAGTGACCCCAAAATGTACAACGCGTAAGTGGAAGCCAGAGCCACCGTCAGGTCACGGAATTTCGAATTTTCTAGGTATGCCAAAACCTTGTTTTTTGTAGACTCTGCAATCTCTTTTTGGATCGTTTGGATCGAATCAATGGTTAAAATAATGACGCATACAATCATGTAGCACATCACTATCGAAAACAGGAAGAATGATAGCTGATACAACCGCTTGGCATCTTTAGGCTTGTTTCCAAAAGAAATGATGAACGTCAGACACAGAGCAGCGATGTAAAGCCATAAAAATACCACAGCAAGAATATTTCCAGCGTCAAATCCAACAGACGTCTGAGCAACTCCAAGTGTCAGGATACGGAAGACGAGGAAGTAGAAAGACAATGACAGCCAGGAAAGACCTATGTTGACGGTCTGGTAGATCACCTCTATCAGCAAGAAGAATTTGCGGCCAAAGCTGTGACGTGAACGGAAAATACGGTAGAAGTGCATCACCGAATAGAGCGCAGCAAAAAACGATCCATTCAACCATCTGCGCCGTTGGTTGATGAATTCTGATATGGAAGATGGCACGTCAGTGACACCGTAAGCGTCATGCACGTATCGGAGAACATATGCAGCGCCCCTCTTTGCAACCAGTTCGAAACACAGAATTCTGTCCTCTGCCAAGTACATGTTAGACTCCAGGGTTCCTGCAGGCTTTTCTGTGTTGGTTTTCATGTCTTCTCCATGGAAATATGCCTTGAGAGGGTCTCCTTGCAGTGCCTCGTATCTATAAGCACTAAAAGCTCCTGGAAGCACAGTAACAAAACCAAATGCAGACTCCATCGGTTTATCCAAAACGTTCGAAATCTTGTACTCAAAATTCTGAGCAGCAGTAAGTGGATTCAACATAACACACTTGATGTCCGAGAATGTCTTAACGACCCAGCGACCAGCTTTCTGAAACACCGACCCATCATCGTTCGGACTCAGCTTTTTTCCAAGCATGGCCCGAATCTCTCCACAGGAGCCTCCAACTTGGGGATCTTTAAAAGATTGCCAGAGTTTGTAGATGGAATCTGGTCCTGGCTCTGTACCAACGTCTAACAGACAGATTATCTTGGGGTTCAAGTTTGGACATAAGAAGTTGAATGCCCATCTATGGGAGTTGATCTTCTGTTTGTTCTGCTCTTTGAGCAGAAACATCATTTGAACGGGAACTGTCTGTTCGGTGACTAGAGGAACAGTAAACCCCTCAGTTGCGCCATCGCGATGGTAGTCAAACTGACCAATTCCGAATGTTGTTGTATACTCAAATAAGTGTGCGTTGACGTCCTCGCCGTTGACCTGCTCCTGGATAACACCCTCCTGGAAGCAACCCAAAAGAGTAAGCAAAGCCTTGGATCTTTCGTGAATCTTGGATCGTCCATCGCTGACAATCACCACCACAATCTTTTTCCAAGCGTCTCTGCCAAAAGGATGCACGTTTGAGTCCTTCTCGGATAAGTTGTACATGGTCTTGATGTTCTTGAACACACCTTTCAGAGTCCTTCCCAAAAGAACCTCGTCCTCGTTGTACATTGTGCACACAATCATGAGCTCGGTCTCACGCCTGACACCGTACAGATTCGGTCTGAGAGGATAATTGACGATGTCTCTTATTTTCTCCATGTCTCCGCTGGTGAAGTCTTTCGGATCGGACGTAATAGCATGGTAACGGAGATGAGTGAATTCGGTGAGCGACTTGGCATCCTCAAACGGGAGTCGCGAAATGAGCTGTTGCGGAACAGGATAGTCAAAACTGTAGTGCTTCGCGTCCAAAAGCTGGACCTTGGTGTCACCTGAAGTAGCCAGATTCAAAGGCTCAATAGCGTCGTCTTGGTTTTGATCCAAATACAGATTGTCGATCACGGGTTCGTCTTCGTCTCTCAGAAACGACTGGAAAACTGGAAAGCCTTGTTGATACGGCATAGGGTGCATTGGGGGAGCGTAGCCCATCGAGGTGGTATACACCTCCTGTGGCTTCTCGGTACCACTGTACGAACTGTTGGTCGAGGACATGGACTGCGTGGCATCAAACACGTTTGCCGGCGGATGCAACATCGAGTGACGCACAGGGGACTCTTCTGTTTCGCGATAAGAGTCAAAGTAGTCGTCTAGTTCGAACGAATCTCGTTGCGCGTGGCTCGAGGAGTGAAGAACGCGTACGTTGCGCGTTTCGTGTCCAAAAGGGCTTTCGTCCCAGGACGGCTGATTAACAGACTCGTCGTCATCGTCCAGATGGAAAGGGTTATCGTTGGATGCCATCTGTAAATCGATATCAGATAAATCAGGTCCTATAAGTACAGTGTCTAAATATTCTATATTTGGAACCTGATTTGAACTGCGCCATGTTTGAAACAGTTTTTTATCATGATGAGTGGCTATGCATAATATTTTTCCTGCAGATCAGGGACTAGGCTAGTCATATTCTATACACGTATTTTTGTGTCTTGTGAATTCCGACACTATGTGAGACTGTTCTCCCGAGTACCTGACCATTTCAATAATATCGCCTTCGAAACCAACCCAAGGCCCATCCAGCGTCTCGTGCATTAGAGGGTACCTGTAATTCTGAAGAGCCTCCCTGGTTTCATCGATCGTGCTTCTTCTCTGACGTAAAGTGTGGTGAGCCGCAGACTCAATATCTCCGACCGCAGAATTAGGGTTCGGGCTCGGTGATCGGGAAGGGGTTCTAAATACGGAAGATTTGCGTCCAGACTGTGACTTGGATGTGAGCCCCCCCGGAGAACTGATCAGGGATCCCAGCTCGTCCGAGTCGTCGGACTCCACCGACTCCCCAGATGTCTTAATTGCATCAAGTGCAATGTAAAAAAGCAAAGGAAGATAGTTCCGGTTGAAAAACAAAAGGACAACGATAGTAATAGGCAGCAAAGGAACGATCAATGCGGCTAGAACAAATGATTGCTCCAATGCGAGTGTTCCAAACATTTGGAGCTGGAAGAAAAACATACCCAAACAAACCCGACGAAACACAATTGGCCAGAGTCGGCCTGTGCTGTGGTACGGATGAACCATTGAGTACACAAGCTGGTACTTGTAGACGTAATAACCAAGGACGAAATAAATCAATCCTGAAGTCAAAATTTTGGTAGAGGTCACAGAATAGATGATGGTGATGATAAAAATCAACAGGTGCTGGGGCAAAATTAAACCAACTTCAAAAACAGCAGGCTTGTAGAACAGGTCTCTATATGACCGAGGAGTCTGATAGTAGTGACGCAACACGTATTGCCAAAAGATGTACGCCAAATCTCCAACCTGCAAAAGTTTAACTGGAAACATCACCAATCCCTGAAGAAGAATCAGATCGATGTAGAATAACGACAGACTTTTGATAGAGGTTGCAAGAAGCGGGGCAATCTTCGTCGTATCTGTTAGCAGGGCCTTGTAGCTGGACAGGGTACCAAACAGAGTGAAGACTAGAAACAAGTTGAAAAAGATGTACATGAAGTTCTTGCGTGTGACAGATAAATCGACATCTCCCTTGGAAACCAAACCTTGCAAATTGGATAAGAACGAGATCACGTATGGAAGCACAATGTTGATCAATGTGAACAAGTATGTGGGAAGGATACCCGTCACTATTGTCCTGAAAATCTCGTGTTTGATCAGATAGTCACCAAACTCGGGCCATATTTTCTTAATCGAGTTCACGTTTAACAGCGACGATAAATAGCGGATGGGTATAATAAGCAAGATGCTGAAAGCAATGATTATCAGTTCAACAACGTTTTTTCTAATCAAGACGGCTTTGGTGCTGAGTTGCAAGTTATCCCAATTCACATCCAAGGGCGCGGGTGCCAAAGAGGTGATTAGTTGGAAGGCCTTTGGAGAGAAAACGGCCTGGGCTGCCATCTGAGCATCAGTCACCGACTCCATAGTCACGAAAGCACATGCTATTGGCTCAAAAGAGGAATCGGTTCTGAGGTGCTCAATTTCGGAATCAAGCCTCAGCAGCTGGCCACAATAATGGTCAAAAAGGTCAACTTTGGGCCCGAACATGGTTAGTCGGCCAGTGGGGCGTTTTCTGAGTCTTTGTTTCGAATCAAAGGCATTTGGAATGGCCAATGAGACAGATGGATCTGGATGCTGCTGCGAAACATCGATTTTCAACTTAGCGGACGGAGTCTCCACATCTCTGAAAACGTGGATCTTGATACCATAATGATTAGCGTAAAGTAGCTCCAGCTGATTGAGTACTCTTCTGCGCTCATCAAACAAAGACTTGAGCTTTCCGTAGTCGTACACCAAAGTGACGTTGTCCACAGTTCCAACTCCTAATGTTTGCACATGAGATTTCAAGGCTTCTTCTTGTTTCAGACCGTCAGGAATGTGCGAAATCATAATTGTCCTATCTGTAACCGATCTTTGTAATCCAAGACACTTTTGTCTCATCTTGATGATGTGGATAGTCTCCTTGAAAAGGAAATAATAGACCATAGCGGTGAAAACATATGTGAATATCGTGCATACCACAAGATACGCTGTAGGCTCGGACTCGTCATGCTTTCTCGGAAGCTTGGCAGTACCAGTCATCACTTTGTAAAACAGCTGTACTCCGGTCATTTCTTTCTCAAACTTGCCGGTAAGGAGGTATCTCACCGGACTCAAGATGAGCAATCCTGCCACTGTGAGTGAAAAAAAGATGCGTATACCCATGCGAAAAAAGCAAAGGAAAACATACGCGTCCAAACCAGCAACTTGCAGAATCTCGTCTCCATTGATCGTGTGGAGCACCTTCATCCATCCCAGAAAATTCTTTGGCAATCTCCGTATCATCTTGTTTCGATAAGGCCGCACAGAGTACAATAATGGGAACTTATACCGTGCTAGACAAAAGCTTAAAAATATCACCACACCCAGAAACGAGCACACATACAGTTGGACTTTGAACAAAGTCTGGGTTTGCCGTCTAGGGTCAAAAATTGGTGGTTCGTCTGTATCTCCCATAATGCACAAGTTTGGAACACTTAGTTTTGACAGGATATAAATATTTGTAGCGCGGCACAAATGTGGCGGTGTAAATAAATGCTATCTATGTAATTATATTATTTTGGGCCATCCAATCCCAGACTGAGAGAGCCAATGTTTGAGTGATACATGCGCTCAGAGTCCTCGGGTATTGTCTGAGTGGAAGGAAGGTTAGCATGATTCAAGCTTAACCCGCTTATTCTAGAAGATAACGCCTGGAAATCATCCATGCTTCCTGAGAAAGAAGAGCTGCTGCTCTGAGAAAGCATAGGCTGGAACAAAGGGGTGTTTGCAGTTGATCCGGATCGGGAACCAGAATTACTCGTGTTCACTGAAGTGGAAAAGGGGATATGATGGTAGACAGGCTGGTTGGACACGGTCAGCGAGGTGTCTGGACCTAAACCCTGGGTTCGAAGACTGGGATGATACTGGGACGTATTAATTGTTCTCCGGTGAGCCATATTTGAATTGTATGAGTCCTGCGCATACTGGTATCCGTTGTATGATGTTTGTGCCACTTTAGGAGCTCCACACTTGAGACAACAAATATTCTTAGCAAAGTTGTGATAAGCACAGGACTCATTGGCACATTTCCAGTCACCGGCCCGGAAAGGAACATTGGACGAATTATTGGAATTTGATTGTCTATTGTAGTACGAATTGTTGTTTGGGTGGTTATTGTGGAAACTGTTGTTCATGGAATCCTGAACGGTAGCAGCAGACGATGCAGGGAATGAGCAGCGGAAACAGGCAGTTCTTCTTTGGAAGTTTGAAAATCCACAGGAAGGACAGTTCCAGTCGCCTGGCCGGGGTCTATTTTTGGACGCAGGGAATGGAGTAACGACATCCAGCGCTTTGTCAAGGACCAATGCTGACGATGGCTGAACCTCTATAATACGGTCGTTCAATATCCTGCCTGTCATTGCTAGCGAGTCAAGAGCCTCCTCATGAGTAGAGAACACAGCAAACCCAGAACAAGGCGTCTTATAGATAGACGATTGCGATCCCAGGCTATTACTGCGGGCACTAGTGGTAGCACCAGAGCCAGCCCAGCCAACAGTGTGATTCTCTGACACAACAGGGGTTTTCAAAGTCCAAAATGCGACCGGCCGGCACCCGAATTGCGCAAACCAGGACTCCAATTCACCCTGCGTGGTGTCTGCTGGTAAATTTGTCAGATACAATATTCTTGATTTTTCGTTTTGGAATTGTACAAGATCCAAGTCGAGATCGTGAGGAGATCTGAGGATCGTGGAATCAGAAGCAGCCGTTTGCAGGATATGCTTCATAATTTTCAGCAACAAGCTTACCTCATCCCTAGCGCGCCGAGGCATTGACAGTGTAAGAGAGTCTCCATATGATTCATTAACAGGCTTGATATCTGCGACATCCAGGTTCAGTGAAGAAATTACGCTGGACACAGATGGGGTGACAGAAAAATCGTATTCTGTGGACTGCGCACGTAAGTATTTGATACATTCCTTTCTGAGATCATGATAGCGCGGTCTTTCTAGATATTTTGGTAATTGTATGCTTTTTTCCCGACATTCTTTGGGCAGTTTCATTCGCAGATCCCAACTGTTGAAAGTGACGAAAGAAAATGAAATCTGGTGATTTGTCAGGTGTTCTGCGATGTTCTGTTCTAACAACAAGACACACTCCTTCAGAGCGGAAGCATTTTTCACGCTCTCCCACGTCAGAGATGTTTGCGAGGTACATAGGGGAGTCACTGGTGTACTTAAAGGCTTGACGAGAGTCGAGTTTGATTTGATTTCGGCAAGTGAGTCAGACTCCACAATGGACCAGGCAACCTCCAGAATTTCACTGGCGTCCTTAGAGGACTGCAGGTCATCTCCAGTGGTGGTGATGTGTATAATGACAAACGCAGACTGGCTGGACGGCACGGTCATCAGATGAACTTCTCGAAGTGGTGGAAATTTTTTTTGGATGGATGAAAACAAAGTGGAACATGACATCCGTGCACCATCTAAGATCCTGTGTCGAGCTAGCCAACTAGCAGACGTATGTGTGCCCAGCCCGAACGGGATATAAAATTAATTTGTTATGCGTAGGAACCGGGATTAACCGCGGCTACAGTTCCCGTCGAATTAAAGTGGAATCGATTGTGCGCTTATACGACGATAGAACTGTACGTTTCTCGTCTCCGCGTGTTGAGGTGCAGAAAAAAACATCCTACTTACAGTGACAATATGTACTATGTTAGAGTCATAAGCTAAGTAATAGGACGGGGAACAAAAAACGCGCATGACGAGTCACCAATATTACAGAATGTTTCGCTTAGGGTTTGAAGGGCGTCTTTTTTTTTGCGCGCGCACATCTCTCGCGTACAAGGGACTGCATGCGCCACGCGGGAAGCAAATCTGGCATGCTACTGGCGTGCAGGAGTGCTGCACAGATGTTGAACTTTTCAAATTCTTGTATGTGTATAATGAAAGTTTTTTTGGCAAGAGCCTACTGATAGTTTATTTCCCAGTTACATGCATTGAAATTTCGTTCGTTAATGTCCCAACAGTACTCGCAGTACCAGCAAAATTACCAGCCTTATCAAAGTTATCAGTCGTACCAACAAAGTGCAATGCCCTCGGGGTCGAACGCGCAGAATGTAAATTACCAGCCATACCAAGGAACACTGCATGGTGCTGAGCCGGCTCCAGGAGCCGCATCTCAGCCCGGCACAATAGTTCCCCCTGGTAGTGAGGCGCAATCTTACCAATACTACCCCTCTGCGCACACGCACTATTCTCAGTACTCTTATCCACCACAACCACCTGGCCAATCCCAACAACAACAGCAGCAGCAGCACCTTGGCTACTACTACCCACAACCTCATCCCACCAATTTTTACCCAAGATATGGTCAATATGTAAACTATGGACAGTCGTATAAGGGCCAGGTACCCTATGTATACGGTGGCCAAGGTACTACTCCAACGCCCGAGACGTCCATCCATCCAGCAGTGCAACGCCCCAAGATAACAACCACCATGTGGGAAGATGAGAGAACTCTGTGTTACCAAGTGGAGGCTAATGGCGTGGCGGTGGTCAGAAGAGCGGACAACGACATGATCAACGGTACGAAGCTTCTAAACGTTGCAAAGATGACACGCGGACGTAGAGATGGAATATTGAAAGCAGAAAAGACCAGACAGGTGGTGAAAATCGGTTCAATGCATTTGAAGGGAGTTTGGATTCCGTTCGATAGGGCCCTGGCGATGGCACAGAGAGAGGGGATAGTGGATATGCTGTACCCCTTGTTTGTGAAGGATATCAAAAAGGTCATACAGCAAGGGACCCCGACAACCCAAATGAGCAAGACTTCTTCTGTTCCGCCATACTCGTATTATGTTCCTCAACAATACGGAGTCTCCGACCCTGGTTTCAATTCGGCCTTGACTGAAGACAAAAAGCTCAAGCAGGATCCCTCATTTGATAAATCCAAAATGAAACCAGATTTCTACTATGGGTATAAATCTCAGACCCCTGGCGCTGCTCCTCCTCAATATTCAAACACGTATTCCAGCTATTTGCCTCAAACTCAGGGCACACTTTATTCAACTAACCAAAGTCCAGCTGAGCCCAACACTCCCCATACGTCCCTGGGCACGAGCACCACTTCTGCTTCCTCGGTCAGCTATGGCTACCCAAGTTCAAGTCACAAGAGTATTGTTCACGAGACTTCTGAAGCCCACTCGACAAGAAAAGATCAAGAATAGAATGCTGTTTGAGATTGTGTTTTACTTTTTAGGGCTATTCCACTATATTTTTTGTATTAATATTTTTTTGGTGAAAATTTAATTCTACATAATGTCTCTCTTTTCGGTTGAAGGTTGGGGCCTGGAGGGGAAAAAGGTGGCTGAGGTGAAGCAGAAGCCAAAGCCAGCTAAGACAAAGCCAGCCAAAAAGACAGAGAATACTGGATTCAGAAAAGATAATCAGCGTAAAAACAAGAAGGAAAATTTTGATCGTAAGAAATCTGTTTCCAAGCCTGATAATTCAAAGTCAAAGGAGGTGCAGAATACACCTGAAGCCAAGTCTCACAACAAGCCGGTTCCGCAAAAGGTGGCTTTACCTGACGGCAAGAACCTTACGCCTCTGCAAAAGAAAATGATGGCAAAGCTCGCTGGATCAAGATTTAGATGGATTAACGAACAACTCTATACAATCAAATCCGAAGAAGCTCTCAGCTTAATCAAGGAACAACCAGACCTTTTTGAAGAATATCACGAAGGGTTCAGATCCCAAGTGCAGTCTTGGCCAGAGAATCCTGTGGATGTGTTTGTGAATCAGATCAAAACTAGAGCTACCACTAGATACGTCAATGCTCCAGGAGGGCTTCCGGGACTAGCTGATAAGCGAGTTGTTATTGCCGATATGGGATGTGGAGAAGCGCAACTTGCTCGCGATGTGAATGAGTTTGTTTCGAATGGAAAGAAAGCAAAAAAGATCAAGATTGATGTGCATTCTTTTGACCTCAAAAAGGCCAATAAGTTTGTCACTGTTGCCGATATCAAGAATGTTCCACTAGCAGATCAATCGTGCACGATCGTGATATTTTGTCTTGCCTTAATGGGCACGAATTTCCTTGATTTCATTAACGAAGCTTATAGACTACTTGCTCCCAGAGGCGAGTTATGGATCGCAGAAATTAAGTCTCGTCTCAGCGATGAAAAGGGAACAGAGTTCATTGATTCGCTGAAAAGTCTGGGATTTTTCCACAAGTCCACAGACGACTCAAACAAAATGTTCACTCGGTTTGAGTTTTTCAAGCCACCGCCTGATATTCTGGCTGAGCGCAGAGCTAAAGAGGAGAAGAAGCGCAAATTCGTGGAGACAGAAAACAAGGCAGAAGTTCTAGAAGAGAAGCGGAAAAAAAGACCTGAGGGAGAATGGCTGCTTAAGCCCTGTATCTATAAAAGACGTTGATAGCTAATAGAAAAAATCGATCTAAAAAATTATGTATTTTATTCATGAGTCTCAAAGTTGGTATTATTCCTGAACATTTCTCTACCCCACTGCAATTTGCTAAGACCAAGGGGTTTTTCGCAGAGCATGGAATTGAGTGCGAGCTGATTGAGTATCCGTCTGGTTCTGGACATCTGATTCAATCCTTGAAAGACCAGCAGATCGATATAGCCGTGGGCCTAACGGAAGCATTCGTCAGAGGATTGTGTGATGGAGATCATGAACACTATCAAATAGCAGGTACTTATGTTCGTTCGCCTCTGTGCTGGGCTATTTCCACTGGAACTCAGCGTGCGGATTTGACCTCAGAAAATCAATTGCAAAATGGAACTATTGGAGTCAGTCGTATCGGGTCTGGATCTTATGTGATGTCGTTTGTTCTTGGTCTGCAGCAGAAGTTCAGTAGTCCTTTTTTCAAGAACTTTGCGATTCTGGACAACTTCAAGAATCTCAGGGACTCTGTCAACCATAAGGACCACTTGGAACCATCAGACGCTTTTATGTGGGAGCACTTTACCAGTAAAAAATACTACGATAATGGAGAAATCAAGAAAATCGGTGAAATATACACCCCCTGGTCTTCCTGGGTGATTGTGTCAGGTTCAAAAGTGGAGAAAGAGAAGTTGTCAAAGTTCCTGAAAGCGGTGAACCAGGGTATTGAGTACTACAATTCCCATAAGGAGGAGGCAGCACAATATATTGCTGACAATCTGGACTACTCTTATGAGGACGCCAAGGAGTGGCAAAAAACGGTGCAGTTCGCTGACAATGTGGCGGTGATTGATTTCGAAAAGGACGTTCTCGGTACAAAATCGGTGCTGAAAACAGCAGGTGTGGTGCAGAAAAATAGCTCTGTTTCGGACGAGGAGATCTTGGAAAGATTGCAGCTCGGGGTCATCAACTAGAATCTGTCATTTGCTCTCACGGGTTTTTTGTATAAAAAATATAAATGAACGGGGTAAGCATGTGATTCTCCAGTTCACGAAAAAGATCAAATCATAAACTCACACCCTGATTTGGGATCTCGATAAATATAGTGACTATGCTTTTAGAAAACCCGTCCACCGGTCCTAGCAGCCCGACGCCGGGGCTTTTTTCCCCTAGTTTCTCCAATCTATTGAGCCAGAACAGCATGACAAACGCTTGGGATAGGAACGCTACAAGTCACGACGTTGAATCGTCGGAGCCGGCTGAATGTTTCTCAACAGACCTTGATTTCGATACCGCGTATATGTTGATGACCAATGAACTGGATTGTGCTCCCGGCTCTGTTTCTCGAAACGTGACCACTAAAGCCGATCAAGGCTTGCAGTCCATACCCGCATCCACTTCACCCAACCCCTTAGTTTCTGTGCCCCAAACTCCACCTACCTCGAATGTCGCTTCCACAGGTCTATCCCCATTTTATAGATCTCCCAAAATCATTCACGAGCAGTTGTCCCGACCGCACACTCCAGACAATCTCAAACTGGCATACGACAAGCACAGCTTTCTGGCGAGAGCTTCATCCTCGAACAATTTTGGCGATTTCAACTCTACCAACGCAACTTCTCCAGTGTCACCAAATACGCGCAACTTGCTCACCACATTCAACAACTTGAACTACTCCGCCAGTATTGTTGGGTTGGCTCAACAACACTCATCTGAATTATTGACAGTTTCCGAGACGTCTGCTTTGGAAAACTTTCTCGATTCCATCGCTAATGATCAAAGTTTGCTCAATCTGTCGAAACATTGGCATTCAATTGATCCACTAGCTAACAACGATAATATTGCGAAAAAGGAACAGGAGTATGACGATACACTGCTGCTTCCGTCTGCTCGGAGCAGAGCTCGGTCTGCCGAACATTTTGCGGACACAAAGACAGAGTCGGGTTTGGGTTTGAGCGAGGAGCACCTTAACAAGGCAAACCATGGGCCCCCAATGGTCTCTCAGAAAGAGAAGCTCGCTCGTGCGAGTTATCAAGAAAAACAGCGACAGGCTTCCTTGTCTAAGAAATTGTTAACTGAGGAGGAGAAAAAGCTTAACCATTCCAATTCTGAACAAAAACGACGCGCACTCATCAAACAGTCATTTGAGGAACTTTGTGAGCTCCTCAGCAGCTCCCCAGCCCAGGTCCACCAATTGAGAGCTAATGGCAGCAAAACGAAAAGTAAACGCAAGAGCATGTCGAAATACAACGTTATGATGCAAGCTCTTGACGAGGTGAACCGCTTAGGTAATATCAATAGGAGACTAAAGCAGTTGGTCAGCTAGACGTAAAGGCCTCTGATGTTGTCGCACTTATTATGTACATCATGCGTCTATCGACGCGTCATTCAGTTTTATCCTTAATAAAAATATTGGTATTTATTTGTTTACGATTCAACTGGCGCTACGATGAAATCCCCAACCATGCGCCGCCGCTCAAATTCCATAAACAGCGATGATCTGGATCATCTTGCAGACGCTTCTGAACTAAACTTGTATTTTGATAACAAGGAATTCAACGACTCTTTCGAAGAGAATGGATTCATCGACATGATTCTTAATAGAAAATCAGATCAAGGTCACGAGAGCGCATTCGGACGGGCTCTTCAGGCACGTCAGCAAACAGTGATTCAGGAAGGAGACGCCTCCTTGGACTTTCAACCGCTTATACCCGACTCTATGGCATCTTCTACGCCAAGAGTTACCACCACCCAAAACTCTCTACAACCTCAATATTCCCACGATGGTGTACTCACCGAGCGCGTGGAAACTGGAAACAAGGCATCAAACAATGTGCAGAAGCTGGTTGTGAAATTTGATGACGGTGTTGAAGACAAGGAAAATCAGCAGCACATCCAAAAGGTTAAGTCTTTGCAGAGCAAGAACGAGCAGCTTGAAGAAGGAATGGAGCAGATGTCACTTCAGAATACAAATTTACAAGAAGAGCTCCAAAAGAAAGATAGCGACATAGAGGAATCACAAAAGAGAATTAATTCTTTACTGGAGAGTCACACGGCCATCCAGAATGAGCTTGAGACTCTTAAAAATTTGATATCGAGCAAGGAAGACCTTGAAAAGGAGTTGAAAGAGATACGTGCATCCAAGCAAAATATCGAGCTTGAGAACCAACGGTTAAGTGAGCTTAATAAGCAACAGAGTGAGGACCTGGATGTGTCTCACAAGCGCGTTGCTGAACTGGAAGAGGAGCTACAGCAAGAAAAGAACCTCTCATCACAACTGACCTTACAAGTACAAGATTTGTCTACTGAAGTTGCCGAGCTTCGTGGTGTAAGAGACGAATTCCAATTGATCAGCAAAGAATTAGAATCCACCAACAAACTGAAAAGTGAACTTGAGCGTTTGCTGAAAACATGTGAGAATAATCTGAATGATATGAAGCATCGCACACAACAGTTAGAGGAGTCTAACTCCGTGATTTCGAAAGAGCACGAGCAGTTTAAGAATGATGCTGCTCAAGAGAAAGAGCAGTTATCAAGCCAGGTTAAAGATTATGAAGCTCAAATTGGTGCCCTGTCTTCTGAGAAAACAAGCTCAAGCAACAAGCTTTCTGAATATGAGTACGTTATAGGCTCGTTGAAATTGGAGTTGGAGAAACTCTCATCCCAGTACGGTGACAAGAGCCTGCTGATGACGGACAAAGATCTGAAGAACTACGAAATTCTTGATCTCGATGAAATCGAAAAGCTTACGTTTGTCGAGCTTGCCAACAACTTCAAGTGGCTGTTACATCTTTTTGGAATACGCTATCAGAACTATGCCTCCTACTTCCAGTATCTGAGGCAGTCGTACGATTTTTACGAGCAATTTGCTCTTCGTGTGCACGAATTCTTGTACGACGAAAAACCGTTGAATCCAGAGCTACTGATCTCGCACAATATACGCAAATACTCATCCACTAACACCAAGAAGCTTAGAAGGTGTCTACAGGGAATGCTCGATGTTATTGATAGTCTGATAGATAATTAGCCCTAATGGACAGTCAACCCGATTGATAAAAAATGCATATATATAATCACCATACTATTTATTTGAGAGAGGAGATGTCGATTTCTGCTCCGATAGTGACAATATCGTCGTACAACAAAGTGGTTAGGAATTCTGCCACTTCTGTTTCACCGCTGATCTCTTTCTTCAAGCATTCAGCAGCAATCTTGAATTTATTGCCTGGCTTCGAGGCACCCTTAGCGGCCTCCTCGTCGATCAGCTGACAGATAAACTCCGGTGTGATTGTTTTTCCAGTGTCGTCCATCTTCACGGCATGCTTACACCACGAGTACAGTTGCAGTCTCGAAACCTCTGCAGTGGCTGCATCTTCCATGAGGTTGTTGATAGGAACACATCCAAGACCTCTCAACCAGCTCTCCATGTAGTTGAGACCAATGTATATATTTGCACTCACACCCTTCATGGTGATCTGGCCGCCAGCAATATTGGTGTCCACCAAATCTGCTTCTGTGATATCGTAGTCCTTCTGGACGTGGATTTGGTTAGGAGTAGGCATGTGTTCCTGGAAAACAGACACAGCTGTCGACAAGAGTCCCGGATGAGCAATCCAGGTACCGTCATGTCCAGCAAGAACTTCTCTGAGCTTGTCCTGTTTCACAGCCTCCATAGCCACTGCGTTTCTTTCCGGATCATCCTTGATAGGGATTGTGGCAGCCATTCCTCCCATCGCATGAACACCTCTTTTGTGGCAGATCTTGATCAATTGCTTCACGTAGTTGGTCATGAAAGGAACCTTCATAGTGACCTGGTGTCTATCAGGCAGAATGTGGGCCTTCTGGTTTCTAAGTCTCTTGATAGTGGAGAACATGTAGTCCCATCTTCCACAGTTCAATCCAGCAGAGTGGTCTCTCAAAGCGTACAAAACCTCGTCCAACTGGTAAGAGATTGGCAGTGTTTCGATAAGGACTGTGGCCTTAATGGTACCTCTTGGGATTTCCAAACAGTCCTGGGCAACACAGAAAATGTCGTTCCACAATTGAGCTTCCTTGTAATGCTCCATTTTTGGGAGATAGAAAAATGGGGCAAGGCCTTGAGAAAGCAGGAACTTGGCATTGTGATAGAAGAACAGACCAAAATCCATGATTGAGGCAGAGATAGGCTCGCCGTCCACCATGATATGTCTATCAACCATGTGCCATCCTCTTGGTCTGACGATCATCACTGGAACTCTTCTTCCCTCTCTGTTGATTTTGTAACGTTTTCCGGTGCTCTCGTTGGTGAAGTCAATTTTGTCTCTCAAAGCGTCGTACAGGTTGACCTGTCCGTAGATCATGTTGCTCCAGGTTGGCGAGCACGAGTCCTCAAAGTCAGTCATGTAGGTGAAAACGTCGGTGTTGAATGCATTGACAATCATCTTGGCGTCTGGAGGGCCAGTAATCTCGATTTTCCGGCATTGCAGCTTTGGATGAGAAGGCAGACATTTCCAGTTAGGATCGTCTCTGATGAACTTGGTTTCTGGCAGGAAGTGGAGCTTCTCGCCAGCATCGAGCTTCTTCTGGACGAGCTGTCTGTTCTCCAGAAGCTGCTTTCTGGTCTCATTGAAGGTTCTGTGCAACAGAACAATGAACTTCAAGGCATCTTTGGTGAGAATATCTCTTGGTGTAGCTTCCGACAAAAGAGGCTTATCGGAGACCTCCCCAAGAATTTTCACGTTGTCCAGTGTGGTAGGGTTAATTTGAGCCATTGCGTATTTGTCGATGAAGTACCGGTTGGTATTTATATTGCTTCTTATATCCCATTCCATTCACCCTACATCCCACACTCGCGCCGCATCAAAAAAATTTCCGGGTTCGGGGTTCTCCGGAGACCCGACCACCTTGTCGCCGAAATCTGGGGAACCGGAATTATTACGTCTGACTATTTACTTGTACACCATGTGATTCAGCTGATGTCTCCTGTTCGTTGCTCTCATGCGGGTTGTATGATCTCACCCTGCTAAATGAGAAGCTGCGCTCGTTAGTGATGTCCAGGTCTCCTTCCTCCTGGTCCTCTTTATTGATAAAGCCCATGCGCTCCCAATTGAGTTTGTGGTGTCTGGCAAACCGTCCGCCGGTTCCGATTTTGAGCTCATCAACAAAACTGTATTGTTTCACGGGTCCCGAACAGACACACCGCACACACCCGTCTATCGTCATGGTCCACGTTCCCTCGTAAACGCGCTCCCATTCGCTGTTGCCAAACAACTCGTTCCAATTGCGATGGAACCGGGGAACAACCTCGTGCGGTCCCATAATTGTGAGCAGCTTTTGGCAGCTACCATCAGGGTAGAACCTGTAGTATCTAAAATAGGTGATCATGCGGAACGGCAAGTTCCATTGTTTTGAGAACTCGGGTCTTCCTCCCTCACGCTGGTAGTTCACCACGCTGATGTAGAGTCCATTGAACTTGATAAAAGGACGCTCCTTTAGCATTTGGTGCCAGTTGTGATTCCATAAATTCACCATCTTCCATTGGTCGCGCACAACGCCATTGAGAACCCGCTCAGAGTCGTGGTACACCTGCTGCGGATATATGAGGGTGCACAGACGTCTCCAGCTGGCAGCATGCGCAAACCCCAGCCAGGAAAGCCTTTTGCACGCCATGGCAAAATTGAACCACGACGGAGTGTCGCGACAAATAAGAATGTCCATCACGTTCAAAATGACCTCGTCGGGTAATATTTCTATTGGGATCGGCTCATCTTCATTGCTGGGGTGGAAAACAGAGTCGTGAAAAGATTCCAACAGCGGCTTGACTTTTATTTTGCTGAGATCCAGCTTCTTGTACCCGTTATACACCGACCCATCCATGCGCTTCTCTGGTGGGGGCTGGTTGCTCAGAAGCTTTTCACGGTACCGTGTGTCCACTTTCTCATCCAGCTTGTAGGCCTTTCTATAGTAGTCTATTGCTTCACTGAGCGACCCGGCAGACTCCTTCCTGCTGCCAAGCTCAAAATACTCCAACGCGATCTCCTCCTTGGACTTGGTCGGATGTTGCTCAATGGAAGCCAGTGTGAGGCCTTTTAACGACTCCTCTAAAACATCGCCGGACATCCAGGTGAAATTGAAATAAATTTCGATAAGAAGTTACGTAAGACAGACTCGTTCAGAGATTGTTTCAAAAGTGTATCTGAACGAATATGAACCCAGACTGCTACAACCCTGTCTGACACCAGTTTGCAACTACAAGGTATGGGTAATATATAACATGGTGATGCGTCCCAAGGGACTGATCAGTAATGACACAGTTGAAAGATAAATTACGGGAACTCAGAGAGCTCACAGATGCGCTATATAGAGATTACGGACTGAGATGTGAATACAGCTTGTCGGACCCTACGAACGCAATTCCTGGATCTATCCTGAACGGTCTGGAGAGCGTGGACGATCTTAGCGAACACGACCAACAGATGGACACAAGCAACTCCTCGGTCGAAGAAACCTCGATGGTCGAGTCAACGTACCGCACAATCGAAATTGATCCGCGCAACCTCCGGGATGTGGACGAGTATCTGGTGCAGTGCTTTGATGAGTTCCAGCAAATCCCGTGCAAACTGCTGGCCAAAGCCTGGATCCGCTTGATCGAGCCCAAGAAGCAGAGCAGATACCCATACAAGCTGGGAGATCGCAGAAAGCCCCTGTGGTGGCCAGAAACATGCAGACACAAAGAGCCAGACCATCTGCGAAAGGAAGAACGCATTGATCTGCTGGTGTGTATCGTCAAGACCTTCAAGTTCCAGTATAAAGAACTGATTGCTGCTGCGGAGTCTGTCGGCGAGTTTAATAGCATTCACGGCGAGCCAAGCAAGATGGGCCGCCTGAGCAAGCGCAAGCTTGACATCCTGAGCGATATGTTTAGAGTTCTGAAAAGCGTTCCTGGGTCTGGTCCAGTTCGCGTGAACAAGCCCGGGAAAAAGTACTCTAGCAAAGTGTACACCAAAAAAGTGATCCAGCGCAGGCTGGAAGCTGAGCAGCAGGAGAACATTGCTCCGCTAGTCCAAACGCACTGCCAGAACAAAACTCCGTCTCCAAAACGAATTCTGGGTGGACCTATAACAACTTTGTCTCCGCTAGTAGCTTCTGCGCAAAACACGCAGCGAGTCGAGTCCACCCCAGAAATGAATTACGCCCAGCACGAATTTGGTAGCGGCAACAGCGATCCTAATCTTCCAAACAGAAATCCTCTCAGTCTGCTGACCCCTAACAATTTCAACCTGATGCTGCTGTACGGACAGTCGGCAAACGAATATGGGGGGCTTTTCCAGGGAAACGAGGGATCGCGGCCGATCCAGCGCGGAACGTATTTTCAGCGGGTCGACCATTTCGACAGCGATGGAACGGTGAGCGATGGATCTCCTATTCGTAGATGAATTACCCAACAGGGAAATAGACTATCTGAGTTATAAACTTGCCACCGTAGCGATGAATGCACGAGCCCGTCAGTACGTTGTCCACCTTGGAGTTGCATGTAATCAGGTGGTTGAGCATCACATGATTCGGGATCTCCTGGTGATCCACCCCGTCAATGTAGTCTGCGTGTCTCAGCTGAGAAATCGTCTGCACCCCCTGGTCGCTAGCCCGTTTTTTCAGGGTTTCCCTGATGGACTTGGATCGCGGCATCCGGCTGTACTTGTCCATCAGGTTGAGATTGTTGATATTGTACTGATGTTGCTCGTTAATGTAGACATGGTTGGAATACTGGTATTGGTAAGGGTAAGTGCGGTAGTTGTGCGAAGGCGAATCATTAAGCAAATTGGAGTTAAGATACGGCGGCAATAGCGGTGGTTCCTTGAAACCCAAGGAGTTAAGAAAGTCAAAGTGGTTCATCTTCTCGAACTCGGCATCCGAGAAGTCGTATGGTGATCGATACGGATATGAGATTTTTTCCGGCAGGTAGAAGTCGGGGATCTCGTCTGTGTACTCATCCACCTCATAGTGTGCGAGACTTGAGGTGGAGATATTGAGATAACCGATGTCGTGCGCTAGCGCGCAGTCAGAGTTGCTCATTTCGATAGATGAAGCACTGGACGTATTTGCTAACGGAACGTGGTTGTAAACCTCCTCCAGATTCTGGTCGTCTACATCGTCAGAAAAAAACATCTTGGACACAGTGTGTTCGGCATCCTTAATGGACCCTAACCCGCATTGTCTCCGCTCGCTCCCAGACGTGGACTCCTTGCTGGAGACACCCGTCGACACTGTGGAGGTATCCGAGGACGAAAGCACGGGCTGGTCCGAGATATGTTCGATGAACGAATACGAATCGACTTTCTGTACTTCTTGGTTGACTTTTTTCATGAGTTTAAGTTGATTGCACACAAGCAAACCTATATAACAAACGATGACGTCAAATTTTGTGGAGATGTCAGCAGCCACACAGCCATGATTTCAAAATTTTTAGTCCAGGGAAAACTAAGTGGCTCTGCGTTTCTTGGATTTTTGGGGCACCTCTTGCTCGACTTCCTCCTCTGCATCCGAGTTGAACAGACGCTCTAACCGGTCGCCGAGCTTTTTGAACACTGCCTTCTGGATGCCAAAGCGAGACAGCAAAATGTGCATGTTGTCGAAAGCGATAACGGTTCGTATACGCGGGGCATTCGACACCATCTGCCGTGTGAGTTCTGTTTTGAAAATTGGTGAAATAGCGTCGATCTCGCTTTTGTAGTTCACCGGGTCCTTGAGACGGTTGTAGACGTCGTTGGAGCTGGAAAAATAACGGTATCTCTGACTGAAGTGTGTAAGAAGAAGGTTCTTTGTCTTCATCAAAATACCCATCTGAACCGCTTCAGATGTGGTGCAGTGCCTCTTCTCAACCGCGTCCACGTACTTATCGTCCTCCAGCGTCGATTCGTGTATGAGAAGATCGCAATTCTCACCAATCTTGGCAAAAACTGGTTTTGGTCGCGTGTCGCCAGAATATGCCACCTTGAAAGACCCGGAGCCAATACTAAAGTCGATCGCACAGCTGTAAGCGTATTCGCAGTGGAACGCATAGCATGTCTTTATCTCGTTTATCCCCAGGTCCTTGTATAGCTGCCTCTTCAGTCGGGTGTTCTTCACGAGCTGTTTAGGCGTTCCTTTGACCTTCAGAAACTCGGTTTCTGGGACCGTATCAATTGGCACTTGCGTATACTCAGGCAGGATCTTGCCCTCGTTGAACTCGTCGCAACTTAAGTATTCGATCACAGACATGTCCAAGCCAGAGTCAATTTTTGCGAGCTCGCTCAAAAACTTCTCGTATTGCCATGGACTAACGATATAGAGCTTATCGGTCTCTCTTCTCACCTCGCACCACTTCAAAATCAGAGAAACAATTCCTATATGGTGGTCTGCATGTAAGTGCGAGAGGTAGATCATCTTGAGGTCTCGGAACAGCAGGTCCACGTCTTCGGGATGATAAAGTTTGTTAATGCTGCCCAGAGTGTTTTCACCAGCATCCAAAAATATAGTTCGATACCCGGTTTCCGTTGGCACTCTAACCGCGTTCGAAATCACGTTCCTCATCTTCGAAGGTAATGCAGAACCCGTTCCGAGCACAAGAGTCTCCACTTGGTCTTTGAGTGGGACAGATTTATCTGGGGTGGATTTCAGTCTGCTAGAAACAGGACCGGTTGCCAGCTGAACAAACTCCTCCTCAGAAACATATTCAGGTAATTCCAAAGGCAGAATGTCCTCTCTGTATGTCTTTTGTAACATTTTCACCATTTTATCCTTCTCATAGCAACAGTCAGGGTTCATTAGTTCAGTTTCTTCCGGTCCGAATCCTAATGCTTGGCCACACAACATTGGGTGCACATTCTTCAAATTGGACGGTATAGGGCGTTCAGGCTCGTTGCTCCAACGGAACAGCGGAAACAGCTCTGGAAGTAAAACATGCCACTTTAAAGAAACAAAGTAGGAAGAGATGAAATTGATGGAATCGGGAACATACTGGCGGTGAGAAATAAAGTGCAGTGTATCTGGTCCAAAAGATTCGATAAAACGCTGGTAATCTTCTCGTTCCAGCAAGTTCGGAACAGATTTGTCAACAAAATGATAGACCGCGGAGAATTTCCCGTACTTCAGCTCAGACTTCCAGTCATAGTTGATGGTATTGGCCAAATATTCGGGACCAGGAATGTCAACAAAAAGGATGCTATCAAAACATTTGTCGGGCTCCAAAACTTGTTCGGGCTTAATGACAGTTCCATTTTCAAGTAGAACCTCTTTGTACTCGCAAAGATCCCTATATTTCTGCTTTGGGCATCCGAGTTCCTGAGCTTTCTGCACTAAAAATTTTCCACGAACTGGATTCCCTGTCATGATGTAATTGGCCGAGACCTTCGGATTGTATACCTCTTGTGGTATTCCTAAATTCATTAGAGCCCTGCCGTTGTTTCCCATCCCCGTCTTCACTAGGAATATGTATTGAACCAGTTCAGAAACTTTCGAGATCGATCTGCTCAAAGGTGGAGGCGCAAGAGTCTCAGGCTTGATACTCACTGCCTTCATTTCGTACGCACTTCCTTTGTAATGATCCGCGTCTTCCACAGTCAACTTCAGTCCAAAGCGAAACACAAAGTATCTCCAGGAAGCCACCATATACTGCAGAATCTTATTCCCAGGATGGAAGATTTGTAAACCTTTTAGTCCTTGGTCGCCAACAGTTAAGATAAAACCTGGTAATCCACCAACAGCGTTCCAGTCGGTGATTCCTGTTAAAAACAAAGATTCAACTTTAGAGGTTCTGAAGCCCATCTCGTTGCATTGTCTCTGGGAACCTTCAGGAATTTGCCCAATAATATGTCTTTTCCCAGTGACAGTGTCGGACACAAACACCGAAGACCGAACTATATCATTAGTTGGATGGTTTGTGACTACGAGCTGGAACCTCATTCCACTTTTTGCTTCTAATCGCCTCAACAACTTGAAAGTGAACGAGCTATACGCAAAAAAAGATGCTAGCACTGCCCTGAGTAAAAAAAAATAATTCAAAATTTTTCAAAAAAAATTTTAGATCTTATTGTTGCCTGGAATGGTTGAGAGACAGAAGAGAAAGAGAGCTGACACCGAAACGGGCAACGACGAGAAGAAAACTCTTCTCACGAAGAGTGCAGAAATTGCGTTCCCCCGTGGAGGTGGCTCTGTGTTGACGCCGCTTGAAATCAAAGAGGTTGCCAACGAAGCCGTTGGAGATGCGTTGGCCGAGCAAAAGCAAATGAAGTCAGGCGTGAAAGCTAAGAAAGCAAAGACCGCTGCTGTCAAGTCCGAAGGTATAGAAGTTGAGCATATAAGCTTCAAAACTCTTCTTCCTGGAAGCATGGTTCTGGGACAAATCAAGCAGGTCAACCGTACAGAGATCGTTCTTTCTCTAACAGATAACCTGGATGGGTATATTCCTATTACAAATGTCAGTGATGAGCTCACCGCTCAGTTACAGCAGTACGATGATGAGCAGGACGAATCTGATGAAGAACCTACTTATGGTAACGATGAGGAAACTGTTGTCAACGGAATAATTACATCCAAGAAAAATGTCTTCCCAGTGCTTGCATCAAAGTTTCAACCTGGACAATGGCTGAGGGCTATTGTGGTGGAAAACTCGAAAAGCAAGAAGAAGCGCATAGAATTGAGCATCGAGCCTTCGAAGGTGAACGAGCAAATGGAAGCAGAAGATTTTGTTTCCAACGCTATTGTTCAAGCCTCTGTCAAATCTGTTGAGGACCACGGTTTGGTCCTTAATATGGGCAAGGAAAAGCTTGGTGGTTTCATCCCTAAAAAGGACGTTTCTGGCTCAGTTGAAATTGGGTCTGTTATTCTGGTTGGAATTAGTAAAAAAGACGCAAGAACAATAAGATGTGCTCCGGTGACAAAGCTCGGAACGGTTTCTACTATTTCCTCTATAGATGCCATCAACCCAGGAATGGGACTGGACGCCTTGGTGACGGAGATCACCAAAGACGGTATTCTTTGCAAGCTTTTTGGACTGGCCAACGCCTCCATTCCTATTTCGCATCTGGGAGTTTATGAGCATTCAGAGCTCAAACACAACTTTGCAATTGGAAGCACCATCAAAGCCAGAGTTACAGTCTCATACATGAAGGCCGGAGAAAAAAGATTTTTGCTGTCTGTTCTTCCTCACATCAAAACCCTTGCTTCGAATGCATTTGAGAATAATGGGTCCGCTTTGGAGGCGTTCCCTATTGGCCACATCTTTGATTCCGTTTCTGTGAAAGGTAAGGATAGTAGCTACGTTTACTTGGATGTGCGCAGCAGCTTTGCTATCGGCCAAGCTCATATTACCAGACTCAGCAGCAACAAAGATTTAGACATGGACTTCAAGATCGGATCCACACACCGCGCAAGAGTTCTGGGATACTCTTTGGTCGACAATATGTACATTTTGACACTCGACAAGCAGCAAATAGAGCGCAAATTCTTGCGGGTCGAGGACATCCCTGCCGGACAATTAATTGAATGTGAAGTTCGTTCCGTCGATGCTGATAAGGGCATTGTTGTCAAGTTTGAAGATATCTTCGAAGGTATTGTTCTTCCAGCATATATGAGTGACGTGAAACTTATCTATCCTGAAAGAAAGTTCAAGATTGGTTCCAAAATCAAGGGAAGAGTTTTACGTGTCGTCAACCACAGCGGAAAGTCCAAGATCTTTGTGACTTTGAAGAAGTCTCTGGTGAATATTGACGAAGAGGAAATTGTTGCCAATATCAACGATGCCGAAGCTGGAAAAAAGACTTTTGCTACAATTGACAAGATGCTCCCAACAGGCTGTGTTGTGAGGTTTTTTGGATTTGTCAAGGCGTTCCTGCCCAACGCTGAAATTAGTGAGACTTTCGTCAAGCGCCCGGAAGACCATGTGAAACTGGGTCAAACCATCAAAGTGAGAATCATCAACGTGGATAAGGAAAATAATAGAGTCAAAGTCAGCTGCAGAGTTTCCCAGACTTTGTCTGACTCTCAAAAAACCGCTTTAGTTTCGATCGTTCCAGGAAGAACCATCGTTGAGGTGCAGGTTGTGGAGAAAGAAAAGGACTCTGCAGTTGTGGAATTGACTAACTCAGGTTTGCGAGGCGTCATTTACGCAGGACACTTGGGAGATGGTAATTATGAACAGACTCGTGCGCAATTGAAAAAGCTAACAATTGGTGCTCAATTGGAGACACTAGTGCTCGAGAAAGATGTTCGCTCTCGGGTGGTGAAGCTTACTGCCAAGCCATCTTTGATCCAAGACGCAAGAGAAGACACGCTTCCAACGCAGTACAAAAATATTGAAATTAGCGACAAGGTGTTGCACGGATTTATCAAGTCCGTCACGGCAAATGGTATTTTTGTGTCCTTTGGAAATGGATTGACTGGACTTGTCCTACCACGCTATGCTTCTGAAAAACCAGTTGATGATCTCCAGAAAGCCTTTTTCACCAACCAGTCTGTCTCGTGTCACGTGATTAGAGTTGACGACGCTAACAAGAGATTCCTGCTTTCGATGAAGAAAGAATCAGCCAAGACTTCTGAACCTGCAGAGAACCCTGTTGATACCAATATCAAGCTCCTGGAGGACTTCTCTGTTGGCAAAATCACTAAGGCCCAGATAAAATCGATCAAGAGCACTCAGATCAATGTCCAGCTAGCAGACAACATGCAAGGTAGAATAGACGTGAGTGAACTGGTTGACACTTTGGAAGAAATCGAGGATCTGAAGAAGCCTCTCGCTAAGTACCAGGTTGGGCAGATACTTGACGTGAAGATCATTGGATTCCATGATTCCAGAAATCATCGGTTCCTACCTATCAGTCACAAAAGAACCAACCAGACTGTTCTCGAACTCACAACCAAGAAGAGTAGTCTTTCCTCATCCAAGCCTACTGTTCCAATTGCTATTGGAGACTTGCATTTGAACGATGAGTGTATTGGCTACATCAACAATTTTGCTCGTGGCTTCTTGTGGGTTACTGTCTCGCCAAATTTGCGGGGCCGTGTCTCTCTCATGGATCTGTCAGACGATGCTTCTAAATTTGAAAACCTTGAAAAAGAGTACCCAATAGGATCTGCTCTTCCTGTCAAAGTGATTGATTTGGACACAGAAAAGAACGTTTTGAGTCTGAGCTCTAGAAAACACTCCATTACTTCTTTGGACGATATCCAAGTTGATTCTGTCATTCCAGCTCAAGTCACCAAAACAAGAGAAAGTTACGTGGTTGTTGAACTCGGAAAACAAGTCTCTGGAATTTCCTTCATCACGGATGCCTTGAACGACTACACACAGAAACTAGATGACATTTTTTCGACCAACGATATCTGTGCTGCCACTGTTTTGGAAGTCGACCACTCAAACAAGAAAGTGTATGTTTCTTTGCGCACCAAGGATGCGAAGGACAAGAGAATCACCAGCTACGAGGATCTGGCTCCCAATGCGGTTGTTCGCGGTTTTATCAAAAACGTCGCCAACAACGGTGTTTACGTTGCTTTGGGCAGAAATGTCCACGCTTTGGTGAGAGTTTCCGACCTTTCTGACTCGTACCTAAAAGAATGGAAGAACTACTTTAAAGTGCATCAACCTGTTTTAGGTAAGATTATAAAGTCGGAGGGAGAAAATCAGATACTGATGACCTTGAAACAAAGCGATGTGAACGGCGACATGAACTTGCTTAAACGTTTTGATCAGATCCAAAAGGATGAGATCTATGAGGGAAGTGTGAGAAAAGCCACCAATTTCGGTGTCTTTGTCAATCTTGACGGAACGCTGAACGTGACGGGACTTTGTCACCACTCGCAGATCGCAGAAACTCCTGTCAGCAACGTTGAATCTTTGTTCAGTGAAGGCGATCGTGTCAAGGTGAAAATTCTGGCTGTGGATCAAGAAAAGAAGCAGTTGTCCCTGGGTATGAAGGCTTCCTACTTTTCCCAAGAGGCAGATGAACAACAAGTTGAAGATGACGAAGACGAGGTTATGTCAGAAGACAGTATCATTGATACTGTTTACGCTCACGAGTCTACTACTGGCGTGGAATCAGACTTCTCTGATGATTCCAACGTTCCTGTTAGCGACGGACTTTCTGCCGGATTCGACTGGACTGCCTCGATCTTGGACCAAGCTAAAGCTGAAGAGTCGGAAGACGAGGAAATGGACAAACCTAAGAGAAAGAAGAGAAAGGTGGCCGTCGAGGACAAGACCGGAGATCTTAACACCAAGATGCCTCAATCGATCTCTGATTTCGAAAGACTGATTGTTGGTAACCCTGACTCCTCTATCTTGTGGATGAATTACATGTCTTTCCAAATCCAGTTGAGTGAAATAGAAAAAGCACGTGAAATCGGTGAACGCGCTTTGAAGACTATCAACTATAGAGAGGAGAGTGAAAAGTTGAATATCTGGATTGCTCTTTTGAATCTGGAGAACATGTTCGGATCTGAGGAATCTTTAGAGGCAACGTTCAAGCGTTCTTGTCAATACATGGAGCCATTTGTGATGTACCAAAAGTTGGCTGCTATCTACATTGCTTCAGAGCAAAACGAAAAGGTTGATGCCCTTTACACCGAAATGTGCAAGAAGTTTGGATCCCAGCACACCTCTGTTTGGGTTGCTTTTGGATCGTTCCTTCTTCAACAGCACGAAGGAGAGCGCGCACGTGAGATTCTGGCTAAAGCTCTGCAGGTTTTGACCAAACGTGACCACGTTGAGGTTGTGAAAAAGTTTGCTCAGCTGGAGTTCAATAAAGGTGACCCAGAGCATGGGCGTTCTCTCTTTGAAGGTTTGATTTCCGATGTTCCTAAGAGAATTGATTTGTGGAACGTTTATATTGACCAGGAGATAAAACACGGCGATAAGAAGAAGGTGGAAGCTATTTTTGAGAGATTGGTGACACGCAAATTGAGCCGCAAACAAGCCAAGTTCTTCTTTGGAAAGTGGTTGGAGTTCGAGGAAAAGAGCGAAGACGAAAAAGCTTGTGACTATGTTAAAGCTAAAGCTGCGGAGTATGCCCAAAATCTGGGTAAGGAGTAAGAAGATAGAATAAAAATTAAAGTGTGCAGTTTTTTAAATTCGTATCCCTAAATTCCTTAATTTTGTTTGCCCATAATTATCGTACCAACTTAAATTTGTCATATCCAGCACGCCTACCCTTTTGAACAACCTCAATGCTTACACTTTTGAAAACTTATAGACACATTGACCCTGTTTGGATGTTTGGGGGCGCAATTATCGGTATCCTGGTTCTTAGCGCTAGCTTCAAAGAGGCTAGCAGATCTGGGGATTTTGTCACGCAGTTAAGCTCCTCTCAAACATTGACCTCTTTGATGAGCTGCTCCAATTCGTACAAAAGCAGCGACTGTCTTCAAAGACATGCCCCCAACTTGTTAAGAGAATTCTCAACAGCACTTTTACCCATAGTTCACGCTGAGTTAAAGTTTTGTCTAGCCGGGCTGCAAACCCAGAAGTCGGATGTAGACGTCATGCTTGGAGTTCATTCATGTCTAAACCGAGCAGCAAAACTAAACGCTGCTTTTGAAAGCAACAAAAATACTATACCCTCATATTCTGCTACAAATAGCGGAATCTACCTGCAATACTGGCTATATTTGATTCTCGTGACATTTTGTTTATATATTTGGAATCCTTGGACAACCACTCAAGGTGCCAACAGAGAGTCTGAAACCACAGAGGCCAATGCACTGCAGTTAAAAATTGATTACATGTCTCGAGATGTCTCTGGCTTAAAGGAGAAAATTGTTGGACTTGAAAAATCGATCTGCAACTTGGAGTTATTTGCAAACAGTTTCACTGGATCAGAAAAGTCATTCAGTACTAAGCTCGAGAGCGTGCAAAGAACATGCAACAAGATCAATGAAATAATCACATCCTCATTGGACCCTGTATTTCCTCTCTCTTACGGTGGTACTATCAACCAATCAAGTAAACAGCCTGAACAATATTACGAGGATAAATTTATCAAAATAGGGAACCAGAGATTTAATATTGCAACAAAGAATGGACTGGATCAGTGGAAAACCTTTGTTCATGAGAGCATCAACAGGAAGCCAGAGCCTTTATCGGAAAGGCTATCTGAAAACCAAGACCCATCTCAGGTTGCAACCGTCAGCTCAAATTTATCGCAGGTTGATTTGGCTCAATTACGAATGACAGACGAAAATGGGAAACCCTTTCGTCGCATTTTTGTCCCAAACAGGGGCTGGGTGTCGTCCCGCAAACTGCAACAGGAATTGCAGCTCATGTGACCGCTCCGTGGTGTAAGGATGTAATAGGGTTTATATCTATATATCAAAAAATTAGGTTCGTTGATCCGAGTTCTGGAAGCATAGGAATGCTTGTTGTACTAACCTGATCTAATGGATAGACAACGAGGTACTTCTTATACCATAGTTTTTGACATATTCAAGCCCGATCAGCTAATTGGAGAAGTTTTTCTGCACGGGGATTCAAGCGTCAAGGCTACCGAGTATTTGGGTACGTTAGACAAGAAGCAATTAGTCAATTTCAACGAGGATTTATTTACAGACCCTTGGACAAATCTGGCATTCTCCAACAAAGACATCTTTACCGAGCTTCCCAAGAAATCGACCACTTCTGGTGATCTTATCAGAACCTTAGACTCCTTGACACCAAGCAAAAGCTTTATCGAACAAAAAGTCAAGGGGTTAACGCTTCGTGACTCGGAAGAGATTGATTACAGGTTATCTCGCCTGGAGGTTGAGGTTATTGATATGAAAAAAATTGACTTGCATTCCAACGAGCCGCTAAAGGCCAAACTACTTGGTTATGGAGTGATACGATTATATCGAGACCATGACGAAGTTCGAGATTCCATGAGCGAGAGTAAATTAAAAGGTAACGAGACAATGGTTGCAATTCTGGGAGTTCCGTTTTACTACTCGGCGAGTGACTTGCTACTGGGATTTTTCGATGCACAGGTGAGGGATCAAGTATCTCATTTCAGATTAATCCGAACTCAATCGCCCAACAGGTTTATGGTGCTGATGAAATTCAAAAGAGCTGATGATGCTCAACTATTTGTTTCACATTACAATGGTCAGCCATTTAACTCGATGGAGCCGGAAACATGCCAGGTGGTTTTCATCAACGAAATTCTTTTCCGTCCTAACAAGCATGATACTAGTACACTGACCACTATCCCCTACCTGCTTGATGACCCTTTCACTTCCAATCCAAAAGAACAGAACTTCTCTTCTAACCTAGTTGAGCTAGCATCATGTCCTGTTTGTCTGGAACGGCTGGACTCGTCGATCACAGGATTATTGACAATCCCTTGTCAACATACTTTCCACTGTCAGTGTTTATCCAAGTGGAAAGACGACTCATGTCCAGTTTGCCGATATTCTGCAAAATATGATGTGCGCAAAAATCAAGAGAGCGACCAGGAGGAGAAGTGCCAGAAGTGCAGCACCTCTGAAAATCTATGGATCTGTCTGATCTGCGGCAATGTGGGTTGCGGAAGATACGACAAGGGCCATGCTATTGACCATTACCAGGAAACCTCACATTGTTTTGCTATGGATACAACATCTCAGAGAGTCTGGGATTACGCCGGGGATAATTATGTCCACCGACTTGTCCAAAATGAGGCCGATGGAAAGCTGGTGGAATTACCGATACGCGGCGATAAGAACTTGGGGACGGGTTCGAGCGCAAATGAAGACAAAATTGAAAAGATCGGATTTGAATATTCAAAAATGCTGATAGCTCAACTGGAGTCTCAAAGAGAATACTATGAGATGAAGTTTGAGGAATCCGAAAATAAGGTAATTTTGGCTCACGAGAACCTTGTTAACTTGAAGAAGGAACTGGATTCACTGAAGATTGAATTTTCGAAGATTAAGGCAGAGAAGCCGGAGAAGTTGCAGAAGCAAAAGGATTCTGAAATGCAGAAGAAGTACAAGGAGGAGCTAGTTTTCAATGAAGCCCTCTCTGAAAAAGTGGACTCTCTCCAGCAAGAAAATAAGGAGCTAAAAAGTCAAAACAACGAGTTACAGGAGCAAGTTAATGATCTTATGTTCTATTTGGAATCGCAGGAGAAGTTCAAAGATGCCCCAGAAGAGGTCAAACAAGGTAAAATTATAACCAAGCCTAGTCGCAAGGGGCGCAGAAGATGATCAAGGATTTCCAATGTCCATTGGACTCTCCTCATGTGTGTATGAAAAATTGCTAAAATAAACTGACGTTTGATATTGGTTTTCAGCAATAGGTTTTTTGATCGCAATGAAAGAGGATGTGCTGTTTGATCTTGATTCTTCTTCAATCCTCTCCAACACCGAATGCTCAATTGGAGAGCTAGGAGGGGTTATTTTCATCGAAGTGAACTCTATGTCAAAGTTCTCTGCTAATTCTGAGTTGGTTACCACTGGAATTATTGGAGGAGGTTGTTCATCATCGTTCTGATCTATTATGTGCTGCCAATTGATATAGCGGAAAAATCGATGCTTTTTGACTTTATCGAACTCTGTATCACAGTTGATTCGCTTTTCTGGGTTCTTGTTCAGTAGCTTGATTAGGAGATCTTTAGCGTCAAGAGATAAGTAGAAAGGATACTTGACTTTTTGAGTCAGAATTTTATCCATGATCTTTTTGTTATTATTGCCTGAAAACGGCGGCGAGCCAGTGAGGAGGTCGAACGTGACTGCACCTAAAGACCACCAGTCACACTGGTTGTCGTAACGTTCTCCTTTGATGACTTCAGGAGCCATGTACTGTGCGGTGCCAAACAGTGAGCTGCTCTCGGTAGAAACTTTACTGAGACCAAAATCAGTCAGCACCAGATGCCCTTTCCTGTTCAACATGCAGTTTTCTGGCTTCAAATCACGATAAATAACTCCGGTGTGTAAATGCAAGTGACGTAAAGCAAGAATGATCTCTGCAACATAAAAACAGGCAACTTTTTCTGATAATATTCTCTCCTGAGACAGATGGTGGAACAACTCTCCCCCCTCGAGGTATTCAAGCATTAAATACAGCTTGTCAAAATCTTGCAGAGCGTAGAACAATTTAACCACGTTTGGGTGTTTCACTCGCTCTAGAATCGTCCGCTCCGTCAGTGTTCGTTCGTAATTTTTTGCGTTAACTATCATCGATGCCTTTTTAAGTTGTTTTTGGGCATAAAGCTTACCAGAGGTCTTATCCTTCACCAGTATGACTTTCCCATAACTTCCTTTACCCAGAACCCTGATGGGCTGAAAATCAGTAACCTTTTTTTTGCGCTTTCCCTCCTGATAGGGCATGTCAATAGGCACTTCATAGGACTGGGCTAGTCGACTTTCGACGCCGTCGGATGATTGGCAGTCCTCGTAATTCGGGATTTCACTGAACTCATCATTCTGGGACTCTTCAAGTTCGAGCTTCTTCACCTGAGACAAAAGATGCTCATCATCGAAGTCGAAAAGTTCGGTCATCTACCTACTTTCTTGGTATCAGCCCAATGCACTAAATAAATATTAGATAATCAAAAAAAAAAAATACTGGGAAAAAGTGTAGATATCAACACCTGAAGCGAGTAAGTATGCCATATAATGAAGTGGCGCCGCGCACGACACTGAAGAAAGATTACAAAGACCCGGCCACATGGCCAAAATCCCTCCATGGATTCATCTCTGTTTCATTCAAGAAAGCCTCCGAGCTTAAGCTTAATTCTGAGAAGAAGAAGAAGTTTCAAAGCGAGCTCAAGGAACTGATTAATATGGCAATTGAACAGCAGAAAATAGAGAAGAATAATTGGGATGTGCAAACCTTGCCCTCCCTGGGCGGTTCCTCACAACTAGAACTCTACTGTAATCGACTGGAACAAATAAGAAAGCAGGCGACGTCTCAGGAACCACAGTCTAGTAATAAATCTACAGTGAGCAAGAAGAACGTCTTTGACGAAATTGACCAGCAAGAAAAGCCAACTAGTTTGCCTCCATTGAAGAAGATGAAGAAAAACAAAAAAGACGAAGACCCAATGAGCTCAAAACAACGAAAACAATTGCGCAGTCAGAGGTTTGAGCGAGAACTGAGTACTCCGCCTCCAGATGTTCCTACGACCTCGGTTGTGGTAAACAGCAATACGCCCTTAATAGGAACGTGTAAGGAATTGGAAAAAAGGTACTTGAGACTTACATCGCAGCCAAATCCCTCGACCGTGCGGCCCCTGCCCATCCTGAAGAAAACGCTACAATTATTGATCGATAAATATCTTCAGGACGCTACGTACAATTATCTCTGTGATCAGTTCAAGTCGATGAGACAGGACCTAACTGTGCAGCATATCCGAAACCAGTTTACAATCAAGGTTTATGAGTTCCATTGTAAACTGGCGATCCAATTTCAGGATCTGGGGGAGTTCAACCAATGTCAATCACAGCTAAAACTGCTTTACGACCAGTTGGGCACGCCGTCCACCGAGTTCTACTCCTATCGAGTGCTGTATTACATTATCACGAATAATTTCAACGAAGCATTCGTATTGAAGTACCAATTGTTGGGGATG
Organism: Ogataea thermomethanolica; assembly: GCA_030674565.1. Taxonomy (NCBI): domain Eukaryota; kingdom Fungi; phylum Ascomycota; class Pichiomycetes; order Pichiales; family Pichiaceae; genus Ogataea; species Ogataea thermomethanolica. The sequence continues at coordinate 514,995 of JAKTYW010000006.1, forward strand.
AATTTGCAGTTTGACGAGTTCCTCGAAACAGCGTACAGGCTTTTGGAGTGTACCATGACCGATGATCATTACCAGGTCTTTCAGACAGTCAAAACTCTAGAAAAGCAACATCAAGAGGAGAAGACGACTCTGAAGGATGCCGATCATCTGAATGTGCTCACGGACCAGAACTCGATGAAGCTCAATAAGACCAAGTGGTTCTTCTTTCTGCACTTGTTACAGCCAATACTCGCGCGCATTCGCATAAAAACGTTGGCCACCATCAGTAGATCATACAGAAAACTGGGTGTTTCTGCACTGGGGGATTTTTTGGGCTTGACGGAAGCACAGCTAAAATCTTACTTGGAGGAAACTAAGATGAGCGAGTATGTGACACAGGGAATGCTGGATTGTGTCCAATGCAGACAGACCGTTGAGCTTCTCAAGACACAGAGTCGCAGGATAGACATCAAGGGACAGATATGAGCGGGGTCTCAGTCGAAGTCTGGGCTCAAGCCAAGCATAGCAAAATGAAGACGATTTTGCTCGTCTGCTAGACTCACATATTTTTGGACTCTTTCCAGCACCAGGGGACACGAAATTGCATCGACATCCGAGTCTGCCGATCCAAGATCAACGGGACCATTTCTGCGACCGTCTAACTCGTAGAAGTGACCGTCTGAGCCTTGTGTAAAACATATAAAGTGTAAATTCACATCTTCCTCAGAGCTGGGAGCTTCTGTTTGGCCCTGTCTGCTGTACGATTCATACAAACTTAATGACAAGTCTTTAATGAGCTCGGACTTTTTGTCATGATGATTTGAGTTGGTCACACCCGGAATATCTTTGAGTTCAGCCACAAACTGAGAAATACGGGAGTTTTTCACCAGCAACCCTGGTGGAAGGTTGCAAAGGCTGTGCAGCAGACCGTAAAGACCGCAACCGTTTCTCAAAAGCTGTTTGAACCATGTAATGTTGCCGAACCCGTCCTGTTGGGCCTGATTTCTCTGGGACTCTTCGGAGTCTTTGAATTCCTCGTAGCTTTGGGTAATTGGAAATAGAAGAATCAATGCGTAGACTGGTCTAGGAATGAACGCCAGTAGATCCGGATCCGTTAGTGAATATATGTCATGGAACGACACCAATGGCGACATCCCGAGCTTGTGACCAAAATCGCTAAAGATCTCTGGATTGGATTCCAGCGGTATAACAGAATCTGTGGACATGCGGAGGTGAAATTCTGGAGAAAAATAAATAAATAATTTTCATGGATATAGTGATACCAGAAGGTGAGTATGAGGGGAACCTGTTCGCGAATCACCGCGAACACGCGGTTTTCGAGGCTGTGAACGAGCTACGACGACTTGGGTATGGGTTTGAGGAAATTCTACGGCAGTCAGAGTGTGATCGAGCGTTCCTCGAAGGCCTGTTCCAGACTATGGAAATATCTACTTTTGAGCGTCTTCAAACACAGCCATTTAATACCAGCTCGTGGAAGAAGGAGCTGGTGATCGAACTGAGTGACGAGTCAGAGCCCGAGGAGCCTGAACAGGACAGCATAAGCCATAAACAGGACGAGGTGAGGCGCATGAGAGAATATATACGCGAGCTCGAGAGTCGACGCGCAGTTCAGAGAGTAAAAGAGGAGCCAAAGGACCCGCGCATACTGGAGATGGAGGGTCTGCGTAAGAAACTGAATCAGGCTAATCGAACAGCCCTGATTCTGAACGAGAGTATACGGAAGCTGGACTTTCAGCTCAATTCGCAGAAATCCGAGCTGGATCGCACTCTGCTTGATATTGAAAAGCTAGAGGAGGAGCTGGAGTCTCTTCGAAACGGCCCCAGCGCCCAGAGTACAGACGAAGTTCTACAGCTTTAATGATACCTTCAAAACTTGTTGTAATCACCCCGGCACCACGTCACGTCTGGGATTCTGGTCTCCGAAAAATTTAAATCCAAGGCAATGTACAATAAATAAAGTGAGGAGGAGATTTTAAAAAATAGGTTGCGTATTATGTCTTCGGCATTTAGAAGATTTCTCAACAGCGAGACTGGTCCTCGGACGGTCCATTTTTGGGTAAGTTGAGCGGGAACCCGCTACGAAGTATGCTAACTGTGTATAGGCTCCGGTGATGAAAGTAAGTGATAACATCGTTTAAACCAGGTGATTACTAACTAAACAGTGGAGTTTGGTGTTTGCAGGTGCTAACGATATGGTGAGACCAGTGGAAAAAGTTTCCGGAAGTCAACAGTTGGCCCTGTTTGCTACCGGGGCTATCTGGACTAGATGGTCCTTTGTCATTAGACCCCAAAACATGCTTCTTGCTTCCGTGAACTTTCTTCTCGGAGGAGTGGCTGGGTATCAGGTGATTCGTCTTTTCAACTGGAGAAGAGCCCAGGGAGATTCTGTGCTTGATTCGTTCAAATACATTCTTTACGGAACCCCAGAACAAATGAAAAACGCCCAACTGGTCGAACACGGCGAAACAAAAGCTTAATAAATTATACATAGAATTCGAGACTCACGACTCCATGAACGATTCCTGTTTCAACATTCCAGCCAGGTCGTCAAGAACGTGGCTGCTCTGCGGATTGAAAACCTTCAGGCGTGTGATGAGGTCGTCTTTGGCTATCTGAGTGTCTTCCGTTTCCGGTTGTTCGGCCTCTTCCTCGTTGTCGTCATCCTCTCGTGGTACAAGCCCTTTATAATCGTTGAAGGGGAAACTGGTTTTGGACATGATGGCTTGCGCTTTTTCAGCATCTATTGTCCGACCTTTATCAATACATTCCAATTTGTATTTTATCACTCCGCGGATACGACACACCGTCACCCAGTCCAGCCACCCAGTAGCTTCTTGACACTCGTCTCTGATCTGCGACTGCTCCAGCACCCGTTTGACGTCCTCGTCCATCATGTCGCCGATCTGGAATGACACCGCACATGTAGGATTCACCCCATCGTAAAATAGCTGTTTGGGAACCATGCCGATGGACAGACTATTGATGGCGGAATTCGGATCGGAAAATTCGTCCGTGTAGCTCGAGAGCGTTGGTGGAACAATGAGCGGTTCTTCGCCGGCCTCCACCATTTTCTCCATCTCTGCCATTGTGAACGAGCGCGTGCTCATTCGGAATGCCTCTACCTGCAACTCCACGGCTTTGGGGTCCAAAGTCGGGTCGTAGCCCAACCTGATGTAGGACTGTCTCCAAGGGCCCTTCTTGGTCGTATACGCGACGTAGGGCAGAGCAAAGCGCAATTGGGGCCTCAGTCGTGTCGGAAGCATCCACATGATGTGTCTTCTGATCCAGATGGGTTTCATCTCAAACAGCTTGTTCAATATTTCTATGCATCGCAGCAAATTGAAAGCTGGCGAGTCGCTGATTATGCGCTCCAGCCCGCGTTCTTTCAGGCTCTCCACCTCTTGTTTACAACGATCGAGTTCCTTTTGAAGAGCGGGATCGTACGAATCAGGAGCCTTTTCGCCCCAGTCCACAAATATCGTGTGCAACTTGACACTGTCGCGAGTGAGCTCGCCATTCTCGTTGATCAGCAAGTTGCCCACATACTTGTAGTTGTAGGGTATGTCGACACGGGCGTACCGGACCAGGGGCGGGATATCGAGGTCCGTGTTCTCGAACTTGGAGTGTGTTTGGTGCTGTTTCTCGATGTAGTCTGCAAATCCCTTGATATTTTCCAAGTCAGCTTTGCCAATAGAGTTCAGAAATTTCTTGCTGAACGGCGAGTCCTTCTGGATCATTTGGAAGTCGGCCAATTGGCGGAATTTATACGTTTTGTTAAGCAGCCCTTCCACGTCGTAGGTGTACTTGATGTGATTTTTCTCGCACTCGTCCACTGCGGCACGGACATCATTGCCGTGTTTCTTGAGAATCCGCTTGGGAATTCGCAGCCGCAGCAAAATGTTCTGTGTCGTATCGCACTTCTCAGAGCTAATTGGGTGCGAATACACGTCCCCAGGACGCAGCTTGAGCTCCAGTCTCAGGTCTGGCTCAATGAAGCATTCCGATATTTTCTGACGTCCACCAACCATATCGACCGCCTTGGAAACGTTTTTCACACGCAGCGGATACTCAATGGACAGGTAGCTAGGAACATCGAGCCCGAGTAGGGGCGCTTGCTCGTTTATAGACATGCGCAACGACTCAAAATATTTGCAGGGTTTATTATGATTTATTTTCCTTCACCGCCTCCTTCGCCACAATGAACGAAAACTTTTGAAGGCGAAGGAGAAAATAATCTACACAATCATGTCAACAGAGATTCGGCGCTCGTCGCGAACCACCAAAGGAGTCAATTCGCGGCTAGCGAAGTTGGAGAGCTTTGGCGAAACAGCTCCCCGTGAAAGAAAACGGCGCACGGACTCGAGTGCCAAGGGTGGAAATACCAAAAGACAACGTAAAAAGGCAGTGAAGGTGCCCAAACACGAAGAAGTCCGTTGTTTGCCTTGCGGAGCTCACGATCTGAATTACAACGAGGACGAAGATGACCGCGGAACCATGATTGAGTGCGAGAAGTGCTCTACATGGCAGCATGCCAAATGTATGTTTGGCACTGAAAACTCCAGGAAATTGCCCAAAGAGTATATTTGCAATGTTTGTGATCCCGAGAACCCGCGATACCAGGATTTGGAGCTCGCTCTGAGCTACGAAGACTACTTGAAAGAACGTTTTCCTTCAAACGACGAATCTGACGGACAATTGGAGGAGGGACTGGAAGATTATGAAGACGCGGGAGCGGTGGATGATGAGAGTGACGAGGAGTACGACGGTAATGGCGAAAAGGAGGAGGAAGATGGCGATGCTGATGAAGACGATGCTGATGAGGATGCAGACGATGGAGACGACGGAGACGAATTCGAAGAGCCCGAGGAGAAGATTGTCAAACCCGTGAGGAAAGCCAAAAAGCCAGTGACGAGGAAAAAGATAGACAGAAATAAAACACGGGAGTCTGTGGTCAAACAATTTGCGAAGAAAGTGCAATCGCATATTCCCGAAGATCACAAGTTTCTCCAGGAGATGGATGTGGCTGCTGCTGCAGATGAGATTGCGAGCGGCTTGGAGTCAGCACTGTACAACGCATTTCCTCCTCCAAACAAGTGGTCCGAGTCCATGTCTCCTGAGTATTTAAGCAAGTCCAGAACGCTGTTGTTCAATCTGGACAAGTCGAATTTGGCAGACAAGGTTCTTTCAGAGCAGTACACGTATGACCAGATTGTCCATTTGACCCCAGAGGAAATGATGAGGGACGATTACAAGGAGTTTGCAGACGCCGTGAGAAAGCAGAGTATCAACCAAACTGTGATCACTAATACGATGGAAAAAGTGAAAATCAAGAGAACCCACAAGGGTGAGGAGATCGTCGAGGAGGATTATCAGTTCGACGACATTGGGTCGCGAACTGCTGACGAGTCCAGACTCAACGAGATCGAAAAACTACAGGAGGAAAAAAGAAAGCAAGACGAAGACGAGGAGTTGGATGCGTCGCCCCCTCCTACATCGAACTTGAACTCGAATCTGATGACGAGAATAGCTAACGATTACGAGGAAGAAGAAAACGAAAACCCGAACGTGGAGGACGAACAGGACAGGAGTATTGATAACGATGATGATTTTGACAAAATATTAAATGGCACCAAGGACCCGGTGCCTACGCCTCCCGAATCACAAGCAGTTGCCTACGATGACGCGGAGGACGACTATGACCCTGCGCACAACTTCGATCTTGACGAGACTCTCTGGACCGGTGTGCTCAGCTTTGCCCCAGTGGCAGACGTGCAAACAACTGTGCGATTCCACTCGTCATCTTCCAAGGATATCACCGAGGATCAGATAGCAAAGGCTCGCCGTATTGTCAGCGATGTTGTTGCAAGACATTCCAAGGTCGACATCGAAGGTCGGCTGGACGCACATAAGGCCGTTGGGTATCTATGGGAAATCATTCAGACCAGAGATTTGTACTTGGTGGAACTGCTCCCTTTCGAATCTCCACACCTTTCTGACCTGGAAAACCAACAGAATCAGTCGCAGTTCAAAAAGCTATGGGACTACTTCAGCTCCCGGAACAAGTATGGGGTGATCGCACACAAACCGGCCTACGTTAAAGACAGTTATCTGGTTGCGATAGATACAACCAAGACACAGAGCGAGGGGCTACCAAAATACTTCAACCACTTCAAAATGACAAGTCTGCACGGCTCCAGAGAACGTCTGTTTGCTGTGTTTGTGGCCAGAAAAGACCTGACTGCCGCAGCATCGAGCACGGGACCAAACACAAACGTGAACCTGGATCAGATTCTGAGCGGGCTGGCGTCGTGATCACGTGACCGTGGACCAGCGATCTCAAACTACATAAACAGCACGGAACACGGGGCAAGCCGAAGCGTTTAATGCCCGGGATTCCAGGGAATACTGTAAACTACCATGTAATCAATACCAATTGCTTCAGTTATTTAATTAATGAAACCGTTGTACATCAAAGCCTGTGCAAAGGTTCAAGGCTATATTGTTTCTATTCGACTTATACACATGTCTTAAGCCTTGGCAATAGCCTTCTTGACAGCGTAGTTTCTCTGCTTCTTCAACACGATGACTTGGAATCTTTCAAAGTCTGTGAGTTGCGATCTTCTTTCTCTTTGAGCAATCTTCTTAGCCCAAGAGGTCTTAGCCCACTTGGCATCGATGTCGGCAGCAGCCCACTTCTTAGTGACGGTGGCGGTTCTGGAACCTCTTGGGAGGCCTTCGAGGACCAATGGGGTCAAAACAGTCTTTCCGAGGGAGATGGATTGTCTTTGGATGGCTGGACCGTCAATGAGGACTCTCTTTTGGTCGATGATCTCCACGATGGTGGCAAGCTTGTTGTTCACGAGGACGACTCTGCCGACTTGGACAAGTCTCCAGTTGGAAGCTTTGACGCTGGTTTCACTAGACATCGTTAGGTATAGTATGTGAATATTAAAATTGTTTTCAAATTTTTCAAAAACTTTGCAGAGTGAGGTGTGAGGGGGCAGGGGCGGCGGTGGTGGAAATCGCGGACCCAAATAATTATAAAGTATGAGGTGCGAGGTGTCGTCTACAAAACCCTGGTGCACGTCACGTGTGCAGTTTATTTAGAGATGGTTTGCGAGCAATATTTTTCGACACCACATGGCTACGTGGAGCGCATAGTTCGCTGGTGTGCGCAAACGGGCGCATTAGCTAGCGCAGGTGGCCACTGCTGTGCACGACCGCACAGCGCGGCTCACCACTATTTCAGGTAAGTCAATTGATGATGATTGATAATTTGCGTTCGAGAAATAGAGATTCTGGAACACGCCTAGTTCCATTAAGGAACTCTATACGCCATGCGACCATCTTTTCTCTGAAATAGACTAACAACAGAGCGTTATCGATAATAAGTCTGCAGTTCTATATAGTTTCTAGTAATCGAACACCACCCGTCTTTAATCTTACCTAAGCACTGTTTTTTTAAAAGCAACATCATGTCTCGTGCTTCGGGAATGGAACAGGAAAACGACTCCCAGTTCAACCTGCTGGCCAGCAAGATCACCGCATTCAGAAACGTGGCCAATGAAATCAACGGCTACGCGCAAGAGGATTCCACAACGCTTTCCAATGTGTCAAATGCCATGAACGCGCTGTTCGAGAACGTCAAAAACACCTCCTCAAAACTCGGCCGCGTGATTGCCAGCCAACCACAGATGTTCAGAATGGTGGTGGCTGGAGTGCTTGGTTTCTTTATCCTCTACTCGCTACTGAAATTCATATGATAGATCTCCTATAAGCACGACTAATGTCTTCCGCCAACAACGTCCTGCCCCAGTTTATAGTTCCCTATGGCATCTCCCCACCTGACCTTGGACCGGTTGATCGGAAGCTGTCTTCTCAGGTTTTTGAAAAGGTCCTCGTTGAGTTTGGCAAACTTGCTGAGCACCGAGGTCTCGAACTTCTGCTCGGCTTTGGCTATTGTGTCCACGACCGAGGAGCCCACAGTCTCGCTCACTTTGGTTCCGGAGTTGAGGATGACGTTACCTTCTTCATAGTAATGGATCTTCACATTGATCTCACCGCTCAGTTCTTTGGTGCTGCTGTTGTACTTGTAGAACGACTGCCATTTGCCGTTGTAGAAGTTGGCATCGTTCAGGTTCTCGTCCACAATGATGAAATAGAACGTTTGCGCATCGGTCGGGTCCGCAACCACCATCGACTTGTAGAACGTTGGGAAATGCTGCGCACAATACTCGGCAAATTGCTTGTTATACGTCACCACCTCGTCTGCAACGTCAACCTGGCCTTGCTCAATGTCTATCACCTTGAGCGAATCAAAGTCGTAGTCAAAACTGAGGTTCAGCAGCGGGTCGTAAAACTTCATGCCCTTCTTGTTGTACTTCGAAACCAATGCAAACTCTGTATCGTTTATCTTCACCAGCTTGAACTCTTTGTTCAGATAGAACTGCTCCAGGTTCTCGGCAATGATCTTTCTGGAGTCCTCCTTGTTCAGGAGGATCTTGATGTCACTGATGAGATTCAAATTGTTGCCCGGTGGGGCATCATTAATCATAGACGACACAATACTCTGCAAAGACATAATACACACATTTTCAAGGTGCTATCGTGTTGTTCAGTGTAGGAACACCCGTACACCAGCTACCTTAGAGGGAGCCGTGTTCGTGACGTAGGCGGTCTGAGCGGGCTGCTGTCGTGAGATCAACATGGCCACCTCCAACACAGCTCTTGTAGTGTCTGAGACTGCGCCGGACACCGCAGATTCAGAACGTGCATTTGACAATGCCATTTAGGTTAAGAAATTAGGCGCGCCAGATTTATTTATCCTTCATGTCACAGATACTTCTTAGGCTCCCCTTTGAGCTGCAGCAGTGCGTGCTGCAATATGTCGACTCTACCATGCTTGTCCATTTACTAGAGCACTCTGTGCTAAAACTGCCTGCTTTCCAAGTCCTCCGGAAGGGAATAGTGCTGATTCCTCAGGAGATCAAGCGATCTGATACAAATAGGGTAGATCGCTCGATCTTGTGTGGTTCGGAGGAGTACCGATGTCTGAAAAATTATATGAAACGCTCCAACCTGTTGCTGAGCTACGTAGAGATCTACTGGAAGCTGGATTTCACTAAAATCGAGTTCATGCTGGAGAACTCGTGTGGTATCAAAATTGGGTGTTCCTACTTGGAGGAGCTATATTTTTTCAGAAACGGCAAGTATTTGGACAAGGTGCGCTCGCTAAAAGGTCTAATATTGTGTTTTGGGCTCTCAAAGCTGAACACCAGCAAAGACCTTTTGACCCGGCTCACAGGTCTGTCGGAGATAGATATTTGCACCAGCTCCACCATGTATCACTCACGAGAGTACGAAAGAATCCTTGAAAACATAATAAAAATCAACCCAAATATCGATACCGTGAAATTGAGAATCGACACGCTTATTTCCACTCCGCTACCTTCTTATCTACAAACAGTGAGCGAAATGAAGATAAAAAAACAAATCAGTATCAACATGAAAGATAGCTCGCTAATGGGAATACATTCTCCCAACTCGAATCCGGCTATCTTTCGGAGTATCTTATCTGCGGTGAATATGATCGGACTAAACAACATTTACGAGCTCGATTTGTCACTGAAAGAGGATCAGGAAGCATCGTGTCCCGATCTCTCGTGGGTTAACCAGATGCAGAGCCTGAAAAACTTAACGATAAAGGTGATAGGAGATAAAGTGCAGAACTGCAATTATGTCATAGGATTACAAAGCAAAATTCTGCGCTCGCTAACGATCAGCGGAGTATTACTAACAACCGCTAAAACAGGGTTCGGCAAATTGGAGAACCTGAAAAGCCTGACGTTTTCAAATTGCACATTTTCTACAGAGGCGGTTGCGTTGTTCAACGAAGGGCTACCAAAACATGTGGATAGCCTGTGTCTAACGAACTGTAATTTGGATTGGGGAGCAGTGTATTTCCCTGAATACCTTGGCAAGGTGTGCATATTAAATTCCAAAATCATTGACTTTCCTAAACTGGTCAAAGAAAGATTTAACATCGTTCCGTTGCTATCAGAGTTTATCAAAATTTACCATTTAGATCGCAAATGGCTGCTGTAGGTTGCTAAACTTCATGATTACAGGGGTTAATTTGCCAAGAGAGGTCCAGCTTATCTCGGGTAAGGAAACCTGATAGATTTGCTCCATCAAGGCTACAAAGATTACTCAATTGGGAAATCACGGCATCGGTCGTGGCAGAATTGTGTTCAGCCACAGATAAGCACAGGGAACATGCCAGGTAATTTAATAGGAGAATAATTGGTTAATAAGCATGCTGGCTGATTTCGCAAACGAAAACAATGCTGGACAATATGTCCTATTGTTTTTTTGTCCAATAAATTTCATGTAAAGACCTTCCCTGTATTGTTTGGCAATCGGTTAATTAAATCACTGTGGTGACACTATATCAACATTCCGATAAGCCTTCCATTTCCAAAAGTTATTTATGAATTGTATGGACTCACCTTCGTCTCTTTCTATAACCAACCTGTTTGAACACCGTTCCGACATGGAGGCTCTTGCGGCGAACTCTGAATTCCGCCATGTTGAGCCTTTTCTCTCCTATACACATGAGCTCATAGACCCAATTCAGTACGAACTCATCCCGGAGCTAGTCTCTGAGGGTCGGACTGCTCAATCCGACTTTGCCCACGGCGTCGCAGACCCCCAGCCCCAGCCCCAGCTCTCGATGGAGTCTCCTCTCTCCTCCTCCTCGTCCTCCTCGGTTTTCGACGTTCCACAGTTTCCGAGTTTTACCTTCAACGAGATGGACGACTACAAGTTTGGCGGCTATCAGGAGCCTGTCACCAAAGCACACGAAGTCGAAAACGTCTTCTACACCCACAAAGAATACGACAACGTGGAAACCATAAACACTGTGGAGCTCACAAAACCATTTGTGACCCAGAAATATACCAGCAGCTCGCCGGTTCTCAAATCTCAAAAGGACGAAGACATCTTTGATTCTGGCGAGTCGCAAGTGCAGTCGCCCAAGAACCTGTCGTTAGACTTTGATGACCGCAAAAAAGACAGTAAGTACAAAAAAATCAGCGACTCCAGACTCTCGCTATCACAGCTCTCGCACGTTCTACAACTGCCCAACGATATCCAGGAAACGGCAAGACGTGAAAAGCAGATACTCAACATTTTCAAGAAGGACCTGAACTTTCCTCTGGGAGAAAAGACTTGGATTAGAGACACTCCAGCCGAGGAAAGGCAAAACCTGATCGACAGGCTTTGGAAGCTTGTGGAGGTTAAGTATCAGTACGGGTACTCCAAGGAAACGCTGGCAATCGTTATCAGAAGAGCAAGCTACTACCTGATGCAAGGCAGGCTCAGAAGAGAGCGGAGGCTAGAAAAAAAGAAAAACGGAGACCTCTCTTGGAAGCGCAAATCCAAGGGCTACTGATAGGGTTGAGATCCCCCCCACGCAGAAATCAGTTTACAGTATATGATACGTCGAGTTTGTATTTCCTTGAGCTTGTTAAGATTTAACTTCAATCTTGGGTAAATTCGAGTTGTGCCAACCCAATTTCCCAGAAGAGATAATATTTCTCCTTTCAAAAACTCCTATTGTATGGCGTACATACGAAATACAGAAGGAAATTAAAACAAGTATCCGTGGTACGTCCTGCATATGTGGTGCACGGGTGCTGGAGCTGTCAGACCTTTTTTTTCTCGCCTCTGCGCCGCAAGAGTCTAGAACGTGCCGATTTTCTTTTCCCCCACAAAGCACAAGTTGCTAAACCGGTCTGGCCACAGGTCTGGCTGCCGGTTCGGTGATTTTAGGAACTCGGACGTCAAATTTATACAGGAAAGCTCTTTATTCTCGGAATTAGCCAAGATATTGTACGATAGCAATTTTATAAAATATTTATACAAGGTAATCTTTGACCAATGTATCGTATGCCCTAGTTCCGAACTATATCGTCATTCCCTATCTGAACGATTTCTTTCCCTTCTCCTATGCAAACACAAGATGAGGACCCCAAGAGTCTCGACTTTGAGAACTTTGCATCTGGGACAAAGAATAAAAGGATAAAGTTACCCAAGCTCGATCTTTCCTCCGTGCGACAGCAAGACTTGGGTACTGACCTTTTGTGTCCCCCGGCTGCTCTGATCTCACCGTCGGACACATTATGCTCGGTGACCTCCATCAACTCCGCAATGTCGCCTCTTCAGACTCCATCCGACGACGATTATGAGTTCCATGTTCGAAATAATCACGATTGCTTTCTCAGACGTGAATATCTGAATTCTTCAAAACCCGGCCATTATTGGGGTTGCGACTTCGATTCCTCCAAAACCAACACTGCCGTTTCGTCTCCTCGAGTCCCCTCGTACAGACACTCGCACGGCAACGCACCCAAAAAGCTTGATTCTTCTATAGAACCCCACACACCTTCCGTCTCTTATGCTCCCGCAGAATACAACTTCAGCCGCGACGAGATCAAGGACCTTATCAAGGAGATCCATGGACTGGGAAATACCCCAGAAGATCCTACTAAGAAATATGGCACCGTGCCGCTATCGGTCAACGGCCAGCCTGATGAGCCGGTCAACATGCTGTCTCATCTTTCTAACACAAAAACGAAAACATTGAACCAAATGAAAATTGTTCAATGGTACTGCTGTCAATGTGGCAAAAGCTACGGAGACCTCGATCATTTCATTGTTCCACGAAACCAGCTCGAAGAGTACGGCGTTCAGATCATGGACGACGAGTCTTGGAATCGTGCTGTGGACAAACGTTTGGCACAGGTAATCAGTCGATTTGATTGCCGTCGATGTAATCATATGATGTGCCCTTACTGTATTAAAGCCAGATTGAGCGACCTGTTAAGCAAGTGATACGTGCGCAGCATTTAATTTGTTTTCGAGGGAGAATAATAATTAACAACAAAACATCATTTTGCACCGATTTTATTTATTCAGACCATCTTAAATGGTGAATAATTCCTAATTTTAATATTTATAATTTGACGTTATTTAAAATTATTTTATTCCATGGGGTTTGATGAAGACGACCTTCGCGATTACGAACAGGAGGATTTGGGGTTTGATGAGGACGCATTGAACGACGACGAATACGACCAGTTGTATGAAGCTCTTCCGATCCTCAAGTCCAAGGCCAAGAGCTACCAGATCGATGAAAAGGCGCTGAAAGAAATCCTTTGGAATAATTATTTCAGCGTTGACGACTCGTTTGAAGAGGTTAAACAAAACTACAAGCGTGAGTATTGTGTATGTGTGGGCACTCCCAGATTTGATCTAACGACGTAGAACGAGTAATGTCCAAACTAGAGTTACTTGCACAGCAACGGCGGGAACGAGCAAATGCTCCGAGTAGGGGTGGCGAACGCAAGGGATTGGCTGGATTACTCGGCAAGAAAAGCGGCAATGACGAACGACAGGCTCGTTCTGAAAAAATGCGGCTTGTCCCTCCTAGATCTATACACAGGGGCAAGGCCACGGTAGACACAACAACACCCTCACAAGAGACACCTTCGACTCCGGCCATAGAACAGCAAGATACCACCAAGCCCGCATCTATTTCGATCCTATCTGCGATCCCTTTTGCATCGTCATTCAAAATTCTCAGTCATACCTCGTCCAACGTGCTGACCTCGTTGTTTGTGAGTCCGTCGCGGACTTCTCAGCCTGGGCCTGAAATTAATTTTTATACTAACCATGATTTAGCGAAGAAAGCTGCTTCCAACTTCTCAAAGCCCGGCCCAGATGACCGCAAAGTGGAAAATTTGACAGAGAAAGTTGCCAAGATCAAGATCAAGGAGTCAAAGCCTGCACCGACTACCACGAAACCTAAGACCAAAATCGACGTTGATGCAGAGCTGAGCCGGAAACGAGCCAAACCCGATTTATCCTTTGTGGTTATAGGTCATGTTGACTCGGGAAAGTCCACCATGATCGGACGGCTGCTTTATGACCTGGGAATCGTGGACTCCAAAACTCTGCACAAGCTGACCAAGGAGAGCGAGGCAATAGGCAAGTCTTCATTCTCTCTTGCGTGGATCATGGACCAAACTCAAGAAGAACGTAGCAGAGGGGTCACTGTTGATATCTGCCAAACCCAAATTGAAACCAGCACTCAAAAATTCACGATTATCGACTCTCCTGGTCACAAGGATTACGTCCCGCAAATGATCAATGGTGTTAGCCAGGCAGATCTTGCCGTTATGATACTTGACGCTAACTCTTTTGAGAGCGGTTTCAGCAACCAGGGACAGACGAAAGAACATTTAACGATAGCGAAGTCTCTTGGAATCGAGCGATGCGTTATTGTTGTTAATAAATTGGACGTTGCGCAATGGTCAAAGGTAGTTTTTGAGTCTATCACTGACCAGGTCCAACAATTCCTTGTCGAGGAGCTCCACTTCCAACCTGAGAACCTCATTTTTGTCCCTACATCTGGTTTTCTGGGAGACAACGTGGTGAAGAGTAGCAAGAATCTGTCATGGTATACAGGTCCTACGTTATTCGGCGTCATCGAGAAGGAGAACCAAGCACTCAGCCACAAGGTGGACAAAGCGTCGCCGTTCATTATGGTGATTGGCGACATCCAGGACACGAACAAGTCTGAGGAGCTCATTGTGAGTGGACGAATCAACTCTGGTATCATCCAGCCCGGCCAAACCCTGAGCATTTCTCCTAGCCAGGAGACGGCTGTTGTGGATTCCATTTCCATCACTACTTCCAACGTGGGGTCGTCTATTATTAAACACGATCTACAGAAGCTGGCCCAGGAGGGCGAGTTTGTGGAGCTCAAGCTCAAAAAGGTGTCGACCGTCGAGAACATCAAAGTTGGAGATGTTGCTACGCTTTCGACTTTTGTGCTAAAACCAGTGAAATCCTTCAGGTGCGAGGTGAACCTGTTCAACATCGAGCGTCCTCTTTTGCTTGGCACGCCATTTGTACTGTTCAAAAACGGAATCGCTGTTCCTTCGAGGCTGAAGGAAATCGAGTCAATCGTGACGAAGGACGGCAAGGTGAAGAAACGCAAGCATCTGAGCTCGAACAACAGAGCCGTGGTCAAGATTGAACTGCTCGAAAGAGAGATGCCTCTGCTGACGGTGGAGCAGGACGCCAAGCTAGGACGTATAGTTCTGCGTAAAGATGGTCTGAGCATAGGTGCTGGACAAATTCTGGAGCTTCTGACATGATGTCAAATTAAAGTATGTAATCGACCACCAGCAACAAAATACTTAGAACTATGATCAAGTAGCTCAGGTTTTTGCCTGATCGTTTGGCGCGCTCGTTAGCCTTTACCAGCTGCGTATTTCCCATCTTGAGATTCGCAACCGTGTCGTCCTGGTGAGAGCTGAGAACGGAAATGGAGTCGTTCTGCAGATGCAGTTGCAAGTTGATCTCATTGATCACCGAGGATATGTCGAGCATGGACTGTTCAATTTGGTTCACCGACTCCAACTGTGCCGATTTCATCTCGAGAAGAAGCGACTCGTTTTCTTTCGTGAGCTGCTGCAACTGCTGCTGGTCCAAGTTGGCTGTAATTTCTGTATATTCGGAGGACACAGCCGATTCCACCGGTAGATCGTCCTGCTGCTTGTACGCCGTCCGCTGCAAGTACGTGCTGGTGTTCAAGCTCGATTTCGTCAGCTCGGTTTTGCGCTCCATCCGTCTGCTGCTGATAGAGACGAAATTGTTGGATATATCTGTCAAACGTAGTCCCAGAGACTTGAGTATGTTTGCCCGGACTTCTATCACTGTAGTGTTCCAAACGGCCATTTTTTGGCCATATTCTCCCATGGTCAGGAGGTTTTTCCTCAGCTCCTGGACGCTGTTCGAGCTTTCCAGCTGTTTGTCGAGCAACTCTCCATATTTGCGCAGATTTTCCAGTTTCTTGTTGAGCGTGCTCAACTGGAACTTGAAATTGGTGTCTATCTGGTCCTTGTCCGCTTCCGACAGACTTTTGGAATTGCTCAACAGATAGTCTGCCTGGATGGTCTTGATGAAGACTCCCAACTCGTGGATCATGGAATTCAGTTTTAGGGAGTCTTTCAGAAACGTGTTGCCCGAACTGAACTTGGTCACGGTCTCGGTCTGCGATTTGGATTTGACATCCTTCACAGAACCTGCTGACGGCAGCTCCGCCTGGTAGATGGCCACACACTTCTGAAAAAATGGCGTATGGTCAAACATGCTGGACACTGATAAAAACAAGATTAATATATCAAGACACCTCGCTCCAAAAGTGGCAAAGTGTTTTTTATTCTTTATGAACCATATTGAAGACGAACAGAACGTTTGGAACGACGACCCGGCTCCAAGCAGCAGCCAGGGAGTAAGTGTCCTGTTCAGTCCCGACGACAATCCGTATGCCAATGACTTTGGCGATCCTGCCATGGACGAGGTGGACTTCAGGTCGGAGTCCAATATTTACAACGAACTGAGTGACACAATGCGATCGATCCATTTTCCACAAGCAGACCCTGAAGACGAGGACGAGCAGCCTGAGAGAGGCGAGTCCGACCAGCAGCGAGACGCAGAAAGTCTGGACGAGGAAAAAGAGGCCGAATTGAGGGAGTACGAAAAGCAAAAAAACAAACAGCTACTTTCATCCTTGGTGGCCAACGACGAGGTGGAGGGCCCCCTCAACCAGTCAATTCTGTCGGACACCCCCAAATCTGACGAGCGTTTATTCACTGCGGGGAATGAGGGCCCATTGGATTCGGTCTTGGACTTCAATGGGTCTTCGTCGCCGCCCAGAATTACAGGCGACAAGGACCAGCATCCAGGCGACTTTATGATCTCTCCCAACCGGAAAACCAAATTGTTCAGACCTCGTAGGGGCCGCGGAAACAGCACAGAGACCTCGAGCTCTGTGGATCCATTGTCTTTGAGGTCCCAAGACCCGCAGACCGATATTATCGAGTCCAAAAAAGATTCGCTCATTGCAGCAGTGGAGAAACCGCTTTTCAACATCGAGGCCTCACAGAACACCGAAGCCAGTGCTCCGAAAAACTACAGCCCGCCGAAGGAAACTGAGCCGGCAGACAGTTTCGAGATCACCATTCTAGACCCAATCAAGGTTGGAGAACTGACCAAGGCTCACATAGTGTACACCATCACAACGAAAACCAAGTCCAGTCTCATGAAGTCTGAGGTCACAACCGTCACAAGACGCTACAGCGATTTCCTGTGGCTGTATAACCAGCTGATGAACAACCACCCAGGCTACATCATTCCTCCTCCGCCCGAGAAGCAGGTTTACGGGCGTTTCGACGACAAGTTTGTTGAGAACAGAAGGGCTGCTTTGGAAAGGATGTTGAACAAAATTTCCAAGGTGCCGGTTTTGCAGAAAGATTACGACTTTGTCGTGTTCCTGCAGAGTGAACGGTTTGCGACAGAATCAAAAGAACGCGAGTTTGTCTATTACCATGGAAGCACCGGCGATGACCAATCGGTGAGTGAAGGAGACGAGAGACTGGCCGATGTTTCTGCTTCGTCGATTCTCAAGGTGGCGGCATCAGGCTCGACTGGTGGATTTTTGAGCTCTTTGATAAGTCTAAACACCCCCAAATATGTCGAGAACGACCAGTTTATCATTGAGAAACAAAACTACATCCAGAATCTGGACCAGCAGCTTCGCTCTCTTTCCAAGACCTTGGACGTGATTCTGGAAAAACGTGAAGATGTGATTTCCTCGATGAACGAAATGATCATTGTTCTTCAGCAGCTAGCCGACCTAGAGGTCAATGGAGACATCAGTGAACTTTTCTCCAACTTTGAGGAACTGCAAAGCAAGGTGAAGGAGCTGCTCGAGCGCACCAATCTGCAACAGATCCTCACCCTCGGGTCGGCGATCGACGAGCATATACGTTTGATAGGCTCGATAAGCAATTGTTTTGAGATGCGTTTCAAATTGTGCACCAGCATAGTCAACTTGCAGAGCCAGCACTCCAAAAAGCAAAAGAACCTGATCAAATTCAAAGCCAAAAACCACAATCAGCTGGACAAGATCAAGCGCTACGAGGAAGAGCTCACCAACCTAGAAAACACAATTTCCAAGCAGGAGGACTTCAAGACCGAGTTTAACAAGAATTTTGGACGCGAGCTTGAGAAGTTTGAGTTCGAGAAAGTGAACGAGTTCCGCAGTACGGTGGAGATATACTGGGAAGGACTCATCGAGAGCCAGAAGGAGCTCATCGAGCTATGGGAGACGTTCTACGATAAATGTAACTTTCAGGATGAATAATATATTATGCAAATGCATCAAGCTAACAGCACCTCCCAGCCCCAGTCTTTCATGACTGTGCTCCAGTGGCACCAGCTACCTAACCTGTTTTCGTCGCTTTCGATCTCGGTGTCGCCGTTGACTGCCTCGTTGATTTTCTTGCTGAGGTGGAAGAACGAGTCATCCTCGTCCTCGTCGGCGTTTTCCTGTGGCGACTCCTGGCTCCTTTTGCGGCGAATAATGTCCTTTCTCGACCAAACCTCTTTGACGACCTCCAGAGCCCGGTCAATGCTACCCAGCCACATTTTTGAGCTGAGAAGTTTCCATCTCTCCTCCACCCACTCGCGTTCCTCGCCCTGAGTCGCCTCGCACGAGGCCACGAGCAACGGGAATATGTGCGTGACACATGTGCGCGAAGAAGTCGGAATGGAGGCAAGCAGCATCATGATTTTTTCAGCCAGGTTGTGTGACGATTTGGACGGGACTTCTGGGACTGCTTGATGCAGATAAAGCAACGTTGCGTACCGATAAGCCTCGGCAGTGGCCACTGTTGAGGCCAGATCAAAGAACGGGTCCTCGACCTGGCAGTTTCTGAGCACCGGCGGTTTCCACTCCTCCAGCTCCCGTTTCAGCTGAACAGACTGTGTAATAATGCTTAATGAATTTTTAGACTCTTTGCGAACCTTCTGTATGAGCGACGCCACGTTACCAATGATCGGAAACAGCTGCTGCATCACTCCCAGCAGCGGGTCAATTTCCTGAGGGGTGGATACCTGAGACTGCTGGAATTTCCTGACTAACGCATTGAAGTCGGTGGCTTTCCGTTTTTTTGTGCGCTGTTTGTCAGACTCCTCCACACCCAGGTCCTCTGTAAACCTGTCCTCATCCTCTGTGTCTGTCGTCATGCGGGCCAGCACGTCAAAATACATCCAGGTGTTGAACAAGAATTTCATGTCACTTGACGGAGAACCGTCGTGGGACGACATCGAACTGGACCGGCTTCTCGAGTTCACCGAGCTCGAGCGCTCACGCTCGCCCTTGCCAGCGAGCTGCGTGTTTAGGATCTGCAGAATCATGGTCCGCGCACCCCTGAGGTGCCCGATACCTGTGGTCACGTGACGGTCCCACGCCTCGCTCATAGCCAGGGCCAGACACGAGGCCAGAGCCACGTCTGGCGGGATGGTTTTGTCGCTGAGACCGTGGACGAGGTCTACGATAGCGTTCTTCATGTGTACCATTCCCTGTGAGCGCAGGTTCGCGTCTCCCCTGGCCAGATGGAAGCAGGCCATGGCACTGACTGCGTTGCACACCACGGGGAACTCCTGTGTCATGGGTAGAAACATCGTCCGCCACGGGTTCTCCGATGGGCCGTTTTTGATGGACATGATAGCGCTGGTGTATGTTTCGTATGCGCTGAGGATTCTGAACGTTTTGTTCTTAATTTCGACCGCCTTGGGGATGGAGCTCAAGGAGAGCTCCAGCGGCGACAGGGGCTCGATCTTCGGAGAGTACTTTTCATCGAGAAGCGTGTGCGGAGCCACAACGCCACTTTGGCGCGACACAGCACGCGACTCTGGCGACGAGGCAGCCGAGTTCTCGAAATTGGTGAAAGCATTGATGATGTTGGAAAATGTCGGGGACGGAGCCGATCTTTCGAACAGCTCGAGGTTCGGCAGCGGCGACACAGGCACGAGCGGTGAGTTGGCAGCCTTGAAAAACGAGCTGTATGCCGGGCTGGCCACCAGTTGCTGGTATTCCTCCATCGCGGACGGGTTTTTTTCGAGCTGCGAAATCAGTTTCGGAGAGTCCAGTTTTCCTTCAGGGGTGGTTGCGCTGTTGAATATTTCGTAGAGGATGTTGCCAGGAGCAAATATCGGAGCCTTGGAGTGATTATCGTTGAACAGGTTGAGCGACGACGAGACCGAGTCGCTCAGGTAAGGAGCACGGGAGCCCAGGAGCGGGGTGCCTGACGTAGCAGAGGACACGTCCGACAACACAGTGTCCTTGGACTCCTCGTCTAGGCCCAGCTCGCCCGAATCAGACTCCTGTTTCACGGACGGACTTTTAGCCGCGAGATCGGTTAAACTGGAAGCTATAGACGAGGCCAGATCCGGGTTTCTTCCGCTGGCCATCAGTGCATTTGCAATGGCGATTTCCTGTGTCGACTTGCCTGTCACCGACAACGTTGCCGCCTCGAGGGCTTTTTGGATAACCGTCGACGGTAATTGGGTAATTTCTGGTTTTTCAACGGTGACCACTGGTTTCTGGACCGTCCTGACGGGAGAAGGTGGTTTTTCGAGTTTCTGCTGCTCGTGCACAACAACAGCAGCCTCGCCCCCTAGAGGAGCCGACTGGGTAAAACCCTTCCACTTAAAGCGGATCTGGTACCCGCCACAAACAATCTTCCGGCGAACACAGTTGGAGCAGGCCGGCTTCTCTTCTCCACACTTGAGACGCTTCTTCTTGCAAGTGATACAGCCATTTCTGGACTTGAGACGTTTTCCCTTGTCTCCAACTGCGGACATTAGTAATCACAGAGGCCCTTGTGGCAGTGCTCAAAAATGTTATAGTTGTCCGACTGGCAAAATAACAGAGTTTCTATTTGGATTGATAAGTGATAAGACTGGTTCCGAAAGCGGTAACACTTTCCACCGTGCTGTGGCAAGTTTTTCAGGCGGTGCAGCGAGTGCAAAAAATTTATACTTGAGCTACGATGGAGTCTGTCAACCAAATCGGGCCGGTATGCGCTCTGGCTGTGTTCCAGGACCGCTACCTGCTTTCCGGCGAGGGCAACAATCTGGCCATCTACGAGATCTGCTCGGGGACCCGCATTGTTTCGGGCGAGGTGTTTCCTCGCAACAAGATCCATGGCATCTCTATTTATGGTGATTCCCTGGACTCTGCCCTGGTGTGTGCGTGGGGGAGCCGCTCGCTCTCTGTTTTTAGTCTGAGCGACCTGAACACGCGTCGTGTCCCCCACTACTTCGTTGGCGACTGGATCAAGGACGCCCAGTTCTCCCTCGACGGGTCGGTCTTGTACTGTCTTCACTCGCACAACGTTGTTGTTTCCCTCGACGTTGCGACCCGCAGGCTTCTCGAGACCCGCGACTGCGGCGAGAAGAGCATCCTCTACACGGGATCGCTGCGTGTGACCGACCACAGCGTGCTTGTGTGCGCGGGCACCGTGATGTACGGCATTATTGTCTGGGACTACCATAGCGGCTCTGTGCTCCACCGGCTGCGGGGACACATGGGCTCGATTTTCGGACTGAACACCAGCACGGACGCCAGATGGCTTGTAAGCTGCTCGGATGACCGGTCCATCAAGGTGTGGGACCTGCAATCGGGCGAGCTTGCTGCTACCGGCTGGGGCCACACCTCGAGAATTTGGTGGCTGCGGATCTACGCCTACTGCGACGACGGATTTATGGTGTACAGTGGCTCAGAGGACTGCACGTGCAGAACGTGGAAGTTTGAGCGCGGCAACGCGGATCTCGAGCCGAAGGATGTGTTTGAGACGCACACCGGTCGCAACGTCTGGAGTGGCGCAGTCAGCGACAAGCTGAGGCTGGGATTTAGTGGCGGTGCTGACGGTGCGGTCACCACAAACGACCTTGACGAGCAGTCTCGCGGGACAACCGCAGCCGCCACGTGGACGGTCGACCAGATCGCGGCCGACACGGGGTGCGAGTTTGGCTCCGACGAGATCGTCAAGGAGTACCACGACCAGGGCGACTGTCTCGTTGCAGCCACCAGTGGTGGCAAGGTGCTGCGTCTGAGAGACGGCTCGTGGGAGCTGGTGGCTGTGGATGCGCGGTTCGAGAAGTTTTCACTCGTGCGCGGTTTTGAGAACGGCGTTGTTGTGGTGGTCAACAAGACAGGTGTGCTGCTGGTGATTTCAAACGACCACGTGGTGGAGCAAGAGATTCCCTTTGAGACGCCGTGTGTTGTTGGGGGCGTCCACACAGCCACCAGCAACGGCCGGTGCTACATTCTGGCCGAGTCTGTGCGGAATGATCCACTGGTTCTGATGGAGGTGGACCGCGACCTGAAAATAGTGGGTGTGTCCAGAATCCCCAAGCCAAGCGGAAAATTCGGACTGAGTGCGTTTGACATTGATTCCCGTACCGGGAGAATTGTGCTGGGGTCGCGGTTTGCTACGCTGACGGCGTTCGACGGCGACAGCTGGATCACGTGGCGTAACTTCATCGCGGGAGACACCGTCTCGAGTGTGACGATTCTGGACCCGCTGGCAATGGAGGTGCTGGTTATCATGAGAGACCGCGAGTATGCCATTGTGCGCTGCAAGGAGCAGCTGGAGCTTCTGGAGACAAACAGGCTACAGAGAGGCCAGCTGGAGGGCGGCTACGTGTCCGAGGACGGCCTCATTCTGTACGGGTTCAAGTCCGACACATTTTTTGTGTGGAACGAGACACACCAATACGAGGTGCTCAGAGAGAGATGCGGCGGCCCCCACAGACAATGGAGCTTCAAGAGCAAACATGCGGGCCTGCGGCTATTCTACACACGCAGCTCGAGCATCCACATGCGTCAGGTTGGACAGAAAGTCGCTCCCGACTACTTCCGGGACGGTCTCCATGGACGTGAGATCCGCTCGCTGGCCACATGCAAAGCAACACACGGACACCTCCTGGTTTCGGCGTCCGAGGACACCACGATCCGTCTTTCGAGACTGGGTACGAACGGCGCGGTGTCGCCTCTGTGGTGCCAGAGACAGCACGGGTCGGGTCTGCAGTCTGTGCACTTTGTCAATTCCACCTTTTTCCTCAGCTCGTCCGCCAGAGAGGAGGTTTTCCTATGGAAAATCTCCGACCAGAAGTACGTGCGACTCCACAGAACCATCAAGCCGCGCAGCGCCAACCCAGAGACCCGTGTGATGGACTTCGACACCGTGGAGGTGTGCGAAAACGGCACCGTTGTTGGCTTCATCGTTGCTACCGTTTACTCAGACTCGAGCATCCGTCTGTGGTATTACAACTACGTGGAAAACACCTTCCGACTCGTGATAGAGGACGTTTACTCGAACATCTGTCTGCTGAACGTGAAGCTCGTTGTCACAGACTCGATCTACATGGTGATTGGTGCCACCAACGGCAATCTTGCTGTGTACCGTGTCTCAGAGCTGGAGAACTCTTTTTCGATCGACTCTGACACCCTGATCGTCCACAGCACCCCTGACACACAGCTTGGTCTCCAGCGGCCGCTGGTGGACCAGCAGGTGCACCAGTCGTCGATTAAGTCGTTCGATCTTTGTTTGAGCGGAAACACGGCCGTGGTGGTCTCGGGAGGAGACGACAACGGAATGGCTGTCTCAGAGCTCGACCTGGGCTCCGGAAAACTCACGAGTAATTTTTACAGTGACGCAGCGTCATCTACAATCACACAGGTGGTTCTGTTCGGCAGTAGCCGTGTACTGACGACCTCTGTGGACCAGATCGTGCGTATCTGGAAGCTGTCTGGTTTGGAGCTGGAACACGAGAAATACACAACCGTTGCGGACACAGGGTGCGCATGCATAGCGGACAATCTCGTCGTTGTGGGCGGGGCAGGTTTGGAGGTGCTGAGCGTGCCGCAAAACTAATATATCATAACTAGAATAAGCATGAATAAGTTGAATATTATTTAATATTGCCAGTGGCCAAAGATAGTACATTTTTGATAGATGATGATCACATTAAAAACAGCTATATATTACAGGACATCCTGCATCGCAGCTCAGCGGTCCAGAACTTTAGGAGACAGGCCATGTACACGAATCAAGATTGTCTCTGCTTGTGCTTGGGGTTGGCCTTGCACAGAACATATAAACGGCCCTTGCGTCTGGCCATGTAACACTCGGAACAGAACTTCTTGACCGAGGTGCGCACCTTGTAGGTTCTGACAAAGCCAGAAACGTTCGCAAAAAGCGGACGAACGCTCGATAATCCCAAAGCCAGTTTTGAAAGCATACTTTTCGTCGATAAATTTTTTGGTTCTAGGTGTAAATTATTTATTTTCTTGAGAAGTACAGCATGGATGGCTGGCGTGAGGTAAGTAGCACACAATTCTCTCTAACAACAGTTTTTTTGCGCACCGGGCATCAGGATACCCAAGAAGATTCCCTACAGTCCCCAGGAGACCCCGGACTCCGGGTCCAAAATCATCACCGCGGTGTCATTCGACGACTCGCACGAGCTACTATGGCTTTGTGACTCCGAGGGCTACGTGTACTCGTACGAGGGGGTGAAAATGGCGCTATACACATCGTTCCGTGCCCACAGACTACCTGTTTTGCAAATACTCAACCACAAGCGCGGCATTGTCACGCTGGCCGCCGACGGCCTGCGTTTCGGCACAAGACAGGGACTCACCAAGTTTGTTGTCCCAGCTCCAGAGAACGTGCACTTCTCGTGCATGGCATACACATCGAACACCCAGACAGAGGTTTTGGTTGGCTCGGAACGCGAGCTGTACAAGATTGACCTGACCAAGGGCCTCGTTTCGGCACGCGTGCCGTACGGCTGTTCTGTCCAACACATGCGATCAAACCTGCTCTACATCGTTCTGGGCCACGTCGACGGCACAATCGATGTTCTGGAGCCCAAAACGTGCCAGAGTCTGAAAAAGTTCAAGGCCCACTCTGCAGCCCTGTCTTCGATCGCCATCAGAGACAACACTCTGGTCACGTGCGGGTATTCTCTGCGCAAGGACCAGTATGTGCTGGACCCGCTGGTGAACGTGTTCGATCTGAAGAAACTAACTCTGGGGCTGCCGGTTGCGTTTCCCGCTGGGGCCCTGCAGGTCCATTTGCACCCCAAGCTGCCCAACGTGGCCATCATCGTGTCGAGCATGGGCCAGATTAATTTTATCGACATGTTTGACCCGTCGCGGATCCACCTCTACCAGGCGGAACTGACCTCTTTCATCACTCTTTCGGATCTGTCTTCCACCGGCGAGTGTTTCGTATTTGTGGACGCGATGCAAAATGTCCATTTTTGGTCGGACCAGCTGATGCGGCCGCCCAACATCGCTGTGCTATCGCAAGAGCCCATGCGCGCCACAATGGATGTGGAGCAAGTTCCTGTGGAGAACTCGCTTTCGTTTGACACGGACGCGCCGTACAATCTGATCAAGCTGCCGCGATACGAGACGATGCTGCTTTCTGCCTGGCCCTCAGACATGAAGTTCGAGGTGGGCAAGCTTCCGCGACACATTGAGCCGCAAATTCTTCGAGATAGCAGGACTATAGATGGCTTCACCATTGCACGGTATGATGCTGCCAAGTACGGACCGCACAATCTGTTCAACAGGTACAGAAAGATCTCGTTGAAGGATGACAAAGGGTCGCAGTTCCCGAAATTTATCAGCGAGCGGGAAGACGACTACGAGGAAAACGAGGAGAAAATCAAGCTCAAGAAAGAGATGATGTCCAACGCGTTTGTGTGCACGTGCACAGACGGCGACGTCCCTACCGCGTTCAAGAAAACCGACATTCTGTACAGCAAGTTTGGCGTGGACGACTTTGACTTCACGTTCTACAATAATACCCAGTACTCGGGGCTCGAGTCGCACGTGGAGAACTCATACGCCAACTCGCTGTTGCAGATGTACCGGTTCACGTCGCCAATGTTCAATTTTGTTGTTCGCACGCTGGCCGAAGATGTCCAATATGACGACTCGGTTCTTGCAGAGCTGGGGTATTTGCTGGACATGTTAGTGAAGGCCAACGGACGCAACGTTGTTTCTGCCAATTTCCAGAAACTGTTTTCCTCGTTGCCGCAGGTGCGCCAGCTGGGGCTTGCAAGCTCAGACGGACGCTCCAGGGACGACCAGGGCCAGCGAAAGCTTGCGCACTTGTTCAATAAATTTCTTCTAGACCAGCTCACGAGAGACGAAACACAGCTGTACCACGAGCAGACTCCTGACCATATGAACTATATCTGCGGCATTCAGGCCAAGACCCATCTTCGCTCGTTTTACTGCAATTTTGAACACACAAATTCCACTTATGTTTACTCCCTGGATATCAACGTTGTCCCCCCTGTCCCGCTGGTGGCTACCAATCTAACCATCCTGAACTACCTGGAGTCTGCCCTGAATAAAACCATGCAGCACCACCTTACCTGCGACGTGTGCAAGACCGCTCATGCTATTGAAGCCTCGCTGGAGGTCAAGCAGCTTCCGAAAGTTCTGATGTTGAACATAGACCTCAACAACGAACGCATGAACGAGATTCGATCGCAGTCCAACTGGCTGGTTCCCGAGTTCTACACAACCTCATCTGTCACCGGAAGACTAGCTTTCCGCACAAACATGGTGGCAGGGTCTGGGGACTGGAACAGATACGAGCTGGTTGGCTATGTTGCACAGATAACGTCGAGAGACAACACCAACCATCTGGTCACTCTGACCCGAACGCCTGAGGGCGACTGGTTGCTGCTCAATGATTTTCTGGTGACCAAAATTCCAGCGGAAGAGGCTCTCAATTTGACATACTGGTGGAAACGGCCTGTTCTAGTTGTCTACAAAGACAGCTCGGAAATGGACTTTGACTATGAGAACTGGAAGAAGGTGATCGACGACTCGATTCTGTACCGGGATCATTTTGCACAGGGAACCAGAGAGGGCAAGAAGGTGGAGTATGAGCTGCTGACGCAGGCTGAGGCCCCAAAGCCGGGGACTTTGGTGGCCATCGACGCAGAGTTTGTGCAGCTAGCGCCCGAGGAGTACAATTTCGGGTCGAACGGTTCAAAGGTTCTGGTGCGCCCCAAGAAAGTTGCTCTCGCCAGAGTGTCTATCATCCGTGGCGAAGGTCCTAAAGAAGGTGTCTGTTTTATTGATGACTATATTTTGATGGACGAATCCAAGATTAATGATTACATTACTTCGTTCTCGGGTATCGAGCCTGGAGACCTGACCCCGGGAAAGTCTAACAAGACTGTGGTGAGTCTGCAGACCGCGTATCGCAAGATCTGGCTGCTGCTGAACCTGGGCTGTGTTTTTGTCGGCCACTCGTTGGGCGGCGATTTCCGTACCATCAACATCCAAATTCCACCGCAGCAGGTGCGCGACACGGCAGAGCTGTTCTATCTAAAGCGAGAAAAACGAAAACTCGGACTCAAGTTCCTCATCTATCAACTGTTCAACGACAGAGTGCAAACAGGAAACCACGACTCGATTGAAGACGCACACTCCGCGTTACGCTTGTATAATAAGTATCTGGAACTCAAAAGGTCTGGTGGTCTGGAGGAGACTTTGCAACGCATCTATTTGGAAGGTCAGTACTCCAGATTCAAGGTTCCTTCGAGCTGATAATAAATATGTGACTTAATTCTGTAGGTTGACTATATTGGAGGAGGATCTTTTTGACTGCTGCTGAGCTCTAGTGGTTGGCGGGGGGTTTCCGTACTGACGAACGGGTTGCGACCGGGGGATTGCCGGGTTCAGTGCCGGTGCTTTCGCGCGATCCGTGACGTCCACGGGAAGCTTCCTTTCCTGATTGAAGTTGGAGCACGTTTTCTTCCACATCTGGTCGACTGTCGCCGCAAAACCCTGAAGGTCTCCCGGAAAGCTACCAACAGGCTCGTCTGCGCGCACCTTTTTAGTTTGAAGAGCGTTGCCTGTTATTCGGGTCAGAGACTTCATTATCGGGTTGGTGTATCTTCTGATGGTGAGAAACTCCCTCGAAAGCTGCTCGAACTCTAAACGTGTCACGTTCGATACAAACACAGAGTTGGAGTCGGCCATGTCCACCAGGGAGTTCACATTCTCTCGCTGGAGCCAGAGTTTCTGCTGTGTTCGAGTTTCGACACTGGTCTTGGACGGAGTTCGAGTAGGCGGCGTATCGTGTATGCTAGGGTCCCTGTAGAATCGTGACTGGCTGGAAGAAAATGATAGTTCGGATGCAGAGGTCTTGGATGTGTGAGAAGCTCGGGACGGATGGTCATTCATTGGTCGTTCCTGACCGGATGACTGCGATAGAATGAACTCGTTGCTATAGCCTCGACCAGATAGGTCGATGTCGATGACCCGCTCGTTGTCGTCGAAGGTGTCGACCTCTTCCTCGCTGTTGTTCGAAGATGCCGTGTCGTCCGACTTCGGGTCTGGCAGAAATTTGAGCTTGTACGGCTTGGTATTCAAAGCCTTGAGATTGGTCAAACTTTTGGTGCGTTCACTAGAGGTAATGAGATTCGAAAGCTTGTTGGAAGAGCGATTTTTCGGCATGTCTGCGGACGACTTCGACCGCTGGAAGATCGGTAGCTCGATCTCGTTTGTGGTGGAGCCTCCGGAGTCATTGCTCTTGATCTTGGTCAACTTGTTGAGATGGGCCCCATACGAAGAATTACGGCTCACCTTGCCCGCGGTGAACTTCTTAACCGTCTTCTTTTTCGAGTCTTCCTTCAGAGATACTGTAGATTTCCCCGGGGGAAGATTCGTGGACATGGTTATGAAAATAAATTATTAATTAAACTTTTATTATTTATTATATTCTACGTTATGGATCTGTACGCCGTGGCAAAACATTATTTGGACCAGATCCTGGAGCCTGACCAATCGGAGACGATTCGGGTTCTGCTTCTTGACAAAATCACCTCACAGGTGATATCAATGGTTTCGACACAGTCCGAACTGCTCAAAAAAGACATTTTTCTGATTGACAAACTAGATAACCACCAAAGGGACAACCTACAAAATCTTTCCTGCATTTGTTTTGTTAGACCTAGTCTGGAGACCATCGCAGACATCTCGAAGGAGGTCTCCAACCCAAAGTACCAGAAGTACAGCATCTTCTTCAACAACTCGGTATCTAACTCCAAACTAGAACGGCTTGCTGAGTCTGACGACCTGGAAATGATAACCAAGGTTGTTGAGGTTTTCCAGGACTATCTGGTTCTTAGTCGCTCGCTTTTTGTTGTTCCGGATGTTTCGTCTCCTTACGGGCCCCTTGTGAGGGACACATGGGATGCTACTGCTTTTGACCACTCATTGCAGAGCCTCACGTCGGTACTGCTGTCTTTAAAATATAAACCAGTTATAAGATACGAAAGCAACTCAAAGATGTGCGCCAAGCTGGCCAATGCCGTGAATTTTGAGATCAACTCCAACCAAATGCTATTCGGCCAGCTTCCAACACGAGACTTGCCACCAACGCTATTAATTTTGGACCGCAAAAACGACCCCGTCACCCCGCTGTTGTTCCCCTGGACATACCAGGCGATGATACACGAGCTACTGGGAATTCACAACAACACTGTCGACTTATCAAATGTTGCAAATGTGTCCGAGGAGCTCAGAGAGGTCGTGGTCAGTGAGCAGACCGATAAGTTCTACAAAGATTCAATGTACCTAAATTTCGGTGACCTTTCTGAAAGTCTCAAGAAATTCATCGAGTCATACAAATCCAAAACAAAAACGAACTCCAACATCAATTCCATCAAGGACATGAAGTTCTTCCTGGAAAATTATCCGGAATTCAAGAAAACGTCCATCAATTTATCTAAACACATGCTGTTGTCCACAGAAATTGACAAGAAAATCAACGATCTGAGACTTTGGGAGGTGGGTGAATTAGAACAGTCGTTGGCAACAAACGAAAGTAGTGCAGACATCACCGAGTTGGAGAATCTGCTGTTTGATAAGAAAACAGCGAACGGCTTGCCTTTACCACCGCTCGCTGAAGACACCAAGCTGAAACTGCTGGCTATTTATGCTCTCAAATACGAGTCTCACTCTTCCAACCAGCTCCCTCGTTTCATAAGACAGCTGCAGGGGATGGGATTTCCTGGTCATAAATTGGATTTGATCAAACATTTGATCCATTATTACGGCACAGCGCAGCGATTCAAAGACGAGGAGGAATCGATCTTCCAAAAAATGTCCAGCAACACATCGGGAAATGTGGTTAATGGAGTGCAATTCAAAGGTAATAGCGATGGAAATGTGTACATGCAACACACCCCGAGACTCAAACACCTGCTGATGAAGCTGTTCAGAAATAAGCTCAATCCAAAAGAGTACACTCTTCTAAAACCAAACGGGTTGGAAGGCTATCATGGGAATGACAAAATCCCCGATCAAGAAATTGTCATATTTATTGTTGGTGGTGTCACATATGAGGAGGCACGTTTGGTGGCCGAACTCAACCAGTTGAACTCTGGCATTAAATTGGTCATTGGAGGAACTCACATTTTGGACTCGAGTACCTTTCTGGGATTAGCCGAGTAGTTCAACTGTAAGTTTCGCCCCAGGAATTCAGCTTTTCCGTTAGAGAATCAAGCTGCCGCACAGAATCGTTGTAACAGTCAATAAGAATTTTTTGAAGACGCAATGCTTCCTCTGTAGAGTCCTCACTGGTGTAGTTTAGAAGACTGCGCTTGAAATCCTCCTCATTTGAAAGCTCGGTTTGGATGTTGGAGACAAACTCCATAATAGAGTACACACGTCTTCTCATTTCGTTCATGCTGATCTTTTGGTTAGGCAGATTTGGCTTGAAAGGTTTGTCTTCCGATATCTCGAGCTTCGGCTTCTTTTTCTCCTCTTGTTCGTCTTTCTTCTTTTTCACCTTCTTAGTGTTTTTGGATGCAGTGGAGGAAGATGAGGAAGGTGGCGTGGTTTTGGGGATCTGGCTAATGCTGGTCTGGGTAGTGTCTTCTTCCTGAGAATGCTCGTCTTTCACCTTTTTCCTCGACCGGGTTTCTCTCGAGGCCGATTCGTTAGACGAGGAGAGATTCACATCATCGGCTTGCACACCGCTTTCCTTAGCCGACTCTTCAAGAACCTTTTTCAACATCAGCTCGTATTCTGCGTCTCTGGAGTTGAGTGTTCCTCTGGCTCTTTTGCGTTTTTCAGCATCGTCGACACCCTTTTCGCGCTCTCGTTTGATTTCCGGTCTTGTTGAGGACGACTCGCTTCCCGAGACCTGTGGTGAAACCGTGACCGACTCAGGTTCAACATCCTGGTTCGGCTCCTCTGTGACCTGGTCTCCGGAGCCAGGAACCGAGGGCGACACCGTTTCGCGCGGTTCGCGGGAGCTGCGAGCCTCTCTGCCCTCATGTGCCTGCTGTCGCCGCTTGTTTCTCTTTATTTCTTGATATGGATTGTATCTGCTTCTGCGGAACCCATATTTGTCTGTGAACAATTCGTGATGCTGGGGGCGGCATTGCTCACACCAGTACTTCTCGGGAGCATTGTCTTCGTCTCTGATACCAACGCAGTATCCATGCTGCCAAACAGAGCACGATTCACACTGGATGAAAAACCCCGTGTCCACGTCGTCAAACTCAGAGTCCGCATCTTCTGGAATGATCAAGTCGTCATTATTGCAAATGCACCTGGTCACCTCTTCCACAGAGTCTTCCTCATACGATTGGTTTTCATCAAAGTCCCCGTAGTCTTTCTGGGGCTCGGGTTGTCTTCTTGTTCTGCGTGAGGACATAGCAGAAACAAAGGAAAAATAAATAATTAAATTAGATAAAGTTTTTTTTATTATGCCCGAGATGGAGACAAAAAAAAATGAGCCCATAGAAGTGGGCCCCCGTGTTCGAACTGATGGCCCTGTCGCTGCGGGCGACCTCGTCCCTGTTGAACCACTGCAGAAAAAAAGACGGATCAAAAAGTTCAAGGCTACCCACAGAAGAGACGACACAGACCGAGGTCCGCATCGCCCTCCCCAGTCAGAGACCTCTAGCCCAGCGCTGGAGTCAGTCGCTTCTAGCGATAGATCAACTCCCCGGGCTGAGAACCTGGTGGGACTCACTCCAGACCAAAAGGAGGAAATTATTAGACAAAAATATAACCAGCAGACGTTCCACGCACGCAAAACCAAACGAACAGAGTCAAAAATATATAAGCTGCGGTCTTTCAACAACTGCATCAAGTACATTCTGATCCACAAGTATGCCCGCCCCCACGGAAATGTGCTGGACCTTGGGTGCGGAAAGGGAGGCGACATGGCCAAATGGGAGGCTGTCCAGACGAGATCGTACGTTGGCGTGGATCTGTCTGATCTGTCCATCAAGGAGGCGGTCTCTCGGTACAAGCGGTCGCGGTTTCATTTCGAGGCTGTTTTTGCGACCGGAGATGCTTTCAACACCCCTGTTCCGCGCATTCTGGCCGATTTCAAGGACCAGGTCAACCTGGAGTTCGACACTGTGACGATGCAATTTTGCATGCATTATGCGTTTGACTCAGAGCAAACTGTGCGCAGCATGCTCGAAAACGTGTCCCGCTCGCTCAAGGTTGGCGGCACGTTTATCGGTACCATCCCGTCGTCCGACTTTATCCGCTGGAAAATCAACAGATTGGGCCCCGAGGACAGGAAATGGGGAAACTCCATTTACTCCGTCGAGTTCCCTACAAAACCTCCCAAAGATGCCAAGTTCGCCAACCCTTTTGGCAACATGTACAACTACTATCTTGTTGACGCAGTGGACAATGTTCCAGAGTACGTCGTGCCCTTTGAGACATTCCGTGCTCTGTGCGAGTCGTACAACCTTGAACTCAGATACAAAAAGAACTTTTTCGAGCTGTTCAACAAGGAGATACCCAACTATTTCAGGAAGCTGCCGACGCCCGTCGTGGAGTCGCTGCGTCGCGAGGACGGGTCCTACGGTGTCAGCGGAGAAGACAGAGACGCCTGCTCGTTCTACCTCGCGTTTGCGTTCGAGAAAGTCGGTGCGTGATCCGTGTATAGAATATATCTTATTATTATACAATGCTGAATTTCCGATGCTTCTCGTCCAGACTGCCCTTGAGACCTTCCAAGAGGCCGCGTTTGAAGAGCTCCACAGCCTGGCGGACGCTCATTTCCGCGTCGGCCTCAATCAACAGATACAGCTTAGGGTCCTCGTTAGGCCCGGGCTCCTTTCCAGACCCGTAGTAGCGTCCCTTGGTGGTGATGAACGCGCCCGTGGACTCCACCACCTTGTTGATGTTGTCTTTGTTGGATATGTGCCATCTGGTGCTCTGGGGAAGATCGTTGATATTCATGCGCGCGTGGTGGACAACCTCAGAGCCGCGTTTCGTGTGCCCAAACTCGACCTGGAAGTTGCTTGTCTTGTCGGGCAAGGCCTCCGCGGCAGCCTCGTCCTCCTCAGCCCGTGACTCCTGAGCCGGCTCCTCTTCGTCGTACAGACTGCGGTCCAGCTTCATGCGCTGTTCCCTGACCTCCTGCAATTTCTCCAGCCCACGGCCACCAAACCCGGACCCGTACTTGACCTCTCCTTTCTTGAGCTTTTCCCGGAACCGCTCGGCCATCTTCATCAGCTCAGGAGGAACCGGCTGCTCGGATATCTCCAACAGTTTCACAATATCACTGGCACTTCTTTCCTGCTGACGGGTGATGAAGGTGACGCTGGTTCCCACGTTCCCAGCACGTCCCGTCCGTCCCACCCGATGCACGTAGTCTTCCATGTGGTTGGGTGCATCGAAATTCACCACAAGATTCAGGTCCTTCACGTCGAGACCACGAGAGGCAACCGAAGTGGCCACAAGAATGTCGATGACGTCGCTCTTGAAGTCGGAGATGATGCCGTCTCGGTCGATCTGCTCCTTTCCTCCGTGCAAAGACAAAGTCGGGTAGCCCTTGATGATGAGCTGATTGGCCAGACTGTCGCAACCTTCCTGCTTATCCACAAATATAAGCACCTTCCCAGTCTGCGCGCCATAGAACCAGGACAACGTCTGCAGCAGCGCAGCGAATTTCTTGTCCTCCTCCACGATCTCGAATTTCTGCGTAATCTTGTCGTTGACCAGATTCTTCGTCCCAACCAGGATCTCAATTGGGTTCGTGAGACACTTTCTGGCCAGGGCCTCCATCCGCGGCGGGAACGTGGCCGAAAACAGGACCGTTTGACGATCGGGTCTCGTCACCTTCAAGATCTTCATCACTTGCGGCTCAAAGCCCATGTCAAACATCCTGTCGGCCTCGTCGAGAACAAGATACGTCACGTTGCTCAGCTGGAGAATGTGTCCGTTATTGGCACAGAGCAGGTCGATGACACGGCCTGGCGTCCCCACAATGAGATCGCAGCCTTTTTTGATCTCTGCAATCTGGTGGCTAATGGACTGACCTCCGTAGCAGCAGCAGCCCCGCAGGTTTAATGCTTCCAGGAAAACGGCACACTCTTTGAATATTTGCAACGCGAGTTCTCTGGTTGGGGTCAACACCACAGCTCGCACAGAATGCGAGCGTGGATTGGCCAGGAGCTGTCGAAACAACGGAAGCAAAAACGCCAGCGTCTTACCCGAACCGGTCTTGGCAATTCCTATGAGATCACGACCACTCATGACGTTGGGAAGAGCCTCGCATTGGATCGCGGTGGGGGCACTAAAGTTCAGCAGATCCAGAGCCCTGGAGAGCGAAACGGGGAGCGACAGATGGTCCCACGTGATAACTGGCCGACAGGCACGTTTTCCGCGCACAACAATTGCGTCCTTCGCTCGTAGAGAGTCCACGTCCTCCGCAGGAAGCGCACTGACAAACGTGCTTTCCTTGTACAACTGGCTGACGAACGGGGAAGTATTTGGCGGGTGTTCGGGAACAGTCTTTTTGTTTTTCTCATTGATGGCCTGCAGGAGTTTGGAAGGATCGATTTCGTCTTCGTCAATGTCGTCAGAACTTAACTCTGCATCGCTCTCGAAAACAAGAGCCTCGTTCTCCGTCTTTGGCTTGTCCTTCATTACCTCCAGCAGCTGGTCAAGATCCATCTGTGGGACAGTGCGCTCTCCCTTTTCCGCAGGAGTCTCAGAGTCCCCCAGTAAGTTCTTGCGTGCCAACTTGACGGGCTTGCGTGCTACAGGTTTTGCCCTTGCAGTGAACTTGACCCCCGGTTTGGCCACCTTCTGCTGGTCCTCCTTCTTCTTCTTCCACGCCGCTAGCTTGGCAAGCCGCGCGCGACGTTTCTCCTCTGCACTGGTTAATTTCTGGCCGTCTGTTGCTGGCCTACTTACAGAGTCCGGTACCATGAAGAAAAAATAAAAAATAATAAATTATGTCAAATAACTTAATAATTTAATCTGCTTGTTCTATGCCATCATTTTGATTAAATGTCCACTTTTCCCGAGTTCCAAACGACCTACGGGTCCATTTCGGACACCAAATCTGAACCCAAAGCCGTCAAGCTCAACACACTGAACGGCGTCACGCTGCCCACGATCCTGAATGTCCTGTCGATCTTGATGTTCCTGCGTTTTGGTTTCATCCTGGGACAGATGGGAATCCTAGGCATGCTTGGACTCCTGCTCATGAGCTACGGCATAGATCTACTCACCACGCTGTCGGTGAGCGCGATCGCCACCAATGGAACAGTGCGTGGCGGCGGAGCATACTACATGATCAGCCGTAGTCTGGGGGTGGAGTTTGGAGGTGCAATCGGCATTATTTTCTACATTGGACAGGTTTTGAACGCTGCGCTTAATGTTGCTGGTGTGATCGAGCCTTTAATGTACAACTTCAGCAGCAAAAACGGTGTTTTGCTGAAACTGCTTCCCACAGACTACTGGTTTCAATTTTTATACAGCACCATTTTTTTGGCCGCGTGCACGATAGTGTCGTTGATAGGCTCGTCCCTGGTTTCGAGGGCAGGAACGCTGCTGTGTTTTTTACTGATTCTATCTGCCTTGTCGATTCCTGTGTCGTCCCTGTTTGTGGCGCCGTTCTACTCTCCCGAAAACGACGCTTTCTACTCGGGCATCTCATGGACCACGCTCAAGGATAACTTGCTACCTAATTTTACCACCGGCGCTGCAGGCTCGCAGTTGCCCTACAACGAAAACTTCCGCGATCTGTTTGGTATATTTTTCCCCGCCACGGCCGGGATCTTTGCTGGCGCGTCCATGAGCGGCGACCTCAAGTCTCCGTCGAAGTCGATTCCTCTGGGGACCCTGAGCGGCCTGCTCGTGACGTTTGTGTGCTATTTAATGGTGATTGTTTCGATGGGGGTTTCGATTCCCAGACTGCTGCTGTATGCAGACGTGCAGGTTTTGCAGACCGTCAACCTTTCGCCCGGCCTCGTCATCGTCGGCGAGCTGTCTGGAGCAATTTTTTCCGTTATTGTTGGTATCGTTGGGGCAGCAAAGTTGCTGCAGGCCATCGCCCTGGACGAGATTGTCCCGGGGCTCACGGTGTTTGGCTCTGCCAGCGAGGTGCCCGGGATCCTGTTCACGTGGCTACTGTGCCAGCTCTTTCTGTTTGCAGATATCAACCAGATCGCCACGTTCATCACCATGGCGTTCCTCATGACGTTTCTCGTCACGAACCTGGCCTGCTTCCTGCTGAAAATCGGCTCTGCCCCGAACTTCCGCCCCAGTTTCCGCTACTTTGGAACTAGCACCGCGCTGCTGGGAACCATCACGTCGGGCGTCGCCATGTTCATCGTGGACGGCCTGTCTGCGACGTTCATCATTGTCACGCTCATGGCTCTGGTCCTGTTCATCCACTACATCTCGCCGCCTAAACAATGGGGAGACGTGTCCCAGTCGCTCATTTACCACCAGGTGCGCAAGTACCTCCTGAAGCTGCGCCAGGACAACGTCAAGTACTGGCGGCCGCAGATCCTGCTGCTCGTGGACAACCCGCGCACCAGCTGGAAACTGATCAACTTCTGCAACCACCTCAAGAAGGGCGGGCTCTACGTTCTGGGCCACGTGCTTGTCTCGGAGACATTCCAGGAACGGCTGTCGGAGCTCAATCGTCAGAAGTCGGCCTGGGTCAAGCTAAGGGACCTGTCGCAGATCAAGGCGTTTGTGCAGATTGCCATTGCGCCGTCGTTCACCTGGGGAGTGCGCAACGTGTTTCTGGGCTCGGGGCTGGGAGGAATGAAGCCCAACATCACCATTCTGGGCTTCTACGACCTGTCGAGCTACAAAAAACAGAGTTTGCCGAGGTCGATGAAGTTTGAGTCCAAGATGCCCGAGTTTTCCAAGCAGGTGAGCGTGAACATCGACGCGCTGCCGACAGATGCGTGCAACGTCGAGACCCACGTGAGTCTCACCAGCTGGGTGCACGCGCTCGAGGACCTGTCGCTTCTGGACAGCAACATCGCCGTCGCCAAAGGCTTCCCGCGACTGCACATCCCCACTAAGACCGAGGACGCTGTTGCCGACTCGCAGAAGCGGTACATCGACCTGTACCCGATTCAGATGTCGTCTCATGTGGCCAACAAGTCGGGCAAGAGCATCAAGACCAAGAACCTGGACACGTACACTCTGATTCTGCAGCTGGGGGCCATTTTGCACACTGTGCCCTGCTGGAAAAAGACGCACAAGCTGCGTGTTGTGGTATTTGTGGAGCACATGCGCGATGTCCAGGAGGAAGAGGCTCGGCTGGAATCGCTGTTGCAGATTTTGAGAATCAGCGCAGAGCCGGTAGTTCTATGTCTGGACTCCGGAAACTACGGGTCTTACAACTACATCGCAAAAGGCTACCGGGACGTGGCGGAGGCCGACAAGATCGACATACGTCTGGAAAACGACGAATGGTGGCAGTCAGTGAGCACAATTCGCAGCGAGGCCGCCGGTACCGGGTCAGCTAGACCCGTGCCAAGCGTTCAGGTTAACTCGCACGTCGTGAAGAAATTTTACACAGCCAACAAAAAGAGCACCTCTGGCAGCTACATGCAGAAGCACCGGATATCTTTTTCTATGGTGGCCAATCGCCTTTCAAATGCCGACCTGCGCAAGACGCTGGTCGACCCCTCTTCCGAGGAGGAGGAGGCGTCGTTCTCCGACTCCGAATCTATCATGTCGTCGAACTCGTCCACATCTCGTATCGAACCCCACCCGTCAGTCCCAAATCACAACACCGGGGCCAGCGCGCTGCAGTCGGGTAACTCGTCGCTGTATCTCTCGTCCGCACAGCACCTTCGGCGTCCGCCTCTGAAAACTTTGAAATCGTCTGCCTCGCTGTTCAGAAATAAAGCGTCCACCTTCTCTGCAGATACTATGCCCAATTCACAGGTGCTGGAAAACGCCCAGGGAAACGAACCGTCCATAATGTTCGTGCCGGACGGGGCCAACGAGAGCCACACGCCAGCTTCTTCGGGCGTCGAGTCGGCTACCATGCCGTCCCCCGCCTTTGACAACCTGTGTTTCTCATTTGGCGAATTGAGTAGTACAGCGCAATATCTCATCCTAAACGAACTGATGCTTGCCACCTCGAAAAATACCGCATTGATATTTTCCACCTTGCCCACCCCAGAAATTGGCCTGCACAAAAACGAAAAGGGCTGTCTAGATTACGTTACTGATCTGGATGCTTGGTGCGAGGCGCTTCCGCCCGTGCTACTGATTAACGCGAAGACCGTCACAGTGACTACGAATTTGTGAGGACGCTGCTACCCTCTGCGTGCTGCGCAGGAACCAGGCCTCGAGACCCAGTGCGGTGATAACCTGGGAACGCGATAGAATTACCCAATCGGGAATAAATACTAGCCAACAACTATCGGTATTGTACTATTCAGGAATTAACAAATCCGGCAATCAGAGTCGAGTAGTTCCAACTGTCAAGACGATAGACCTATTGATTACAGCGCATAGGAATGCATTACGTGAGGTCTGCCTTTTGGTGTCCGGCCGAGACTAAGCAAAAATATCAGCGGTCCTGCGGGGACTGACCCGTTTTGGACCGATCGGAAAACGTTTTGCGGCCTACAAAGTCGTTTCTTCTTCCTGTATAGGTTAATATCGCTTATTGTTAACAATTGACGTACGGCTCGGGGACGTAATATTTTATAGCGCACAATGCAGCTGAAAAAACCGGGCCGGCGGCTGGCCCGCCGGCCCAGCACGTCAGATTTTTGACTGAAAGCTGTCATAAATTAATTTGTGGAAGCGGCTAGGAGCGGCACCGGGTACTTGAGAAGTCGAGACCATGCTGGTTCGACGCACCATGCACTACTGGCCAACGAGACACCAGAGCAACTATGGATTCAGGGGACAGTCCGGCCTCCCTCTCCCGTCATGCTTCCACGGCTCGCTAACAAATAGGTACGCTACTCGCTTTCGGCCAATGACACCTGGATGTTTTAATGTGCAGATTCTCGACGCACAACTAACAATACTGTCTAGAATTCAGGCAGCGGTGACAGTCAGTCACCATGACGGCGAGGCCTACACAATGATCTGTGTGTGGCGGCTATTGCCACGCTTGTACCCACGGCTGACCCGAGGACAAGTTTTAGCCCGTATTGCAGCACTGGCGCACGCTGGCTTTTATTTTATTTGTCAGGGGCAGCAAACGGCACAGGAAATGTCCCAATTGACCTACTTCGGTGTTGCTCCGCCTGAATAATAATGTGCGTCTTATTGTCTGCTTTATTGTCGGAATATTTTTCTTTTTCTTGTTGTTCGTAGACGTGCTCATAAACGGCCGTTTTGGTCTCATCCTCACGCACTTGTCGAGTCCATTGTTACTAGCAAGAGCATTCCAACCAAACATATATTAAGTGTGCGCTCCTGCTGGGACACAATTCCAAATTATCATGGAAGTTTCTCATCTGATTAACAAGTCGTACGCCGCATCCCACGGGTTTGTTTCGTCAGCAGCTTCTTATGGAAACACACAGGTGGCACATCCGGCACCCACTCCCCGTGTACAGCTTCCTTCGATCAAACGGATCCTGGACTCGTCTATCCTGGACTCGATCAACAAATTCCCGCTGCCAAAACCAGAATTGCCAGCCTTGCCAATTCTGCCTAACCAACTGCAGCAATATCCCTCCTCGCCGCTCTCCTCTCGATCCAGCTCGTTCTCGTCTGCGCTCGACTACGCCATGCCTCCACCGCTAGTGAGCCACCGCTCCATGCCGCAGCTGCCTGTCTCGCGGCTCTCCCCCGTGGACCATGCCAGCGTTGGTCTTGCTCCCCGCACCGATTACGACGACCCCGCCTCTTCGCCAGGTTCGAGCTCGGGTGATGATTCCGAGTACTCTCTGAAAAATTCCAAAAAGAAGAGATCGAATCTGCCAAAGAAAACAACGGTTATTCTACTCAACTGGTTGAACGAAAACCTTGAACACCCTTACCCCAACTCGAAAGAAAAGACCGATCTGGTCTCCAAGACCGGCCTCACCCACCAGCAGCTCTCCAACTGGTTCATCAACGCGAGAAGACGCAAGATCCAGCTGCTGAGAGAGCTCAAATCCAACAGCACCACCGTTTAGCGGGTTTCCTCTGGAAAGGGACCATGCTCTTGTTTACATTTAATCTAATTGTTTTAGTTTTCGCTATTTACTTGCTTAGATACCGCTCGATGTAGTGTTTCTTGATGCAGTCGTAGATGAACACAAACTGCTCGAACTGCTGCACCATCAGCACCCGCTGCGTGCGCAGTTGCAACACTATCTGGTACACGGGGTCCCAAACCTCGTGGTTGTTGACGGGGGTGATCAGGTCGGACCGACTCTGGTCGGCGCGAGACGGGTCCTGCACGAGGTTGCCACCGCAGTGCTGGAGGAAGTAGTCGATAGCAATGAACGTGCCCGAGCGGCCAACGCCTGCCGAACAGTGCACGATTATCGGATCGCGGTCGGGCCGAGCATCCAAATGCAGGCTTAGCTCGATAAGAGGCGTTTGCTGCTGGGGGGTACTGAAATCTGCCCAGTCATTGTAGTGGTGGTGCACGACCCTCTTCGTGGTCCCTGTGCGGTCATTGACCATGTCCCACTTTCGCACCGTCACATGGTCGTGCTCAGTCGAGCCAACCCACCGCAGGGCCAGCTCGCCGGCACGGAAATCGCATTCGCTCCAGTACTTGTAACACTTCTCGCGCCCGGCCTCAAACAGCGGCGTCAGCATCACAATCACCACGCTCTCGGCACACTGCTCGTCGCACATCTGCCAGAAGTGCGCCGTCGTGGCAGACGTGGGACCCTGTGTAGATATGTATTTGCCCACCCCGGTGCCTGAGCTCAGCTCAACGTGGGACGCGTTGATGTAGTCGCTCTGGCCGGGCCCTACGTTCTGCAGTCGCACCCGGTTCCACTCGAACGGAACCACGTCGCGGTATCGGTTCCTGTCTTTGTTCAAAGCCCCCGTCCGCTGTGACCACCGCGACTCCATCGGGTTCCGGAACGCGTCCACGAGCCGCGTTTTCTCGAGCCGGTTGATCTCTGTGTACTTCTCGCGCAGCGCCTCTCGCGACTGAGTCAGAAACTTGGGCATTGCCTCTCAACCTCTTGTGTCTATTACCCGGAGTGGAGTATAAAATTTTGTACTCTTTCCCGTTCCTGCTTAGTTAAGCCGAGGTGGTGGATGAAGCTCTGAATATCCAGCTGAACGGGCTCGGCGCCGCGAACCGCGTACTTCTTGAGCCGCTGCATAACCTTCATCAGACACGCCAAAACGTCGTACCGCGCATCAGTCACCGCGCCTGACACCTGCCGCAGGGTCTCCAGCAGCAGCAGACCCTGCTTCACGCTCGCGAGCGAGAACACGGTGTACGGGTTTCTTAGCAGGTTAAGTGTTTGGTAGCAGATCTGCTGTGCGACGACTGGCGCGAAGTCCGCGAGACGGGGCACCAGGGACGTCCGTATCACGTCCAGTACGAGAACACACAGCTCGGGGTAGTCGCTGACCTTGTCAATGGTGGGCAGGGCGTATTTGAGCAGCAGGTCTGCCACCTTTTGCTCGATCTCAGCCTGTTCCTTGGTGGTGGCCGAGATCAGGCTGATCATTGTTTTGTAGGCCGGAGGGAGCAGAAGACACGATGTTTGCACGGGTGTAAGAGTTGGCAGAGCTAGAAGACACGGCGTGATCGATTCCATCAAGATGGGGGCCACGCCGCTGCGGACGAGGATGCTGGGCTGTTTTTCGACCGTAGTGGTCTCGTCGATTTTGGTCACGAGTCGGTCGAGCACCTTCAGTGCCTCGGACTTCACCAGCAGCTCGTTATCGTCCAAATAGTGCAGCAGGAACGGGAGAACGATGTGCCAATTGCTCTCGATTTCTGCGCTGCTCAAAATTTCCACCAAATACGAGAGAGTCCCAATGCGGTAGGAGAACTTGGCCCTCACGCGGTCTGATTCCCCGACAGGTGGACGGCCCGCGAGGGGGGTGTCTGCAGAAAATGTCTGCGACAGGTCTTGTATGGTCTTGCGGCCGGCGGCAGACACTTTGGCTGCGTTCTCGTTGGCTTTGGAGAACTCCCGGAGCATTGGCACCAGCGACTGCAGAAACTCGTCCAACTCGTTCTTCGAAAAGTTCATGCTGGAGACGATCGAGCGGACTGTCGCTGCAGTGCGTGCCGAGGACCAGGGATACGTTTCGTTGCTGTACTTGGACACAGTGCTCCACAGGATCACCCGGCTGTAACGGACTTTCCCTGTTGCCAGAACCATCTCAAGCAGCTGCATCTGGCACTGCCGGTCTCTCCTGAGCATCGACTGCTCCACAGGCTCTGGCTCGCGCAACCAGTCGACTTCGCTCGGCATCTGATCGATCACATTTAGCAGATACTCAAACACAGACTGCCAGTCTTCGCCCGGGAGAACACCGTCCGCTTTTGGTCTGGGGAGGCCTTCTGGAGCCAATATCCCGAGGGCGCGTTGGGGATCGCTGCGCACGACCGTGAGGAACTCTTCAGCCATGACTATATGTCAATAGACTCTGGTTCTATTAATTTTTCGATTTTACCCGGCCAGTCGCGGAAATTTTATTTTAGCAAAACTATCTTGTTCAACGGACACCATCAGTTGGCTGCACTTGAGTTTAGAACTGCGTGTTTTGACTTGCACCGGCGAAATACCTTTCAGCCCCATAAATTGGCTTTTTATCCAGGAAAAAAACTCCGTTTAGTCCAACACTAGAATAATATAGCATTTGAAACATCCAATGGAGTCCTCTTTGAAACGTACTCTATCGGAGTCGCCCAACCCAGAAGCCCGGCCCTCGAAGTTCAAGAAGCTCACAAAAGGTCTGCTGAGCATTTTCCAGCGTCCCAAGAATAACGAATTGCTTCGATCGAACCACTCCGACTCGTCGCCGTCTCAAACAAGACCGGCCTCCAGTCTGCCCCCTGCTCTGGGCTTCAACAGCGACTCGTTCCGATCGCAGTCGTCTCCCATCACTGCACGCCAGCTGGAACAGTACTACGAGTCGGTCAAGCGTGAAAATAGTCTCCTGCACTCGAGACTCTGCGAAACAGACGCAGACGACAGCATGAAGGCCGAGTCCACGAGTCTGGGAGATCTCGCCGAGGACACAACCATTAACAGACATTTGCAGGCTCCTTCGACCTCCGGTCCTCCCAAAAGGAAAGTGTCTGCTATGTCTGCAGACCCCTCGAGACAGATCAAAGCGGCAAAGAAACAGGCAACGTCCTTCTCGATAGACCCAATAGAACGCGCGCAACTAGTGGTCTTGAAAAGGCGAATGCAAGCCGATAGATACAGAAAGTCTCGTATGGCTTTTCTTAGAGATCACACACGCAATCTGGTGCACACTTCTTCCAACACCTCGATGAACTCGAACTATGTTGACACTTCAGTGGAAACCATAGAACAGATACCGGAGTTTTCCACCGACACGGCACATTCAAAGGGAGCACGTGCAATTCCAAAGGATAGACAGAACACCAATGGCATTTTCAAGGCAGTGTTGGATTACGATGACGAGCCAGAAGCTCAACCCGAGGTCACCAAGGTGGAGACGAAACCACTGACAGATAAGATCAAATTCCCAACCAAGAAGGTTGCGCAGTTCGAGTCGAACCCAGTGACCGCGACTTTTGACACGGCCACAAAGCCTAAGTTTGTTTCTGAACAGAAGTCAGAGAAAGCGTCGGAGCCAATTGTTGTGAAACCAACTCCAGCGTTCACATTTGCTGGCTCTTCAAAGCCTGCTGATGTGGATGGTGGAGCATTGAACGCACCAAAAACCCCGGCTTTCTCGTTCTCGTCCTCTGGCCCGGCTAAACAGCCATCCCTTGGAGCAAAGGATAGCACTTCAGAAAAGCCAGTGTCGCTTTTCCCAGCAGCTACTACCGAGTCCAAACCACTTTTCTCGTTTAATTCAAGCAAGACTCAGTCTGATAATGGAGTCAGTGTTGCAAAGACCACATCAGAAACCCAAGAACCGCCTGCCAAAAAGGCAGCGTTTGGATTCTCTTTTAATCAAGGCTCGACTGCAGCTGCAACCGAGAACACGTCAGCTGCGATCAAGGAAACTGCACCTGCTGCCAAGACAGAAATACCAAAATTTAGTTTTTCCGCCGCCCCCAAAACGGCATCCGAGGCTCCTAAGGAGCAGGAAAAGATCTCCAAAACCGAGGCTCCAGCGTTTTCGTTCGGCTCCAAAACAGAGACACCAGCATTTTCCTTTAGTTCTCAGCCATCGGATACTTCCAGCAAACCGGCCACTCCAGCGTTCTCTTTTGAGACCAAAACTGATAGTTCGAAACCAGCAGTCCCAGCGTTTTCTTTTGGTTCCAAAGTCGAACCTGAAAAGCCGTCAAGTTCAAGTTTCTCGTTCGGTTCCAAGCCAGCAGAAGCTGCCTCTAAGCCTGAGGCGACCCAGGAAAAGGCAGAACCTCCAAAGCCGTTCAGTTTTGGTACCTCAAATGGTGGTTCAACTGGTGGTTCAAATGGTGCTTCAAAACCAGCTTTTTCGTTCGGATCACAAACTGCTTCGGCTGCTGACTCGTCTAGCAGCGCTTCAAAACCTGCATTTTCCTTTGGCTCCCAGTCTGGCACCACAAATCCGG
Source organism: Ogataea thermomethanolica (assembly GCA_030674565.1). Classification (NCBI taxonomy): domain Eukaryota; kingdom Fungi; phylum Ascomycota; class Pichiomycetes; order Pichiales; family Pichiaceae; genus Ogataea; species Ogataea thermomethanolica. The sequence goes on from JAKTYW010000006.1 coordinate 559,949, forward strand.
CCCCAGGACAACTTTCTTTGGGATCAGCTGGATCTAACGGCACCACCGCTAATGGAGCCACTTCAACACCATCGTCAGCAGCATCTGGCTTTTCCTTTGGTAGTTCATCGAAACCGACAGCTCCTCAGGGAACTGTGAACGGGACTCAGCCCCCCCAACAAACATCTGCGTTCTCTTTCGGAGCCTCACAAACGGGTGGTTTTGGAAAGCCAGCCAGCGTGCCGTTGAACTCAGCAGGCTCTACAGCTTCGAGCTTTGGACAAACCCCTGCACCATCTGCATTTGGGTTCTCTGGATCGCTCACTAATCCTGCGGCTGGCCAAACGGTCTTTGGAAACTCCACCCCTCAGCCCCAGAACAAGATCTTCAATCTCGATAGCACCAATTTCGGTGGCGCTCCACCACAGAGCCAGACCCCCTCCTCGTTTGGCGGTTTTAACCCGTCCAGATCAGCCACGCCGAATTTCGACTTCACAGGGGCTTCCAGCGGGGCCAACGTGGATCCTTCGGCCGTTTTCTCGTCGGCACCATCATCCACACCACCTCCTAATACCCAGGGGCGTAGGAAGATCTATCCCCGGTCCATGCTGAGAGGAAGAAGATAGAGTGTACATAATAATCTGAAACAAACTGTCATCCTCCATATCAAGGCTGTGCAGGTCTGTAGTTGTTAATTTTCTAGAATTTTGAGCCCTAATAAGTTAGTTGAATATTCTTTGATATCTTTTGTTCCATAATGTCAGCAATTGCTCCAGAAGGTGAGTTATTTAACAGCTATTTTTGTCTCTAACAGTGAAAGTTCTTTGGGCACAAAGGTCCAGTACCACCGATCCTACCAAAAACCTTCTTTACCTCACAATCAACGTGACTGATGTCGATCAGCCAGAGATCAGCTTGACCTCGCAGGAATTGAAGTTCTCTGGAAAGTCGGCAGGTAAGGACTACAAACTTGAGATTGAGTTTTTTGACGAGATCGATGAGTCCAAGTCTAAGTACGATATTACTGGATCCCACATATTTTTTGTCCTGTACAAGAAGACTCTAAAGGAAGAGTACTGGCCAAGATTGACCAAGGCTAAGGTCAAATGGCATTACATAAAAACCGACTTTGACAAATGGTGCGATGAGGATGAGCAGGAAGAATTGGTTGAGGACGAAATGCAAAATCCCCTCGGTGGCATGAACGCCTTCGGTGACGAGCCTATTGACTTTGCCAAGTTGGCTGCAGGCGGTGCGGGGGGCTTCCCATCCTTCGGAGGTGACTCGTCCATAGACCAGTTCAGCAGCTCTGACGACGAAGATCAACCAGAGGAGGCTGCTGAAGGCGAAGTTGAAGAAAAATAGCGATAGATTAATTACTTGGATTGAACGTGGGTGTTTTCAGATGATAATTATTTCGTGACTACATTTCCAAGATTTTCCTCGAGGAATTTTTGTACCCTGAATACTGCCGAATTCCACACATATCATATTCATGTAGCTTGACTTTGGTTCAAAGTCGCGTGTGTTGATCGCGCCCTTTTTTCCCGGATTCCAGATCACCAGGTCTGTCAGGTTCTCCGAGCTCGTCAATCTGATATTGTAATTGCCAGACAAAATGTCGATTGGTTGCGAGACTCCACTGATGTCATATAGCATATCTACTTCGTCCTCGACCTTCACCATTGGGGCATCAGAAACTGCATATTTCACATTTTTTCTGTCCAGGTATTTGATTCCTTGCAAGCCGGTGATGTACATGTCCCTGATGGAAGGAACACGGAAATAAGTGTGATACAAAAATTGGAACTCGAGCTCCGGTAAGTTGAGATTTGAGATTTCGGTTGAAACAACAAGTTTGTCGCCAAACAATTCATATATCATCACCAACTCAAACTCAATTGGTTTCCCATACACCGCACTCCATTTCTTGTACTGCTCGTTCTTCCCACAAATCTTGTGATTCAGCCGAAATTTGGCTACCGCACGATCTGTCAACACTTCACATAAATCAAAGTCCCAGCGAACGTTACGTGCAAACCCGTGTTGCTGCAATCCAGAAAGGCTCTCTAGATACGATTTTCCAAAGGCAGGGAAAATCAAAGGCATCCCGCCTCTAACCGGCCGTTGGACGGAGCTCGATAAATTGGCAGCTTCTGATAAATATATGTATTCGTTGCCTGCTGCCTTAAAAGAAATTAAAGTGCTTCCCAGCGTAGTAACGCAGACCTCCGAAGGGCCAAACGAGAACCGCACCAATTCGCCACTGACTTCAACAGACATTAATTGAGAGAGAATTATACATTGCTCGCTAACGATTCTCACTACTACCGTGCAAATAGCCTATATGACACACCCGTGCACCATCAAAGCTCCCGGAAGCGCTTGTCGAGTTCCTCGAGTTCCTCGATCATCTCGCGCATCTCCTCCCTCTTCTTGACGGATCCCGGAGACGAGCTCAGAATTTTGCGTTGTTCTTCATTCAGCTTGAACATGAGTTCTCTGATGAACGTGCGTTCGTCGCCAACCACATTTTTGGAATGATCCAAGTCGACCATGCCAAAACAGTAGATACATTTGAGACCGTACAGTGCGACAGCTGTACATAAAGCCAATGCAAAGTAGCCTTTAAAGGTGAATCCGGCCGGTAAAGGTGCTGGCTGCAAATTTTCACCATTCAGGTTCAGCCAGTCTTTAGAGTTGGCAGCTGCATTTCCTTTGGTTGGAACGTTTGAAGACTTACATGATTGCATGTAATCATGCGGTAGCTTCGAGTCCTTGAACTGCCCCTGAAGTTCTATAGGAGCTTCAATAAGCGTCAATGCTAACCCTTGTTCCAAGTGGAAATCCAAGTGGCAGTGGAAGAACCAGACTCCAGGGTTATTGGCCTCAAACCGCAGAACCATGTAGCCATTAGCTTCCACAATCATTGTGTCTCTGCGTAATGGAATTTCTGGGAAATCAGAAACGTTCTCAGGATCATATTCGTGAGGAGAATCGTATGCTTTTGATCTCACAATAGATTGGAATTGATGACCATGCAAATGGAAAGGATGCTTATTAGAATCCGCATTATTGACAACCAGCTCCACCACCTCTCCATGCTGCAGAACAAAGGAGTTAGTGTTAGAACCGTAAATACGCGAATCAGAAACAAGATGTTCTGGAGCAGTGAGTGCAGTTAGCAATGTAGGCACTTTTGGAGCAACATAGGTGAAGTTGTTGAAGAACGCGTAATTGACACCGTCTCCCAGGTTCTCCATATGCAAATTAACTTCAATGCGATGATCTGGGTCCGGAAGCAGTGGTACGTCGTCGAGTGGACGGAGATCAAAATCGTCGAATGGCTCGTACGAATCCAAATCTAGCCAGGCCTTGTTCAGCTTTGCATCAGGAAGCTTTGGATCATAAACCAGTTGGTTGACAGACACGTATTGTAGTGTTTCTGGAAGCACGTCAAACATCGAAGTATCCAAAGCGTGCACCAAAGCAAAATTGCGATCAGTGGACGATTTGGTCTTGAGCAAGATGCTCATTCTCTGGCCAACCGCCAGGTACACCATGGATGTTTTGGCTGGATGCATGTACACTCCATCGGCCTCAATAATTTCAACTTCGTGATCCTCGAAAAATAAGTACTGCGACGACATGATACCAATGTTTGCTATCCTGATCAAATAGGTGGTGTCTGGTCGAACCTGCAGCGTGATGTTTTTGGTATCATTTATGAGGGCATTTTGAGGAACCGGTTCTGCTCCAGTTGGGTTATATAAGGAAAGTTGTTTATGAACGAGCACATTGCTTGAATCGTGGTACCAATCGCTGAGGGAAAGAGTCAATTCCTCGTCGTATGAATACCGCGACTCTATGTCCTTGTTGTGCACAATGAAGAGACCACGCAAACCATCACTATATTGCGATCCACTGTGGCTGTGGTACCAATAAGTTCCTTCCTGGTCCAATGTAAACTCGTACAAGAAGGACTCACCAGGAGGTATCGGACATTGGGTAACAGCAACAGGACCGTCCATATGATTCGATCCATTCTGTAGCAGACCATGGAAGTGCAGAGAAGTGGAAACATCAAGGCCATTGATCAAATGGAGTTGAACAGTATCGCCCTTGTTGACTTCTATAGTAGGCAAGGGCCAAGACCCATTGAAGGAGATAATCTGTCTTGATTTGAGCCCGTCAGGATTAGCCTCTATCCATTCAGCCTTGTAGTATAGAGAGTGTGTCTTTGCGACGGCTTGACAAACCAAGATGGCAAAAGTGCCGAGCCAAAGCAACAACATTGTGTGAGTATTGAACAAGGATCAAAAAGTAGGTTTTTTTCCGGATGTCGATCGACGCGTCGGAATTGTAGTCCCTGAAATTGATATCAAGTTCTGTAATCAGTAACGTCCTAGGCTTCAGAGAACTACATAAAAGAAGTACAGTAATACCATTGTTTAGTCGGCTTCTCCACAGACCTGATGACACTCAATAGACCACAGGAAAATATAGTTTGGATGGCTTGGTTATAGATCCATGCAAGTAAAGTCCTGATTCCTGCTTGTCCTAAACTCAAGGTGCGGGGTGAACAATTTTAACAAAGTGTCGGATACATGTATTATGTCCAGACAATTTACCCTTGTTACTAAGCAATTGAACGGTATATACTAAGCTAGTAAAATTCCCTGATGACATTTTCATGGCTTCTGATTTGCTGAATTTTGACGTATCGTTTTTTTTTGAAGCGCGCTTTTGGTTTTTTTTGCACGGGGGCCACGACTTCAATGAACTTTTTAAAGCCTTACAAACTTTTAAATACACATCTGATCCCTTACTCATCGCTGTTTTGTTTCATTTACTAGTGTGATACAATTACAGCTAATCTTTCCGACTGGGCGCCGAACTCCGAACTCTGTTTTCATAGCTCACAACATTCTTCTGCTACATCCTGTTATTGGCGTGTATATTTTTATACTCAGGCATTCCAGGAAACCCCAAGACATTGTCGACAAGTAGCTTACACAAGCAAGTTTCTATTGTCGCCACTTTATTCTAACCAGTCACTTTCGAGGTACAGATTTGCGTTCATACTCTGTTACCCTTTGGTTGGTTCATTTTCAAACACTAAGCCCGACGCTAATAAGCAATCATCCAGTTAAATTCACTAATGAGTGTTGTTGCTGTTAAAAACGCCATAACCGCTTTGCTCGGTCGTTCCTCAAGCAACAACAGCCCCCTGATGAGACAGGCAAATAACACATACGGCTCGGTCAGAGATCCGGATATGGAAGCACACGGTTCCGGTTCGAGTTCTCCTAAGGTCCTACAGGGTGACGACGACTCGGAAAACTCCCAAAATTCTGGATTCTTTGGCAAAATTGACCCCCGTACCATGAGTGACCTGATCATCGGGCTCAGTGACGGTTTGACGGTTCCATTTGCACTGACTGCGGGACTCTCATCTCTCGGTGACTCCAAGCTTGTCATTACCGGTGGTATGGCCGAACTTGTTTCAGGAGCTATTTCAATGGGTCTTGGTGGATATCTGGCTGCTCGGTCAGAGTCCGAGTACTACAAGTCGCAAGTCAAGATGGAAAAACAGCAGTTCTTCGAAAACCCCGACACCATTGCGTCCGAGGTTAGTGACACAATGATAGAAATGGGTGCTTCGGAAGAGACAATTCAATCTTTCATTAGAGACCTTGAAGCCGATCCTAAGGCGATGATTGACTTTGTGATCAAATTTGGACGTGGCCTCGAAGAACCTGCCGATGGACGTCAATTGATGAGCGCATTAACAATTGGGTCTGGATATTTCTTTGGGGGTTTCGTCCCATTGGTTCCATACTTTTTCACTGATATCGTGGGTACTGGTCTTATAATATCTGTGGTTGTCATGATCTTCACACTGTTCTGGTTTGGCTATGTTAAGACTATTGTTTCCATGGGAGACGATACTTCCCGACTTACCAGGGTATCCGAAGGACTCCAGATGGTTGCCATTGGATCCTTCGCTGCGGGTTGTGCATGGGGATTGGTCTACTTGATCGATTCCTGAAGGTGTGGATATTCCGTACCGTATTTTTAGAGAGTATACAATGAATGTATTTATTTCGCATCTAATGGTTTTCTGACAACATATAGCATCATAGGGCTAAACAGTTTCTGCTTTCCTCCCTCAACCAAGTAAATGGCAGCATCTTCCAAAGCTTCGGTGACTTTGACCGATCCCTTTGGAGCAACTCCCAACTTCTCCATAATGCCAACAGCGCCAGTGGTGATCTTTCTTCCAAAGGTAGACGTTCTGAAGAAGGTCCAGAAATCTCCAAGAGTTTGCACGTACTTAAAGTCCCCACTCAATGGGTAGTACCATGGGATCTCGTCTCCAATATTTGCAAGGTCTCTGCTGTATTCGATCTCGAATCCAACACTCTGCAATGCCTTTTCAGCAACTTCTTTCTTGTACATTTTAGGGATTCCATCTCCAACTTCGATACCGTAAGCAATCTTACGGTGCTCTTCGTTAGTCTCGTCATATTCGTCGGTCATGACCCACTCGTACACACCAAAAACTCCTCCTGGTTTGAGCACCTTGTAGATCTCACTGTAGACACCTTCCAAAACTGGTGCATGGACGGTGGCCTCAATCGCGTAAACGGCGTCGAATGTTTCTGGCTCAAAGTCCATTTGCATGAAATCACCCTTCAAGAACGAAAGCTTGTGGTCAAGCTTCATCTTCTTGGCATAGTGGTTGGCTCTCTCAATCTGGTAGTCGTTGTTGTTGATTCCAACAATCTCGCAGTCAGTGAATCTGCAGATTTCTCTGGCAGGACCACCGACACCACATCCAACATCAAGCACCTTCATGTTTTCGTTAATTCCCATCTTAAGAGCCAAATAATGCTCGTGTCTGGCCGAGGCTTGTCTGAAAGCTTCACCCTTGTAGTATCTGGAAAAGTGGAACGAAGAACCCCAACCGTACTCGTAGAAGTCGGTCACCAAGTTGTAATAGTGCTTGGTAAGAGTGGAGTAATCTTCCAAACGGGATTTCTCGGTCTCCTTGTCGGTTTTTCCATCCCAGTGCTTGAAGTATCCCTCGATGGCCACTTTTTGTGCGTCTTTGTCTTTCTTCACCCAAGCACCCATTCCGGTAGACTGAGCAGCATCCTTACCGTGCAGAGCTTTGGCAAACTCTTTGTCTTTTGCGAAGTCCTTTGGTGCAAGCTTAATTTCAGTGCTCATCTTAATTCTACTAGTGGACGTATAAACACCTTATATAATATTTTTCTGTTACGAGAGGAACGAAAATTAAACGAAACTAAACGAAATCGAGACGCAACGCGTTTACGGTAAAAAAAGAAATAGGGCTGTGCGCAAAAAATCCCGGAACAGAGCAAAACAAAATGATATTGAACATTCTATACCAATCAACTAATAACTAGAACCGCAAGGACAAACGCAACTGCTAATGCGCCAACACCGGTGCCCACCTTCGAAGACCCGCTCTTGGATCCCGAGCTGGAATCTGAGCTGGAAGATGACGAGGACGACGAGGAATCCGTGCTAGACGACGCATCTGAAGCCATAATTGAAGCTCCGCTCATCGTATTAGTAATGCTTCCGCTACTCACCTTTGTGATTGAGTTCAGAGAGGTACTGCTCCCGACATTGAGGGAAGTCACCGAATCTCCCCAGGTGCTTGAATATGCAGCCACAGATGTTGCCGAAGGAATGGAGTCGGAAGAAATGAGCTCGATATTCTCGTCAGTAGAATCTAAGTTCACAGATGCAAGGGCCATCTGATAACTTTCCAGATCGGCAACGAAATAGACGTTCTGCAAGAACGAGTCACCCAGAGTAAAACTGTCGTCTCCAGAAGAAAATATACCCAACGCACAGTAGGAAGAAATAGCCCCACTGTTAGTAGTTAAAGCGACCAAAAAGGATGTCAGTGGCACTTCAATGACTTTTCCTTGGAAGTCGAAGTTCACTGAATAGCCTTCTGCAGAATTACATTTCGTGATGTATGCCTGCGTCGAGGAACTGTATTCGAAATTCAGAGTGGATGCAATCTGCTCAATGATATCGTCTGGAGCATAAGTCAAAGTAGTTCCGGTATCAAAAAGGGCTGGAGCCGCACCGGCAGCTATGCTGGATTGTTTTCCATCGCTGTCACTCACAGTCAAAGCTGAAAGCGTAACTTCCAGTTTAATTGGAGAAGTGTAGCCTAAGTCTTCTTCGGTGTTAATGAAAGGAAGCAAGGCCAAAGAACCAGTGTATTTGCTGTGATCCACAGCACCAAAAAGAACGGAAGCAGTGCTGGATTCTGAAGAGTTCAGATACACGGAGTAAGCCGGTCTGTTGATCAGCCCCTGATCGACTAGCTTGTAAGGCAGGTTATCGTACGTGTATGGCTTACCAGATTTCGATCCCGAATATGTGACTTCAAGCTCCCTGAATCCAATACCCAAAACGCCCATTTGTGAATCCGTCTCGTCACAAACTGCCAAAGAAAGACTGTCAACTGTGACTCCGTTAAACTCGATATCGTCGTAACCCCAGGTACCCTCAGCAAACGTAGAGTCTGCGTATGTAATCCGGAAAGCGGTTCCATTGTCATGGAAAGAGTTAGAAGAGGTTGGATCGAAGGTTCCATATTCGGAACAGTCAAGTGTGGCCTCTGCAGGTGAGGCAGTTTCAGTTTCGTCTGGTATGGTTTGGGATTGGTATCCGACAGTGTATGTGGTCTCAAACAGATCAAATAATGCTTTTCCATGGGAGTCATTACTCCTGGAGTTGAAGTTGTGCAGATCATCAAGGTTGCGGCCTTTGGATTCCATTCTTTTGACTTTGCTGGAGGAGGAAGATGAGCAGTATGTATTATTTTTGTTCATCACCCACAAGTCAGAAGATCCAGTGTCCAGAAGAACTCCCACCTTTTGATTGTCCGAGCCAATGCTCAACTCAACTTCGTAAAATGACTGTGTATTTTGAAGCTCCATCGTGACAGACCCATCGTCCGCACGTTTTTCCACCATGACAGGTTTAGCCCCTCTAACGGAATCTCCATAGGTAGACCCGCGAAGAATAGCAGCCTCCATCTTGATAAACTTCGGATCAGACTCGGCAAACGCCTGTGACAGTGTCAAAAATAAGGGGGCAAGTCTCATCATCTCAATGCTTAGCTGGTGTTTCTATGAATAGTACAACTCAATGACTCAGTTATTAGCTGAGTTCAGGTATGGATATAGGGAAGAGTGATTAGAATGCTTCTAAATTTGTCAATTGTTGATCACTGAAACAAAACTCAAGGTGAAAAGGTTTTCTGTTTTAACTCTCCGGTCTTGTCGCAGCTAACAATAGAATAAATTATTTATAATCCTAGGGGCAACTAAAATATATACCTTCTAGCACAGCCTGCTTGCGCCACGAGTTTTAGTTAATTATGACATAAATTCGTGCAGATAACAAAGCCCCAAAACAAGCGGGAGGGTCTCTCATTCGACCAAAGACTTTAGTGTCTCATCATCAAAGATGTTTCCACTTTCTTTGAGCAGGCGTGCCAGAATCACAAGCGAGGCATCCTTGAAATCTGTTTTCTGACGCAGAACATCAAGGTCTTCAGAATATGTATCAAGCATTTTCTTCAGGTACTGATTCTGCAACTGTTCCCGAGCATCTCCTATTTGGGAGCGTGCCGCAGAACCATCCACCTTGATGTTACTGCTGAGTCCATGTTCCAGGGCACTTAACCTTTGACTGGAAAGCTGTTGTAATTCTGTTCTTGTTTCATCAGCCACTCCCTCGATATTTAGTTCCTCGATAGCATAATTTTCTGTCTGTGTCTCTTCAGGTTGCTGTTCTGAAGCGCTAGTGACGCTCATGGCGTCACTGTCGCTCTCTGAATCAGAAGAGCTCGAAAAATCTTCTGTCCGCCGCTTCTTGCGGGCCCGTCTGCTAGGCATGATAATTTAAATTTTTTCTCATAAGTCCACAAATCTAGCTTGCACAGCCTGCGAAATAGTACAAGTGCGAGGACAATATGGACACTTGAAGTTTGCAACACTGTTGCGACTCAGCTTGAGCAGGCTATCTCGCGAAAGTATATGGTGACAAGGAAGCACCATCGGAGGATTTTCTGGTGTGGTTTCCTCCTTGGAAACAGGGCATATGAAGATTGAATGGAATTGAAGAGAGTGCGGTAGATTAATCTCGAAAGGAAGTTCGTCAGTTGTTGTCCAGTTGAGATTTCCTGAGGACTTGAAGATCCGGTGATATTTGACAAAATTAGGTAAGGCGAAGTAGCTTGTCAAAAGAGTATTGTAGAGTGGTGAGTTTGACGATAGACCAATAAGGGAGCAGTAATCTTGGCATATTTGGTTGTAAAAAGTCTCACTCGAAAGCCCTGATTCTATCAGATAAGAGTCAAATCCATGTTCTGGACTGGAGGACGTGTACATTATGGTAAAGAGGAGCTTAGAAATTGTGTCCAAATGGGTACCGCCAAAGTTGGGAAAATTATCCTTTGCGTATTTGTAAGCCTCAAATGGCTCGTTATTGTAACTGTTTTTGTATAGCTTAATAAATTGCAGTTTATGCAAATTGAACTCCAAATCCGATCCAAGACGTTTCAGCTCGTCCGAGTTTCTTGAAGCCCAGCGTATTGCGGGTTGAAGATCTTCCTTTTCGCGATAGGAGAGAAGAATGTCATTAAGTTCTTTAAATTTGTTGATAAGTTCCTTAGGGATTGATATATCTCTCTGAGCTTCCATCGCATCAGTTACATCGAAATGTCCGTTTCGAAGAAGGTCCATGACAATTGCACGGTCAACCAGTTTCCGCGTCCGCGGATTATTCTTGATATCAATCGTTTGATAAGTGTAGACATTTGACACCTTGAAGTTAAAGATCTTATCAATCTTAGAGCTGTAGTTCTTTATGGACTTGTTAAGTGATTTTTGGTTTTTGAGTGTATCATTGGACCATTTCTGAATCTGATTCTGGATGGAGCCTGTGTCCTCGATATCATTTTCTATGTTATCTTTAAGAACACGCAAGTTCTCCAAAAGCTTGCTAGAGTCCGTCAGAATGTTCTCTAATGAGTTATTACTGGCAAGCTTCTGAAATTCGTCAGAAAGAGTTTTGAAACCCGACGACATGGATACAATCAGCAATCAACAACCTTCACCTTTCGATTTATTTCTGCATCAAATATTTCCCCCACGAAATTATTTATAATCTATTAGAGACAAATTAATCATCTACATCACTTACACCAGTGCTCAGATAATAGTTTGCAGAATGACTAAATTTATATCCGTTCCTTTGAAGAAAACAAAAGCGATTGACTGGATTGGCCCTTTGAGCACTTACATAGGTCGCATCTATGGATCCACTAGTGAGTTTGAAGACGAGATTGCAGCCTTCAACAAACTAAGAACAGATATTCTTCACTGCGATGAGGATCCCATTGGCCGCGACCTCTACATGAAATACTATATTCAGCTAGAATCCTTAGAGCAGCGACTGGTTGTTGATTCTCTGGGGGTCGAGTTCTGTTGGTATGACGCCTTCGTCACTAGCAATTCCCAAAAGCAGCATGCTCTCGCTTTTGAAAAAGCCAGCGTTTTATTTAATTTGGCAGCGATCATGTCAGAAATTGCTGTATCCTCGGACGACCTCAAGGTGAGTTACGAGTGGTTTCAAAAATCCAGTGGTGTTTTCCAGTTTATACAGGAAAGTTTTATGCATGCTCCTTCAGATGATCTCAGTGTTCAGAGCGTTCAAGCCTTGTCGAAGCTAATGCTCGCACAGGCACAAGAGGCTTTCCTGCTCAGGTACTTAGAGACAACATCACAACCTAAACAGTCTCTTGTTGCTCGTTTGGCCAAATCAACTGCAAAGCTCTACGGACTCGCATCCGAACAGATACAAGGCATAAAAACCATGCAGTACAACTGGCACCAATACACCCGCCTGAAAGAACTCTACTATCTCTCCTACGCGGAACTTGAGCAATCACGGACTCTACAGCAGGCAAGCAAGTACGGTGAGGCTCTTGCCCATATAAAACTTGCGGATGAGTCGATCAAGAAACATTCTAATTACAGTTCATTGTTCGATAAAACCTACAAAGATAAATTGAAAGACCATGCACTGATTGTCAAGTCCGAATATGAGCAGCTCGAAAAAGACAATGATTTTATTTACCATGATATGATCCCCAACGCTGCCTCGCTAGCAGAGATCAAGCCTATGGATAGTGCAAAGCCAATTAGTCTCAACGACCAAAAGTTGACAGATGTTGCTGTTAAAGATCTGTTCGAACGAATCGTTCCTATCAAGGTCCACGAGCAATCCAGTATGTACTCGGAGGAGGTCGCCAAGCTATTGCGTGCTGAAAGTGAAAGATGCGACCTTTCAGATTTGGAGTTCAAATCTACTCTTGAATTCCTGCATCTTCCAAAGTCTCTTGTAGAAATGCGAGCAGTCCTTGACGAGTCTTTGCAAGAGTCAGACGAGCAACTCGATGAGGATTCTATTGATGCAGGTGTCACTCATGCATCTAACGTGGTTTCTGTTGAAAAGGTTGACAATTCGAAGTCAATTAGTCTGCGAAATCAAGTTCAATCTAATCTGGAAAAATGCGACCGGCTACTGGGCCAGGATGCGGAAAGTTTCAACTCCAAGAAGTTAAAATATGGCAACTCGTGGGAACAAGAACAGTATCCAACAGCACTGATGACTTTGAAGCAAGATTTGGAACGCGCAAAAAAGTCATTATTGGATGCACAGGAAACTGACAGCAAGATCGATGAAATATACAAATCTATTAAGTCCGATATTGAGATACTTGCTAAAGGTCCTATGAATCCTGATTTGGTTGCTGCCTATAACAAGGGTACCAAAGCTCCTGTTTCTCTTCTTGATATGGACGACACGCCAATCAATGTTCCTGGAGCCCGTGCAAAACTGGCTAAGGTTGACAGCAAACTTCAGGATTTGCGCAATCTGCAGAAAGAAAGAGCCAACACATATGAGGACTTGAAAGCCAAGGCTCATAATGATGATATATCCAAGATACTTCTGGCAAATAGGACTTCAGACGATATTCAGGCGGTATTTGAAGCTGAGCTAGCTAAATTCAAGCCTTACCAAGAAAGGATAGCGCTAACGATAGAAAAGCAGGTTCCCCTTGTTCAAGACTTGAAGAAAGCAATGAATGAAGCTTTGGATGATGAAACTTTGAAGCTCAAATTGAGACAGAGCGAAAAGAAAAATAGCACTACTAAAGCTGTTAATTTGCGATTCATCAATTCGTTTGAGCAGTGGAAAACATACAAAAATGGAGTCATCGAGGGTCAAGCGTTCTATGAGAAATTGCTGACTTTCAGTTCGAGTCTCCGGTTTGCTATCGAAAAAGTCGTTGGTGAAAGATCCAATGAGGCAGACAAGTTGATGCGTCAATTGGAAAGGTCTGGCCCTCAAAGAGACCAAGATATTTTGCGACAACAATTCGAAAGGTTTAGCATGCAGAACAGCATGCAAAGTCCAGGCTCTCCGGGAACTTATGTTCCACCAGTTCCACAGGCCCCTCAAAGACAGTTCAGTCAGGATGGTGTTTATTTATCTGGGGCTCCATCGCATAGTGGCTCTTTTTCGGGATCTTTCTCAGGAAGCCCTGGTGCACCTCCTCTTCCCTCAAAGCCAAACTCAAAGGCGGACTTTTACAACACACCGTCTGCCTATGACCCTTCCCTGTATTCGCAGTTCAACAGGAAGATATAGTTAAACATCCAGGAAATCAGCAGCCACCAATAGTTCCAAAGCCATTTCTGTAGGAATATCAAATTCGGGAACATCGACAGCCTCTTTATATTTTAGATTGTAATAGAGATACTCGATCACTTTCTCGAGAAGGACGGCATCCAATTCGTGTAATTTCACGGTGTTTGTTGAAGATTCTTGAAACGATGTATTCAGCATACCTTTCAGAGTCCCACTAACAAGAGCAGCATCTCTGGTTATCTGAAACTGGAATCCGTCGTTGGATATCAAAGTGACATAAGGAGACACCTCTTCATTCATGCTCAAGATGAAAAGTGATTTTGAGGAATTAAATATTTCGCAAGCACACAAATAACACAAAATACAATAAATAATTATTTTACCATGTCATCTCCCAGTTTAGGCTGGGAACGTTTGCAAGATGTTTTCTATAGAAGCAGATTGGTATTTGACATGCAATGGGAGGACATTGAATTGAGGGATTACATTGTCTCAATTGGACCTTACGCAGCAACAATTGCCTTGTACTCCTCTAAAGACGATGCCATTCAGGTGTTCTCTGGTTCCGGAGCACACATCATGACTATCCCCTGGCAAACCAAGCTTGGAAATATTGTTGATTTGGGATGGACTGGTTTAGCACAGTTGGTAGTTGTTCTTCGAGATGGAAGACATCGCATTTACACTGATTACAATTTAGATTTTGAGGAGTATGACACTGGTTCACAAGTTCTTGACGTCAAGTTCTGGAAAAAGGGAATGGTTTTGCGGACTGTGGATGGCTTCAAAGGAGTTTTATATGAGGAGCACACTATAATCGATTATGCAAAAGTGGAAGGTCAAATTAACGGATGGTCTATAGTTCCGCCCGTTTACCAGACACCTCTCAAGATCGTGGCTGCAACCAACACGCATTTATTTCTGCTGGATAGCAATATTGATTGCGAAGAGCCTGCCCCCGTTGTGTTTGAGCAGGTATGCGTGGCACCAAATGGAGAATTTATTGCATTATATGGAGATAACTCGGTCTTCATCTTAACTTGCGATCTGAAAACAACATTGAACACATATGCCTGCGGCTCAAAAATTGTGCTGGACCTTAAATGGTGCGGCAATGATGCTGTTGTTGCTGTCTGTGAAGATGAAATTCTTCTCATCGGGCCCTCAAAAGACTCCATTACTTTCTACCACGACTCGTACACCGTTATGCGCGCTGAGGTGGATGGGTTATATTATTTGGACTCTCAGTCCCTTCAATTTGTGTCTCGAGTCACCAGCCACACTTCAGATACATTTATGATTGGCTCAACGTCGTCGAGTGCAATATTGTTAGATGCGATAGAGCAAATCGACTCCCACTCGCCAAAAGCAAATGAGAATCTTGACATAATTGGCAATGATTTGGCAGATGCTGTCGACTGTTGCATCCGCGCAGCCTCAGAAGAATTTGACCCATATTGGCAGAAAAAGCTCCTCCGAGCAGCCTCTTTTGGCAAAACAACGTTGGATATGTATAATTCGGACGAGTTTGTGGAGACGTGCAACAATTTGCGAATTTTGAACATCATTAGACAGCCAGAGATTGGCATTTTTTTGACATATCACCAGTTTATTGAACTTGGGCTCGATAACCTGATTGAGTTACTTCTTTTACGGAAATTGCATTATCTATGTTTGAAGATTGCAGATTTTATGAGTCTGCCAAAAGATAACATACTGATTAACTGGGCATGTGTCAAGATGCGCAAATCGAATTTGCAAAACGATGCTCTGCTTGAGGAAATACTAAAAAAGCTCAATGATCAATCAGTTTCCTATGCTCCAATATCTCAAGTTGCATATAATGAGGGCCGAGTTGAGCTTGCGTCCAAGCTCTTGAGTTTGGAAACAGACGTTATTCGTGCTGTTCCCATGCTGCTGGAAATGGAACAAGATTTTCAGGCGTTGTGCAGGGCAGACGAAAGTATGGATCTTGACTCGCTTTTATTTGTCTTGATAACATTGATGAACAAGATTTCAATTCCCGACCTGCTGAAAATGCTCAATGGCAAAAAACAAGCATCTGCTCTCTTCTTGTCTGAGATTGCCCGAAACAACACTCAGCTTCTGGGTGACTATTACTATAAAGATGATTGTATTACTGGATTGGCATTGGTCAACCTTAAGAAATTTCCGTCAGAAACTGACGTTGACAAGGAACTCCAGCTACTAAAAAAGACCTCGCAAGTTCTCTCAAGATCAAAGTTTTTCAAACATGAAGCTAAAATTGTGAAAGATGAAGCTAGAATTTTTGATACGAAAAAGCGTTTGGCCAAAGAACTGAATATCGAACCTTTATCCACAATGGAGCTACTTGAAGCTTTGATCCGTACTGATCTAAAGAGAGCAATA
Source organism: Ogataea thermomethanolica (assembly GCA_030674565.1). Classification (NCBI taxonomy): domain Eukaryota; kingdom Fungi; phylum Ascomycota; class Pichiomycetes; order Pichiales; family Pichiaceae; genus Ogataea; species Ogataea thermomethanolica. The sequence continues at coordinate 576,101 of JAKTYW010000006.1, forward strand.
AAGGTTCAAAATGACTGGAGTATATCTGAGAAGCAATTTTATTTCAAGGTGCTCAAAACTTTATCTGTCGTACCAGAGAGAAGACGAGAATTATACGATTTCGCAACACAAAAACAATCTCCAATAGGTTACGAGCCATTTTATGCAGAGTCCCTGAAAGTTGGTGACAAAAGGCATGCATCGCTATATATATCGCGATGCACCACATTGACGTACAAAGCCAAAGTGAAGTGTTATCTTAATTGTGAAGACTACAAGAGCGCTATAGAAGAAGCATTCAAGCGAAAGGATGCTGATATGATTAGTTTTGTTAGAGGGTTGACTGAGAACTCGGTTTATGTTCATTTAGCGGATGACTATTTGGAGCGACTAGCTGGAAGGAGATGAGTAAAAGTGTCCATTTTTGACATGGCCCACGGTTGACTTCTCGGAGCCTGTTAGCCAAGATGGGACTTTTTCAGCGTTGACAACCCCCTCAACTGCCAACTGGTGAAGACCAGCAAAAACATCATTTCCCAGAATACGGAGTTTTATCTTGGGTGGCTCAACTGCCCCTGAAAGAGGTTCTTCGATTAAAAATTCACCATATTGCACTGGCACCAATGATGCATATTTGGAATTAGTCTCATGGCCATTTAATTTTTGTGTTTTACTTGTTTGCCGGTTGGTTTCGAATAGTGATTGCGATCGAAGGGGAGCTGTTGATCCTTTGAATCTTAAATGGGCCACCATACTTTTTTTATCTTTTGATCCTGCAAGCTTTTCTGGTTTCATGCTCAGATGTTCGTTGGTATCGCCTAAAGGATTAATATCGACAACACCATCGGCGTAAGGGGTCCAGCTAGCGAGGGATGAGCCGAATCTAGAGACACCCTTAAGAATATGAATCGCTTCAAGCGTGCGCACTGGAGGATCTGGATTTGGAAAGAGTCTGATGTGACGAAGTGGAGAAGATAAAGTCATTTCAACCGATTGTAGGATGATCTTCGATACAAGGTCATCTTCATTGGCTGCTGAATGGATCAAATTTGGTGAGCTCATAGGGATGGCCAAGTAGTAGGGCGTTCGTGAAACAATATCGGGCTGGTTTTTTTCTCCAAGACCTTGATTATCTGTTCGTGATTTTCTGAGGTGCACGTATTCGTACATTTGAATTCGGATCAAGATCAAAGGGAATTTTGGGTGTCGTGATATGTAAATGTGTGTCAGATATAAATTTGATAAGTTGGTTATCAAGAGATCTAGGAATGCTTGGGCATCCAGCGAAAAAATGAAATCATCCATGGTCGTACGGTCTTCTTTCATGTCAAAAGCATTTTCTTCCACGAGAACCTTGGCTGTGGACGAAACCCAAGTGTAAATCGTTGGCTTATCAATCATCATCTGGATATCAATTTGGGCCAACTGCAGAGCATTGAGGCCTTCCGGATAAAAGTTCACCAGTAGGCGATCAATCAGTTTCCTTTTGGGTATATTCTGATCTCTCAATAGTTTCAGTGTATCGGAACAGTAAAGTAGGAGTTCTTTTTGGGTGACACCCTGTGATTTCTGATCTTTGGTGGGCTTGGGCTGCGTGGCCGGCATTTTGAGCCACAGCTCCACTAAATTAAACAATGAATCTGTGTTGAGCTTCATTAGCTCTTTGGCTATCGATCGCGGTGATAAAGGTGGGACATAATTATTAGAAAGAATTCCTGTTTGCTTCATGATAAACAAACAAAAACGCGAATTGATTTTCAACAATCGATATTTATTTAAGCACAAAAAAATTTCAAAAAAATTTTAAGGATCTATAGATATTGAGGATCTTTATTCATTCACCATTTACATGTCAGAAAATCAGCTTGACACCGCAAAAGTGGTTGAAACAGACAACAAAGTCTCAAAAGTTTCTAAAGCACCTGTGGATGATCTTGATCGCCGCACTCTGTTTATCCAGTCCATTCCTCTCGAGGCCACAAAGGAAGAATTAAATGAATTTTTCTCGCAGTTTGCACCGGTGCGACACTCCGTTGTTGTGAACGACAATCAGGGAAAAAGTAGAGGATTTGGTTTTGTTTCTTTTGTCACTGATGAGGATGCCCTTGGTGCTTTGAAAGATGTCAAGAAAACCAAATTCAAGAACAAGCTACTAAGAGTGTCTGTCGCAAAACGGAGACAAAGAAAAGAAAAAGGCCAGAAACCCATTGAAGAGCCAAAATTCAAGTCTCAGGAAGTGGCAATGAATAAGAGTGCCAAGCTTATTGTTCGTAACCTTCCGTGGTCTGTCAAAAATCCTAACGATTTGGTGAAGATTTTCCTAAAATTTGGAAAGGTCAAAGAGGCTCATATCCCTAAGAAGAAAGATGGAAAGATGTCTGGTTTTGGATTCGTCACCTTTATGAAACATGCCGCAGCCGAAAAGGCGGTGAAAGATACTTCAGGTCTGAAGATCGAAGGTAGAGAGGTTGCAGTTGATTTTGCAATCGACAAGAGCAGATGGCAGGAATTCCAAAAAGGAGAGGAAGAACAATCTGAATCGGAAAGTGATGAAGATATGGAAGGTTCTGGGGAGGATGAAGGCACTGACGATGACGAGGCAGAGAAAGAGGATGCCGAGGAGTCGGACAGTGAGGAGGGTGACGATGACGATGATGATGACGAGGATGACGAGGACAAAGAACTGGAAGATGAGGACTCAGATGCCGATGCTGAGCTAAATTTTGACAAACCCCGTCCAAACAGACAGGAAAACTTTTCTATTTTCGTGCGCAATATTCCTTACGATGCTACTAGGGAGACTCTCGAAGAACATTTTGCTAAATTTGGACCAGTCAAGTATGCCTTGCCTGTCATGGACAAAGACACACAGATGGCCAAAGGATCGGCATTTGTTGCTTTCAAGCGCGAAGACGACTATGAGGAATGTCTGTTGAACGCTCCAGAAGTGAATCCTAATTCCATGCTGATCCCTGACGATGTTTCTCCATTGTACGTTTATGAAGGACGTGTGCTTCAAATTACGGCCACTGTTGACCGTGATTCTGCCTCAAGAATGGCAGAACGCAATGCCACTGCTCGGAAAGAGCTTCTTGGACGTGTCCCCACTGAGAAGGATAAGCGTAATCTGTTTTTGTTGAATGAGGGTCGTATTACATCTGGCTCCAGATTGGCCTCTGTTATCAGCAAAACAGATTTGGACGTTCGTGAGAAATCTTACAACTTGCGTGTTCAGCAGCTCAACAAAAATCCTACTCTTCATCTGTCCTTGACAAGACTGGCCATCAGAAACCTGCCTCGTGCCATGAACGAAAAGGCGCTCAAAGCTCTTGGTCGTAAAGCAATTGTTCAGTTTGGTGTGGAAGTCAAGGAGGGTAAAAGACAACCATTGAATAAGGAAGAGTTTGCCAGATCGCAAAGACACAAAGAATTTATTGAAGAGAAACTTGGTGTCAAACCAGAAGATAAGAAAAAGACAAAACAGACTGGAGTGGTTAAACAAGCTAAGGTCATCAACGAAGTTAAGGGATCAGGTGCAATGGGTAGATCCAGAGGTTACGGTTTCTTGGAGTTCCGTGACCACCACCATGCCCTTATGGCTCTCCGTTGGTTGAACGCACACGAGGTTGGTCGTGAGGACATTCTGGTTGGACTCGATGAGGAACAGAAAAAGGTGGCTGAAAGTGAAGGAGCTATTGCCAGACGTCGTCTTATTGTTGAGTTTGCAATTGAAAACGCCAAAGTTGTGAAACGTCGCCATGACCAGATAATCCTTGGCAAGGCGAAGAGCAGGCACAATGCGAAGGAGGAGAAATCTCAGAAATTCGAAAGACGAGAGGGGCCAAGAGACCGCAATGACAGACGTGGAGACTTCAACAAAAAGGGAGACTTCAACAAGAGAGGAGACTTCAACAAGAGAGGAGACTTCAACAAGAGAGGAGACTTCAACAAGAGAGGAGACTTCAACAAAAGATCTAGAGACAGAGGATCTGGAGATAGACCTGACAATAGATTCAATGGTAGTAAGAGGAGGAAAACAGAGGAATCTGGTGACAACGGAAAGAGTGGCCTCAGTGGTGACATGAAGAGACTGATTGGATTCAAGAGAAAGCGTAGACAAGCTAAAAAATAGTTATAGACATGTAATTTACTTAATGATTTCTTGGTGGCCGTTTCATCAGAGACATGGTATTCTCGACCCATTTATCCGCTCCACCTTCCATCGCTATAATCTCGTATATGGATTTAGGTAAGAAATTGTTTGGACGGTAGCCAATCAAAGCAGCATTTCGCGTGGAAGGGATTCTAAGCATCTCACGATCAACCTGCCAGCCGTACATGGTTGCAATATATTCAACATGATCCACCAAAGTGGCATATCTGGAGTTCGACGTGTACGAGGTTATTTGATTTCCTTCGATCCCGCCCTTGATAGCAGGATACCGAACCTTTTCACCATTCAAGTTGTGAGAGCAACAAGGTATCACCATGAAAGGATATCCAAGCAATGGAATCCATGTGGTGAGCTCGTCAGAATGGTTGCCAATGATAAAGGTGTTTTTGGGGAACTCGGCAGCATTGACCTGAGGCGAGTTGAGCAGATCTCCAGCAGTGAACAGCTCAACAAGCTGGTGTTTGTCTGATAATTGTAAATCTTCGGGCAACTCCTTATTGATGGGTATCTTGAACACTTTTCCATTGTCAGAAAAATAATGGGCTCTGGCGGCAGGATGAGGTCTCAGCAAAACGCTGGGTATGATCACTTGCTCCTTCAATCTATTTTGGACTTCTTCCGGATACATTTGCCACGACTTGCGAGCACGAGCGTCTATTCCTATGCCTTTATAGCCCTCCATGGTGAGAATATGAACCAATAAACCGTTTCCGCAGCCAAGATCCCTGAATTCAAACATATCCTTGTCTGGATATATCTTGCTCCAGAATTCTATCAAAAATGCGGCAATGGATATGTCCTCGAAAACGTGCTTTCTAGGATCGGTGTTCTCTCTCCAGTCATCAACCAGTGCCTTGGCATATCGCTGCTTCAAAGTGATGTACCGGTCCTGGAAAGCAACTTTGGAAACCACCAAATCGTGGTTGACTCGTTTCTCATAGCCTTTCAAAACACCATCGGAGTGTCTTTGAGCAGTGCACACTAACCTGTATGCTATTCTGATGGGTCTTTCAATTGGATTCATGGTTTTTAGTGTCTCTATACTCTCGAATGGCATGTAATGGATAGACAGCTTTTTCTTAGAGTACAGAAGTCCAATAGACTTCATAGGCGGAAGGTAGAATGGTGTTTCGTCGGCATTCTGGATGTGAGGAGTGTATATTATCAAAATGGATCCTTCCTTGTCCTCCATCAACAGACAAGTTTGATTTATCACATAGTCCTTGGAAGGATTACGGGGAATGATCCGTCTCACCATCTCAACTTTCGGTCTGAACTCAGAGCTCAGTGAAACATGCTTTATCTCGATATCCTCTGTGTAGCGCGTTTTGATGGGTTCGTCCGCTTTATCACTGGTTATAGAAAGCTCTTTGGGATTCTCCGCAATAAATTTCTCTAGAAACGGCTCTTCTGTTCCCTCTGTGTATGTATATGTGTATTCCTTTAAAACATCAGCCCTGAGGATCACAGTGGAGTTAATATTAGGGTTTTTCAGCAGGTTACTCATGGCCTGAATGAAATGGGCACCTTCAAAAGACACTGGAATCTCGAATATTCCACACCATTCTGGTCCCAAAGGAGGCTCCTTGTCTCTGATATTCGGGATCTCTCGAGAGCTCAAAGTCTCCTCGGTATTACGTCGAGGAGAAGGCTGTCTATCGGACATGATGGATCAAGCAGAAACAAGTGAAAAAAATTTAGTCGATCGACCTCTGGGCGCCGATCGACTGTTCTGAAAAAAGAAGTAAAAGGTGTCATATCCAGAAAATTGAGCCAGCCTAATTTTGAATCGATGTCTGCATCAGCGTCCCAATTCCAACAACTAGAAAAGCTAGGAGAAGGTACATATGCCACTGTTTTCAAAGGACGTAACCGTGCTCTGGGTACGTATGTGGCCTTGAAGGAAATCAATCTGGATAGCGAAGAAGGCACGCCATCCACAGCCATAAGAGAAATCTCTATCATGAAAGAATTAAGACATGAGAATATCATCACGCTATACGATGTTATTCATACTGAAAATAAGCTTACGCTAGTGTTTGAGTATCTTGACAAGGATTTAAAGAAATACATGGACACCAACGGTTATAATAAGACCGGGGCTTTGGAACCACATATAGTGAAGTCGTTCATGTTCCAGTTACTTAGAGGAATTATGTTTTGTCACGACAATCGGGTACTCCACCGTGACTTGAAACCACAGAACCTTTTGATCAGCAGCAAAGGAGAGCTCAAGCTTGGCGATTTTGGACTAGCAAGAGCTTATGGCATTCCGGTCAACACATTTTCTAATGAAGTCGTGACTTTATGGTATCGTGCGCCAGACGTTCTCCTTGGGTCGCGAAGTTACTCAACTTCAATAGATATGTGGTCTGCAGGATGCATCATGGCAGAGATGTTTACCGGAAAACCTCTTTTCCCAGGTTCGTCCAACGAAGACCAGCTACTGAAGATCTTCAGAATTATGGGTACACCCAACGAAAGAACCTGGCCAGGAGTCACCAGTTATCCTAATTACAGATCAAATTTCAATGTTTTCATTCCACAGGACTTGCATGTTTTGATTCCGAACATGGATGATCTCGCTTTGAATCTGTTGCAAGGATTGCTCCAGATGAGACCTGAATTAAGATTGAGCGCTCGCCAGGCTCTGCAACATAGTTGGTTCAACGATTACACCGGAAGCTCTGTCTCAGAAAACCCTATATTTGATCAGGGCTCCCAACAAATCAATTATTAGTTAGTTAATCAAATTGATAACATCCGGCGTTGGCTTGAGTCCTAGATTCTCGAGCATATTGAAGTGATTGTAGTTTCTTGTGTTCATAATGAAGCTCCAAAGTTCTATATTAGAAGCAAGTTTGGTTAGATCGTACTCGCCAAGCAAATACTCCAGTAACGCATACTCCTTGAATTTAATGCAATTTATAATCACACTAGCGTCGGTCATTTTCGATTGCAAGCTATTCTCACCCTCATATTTCACTGGTCTGTTGTTTTCAACCAGTAGCTGATAAGCATTAGTTTCTATTATTGGTTCATCTTTATGCATTTGCTTGCAAGCGTTGGAAAGATAAAGTAATAGATTTACCATCAGGTAAAGTTCTGCTTTGAACTTTTTGTTGTTCATTATCAATGCAGTAATTATTAGTATCTTGTCTTTGTAGTTGCTGTGAATATAATCAATGTCTCTATAGTTATCTCCATCAAGAAATGGAAAAACTATCGGTGTATTCTTGTGTGCTTCCAATAGTTTTCCCTTTATATCTTGCTCTTCTTTTTCTTTCATCTCTTCGAGCTGCGACGGAATCATCAAGATTTCTTCTGTGGGTAGAATGAGATCGGGTTTCAATGATTCCACAAAGGAAAGATCCAGGAAAGGTGAAGTGAAGCACTCGTCGTTCAAAATAGTTACTTGAAACCTAGAAGTGTAAACACAGGAAGACATGGGTATTTCGTGCTCGCTTGAATTGAGTTGCGTCCTTAAAGCGTGGATATCGTGGTCATGGTTCATATCGTCACTTACACGACGTTTGATGAAAGAAAACTGTCTGGGCTTTATGCGGATTGTGGTTAGGTACTTGCTCTTTAGAATTTGTTTGGCTAAAGTTGTGTAGTTTTCAGTAACCAAACAATGAAACAATTTATTGACCTGGCTAAGTTTGTTCAGATTCTCGGATTTGACAAACACATCCAAAAGAATCTCTAATGGTAGCTGAGTGAAGCTGGTAATTTTGGGAGGTACCTGTACCTTCTTGTTTTTGGAGATCACCATCGGATGTTGCTTGGCAGATGTGCGTTTGAAAGTGGAGTTGAATTCTTCAAACTCTTCCGGAGCCACAAAAATCCTTTTGGTGCCTCGTTTCTGTCGTCGGGAAGAGGACCCCACGTCCAACTTCAGTATAACGCCAGGTACTATGAAGCCCATGTAAGCAAAACAAATAATTTAGTAAAAATATTTTCGCTTATATAATCTAAAGATGTACATTTCTCTTATCAGAAATATTATCCTTACTTTTACCATTCTTGAGATATGAGAACAGCAACAGGTATTACTATTGCAGGGACCTTCTTGCTAACTGGCGTTATGGTGCTTGAGATGTACACTTCAGAAATAGAAAGCTATGTTGAAGCGAGCCAGAAAACGCCGTTGCGAACCTTGCTTAGATACGCTTACAACCTCAGTCAACAAGCGTCATTTTCTTTGACTCGTTTGAAGAATAAGCTGCTAAGAAACTCAATCGTGGGCATTTATGGTGGCAAAATTGACCACTTGCTGATTTATCCCATGAAAGCTGTTTCAACCGGACTCAAAGTTGACGAATGGGAAGTCGATGAGTATGGACTGAAACATGATAGACAGTATCTCCTAGGTTCCTATGATGCTGATAAGCAGATGTATACTCCTATAGTACTGAAACAAGCACCAAAACTAGCCACTGTGAATGTTTTTTTGGATGGCAACCAGTTCAGATTCGAATATGTCGGAGTTGGTAGCACAATCAGTTTCTTCTATCTCCCTGTTGAAGTGAGCGAGAAATTTGTCATGGACAGTAGCTCGTTCGGTGCTGAAGTGAAGCCTGTCAAATTGTGGAAAATGGATCTAGAAGGTTATGTTTTGGACAAGGTTTTGAGTGCTGACTTCATAAGCCGCATGGATCTTCCGCCTGAAACAGTTCTTATCTACTCTCCGTTTGGTAAGGCCTGTAAGATTGGGGCTCCAAAGAAGATAGATCGAAACACTCTATTTCAAGACTACTACCCTATGTTGATGGCTTCACAAGAGAGTTTTGATGAGGTGAAACGGTGCGCTGGAGATGATGGAGACTACGTGCAAATGGAATCTTTCCGCCCAAATATCATCATCAACGGAGTCCAAAAACCATTCGCTGAAGATCTCTACCACAAGTTTGACATTGTTAGTGAGACAGAAAGGCACGGTTTCACAGGTGCACTGAAATGTGTCAGATGCTCGATTCCTAATATCAAGTTGACCAAAGGTGTTTTTGACAAAAAAGGCACTATATCCAAAACAATGGCCAGATACAGGCGGGTAGACGAAACAAATCCCTACCAAAGTTGTTTTGGATTGTACATCATTCAGCATCAGACCAACTTTAAGCTTAAAAAGGGTGATCGCGTTGATGTTCTCCAGAAAAAAAGTCTAATCATGGGTGAAAATCCATTCAAATGAATAATCAGATTAATATATCGATTCTATAACTTGCACTCTTCTGAGATATATCTTAATGGAGAACCCCCTGTATGAAGAACCTTATTCAACGTCTCCTGTGAGATTCCTCGAATAATAACATGGATGTGTGGAATTGATTTGACACTTTGTAACTTAGCCCAATTCTTGAACCACGCAATATCCTCTCGCGGTATTCCTAGCCAATTGCAAAATGTTTCACGCACATACCTCTCCACAATCTGTTTAGTCTCAGTCGATATGTCTCCAAGTTCGGATTTCGGGTCAGGAGGTAGGGCGAATTTGACCCAAACACAGAGATGTTCTACGCCCGGCTCCAAAAAGTATGGAAACGAATTCCGAATTATTTTCATATCTTGAACACAAGCAAATGGCCTTGTATCTTTTGGCCTCACGAATTTATCTATCACGACACTCGAAGGTGTATCCAGAGGAACGTCCGCGGGAACCCAGCTTAGTTCCTTCTCTAAAATATAGGTGACCATGTCAGCTCCTTTGCTCTTAAACTTCTCCTTGTGCTGATTGTACTCATCCATCACCTTCTTTGAGCGAACTAGCAGATCTATCTTACCATTGGAAACCAACTCCTGTACCAACTCAAAGGGCATTGGCTTTTCTGTCACACGTTCACTCATAGCCTAACCGTTTCAAAACTGAGATAATTAATTAGGTAACGCTGTATTTTATGATCCACACCTCAGTCCAGAAATCACCCGTTTGAGGAGCACAGGACCAACGTCGGTAGTGTCTTGGATGAACACATACTTGGATGCCAGAGGCAAATAAAGAATTCGGTGTTTTTAGATGATGCAGAAGCGAGCATTAGTCATCATGTATGTGACTGGTCATGTCTATTCAGAGGCACAGAGGATTAAAAATTCCATCCAAAATAATTATTCTCTAGTACATTCTCGAAAAGGGTTAAATCCAATTTTATTTTAAGGAATCACTTGATATAAAATCTATATCACAAGCTAGGTAAATTTTCTATTCGTCTAGTAATAATGGATCAGATCATTCAGCAATATCTTAGAGAAATACTTAACGAACAAGGATACAGACCGCAACCCCAGTGGTCCACCTATCATGTTCAGCCTCAATATCCGCTAGGAGCGCGGACCAGAAGAGGATATCCGCAAGTTCCTGTGCAATTCCCTTATGAGTATTACGCAGATGAGGCCGATACCCCACAAGGAGGAGATCCGATGAATGTTAGCGAGTCGTCGGATGATGCTATTCGTGATGACGACAACGTTCAATACAGACTTCAAAATTTGGTTGGTCCTTATTTTGCCAGAAAAGCAAATCTAGCTTCCAAAGGTTCCGTTTTGGAGTCGAAAGTCCCAAATTCATCAAAGGTGACCGATTCAAAGAGTGAAACAGCTGCCTCAAATGCACAGGAGCCTCAACCACCTGCAGCTGCAGAATTGAGTTATAAATCAGATAATGATCCTAAGCTAATCAGAAAAAGCTCCACGGGTTTGAACCTGCACACAAAGAAAGCCGAGTCAAAACTTGATCCTTTGGAGATATCTGCTCCTCAACACAAAACAAGCATGCCTTTTTCGCCAGCTGTTAACGTTTATGATTTCCCTGAAAACTATATTATCGCCATAGCTCTTCCTGGAGTTTCAAAAGAATTTGTTGATGTGGAGTTCCATCCAACTTCCTCCGAACTTGTGATCAAAGGAAATGTGCAGAACAAGTTCCTTTCTGATGATTCAACTGTGGATAACTCTAAGATTGTGCGTGTGTCAGAACAAAGGTTTGGTTCCTTTGAAAGGGTGATCAAACTACCTTCTACCCCAGACGTCAAAGAAGAGCAGATCAGTGCTAAGTTCCAATTGGGAATGCTTGAAATCAAGATCCCTAAATTGAGTGATTCTGAAAAGTTTAAGAAACCTAGAAAGATCACGTTGGAAGAGATTCCAGATGAGGAGCTGGAAAGAGAAAGTCAAGAAATGGAGTAAATAGATTAAGGAAACACGAGATGCAGTTTTGTCAACATTTATTATATTAGTCTAAACAGCATACTTTTCAACTATGGAGTCGAATAGTTTACCCTTCTCCTCCAGGTCAGCTAAATAGCTGCAGTGAGGATCAGTAGCTTTCAATTGGCCGAGTAACTCAGAGTAATCTTCACCTTGTAGAATCTGGAAGGAGATTCTGTTAATCAGCAGATCAGTGTTCCATTGTGAAACTGGATTTTCTCCATGTTCGGCTATTTTGTTCAAGATATCTTGTGCTTCAGGGAAATGCAACAATTTCATGTTAGACACAAACAAACACAGAAGATTTTTGATGCTAACGGTATTTTCATTCGAGGACAATTCGTCGTAGTAGTAGTATGCGGACTTTAGGGAGTCATCGAAATTACCCAAATCAAACCAAGACTGAGCGAGCGTAAAGACAGGATTGTCCTGAGAAATTTTAGCAAAGTTTGATAAAATCTTGGATGCTTCTTTAGTCTTATTCAATAGCAGGTGGATATAGACGAGCAAGGAGATATTCTCAAATTCTTCAGAGTTCGACAGAATTGAAATTGCTGAGTCAAAGTCCTCAAGGGCCACAAAGTAAAGTCCACCCAAAATGTTGACAAGTGCATTCTCGGCATTCTCAGACACAAGAGTCTCGAATTCGTCCGATTTCGTGTTTCCTGATTTCAAAAACTTCGTGTATAGTTCCAATGTCTTGAACTCTATAGCAAAAGACTCAGATGCTTCAATCTCGCCGATTTTAGACTCAGCAGCATCATAATTTTCTAAAGCCAACAAGGATCTGATTTGTAGTTGATATGCTCTGAATTTATTCTCGTCATTGGAGAATATATGATCATCAAGATTTGTCTCAGCAAGTTCTGTGTATCTAGCAGCAAAAAATTGCTGTCTTAACTGGTAAAGTTCACCACTATCACTGAACGCATCCATGGTGTTGTAAGAATATATGTGTTTTTATTTTTAATTTCCAACTTACTTGTCATTTGGGTTGGGGTGTGATTTTGGAACTTTGAATTAGTCTACATCAACAGATCATAAAACGTTCAAATCGAAGATATCATTAATAAGTATAAACCCAATCAGTATGTTACACTAAAACCTCGCACAATAATACCATTTTAAATAAACCTAAGATCTCTCACCTCTGAGTCTTCTGGCAAGCTGGATATCCTTCTTTTGGATGGTAACTCTCTTAGCGTGGATAGCACACAAGTTGGTGTCCTCAAAGAGGGAAACAAGGTAAGCTTCAACAGATTCTTGCAGAGCACCGATAGCGGAAGACTGGAATCTCAAGTCGGTCTTGAAATCCTGAGCAATTTCTCTAACCAATCTTTGGAAAGGCAATTTTCTGATCAGCAATTCAGTAGATTTTTGGAACCTTCTGATTTCTCTGAGGGCAACAGTACCTGGCTTATATCTGTGAGGCTTCTTGACACCACCTGTAGCTGGGGCAGACTTTCTGGCAGCCTTGGAAGCAAGTTGCTTTCTTGGAGCCTTTCCACCAGTGGACTTTCTAGCTGTTTGTTTTGTTCTGGCCATTTTAAATTAAATGCGTTCAAAAAGTGATGAAATGCATTCAAGCGGACAGTCATGTATTTATAAGAAATTGAGCTTCACGCCCACGGACATGATTTTACGCCTTGGCCCGTACCTCACTTTACTCCTTCAGATGAGTAAACCGTAGTCCTAAATTATTTTTTTTCGCGAACTAGCTGGCGTATACTTTTTGGTGCGAATTCGAGATGATCACATTCCAAACCGCAACCCGCAGCCATTAATGAGTATAATTTTTACACAACGCGTGTGGAAATTTGAGTCCACCAAGAATAAACAATATGATTGGCTGTTATTTTGACAAAGATTGATTTTGGCAATTCTAGCTTAGTGTATATATAGCTGTCTTTCTGCATTTGTGGCAAATACTTAAAACAAATATCAAATATGTCCGGTAGAGGAAAAGGTGGAAAAGGTCTAGGAAAAGGCGGTGCCAAGAGACACAGAAAGATTCTTAGAGATAACATCCAAGGTATCACTAAGCCAGCCATCAGAAGACTCGCAAGAAGAGGTGGTGTTAAGAGAATTTCCGCTCTCATCTACGAAGAAGTCAGAGCTGTGTTAAAGTCATTCTTGGAGAACGTTATCAGAGATGCTGTCACATACACAGAGCACGCTAAGAGAAAGACCGTTACTTCTCTGGATGTTGTTTACGCTTTGAAGAGACAAGGTAGAACCTTGTACGGTTTCGGTGGTTAAATGTGTTTTTATAGGGATAATTAATGAAATATCTGGTGTAAGGAAGATCCCCTCTTGGTTTTTTTGAGCGGTTAAAATTATTTGATAATGTTACTCGACTTTACTTGAGCGCCTGTCGGGCTACTGTTTCGCCCTTCACAAAATGTGGGAGCCAGTAACGGGCCACGGGTCCTGAAGCCCTAAAAAAAACTTTGCGCCCTCCTGGCTTTTCTGTAAAAAAACTGCATGCAGGCGGATGGCAGGAAAAGTTTTTTTTCTTTATAAAAGGAAAAGAGTCAGCCAGCAAAATTTTGTGGGCAAAAAGGTTTACTTGTTTTCGTTAAGCAAACCTCAAACCTTTTAAGTGATCATATTACCAGTTGGAGACCACAAGGGAGCTATAACACATATTTTGGTTTTTACTCCTTTTGTTTCACTAGTGTCAACAACGAACAGATCACAAATTCAGGATTTTTCCTACAAGGAACCTACGGAACAGAATAAGCATTTGAGATATTAAGTTACTCTCAAACCTATCTGTTTTTTTATCCTTGAAAAAGCTTGCTTGTTAGGATCTTCTGCTCAACAGGACGACCTTTTAATTAAGTTCTCGTCTTGTACCCTTTAATCATGTTTTCATCGGGAAAGAATTTTTTTCAACAACAATCAATGTCAGGAGTGTTACCTCAATATCACCAACGTCATGCGTCTTTTCAACCCAACGGTCAACAATACGTTGGAAACGCTCCTGTTTCGCAACAACCATATGGCCACCAACAGTCTGTTAGCTACTCCGGTGGTTACGGTCTAGGTGGTTATTACGCTCCTCCAACTGACTACTATTCGCTACCACAATTTCAAATGGCCCAGCCTGTTGATGAATCCTCTCAGCCTAAGCCTGCTGGTGGTGTGTCTTCGGTTCTCAATTATGACTTGGATCAAATGGTCAAATTTGTCTGTTGGTTGAGTTACGGACTGATGAAAAGGACTGATAATCCCTCTACTATATTTCATAACAACATCAAGTCTGTGTTGTCTGCCACAAGGCTGCCTAAATCAACCATTGTTCTGGCCCTTCTTTACTTGTCAGACAAAATGGAAGGAAAGAAAGACTATAAAGCAGAGGACTTGGATGTGTTTGAGAACTTAATCACTTCTCTGGTTCTTTCCAACAAGTTCAATGATGATAGTACTTTTAGAAACAAATCATGGTCGGATGCAACAGGACTTTCTCTAAATCGTATCAACACACTGGAAAGAGAATGGTTAAGTTCGATTAAGTGGAGGTTACATTATGAAGATGGTTTCTCTTGCATTGAAGAATGTTGGAAGACTTGGTGCCTAAAATTCCAGGTCACCCCCGTGCAGAACGTCAATAGCGACCCATACATGACCTCTTCGGGAATGGAAACACCTCCTCTCTACCAAGTGGGGACTCCATTCGATTACCGGTCGCCGTCAAGTTCATTGTTTTCTTTGAATTCTCAATTTTCTCCTGCTACCACTCCGATGAACTCGTCTCCTTATTATAACGAGTGTCAGCCTCCAATGCAGCAGGTGTTCGAAAATCCGTACCAGCTGCAGTACAACAATTCGTTATTCAACACTTCAGCTCCAGCAGCCAATGACTATTTCTCTCTACAGTCCCAACCTGTCTCGAGATCTGCCTTCAAGCAGTCCGGAATGTCTATGGCTGCTACTCAACGTTACTATCCTCTCAGTTATCATCAACAGATTATTCCTGCTTCCATGACAACTGGTGTGTGCTACGGTAACCCAGCCACCGCAAATACTGTCTACCAACAGCATTTACCTCAATATCAACAGCAGTACCAACATCAGCACCAAGATTCTTATAATTATTGCGCTGCCACTGCTTGTTAACTTCTGAAGCCTGTGCTTTTTCTAGTTATCAAAATATGTTTGTTTTTCTCTCCGTTCTTTGAAACACGGACCCTGAGCAGAAGTGCTCTGTTTCTTTGGGTCTAGTGTTCAACCTCGATATTACTAAATATTAATTTCATTCAATAATATTGACTTATCGAAATCACCCCAGGTGTAGAGGTTTTTAACTCCTTGATCAGCCTTGCTGTGTAAGTATTTTTTAACAAGCTAAGTTTCATTCTGATTCGTGTCTACTAGAGCGCAATTCTGTTGAACAAGCATAGTGTTACCATGTCGCTGCAAATGAATTTAGTTTTTGGCCTATTGGTGGCTGAGATGACCTTGATGGCGATCTTGGTCATGCCTCTGCCCCATAAAGTGCAGGATGGGGTGGTGAATGCCTCCTATCGTCTTTTGCAAAATCCGAATATTAAGGTCGGGCTTGGTTTTGGAGCCGTTGTACTAGGGATGATGTTTATGGATGCCTTCAAGACTGCAATACCTAAACTTCCTAAACAATACGAACCAGGAATGCCAATGACAGCATCAATGAATTTGCCCCCTGTTCCTCCTGTGATGGGAGCTGCCTCGTGGAGCGAAATCCGTGTGCGCAAATTCCACTCTCAGAGAAACATGTATCTTACTGGCGCTACACTGTTCTTGGGGGTTGCTATTTATTTCAATATCATTTTGCTCAAAAGTCTTGTGAAGAATAAAAAGAGCCTTATTGAGATCACAGCCAAAAATAGTCAGGGATCTAAGAAACAGGTGTCGAGTGTTGAGTATGAAAAACTCAAACAGGAACTAAAGAAGAAAGAGATTGACGTTGAGAACCTTAAAAAACAAGTCAAAGGATTACATGATGCATACCAAGAGAGGGCAGACAATGAGCGAGATGTTTCTGAAAGCTCTAGCTCTAAAAAGGACGAATAGACCGATTATAGCAGCTCTAATCAGAAATGAAATATAAGTAGTTTCTCCATGATTTGTTTTAACGAGGTCAGAGAGATTCCCATTTCAGTTGTTCATCATTCAGAGCGTGTCTGTATCGTCAATTCTTATCCGTAAGAGTTGAAAACACAGGTGATAATTGAGCTAAACATCATCTTTGTAAGAGAAAACTTTTACAAAATTTCCACACCCATAGGAAGATTGTACATTCATGGGCTACATAACCAATTTCATTATTTAGTATTTTTATTCCGGCTGAAATAAACCTTTGTCAAGTATGCAAGGATACGGTAAGAAATACGATCTCCCGCGGCCATATGCGATGAAGCCCAAACGGGGTGGGCTCGATAAATTACCCAAGAACTATTTCACAACTCCACAGAGAAAGCTTCTGGGATACATCATTTTCTTCATTCTTTTTTCGCTCGTTGTTCTGCAATGTATTCCAGAGCAAAATCAAGATCCTAGCTATGAGTTGGATCTCGCGGATCTGGACACGGAAATTAATATATTAAGCGATGAGAGTGTGGTGAAGAAGGGGAATTCGAAAAGACCTCTTGATGACGATTACAGCGCTGACTACGACAATGTCCTGAATAATTTAAAGTCGTCCAAGGACATTGAAATTGAGAGTGAGCAATCATCTGGTAAACAAAGAAAGCAGGGCAAAAACGTCAAAGGATCCAGAGGAAAGGCATCAGAATCTGAGTTGCTCAACGATATCACGGAAGAGGATTTGATTGACAACACTGTGCCCGTGTAAATTACGATGTCTATAGTAATCAATTAATTGACTGACTTATTTCGAAATTCCCCTACCCACTGCATCAACACGTTCCTGCCAGATGGTCTTTCCGGTGCACGAGCAAACATACTTATCGTTCTCCCAGACTCCAGCACTGCGAGCAATGACTCCACAAAGACTCTCCCAGAACACATTCTTGGGCTCGTGTGACACTACGAGAGAACGACCAATCATCCCGGAAGTTCCCAATGGCACCTTCAAAAATTCTTGACATTTGTATAGCTCTCCATCTTTTTCTTTGGCCTCGATAGGAGGGAAGTCATAGATGGATTTACCAGTGGTCAATGCTCCCTTCCATATGTTACCACTCTCACGGATGCTTGGATAATATGTTCCCTGCTTAACACCATTGAGAGTTAAGTCCACATACATCTCATTGTCGCTGATGGCAACCATGCGCGCCAGACCCTTGACTGGCATCTGGCGATCGACATCGTCAAACGATTCCAGAATGCACACGGCAGCAGAGTTTGGTTGACCCGATCCGCGTATGATAGCGTCCTTTCCTATTTGCTGAATTGTGTCGATGATTTTGGAGGGCGCAACTGATCCACGGACTGTGACCTTCTGGGAGTCCAAATCAACTTCCAATTTGGAGATACCTTGCAAAGGCTTTAAAGCGGAGGACACGGAGTCCACGCAAGACTGACAGTGCATAGGCACAGCATAAACCGCCTGTTGTTAGAAACCTAATCTTTATCGATTGAGACTCACCTCAAATTCGTCAGAAGCAGCTGATGGCATATTAGTAATAGACATAAAAATTCAAACCCACTTTATTTATTTAATTGTCAATAGGTGCCGGGAGTGTGAACACTGGTTGGCTGTTTTGGTGTATTTTCGGTAATGTCTGGTTTCAAACGTCACTGGCCATTGGCCAAGTACTCTCTCAACGTTTGTCTGACGTTTTTGTCCTGGGTCCCTGTGGCCTACGTGATCACCGAACATGTGGCATACATAGGTAAGATCGAAGGAATGTCTATGAAACCCACGTTCAACCCCCCAGAGTCACCGAACACTCGCAACCATGTCTTTCTGTGGAAGTGGGGTGTCACTAATATCAACAATCTCGAGGTGGACGATGTGGTTTTTCTGCGATCGCCCATTGACCCAGAGAAAATATACACCAAAAGAATTAAAGCTAAGCAAGGAGACCTCGTGGTACCACGCTATCCGGATACGCGGTCGAAAGTGCTGGTGCCCGTGAATCATATTTGGGTGGAGGGAGATAATGTCCATTCGATCGACTCCAACACATATGGGCCCGTCAGCACAGGTCTCGTTATAGGTAAAGCTAAATACCTGATTTGGCCGCTAAACAGACTGGGTCCAATCCCCACTGGAGGACGGGAATGCAGGGAGGCTAAGCTACGAAACGACTACAGATAGTTACGCACAAATAAATAATTCCATGATGCAATGTCTATTTCTTGATGATCGGAGTATCTATGTGTTTTTCGAACCTTTTGGCCAGATCAGAGAGATGAGGAAAGTGAGGTGGGGTTGTCGTTAGGGATCCCACAGTCTTGGAACGGAAATGCAGCGTTTTTCGATGAGGCAGGTTGGGCAATTTGAACAGCTTTTGAGGACTGCTTGGCTTTTTTTCTTCAGGTAGCTGGATGAATTTTGGTTGTGAGACGGGTGAATTTTTGAGCACTGTGGTGCGTTTGAGTACTGGGGACTCCTCGCACAGATCATCAAGATCGATCGCTCCTCCAAACCCGCCGAACTCACCCACGTCTGAGGCGTCCAGGTCCAAGTCCACCTGGCTGATTTCCGTTCTGGATTCCAAACTGAAAATACTGCTGGTGCTCTTACTTGACTCTGCAAAGCTCAAGACAGATGTTGATGTATAGCTTTTGCGCAAAGATAACGTTGCTGTGTTGCCTTGGAAAGATGGTCTTCTGTTAAGACTCATCTTTGAGTCCTTGCGCAACTTATAGAGGCCATCTTCACATTGATCTTTGAACTGGGGATCGTGCATTTCGATGTAGTTCAATGGATAGCAATGAACTCCACTGAATTTCTCGTAGAATTTCTTGTACCCTCCTTCCAAAATCACAATGTCAGGGTAATATAGGTGAGGGTAGTACTCCTTGTTCAGATATCTATCCCAGGTTCTTAAAACATTGGCCATCAATGGGCCGCGGTGGGAAGAAAATTCGCAGTGAAAAATAAGAAGCTTACGACCGCTGGCCGTGTGTTCCATTGGAGTCTTCTTGATGACTGACGGATCTAGCAGAAGCTCCTCCAGCTCACGTTTTGAGGAAACATTCAAGGCGCAGTCGATATGACCTCCTTTGAACTCATACTCAAAACGACAATCGATCACCATAAGTTCGTCAAAATACTCTAAGTACTTATTAGTAGCCTCGCTCTCATCCCGATTCTTAAAGGTCATCAATATCTCGTGAAATTGGTCCACATCAATACGAGGGAGAGTACAGTGATCCACAGAAAAAGTCTCAATAGGGCTTTTGGCCAATATAGAGTTGCCAGGTCCAAACTCGGTGCCAGAATCTTGAATGCTCAATTGTTTCTGAAATTGAAGTCCGTCTTCACTGAAATTGAGGTCGTTGATGGTGTTAGTTAACTGGTTTGCTCCAGCCGAGAGAGCTTCCATATTACTCTCCAAGTTCGTCGTGGAAAGTTTGAAGAGATTGGGTCTGGCTGAAGAGCAGGAAGGCTGGATCAATGAAGTGGCTCTTTGAAGTTTGTGTTTAATATCACAGTTGAGTTCCTGGCGTGTCCGACTGTGCGAACGGTTCTTCTGTTGCAGCGGAGAGCCGACTTGGAAACGAGCTGTTTCGTCTTCACAGTCGGAATCCTCGTTTTCGCTCGACGAGGATGATTCCGATGAATTGAGGCTATGGTGCTGTGGATTTATGAGTGAGAAACTCTTCTTGAGTCTGTTGTTCCCTATAATGGACTGTGTTTCTGGCGAGACCTCGGAAGGAGGGGGGACTGACATCGGTGTAGAGGTGTCGAACAGAGATTTTGATCTGTTGTGAAAGATGGTGTTTTTGGAGCAACCCGAAAGCGAAGAGGATGAACTGGAGCGATGGTGGTAGAAGGAAGAAGCCAGTGAATTCGACTTGAACGCTGTAGGCTTCTTTCCCTTTCTGAAGATCAACTTTTTAGAATTTTCCTTGTTCTCTTCGCTCACCATGCTAGGTAATAAAATCTTCTTCGGATTGGCCGAATGACTGGCATTGACATGGAAGTTGGTTGAGAAGTCTGCTGCTAA
This sequence comes from Ogataea thermomethanolica, assembly GCA_030674565.1. Lineage (NCBI taxonomy): Eukaryota > Fungi > Ascomycota > Pichiomycetes > Pichiales > Pichiaceae > Ogataea > Ogataea thermomethanolica. The sequence continues at coordinate 596,582 of JAKTYW010000006.1, forward strand.
CACTGAACAGGTAGGTGAATCGACTCTGGGAGACATTGTGAGCGGCCGTTTCAGCGAATTCATGCGCTGGTGAGACTGTGGACGAAGGGGCCGAGACTTTACTGAAGCATTAAGCAAAGGAGAGTTCTGAAGTTCATTGCTGGCACTAGTATCGGAACGATTGTAGTTGGGAGAGTCTATCTCCATATGCATGCTCATGAGACTAGTAGAAGGAGATTATCAGTGGGCAGGGATCAACACTTTGGAGAGCATGAAAAAAAACAGATGTGTCGTACGGGGTTATGAAAGCGCTTTAACTTTTTATTTTTTTTGATCAGATCCTACCTATCCTACTTCCTGAATCAAACTACAATAGTCCTGGTCTGTTCTATTCTAAAAATTATTATTTCCATTTCCGCACTATTCTGATTCAACACAATTGTTCGCTGATTGAGATTCTGCAGCCTAATGTTTCATTTATTGTTGACAGGATTTCAATTGCCAAAAATATTTTGTTTTCGTTTCTACATCTGGTAGGATAATATTTGCGAAACGGTGTTTACTTTTTCCAATTCGAGAATTTAAAAAACAAACTCGCGTTTATGCCCAGCATGCCAGTCAAACCCTTACCGAATGCAGATATAATGCGATCCAAATAAGACTAGATCCCTGATATGCCAGCAAGCTATTGACAGTAGGTCTGCTGGACCACTACGTAATACTAAATGCATCTTTAGGCTCTGTTGTTTGGCAATGCATAGACTAGTAAGACGCTTCATTACTTAAATTACGATACTATTCTATTTGTTCTTGAGATTCGCAAGCACCTCCTCGTACTTTCCATGAGTGGCATTGTTGGCGCGCAATAGCTTCTTTTCTGCTTGATCATACCATTCTTCCTGTTTCGTACTTCCAACCTCGTACAGATTCCCCATCGAGATTTCTGCCTCTGCCAAATCCACCCACGTCTGCGGGTCTTCTTCGTCCCACGCGTCCTTCAAATACTCAATCGCGGTGCCCACTAATTTTTGGGCTTGCTTTTGGATTTTTATCACCTCACTTTTATCTGCATCTTGTTCCTCATCGTCTGATCCGTATTCCAAGGCCAGATATTCCGCCATTGGGCCCTCTGCCTCCATGAGATACGACTGGCCCAGTTTCTTGACAACTTTGCGTCTGAGGGTCTCGTCAGGCTTCTCAGCCTTGTCCATTAAAGATAAGCACTTTTGCATGGTGTCTCTCCAGAAAATGTTGTAGTCGTCTGAGTTCTTGATTCCATGTAGAGGATGGTCGGTACTCAGATCGGTTTCAGGAAGGATGTCCTCGTCCTCTGACTCCTCGGCATCGCTATCTAGACCCTCGTTGTATTCGCGGCCGAAATTATCCACTATATCGAGTAAATCATCAAGTGAATCCAAAATGTCTACTAATGAGCTCTCATTGAAAAGAAGCCAGTTTTGTTTCTTCTCTGCTGTAGAGATTCCAAGCGAAATCAGACGCAGCACCTCGTCGAGCATCTCTGACAAGTCAGGGTACTTTTTTTGGCTGGAGCTAAGGTCCATGGTAGAGATATGCTCTAGTGGAATCTGATCGAGCATGACTTGGGCCTTGGCCAACAACAAAACTTCTTCGCCTGGAAACTTGTCCATACCTGTATCAATGCGCTCGATGGCATTTTCAAAATAATCAGTCACCTTCATTTCGCTATCTTCTGCATTGAATTGAGCCAGACCAGCTAAGGACTTACCGTAAATGGCATAGAACAAGGGATTGAGCTCTATATTCTCTGTTCCCCCGTTTTGTTTGCAGTTTCGCAGAATTCTATCGCACTCGTGGACTATTCCGTTCAGGATCAGTTCGTTATCTTTCTCAGATTGACACCAGGTGAGCCATAAACCAGCTAACTGAGTAAGCGGGTCGTTGGCGTCCACTTCCTGGGGAAGCTGCACAGTTAATTCGTTCGTTAATGGAGCGTCATTCTCCTCGAGCTTTTCCTCAATCTTGGATTTTTTGGACTTGGATCCTTTCCCAAATCCAAGTGGTCTTTTAGGAGCCATAGTTTTGAAAAATAAAAATTTGACTTTACTAATTTTGCAGATGGGTGCAAAGATGTACAGATCTAACATTATTACAAACTACTAGGAGGACCACCGCTCATCAATAAACTAATCACGGTTCACATAAAATTCCAGGCGTAATGTAAGAAACTCAATATGCTACATATTATACTCCGTTGCCACACTCTGGCTATCTTTTTAATCCCCGTCATCTATTCTCCGCAGATAATGAGATTCACGTGACCTGTGCAAATTATATAAAATTGTTCAATCGGCTTCTGACTCTTTATTCACTAGACTATGAAGTTTCTTTCAGCAAACGAGTGTACTGACGAACACCATTTGATCATCGATGACTCAAAGAACTTGACTCGTGTGGTGATAAATCGCATCAACAATATCATCGACTCGGGTGCAAAACCCATTCTGATCAACGAAAACCTGGCTGTGCAGGCCATGAACAACGCTCTCTTCAACCAGCAGGAGTTGGAAGTCATCAACAAGAAGATTGACTTGGCAGATCTGGAGACTTTTGGCCGTGTGGAGGTTGACAATGTAGTTGATCGGGTTTTTGTTACTTTAAAACACGACGATTTTCTCAAGAAACAGTTGTATGATCGCTGCAGACGACTCAGAATTCCGATCAATACGATCAATTCGGCAGAGTTTTCCTCTTTCACAATGCTCTCCACGTACAAAAAGGGCGACTTCCAGTTTGGTGTTACCACTACTCATCAGAGCTGCAAACTGGCAAACAGATTGAAGAGAGAGATAATTCAGCGACTTCCTGAGAACTTGGACCAGATCATCGCCAACATTGGCAACTTGAAGCGTCAAATCCAATTTATAGACAGTGAGGACGAAGATATCTTGGACGATATCAAAGATTTCAAAAGACCTAGATGGTTATCCCAGATAATAGAGTACTATCCGTTGGCCAAACTCGCCACAATTTCTATATCAGAGCTTACGGAAGCCTACACAAACATCCCTGTTGAAGACAGTACTCCAACAGAAAAGAAAGGCCGCATATCCTTAATTGGCTCGGGCCCAGGATCTCTGTCAATGCTGACTGTTGGAGCTCTGCACGAAATTTACAGCGCCGATCTTATTCTCGCAGACAAGCTTGTTCCCCAGCAGATCATTGACATCATACCTAAGAAAACAGAAGTGTTCATTGCCCGGAAATTCCCTGGTAATGCAGACAACGCACAACAAGAGCTTCTTAATATCGGTCTGGATAATATACAACAAGGCAAGAGTGTTGTGCGCCTGAAACAAGGAGACCCATACATCTTTGGTCGTGGGGGAGAAGAATACGGATTTTTTGCTTCTCATGGCTACAAACCTGTCGTTCTTCCAGGTCTTTCGTCCGCTTTGGTTGCTCCTGTGATTGCTAACATCCCTACAACTCACAGAGACGTCTCTGATCAGGTTCTAGTGTGTACAGGAACAGGAAAGAAGGGCAAACTTCCTGATCTTCCTACTTTCCAAGCCAACAGAACTGTCGTTTTCCTCATGTCGCTAGGAAAAATGGTGGATATTTTGCCGTTACTTTATGACAGAGAATGGCCTACAGATTTGCCAGTGTGTGTCGTGGAAAGAGCTTCGTGTCCCGATCAACGACTCATCCGTACACGTCTCGGCGACTTGATTGAAGTCCTCAAGATTACCGAGAGTCGTCCACCAGGGTTGTTGGTGACTGGTTATTCCTGTGATGTGCTATGCAAGCTAGGAGAAGACGAGAAGTACCGCTGCGAAGAAGGATACCATGAGACAAAAATCAGTGACGAGATCAAGAATATTGTTGGCTCCTTCGATGAAAAAATACTATCTAAATGATGTCACTTTCTATTTCCAGAAAGGGTCTTGGAATTTAATAAATGAACTGCGCATCTTTTCGGCCCCAAAATTTTCTGGATTTGTAAAATTACGTTGCTTAATTTTCTACTTAATTGTTAATTCCTACTCTCTTTTAGTGTTTCCAATTTACATTAATTAACTCATTTGTTTTCACAATGGACTCTTCTAAAATCGTCGCTATCATTTTGGGTAAGTACGGGCATTCCGATTGACCCTAACAACAGCTTTGTTGCTTCCTCCTCTTGCCGTGTTTTTGGAAAAGGGTGCAGGAATGGCATTAATCATCAATATTATTCTCTGTCTTTTTGCTTGGTTCCCAGGTATGTTGCACGCCCTCTATGTGGTTTTCACATCTAGATAAGCTTTGCGTGAAGTTTGAATAGCAAACGATGTGCAAATATGTAATAATATTATGCCCCTCTTGTTTTTAAACTACAGACTCTTACGAAAAAGTGGTCAATAAACAGAAACAAAGCCAACAGCTACTCATTGTATGCAAGGTAGATTAGGAAGCTTTTCTTGATGTTGTTATAGCAGAAACTAAACACCAAACCAAAGAGGATTGCTCACGTGCCCGAACAATACCGGTCATTGATAACTTGGATCATAAATTCAGTTCATGTATTTGAAGGTCTATTCACAGTTAGCAGAAGCTCCAGTTGGAAGTTACTGGAATTGTGGGACAAGCATGTCCATCAGTGGTGATTGAATAAGTGCAACTCCGGCCTAGATGTTAGTGTTTGGTACCAAACTTTCGTACTTACAATGAAGATACCAGCGTTGAACAGGATCTTGAAGGTTGGAGTAGAGGTGAAGGACTCTTGTTTCTCTTCAGTTCTTTGGAATCCAGACATAGTGTAATTGCTGTAAAATTTTCCACTCATTCTTTGAAAGACTAAAGGTTAACACCCGTGCACCACCAGAACAGGACACAATTTCTTATCGCCCTTTTGCAAGCCAGATTCGGTAGTTCTGCTTTGCCACTTAGTAGTGGCTAAGTTACGTAAAAAGAAAGGGTGGCAAAATATTTAGGACCTACGTTAATGAATCATTTTCTTTAACTTAGATCGCCCCCGTTTCGCAAACCCATTTGTTTTATCCGATGAAGGTGACTGTCAAATTATCCAACGAACAATCATTTCAGGTCACTGTGCCTGACAACTCCACTGTGGTAGATCTCAAGGTGGCTGCTGTTGTTGCTCTTCCTCCCGACTCCGCATTTAACAAGTCCAACGTCAAAGTGTGGTATTCTGGAAAGAAGATGGAACTATCCAAGACCCTTGCATCATACGGGATAACCCAAGACTCCAACTCGATGGTGTACCTGACCTGTATTGATGAGTCATCCTCCGCACTGTCCGACGACGACTCCAGTGTGATGGAGCAACCGAAGACCAAGGTTAGACGCAAGTCCAGCAAGAAGAGTACCAAGTGCAGTTTTGAGTCTTGCAACTCCACACCCTTGCGCATGGTGGGTGACTGTTCCTTCTGTAATGGCAAGTTCTGTTCCAAACATAGATTACTTGAGAGCCATAAGTGCAAAGGTTTGCAAAGCTGCAAGGAAAAGAGTTATGAACGGAACGCTCTGAAACTGCAGAGTGAACAGACTGTCGCATCCAAGGTTTGACTTTGGAGACTAAACCCGCCTACTAGATGAGTAATGTATTTGATATCATGCGTATTTATTCAGTGCTGTAAAGACCCCGTCCTTGACGTTGTCAAATATTCCCAAAGTAGGTCTCGCAAGGGACGGGTGTTGCTCAAAGTCGCCGTCCTTATACACACCGGTTCGAACCAGGATAGATTCCCATCCGTAGCTGTTTGCACCCAGAATATCCGACTCGGGATTGTCACCCACCATGAACACCTTGTGGAACGGACTTTTTTCAGGTGAAACGTTGAGTTCCGGACGATGTTCCGGTCTTTCTAGATCTCCGCTCAACAGACACTCTCTATAGTCAATCAGAACATGATGTGCATAGTCATAGCTGACTGTGTATGGTTTACCTAGAGTCAGCTGTTGGAGGGGCTTACTACTGTTCATATGTGAATAAAGTGCCTGGACCATAATCTTGAATGCTCCTTGCCCGAACCGAGGAAGTTTGAATTCGGTGGCCCACAGAAGATCGTTGTTGGAGAAAATAATGGGGACAGAAGGGGTGGAAGAGGAGTACGAGCGACGTGTGCCCAGCAGACCGTTCTCGGAATTCAAAAGGTCCATGATAATCTGCACGTCGGACCCCATATCTCTTGGGTCATTAAACACCATTATTGAATCGATTGGCTCATTGTGTCCATTCACATCCACTTTACTCACATTTGGGTCTAATGCCCACTCATCTATCTGTTTGGTCGAGTACCTATGAAATGGCCAAATTTTAGGATTGGCTCTAATCAGATCCACTGGTCTGAGAACCTCCTGGAACCCATACTCCTGTGCAACACCTCGTGCGGAATCGTCTGGTCCTCCCACAACCAACACCCTGCGATGCTTGTGAATCAGTGTGCGTAGCGGAGAATGCGATTGCACAATCTGACGGGGTAACAGAGGACGGTCCAGCTGGAGTTTCTGAGAGATAAAATTGCAGCGAGCAGATTCCAACACACCACCGCCATTGGTGAACAAAATGAACGGTATTTTCTCAGACTGCAGCCGGCTCAAGGTTTCAGTGGCTTGTGGAATGGCTGTATGCCCCTTCAAAAGAACCCCATCGATGTCGAACACAAATGCCAAATTCGAGCTCAATCGACGGAACACTCTAGACATGGAGAAAATAAATAAGAATGATATAATTTAAAGTAAAAATGGTATTATAAATAGTATGCAATGCGAATTAGTTTTTGGCGAGCCATCTTTCGTTACACCATCCTTTGACAGTGAACTGAATCTGATTGGAAGAGCGACCGTAGGGCCGGACACACTTTTTGTTGATGGAATCATAATCTTGCAAATTAAGCCAAGGCACAAACTTGCCTGATGTGCGGACCAGAGCGTTGGCCTTGTTGTCGAGAGAGACAAATTTTTCGCGGGTTGGATTTAGCGGATCGTCGCGTGGCGGAAGTATGACGTTGTTCCAGAGCTTTTCTCTGGAAAGGATTCCTAACTTCAATTGGTTGCGCAGGGCGGGAGTCAGGTCGTAACCTGACTCGTTCAAAAAACTGTCAAACGACTCGTACTCAGAGTCACAGTATTCTTGGTAGTATAGTTCGATTTCGTAGTCAGAAAGTTGCAGATGTCCAGCATTCTTGCAAGCGTAGTCGAGAGCGTAAACTCTAAGGAAATTCGAGTTGATTCGGGCTTCCCGAGTGCGAATTGGCGACGAAACATTAAAAGAGGTCTTGTCAGCTTTAGTGGTACGACATTGCACGCTGAAAGTCTTCAATGGGATATCCATAGGAGCTTCCTTCTGTTCGTTGGTCTTAGGAAGTATATCATCGGTCATTCTCTCATTGAAAAGAAACATTCCTGACTCGCTTGAAAACTTTCCCAGGCTCTTGATAGCCTGAATCAACTTGTTTGCTTTGGATGTCTTTGGAGCAGTTGAGGTATCTCTCTGAGTCACTGGTAGACGGTGTAGCATAGGAAAACTTGGTTGAGAGTAATCATTTGAGAATTCATCCAGAGGGTGCTCAGAGCAACCCTGAGGTGAAAATGACCGCAAAGAGTGGAAACTATTCACGTCGTACTCTGTTTCGGAGTCGGAATGCCAGTCATCGACAGAAAAGTCATCCAACGAATCTTGGGAACTAGAGGCGGAGCTGGTATTGGTGTTGTCTGAGGCCAAGGAGTCGAGGGAACAGGGGGATCTTTGCGAGCGGAAGCTTGTCGCGTGTTTATTAGACAGCAGACACTGCAGGGAAGGAGTTGAGCAATATGTCGTCCCCACAGAAGTGTCCTGGCTGAAAGGTATCGAAATGGATATCATTCTAACAGACAGTAGAATTATTGAAAAACTCAAAATACCTTTTTCCTCTTTATATTTTCTGCACTGGGGGGAATAAGAAATTACCGTTACAATCGCTCAAAGCGGCATTTTTATTGCGCACTAAACTCGCGATGCCGTTTTTGTTTGTAACTCGCGAGGAAAATGATTTCCGCGGGTTCAACCGGCACTCCTAAAAAAAAATCACGGACAACGTTTTATTCAAGGTTACGTAAGCGCTCGTGTGCGTGGTCTAACGATAGGTTTAGCTTGTCGATGGAAGCTTGCCATGAAGACGACCGGTGATCAATTGCACGCTCTTCCAGCGACCGGACGTAGTCGTACAATATACACTCGCGGTCCATGTTGCTCAGAAGTTCGTAATTAGAGGCGATTTCCTTGCAAACCGAGGCTTGGTTCCGCAGGTAGCCGTTTGTGAGCAGGGCGATTTTTTTCTCGAGACGACTGGCATCAGCAGACCATCGCTTCATTTCAGCAAGTAATCTCTCTGGATCGTCATGTTTCTTGCTCCGCTCCAGAGCAACGGTGTAGTCATGTGAATTCAACAGAGCCATCTCTGCTTCAATTGCACTTTCCACCGCAGCTCGGTTTCTGATCGGAGATGCCGACCCCCCCTCCAGGAGACGGAGCATTTCCTGAAGTACCAGACGCTCCACTCCTGAAGCGTTCTGTACATTTTCTGCCAGAACCTCGTGCCGATCGGGATCCGGAAGTTCACGCGAAGCTGTTATCGAACTTTCCCAAACCGGAATTTCCGCCGAAACAAATTTGGGAACTTCTTCTGGCACGTGAGGTGTTTCTGGCTCAGAATCAGACTCTACGATCTCAAAATCGTTTTTTGGCGCAGGCAGACTGGCCAACTTGCTTTTGAGCGTCGAGCTCGCAAAGACAACGTCATCGTCCTCGTCCAGATCTTCGTCCTGAGCTTTTTCGAAAAGTATAGAGCGTTGATGTGTAGCCTCGTTAAGATCTTTAGCAGCGTCTTTGATCTGTCCATCGATGTCAACAACCTCTTGGTCTTCATCTGGCGCACTTAATTGCAACCTACGTTTTTTGAACTCCATTTCTTCATCGTAAGTCTGCGCAGAGCCTTCATAAGTAGTTTTAGATTCTTGAGATTCTTTGGACTGTCTCTTTCGTTTAGTTTCCTGTTTCTCGAATTCCTGGTTCGGGGCCTGATTGCGCTCTGCTTTCGAGTCAAACTCAAGACGAGCCCTTTGGTTTTCCAGCTTTTCGTTTTTGGTGTCAAAACGGCCTTCTTCTGGATCTCTTGCGAATGCTACGTCATTGTTGTAGTCCATCTGCGTAGCAAACTTCTTCTTTGTGCGAAACTTGGAATTGACCCCAGCCTGCTTTAGCTCTCGACGTTTCTGCACAAGAGCAACACGACGACTCTCTGCGAGCATCCGCTCTCGGGCCTTTCTTTTTGCTTTTTTACCCTGGGTGTTGGCTAATCTCGCGCGAGCTTCGCTCAACATTTCACGCTCGTCCTCGTCCATTTCCTCCAGATCCGGCCTGGCAGGCTTTGATTCGGGGTTCAGATTCAGCGCGTTCACATCTGTGGTCTGTTGCATGTTCCCGGTGAGACGCAGATCTGTATCGTCTAAATTATCCTCAAGAAGTTGCTGGTATCTCTCTATGCATTGGTTGGCAGTCCGATTCATCAACAGGCTCACACTGCTCCATTGATTAGGACGCAGTTTGACAAGATGAAGCAGCTTCTGGTCCTCTTCCTTGGTCCATTCGATCTTCTTTATCCGAGGATCGAGCCATTCTTGCCATCGCATCTTACATTGTTTGGCTGTTTTCTTCTCCAGCAACGAGCTAACTCGAGCCCATTGATTCAGACCATACTTGGAAATGGCTGCCTTCAAAATGGAGTCCTCAACATTGGTCCACACACCTCCTTTCACGTAGATGGGGGCCATTTTTGTAGAAACTTATTTTTTTGCAATTTTTTTAGGCTGCCACATCTCCCTGGTTCAGCAACGAAAAGGGTTTCCTGGCTTTTTCAATATTTTATATTCTTTGTACTTAAAGAGCATGGCCCTGTTGCCGAATTTTCGCCCCAAGCACCAGAAGCTCATTCTACAATGCTACCCGTCTAAAAAACTTCCGTTAAATGAGACCAAACCCAACAATGCGGAACTAAGTTATCTGTTGTATTACGCCTCAACAAGAAGAACCAAGTTGGAGAAGGTGGCTATTTTCCTCAGCAAGAAGACGCGGCTCGACACCTCACACAAACGATTTGGACACATCAAGGTGACACTGTTCATCATCCAAGAATTGATCACTAAATGCTCTGATGATCTGGGAATCATGGCCGACTACATTATTGACATTCTGTCTCAGGTGGTGCAGCTCAGAGATCTGTCCACGTCTCAGCTCGGTTTGTCCATATTCTCCAATTTTTGCAAGAAGATCCAACAAAATCAGAAGCAGATCTTGTCCAGTAGTGCCGAGCTGCTCAAACAGTTTCTTAAACTTACCTCGAGCTTTGTTAGTCTGGGAATTAGTTCCACGGAATACCCATGGGCCCGAATTTCTTTGGATGCTACCACCGTTGTGTCTCAATATCTAGATCCTAGTATCAGCAACTATGGCAATACCAAACTGATAGAAAAATGCATCTTCACGATCCTTGACAAGTCTGACAAATCTGACAATACTCTAAGTCTGATGACAACCTCCACGCATCCCGACTCAATTGCGCCGGAGACTTCAATTGACCAAGTCGCAATTGCAGCACTCAAATCCTTTTTTGACACAAATGCCAAAAAGCAGGTGGATCTTACCACCAAGGCATTGGTGAGATACATTGTCGGACACAAAGGGGAGGTTAGTTGGTTCAATAGACTAATCGAGTGCTGTGCCAAAAAAACCCACATAGAGCTGAGATACAGAATTGTTTCCATGTTCATTTTGGAGCTGAGCACAACCAAGGACCCTGCACCAAGAGAGATAATTGCTTACTTGATCTCAAATCTTCTTTCTTCTGAGGACGTTAACATGGTTGGCTTGCCGGTCAAGGAGATATTAAGTGATATTTTGTGCTTCCAAAGAGACTCTGTACTTGACAAGCATCCTACTTCTCTTAACAATGGCTACATAGAGATTATTCGCAGCCTGGGAACCCATATCTACTACAATAACCAAATCAATGACATGCTGGAAGAGGTTTTGAAAAATTACTATCAGACTGTGAACTCTCCGGATGTGATGACGCGCTCATCTGAATTTGTGGAGATCTCGGATCTCTACATATCCAACATCGAAGGAATATTCCAGAGTACTCATGGCGACAGCTTGATTGATTACAAAAGAGCACCGTACCGTATGAGTACTTTTAATTATCTGTTTTACGCGTTGGAGTTCAAAAATATTCCATCTTTTGTTGGTGTTGAACAAAAGCTGGTTGTTCAACAGAAGTGGTTCCAACTGGTAGGCAAATTCTTTTCCGTCGAAGCGGACGCGAAGTTGTTCTCAAAACCAAATTACGAAAATTGTATTACCAACAAGAGCGAAAATTCATTTTTGCTTCTGCTGACAGTGGTTGAGTCTATTACCAACAACTCCACTTCCAGTCTAAACCTCGATGTTTCTCGAGTTATGATTCAGCTCGTGCACACCGCTGGAATCAATTTTGTGGTCAATTATGTCAATTTTGTTTCATCCTGGTTTGCTTCTCCCCAAGATTTCAAGTTCTCGCTCAATTGGAAGATTTTGTTTGAGATTGCTCAAACCTTCGAGCTTAGCAAATTGTCCGCAGTGGCTTCTAACAAAATATCATCGATGGTGGCTTCCAATCTGTGGTACATGGAGCTGATTCCAAATGTGGAGAACGAAACCGTTGAAACTAACCAAGATTACGGTTTGAGCTCACGTGAAGTGATAGACCTCTTATGTGAGAACGTGGAAATCAAGACATGGCTCAACGCTGCAGGCTACCAAGAGACAATTCCTGATAGAACCCCGCTTGTTGCCAGAACGCCTCCAAAAATGATGATCAGCCAGCCAACCACCACTACCGACTCGATTTTGAACCATTCGTCGTCTTCGATTTTGCTTCCCTATGAAGCTGTTCCTAGGTCGGCAACTGGGTCTATTGGAAACGTCTCGATTTTCAACTACTCCACAGCTCGTTCCAACACCTCCTCAAGGATGAACACAAACTCCACTCATCTGAGAGACCTGCGTTCTATCATCTCTGGCAACGGCCACAGCAATCTAACTAGCTCTCCTAGTGGGGACAGTTTGTACAAATATAGTCTGGCAAAACTACCAGATTCCTCGAACAATCACAAAAAAAGCGGCCTGGCGTACTGTCTCAGCGATTTGGACCTAAGTGACGACTCCGACAACGAATATACAGATGCCCAAACCGTGCAGAACGGCAGGAACGCGCTCACCACATAGATTTACACATATTTCTAATTGATTCATAACGTACATTAATCCTATATTATCACTCTTCATCGGTTTCGATGGCATCATCATCAGCATTCAAAGCATCGAAGGCGTTGAACTTGGAAACCTGGGTGATGGCAATAGTGTCACGAGTATCCAGACTAGCTTTTCCCGAAGAGATTTTGGAGCTGCTGGTTTTGACTTTCATGGTATGCTGTTTTATTTCTTGCTTCTCGTCGCTGCTGTTCTTTTTGGCCTTTGGAGTGACAAAAGAGGTCCATCCATCGTCGTCTGTTTGTTTGAGCTCTTTAGGTTGTCTCTTTTTGAAGCCTGTGAACGACTTTCTTCTTAGACCTTGGTCTTCAAATTCTCTCAGGGCCTCCTTCACCTCATCCACCAATTGGACGAACGAGCTAAGATCAACCCCTTTTGGAAGCACACCTTCGGATTGGAAACTGATCAATTCTTCTTCGGTGTACTTTTGAACCATTTCGCTTCGTTTGGACAAAATTCCAGTATCTGCAAAATTTTAAATTCGACCATCAAAACAAAACTTACCCGGCATTCAGACCCATTTCATGTAATAGGGCGGTGCAATATTTTTTTTTGTATCTTTAAACTTTTCAGTTGATTCTATCATGCCTAAAAGTCTCTCGAGTGTCAACAAGAAGCTAAAGAATTCCAAGCTTTTGCACCCTAAGGGTCGCAGAGCCAAGCTTATATCTAGAGCTACAATGAGAGAGGAGAAGCTCGCCAGGCGCAAATATGCCCAACAGGAGAAAAAATCAGACGAACTGCAAATAGTGACCTATTTCCAGCAGATGATAACAGACACACCAGGTCTGAGCGACGAACAGGTGCTGCTAAATAGCCAAATTCATGAGTTGATCGAATCTTTTATTGCTCGCGATGACGAAGAGCTGGAAACTTTGCGAGCTGAAAGACGACCAGGAAGACCAGCTTCTAAACGACAAGATATGATTGAACTTCGCAGAAAACAGGACGCCCACCTTTATGAGACAGGGTGGAGTGTGCCCGATTTAACGGACCGCAAGACAGTGGAACTTTTGAAAAATTGGAATGGAGACAGGGGTAGTTTGACTGCTCTTCAGTACAGCATATACAAAAAGTCTGATTTGTAATATGGTAATCGAAATCGAATCATGAATCTGTATCTTCTTTTTTATCCTTTAGGCTCTTGGCTTCTGAAAGCTTTCCTGACACTTCAGGATCAACAAAATAGCTGAGACCTAGAATCACTAAAAATGATAGGCCCAAGATCGCCAAACCATTTTTAGTCCAAGTACGGAACTTTGCGGATTTGCTTCGACAAAACACCAGTTGATTTGAGTTACCATCAAAGAGCTGCCAATTATGAGAAATTAGGTAGTTGATTTTTTTCACATAAAGTTCTGGTGATTGTAGCTCGTGTAAGATTGTGGAAACGTTGCGCTTCTTTTGCTCGTTGCTCAAAGGATCGTAATCATTCACTTTTTCAAAGCTCCCGTTCTCGTGAAGAATGGCAAACTCGTAATGTTTGGGAATGCTTTGAGTAGCCATCATCGAGGGGAAAAGGTCAATTTTGGCTGAATTCACATTTGCAAATATGCTGCTCGGGACAAAGGTATTGGGCAGCAGTACAGGCGTGAAAAAATTACCAGAATCCAGGGACCGAGGATTTACGGAAGTTTGTTGCTTCACCCATTCGTAGTTCTGCTGGCTTTTGAAAACTTGTTCTTGTAGAACATTGTTTTCGAGTTGTGATTGATGGAGAAACGTCTCAAGCTCTGGCGGCGCGTTCTGGTCGATATGTAGATGTCGGGGAGTCGGCATCGGAGTAAAATTCGTCATTCTAGGGAGATCACGGTGGAACGAGTCTGTTTTGTTGATTTTGTCTATCGAGTGGAGTAGATCCAGAAAAGATCCATTTCCACTGTTTCTAGACAATTTTCGAGGTTGTGTAGATCTAGGACTATTCAGGTTGGAAGAAACACTTTCAGTCTGGGCTTTGTTGAGCAACGAGCCAAGGGTCTCAGATCTCTCGGGAGATTTAACAGTATCTGGAGTAGCGGACACATTGTGCACAATGGCGTGACCAGATCTAACCTGCGCTAATATGTGATTCAGAAAGTGTTTATTCCGTTTCAAAGCTGTTACAAACAGTGAAAAATTCTCTTTATTTGCCACCTTCTTACTGTTGCTGTAGATCCTGCTGAATTTCTCTAGATCGCCATTTGAATTTAACTTACAATAATTGGAGAACATATTGATTTCAGTCTCAAACCTCTGGGTGAAATAGCCAAAACCTCGTGGCTCAGACAGCAGAGGAGCTTGTTTAACTCCCGAGACCAGTCTGATACCCAAACAACAACGATTGCCGACAAAAGCTTTGGAATACCGCAAAGACAGCATGATTAAACCCGTGAAGGAATGGATGAACTTTTAATTTTATTTCACAGCCAAAAAAACACGAAATAGGTTTGAATATTACATACTTTTTACTTCTTTCTGCCAAAGAAGCCTCTCTTTTTCTTCTTCTTGTCGGTATCCTTTGAATCAACCGACGAAGAGGTTTGTGCAAGTGTATTTGGAGCAGGGGTAGGCTCGGGCACAGGCTTCAAGTTGGCGTCTATCTGAGCTGGGGGTAAACTTGACTCAGATCCAGACCATGATGTAGACCCCTGGGTGTTGTTCCTCACAGAGGGAGCCTTAGGAGGTTGCATTGGAATTTCCATCTGAGCTGGCTGAGGTGGAGCAGAGTTGTGAGTTATAGGCCCCATCGACTGTTGGGATTGCTGATGCGGAATTTGGGGACGCATTGAATGATCAGAGTGAGGCTGATGAGAGTAGAATGTCTGGCTATGTGCCTTTGCAGGTTTTTGGGAGCCATTGATGCCCAATCCGTTTGGTCCCTGGCTTCTTCTACTCATCTGATTCAAGGTACTTGAGGAACTTTGACGAATCGGATATGCTTGTTGAGGTTTGTTCATTCCATTAGGGGCCGGTCCTCCAAGCATCATCGACTGTCTAGAAGGCATGCCTCTGGTATCATTACCAAGCGCAACACCATTCAACAGGTTGGTAGACTTGCGGTTTTTCCTGGAAGTAGGTTTGAAATGTCTGCTGGGCTGTCGAGGAACTTGGTTGTAAGGGTCATGTCCTTCGTAGACAGATTGTTGCCCGTTGAGTCCAGATATCATTGAGGAATTATCCTGAGCGTAGGCCATAGGAACAGACTGTCTTCTGATAGGCTGGGGAGGTTGTTGTTTCTGCTGGAATATTTGTTGTTGGTTAGGAAGGCCCTGAGTAGGAAGGCCCTGAGTAGGAAGACCGTGGGGAAGTCCTTGCTGTGCAATGTAGTTCGGAGACGAAGAACCCTGGTAAGCGTCCGGAGCGTAATTTTGGACTGGACCAGAATACTGCTGAGGAGCAGATCCAGCGCCAGAAGAAGCAGGCGCCGAAACTGAGCCGGGAGCTCCGTATCCCTGAGGATTTTGAGGATATTGTATGTATTGGGGTTGCTGAGTAGTGTATTGGGTTTCGCGTTGTTGCGCGAAAATGTTTGGAATGGGTTTGGCCTGATAGCCACCAGGAGCATTAGGGGCTTGGTTTCCAATCACATATGCATGTGCCATCTGTGAAAGTTCCTCCAGATCACTCTCAATGTTCTGGTCGGTGTTTAGAGGTAATGAACCATGAGAGGAGGTGTATTTTGAATTATCATTCACAAGCTCTTTTCTCTCTCCAGAGTTGTTGTTGTTTCTGCTGCCTTGACTGATGTCAGACTCCATTGGCTGAGAGAACGGTGGAACAGCATTTTCCTGTGTCATATGAGAAGACTGTATAGCGGGCTGGGTCAGCTTGTAGTTGGACTCAGCGATTTGTTTCTCTTTGAGAGCGTTCTTCACTGCTAGTTCATCTTGCTGCAATTTCAGATTCCTGATGTTCTCGGTATTTTTGCGCAACCAGAACATGGACTGATCATTATCCAGAGTCGATAAGCTGTACTTGCAAGACTGCGTCATCATGGCGTATAAAAATTCAAGATACGGGGTCTTGACTTGAAAGTCATCGGCAATCAGAATAGGCTGCAGAAGCAGCAAGTCGAGGTAAATCTCGTTCAAATTGAAAAAGTCATAGAATAATTTTGGAGCTTCGGAACAATCAGGACTAAGCTCAGTAACCGGATAGAGCTGAGAAATTCTTTGTATGAGAGACGACTCGCTATCGTAGCTTTTGAAGAGTTTGCAACCCATAGATTTTATAACTGTGATGATTTCAGTCACCAGACCTGATATCAAGGGCTTGGCCAAAATCTGCTCCATAAGCTGAGCCGGGAACGGTTTTTCGAATAGAACAGACAACGGTTCGATTGCTATTTTTGGGAGGGCAAACTTCCATTGGTATGACATAAACTCGAGTGGGGTGCTCAGCTTGTACACGTCAATACCAGCACTCTCGAATAAATCAGAGATGTCATTGATTAGTTTGACGTCTAATTTGGTGTATTCGTTTTCTGTGCCGCTGCGGCCCACGTACAGAAGATCACTTTCCTTTTTGCTTTTGTAGACAAGAAAGTTGTTGGAACCGACAACACGGATGTCATAATCCGACATGATGGAGAGAACAGGAACATCAACATCCAATTGGAGAGACAGCTTCACGAATGGCTCAAGATTGACAAAATTCGTGGACTCAACGATTAACGTGGGCGTGTTATTAATGGCTATTTGAGCAGCAACCAAGCCACTCAACTTGCCGAAACACGATGCAAGATCCTGTAGAGATGTAGCCGACACGAAAATATAGTCGATTTGGGTTTTCGAAAAGTCTGTGCTGGCTAGATATGTGTCAAGAGAATTATGGACAGTCGAAAGCGAATACCGAGAATTACCGAACTGGACTGAGTTCCATTGGAAGGTATTGGTGCCATTGACCGATCCATTCACCACAGTCAAATCGCATGTCTTGGAGCTGAACAATCGCCAGTTGTAGAAAGCCAGGTTGGGATGAGTTCCGATAGACAACACGTTGTAACGAGAAGTCATGATGGTCAAATATGCTTGGATACTGGTTGGGGATTCGGCGTAAGTGTAGATGTAGCGTTTACAGGCCTCAGTGTATCACGGAACCAGCGTAAAAATTGTGCAGGCTAAGCAATGTTTAACTAAAGAATTTTCGACGAAGGAGCGATCTTGAATTAAAAATAAAAGACAGGCAAAGTAAGGCAGGAGTGTGCACCGAGCAGGCGGGACGACCGACTTTAAAATTTTTTTCACATCAATTACAATCTTAACGTCTTCTTTGCTCTTGACACGTCGAGGTGGTTTGTTGAGAGCAGGATTTTTCGAGATACCGGTCCTTCAATGACGGCTGATGGACCTCACCCGTTCATTATCCCGTTTGTTGATGGTCTAGGGCTCGGAAAATGTAGTGGACGAAGAGTGACTGAAAGTGTATCTCCGGTGGTTGAATACTGATTCCTTCGGTCATAAACTTTCTGACATGTTCTGTAGCGTTGTTACGTGATCCTCTATACTTTTGTATATCTGGTTGGTGAGCAAAAAATTGTAACAGTCTAGCCTGAATCACTTCTCTTGTGGCTCAACTAGCTTCATGGTGAGCTAGCACCTAATATTTGCCATATTAATGTCCACAATCATAGTGACTACTATCGCGGCCATTGATGGTGTTTCTCAGCTTCCCTCCGAAGATTCCAGCAATTTCATTACAAATAGAAACGTCAGTCCGTGTGATCATTAATAATTGAGCGATAATTGCGCAAAAATATAAAAAGCTTGTAATATCCAAAAAAATACTAGATAATTTGAACCATGTCTTCTAATCACTACCAATACAACGTGACCATGTCCTGTTCTGGCTGCTCCAATGCCATCAACAGAGTCCTGACAAAATTGCCAGGGGTGAAGTCCGTGGATATTTCCCTTGAGAAGCAGACAGTCGATGTGTTCAGCGATCTTGATTACGATACCGTTCTACAGGCCATTTCCAAGACAGGAAAGAAAGTTTTGAATGGAACTGTTGTGGAGGCTTGATTCTTGAACTATGCATTTCACGAACTAGTGGCAGATTGGGTTCATCATGATCCGTGCTGACTTGAACGAAGTCAGCCACGCCAACAAAGTCAGCTAGACCATGCACCTTATTGCTACGAGCTATGTAACTGATTATGGATTGTCAAATAGGGTGGTTTACGTCCCTGGGATTCCGTTTGTGCCAAAGTGTTTAACATAAAATAAGTAATAATTGATGCAGTATTCCGATAATGCCCCCGCCTAGTAAAATAATATTTTTCCATAATTTCAATCTGAATCTCGAACTATTCGGGTGTGCAGTGTCTGTTACCCCACATGAACTCAGATCGACTGAACCTGAGCATTCCCGAACCCCATTTATCATTGGTGTCTGGTGGCATAGCAGGTGCTCTGTCACGAACAGCGGTGTCTCCATTCGAGCGCGTCAAGGTTCTACAACAAGTCCAAGGATCGGCAAAGTCGTACCAAGGAACGTTGGGGTCTGTGCGTCAGATCTGGATTCACGAAGGATTCCGAGGGTTGTATAGAGGAAATGGGATCAACTGCATCCGTGTGGTGCCGTATTCGGCTGTTCAGTACGCAGTTTACCAGAGACTCAAGACATATTTTCAGCATCCGGATGGTAGTCTCTCTGTTCCGGGACGTTTAATTTCCGGGAGCGTAGCAGGGTTTGTCTCTGTGCTGGTATCGTATCCGATGGATCTGGTGAAAACTCGTCTCTCGGTGCAGACCGCCAAGCTGGACAACCTCAAATCCAGAGCTTCGCCAGTGAAACCACCTGGAATGTGGAAGAGTATGAAGAATATCTACCAAAACGAGGGGGGAGTACGAGCGCTCTATCGCGGATTGATTCCAACGTCATGGGGTGTTGCTCCGTACGTGGGCCTGAACTTTTGTTTGTACGAAAAGATGAAAGATCTGGTGCCGCAAGAACATAGAAAAAACCCAGCTGTAGCACTAATTCTTGGAGCAATTAGTGGCGGTGTGGGACAGACGATAATTTATCCGATGGACATTCTGAGGCGACGTTTCCAAGTTGCTTCCTTTGGGGGTGGGGAAATGGGGTTTGAATATACCTCCACTTGGGATGCTTTGCGGAAAATCGTGAAGCTGGAAGGCTACAGAGGACTGTATAAAGGATGGGCAGCCAATATGTGGAAGATCTGTCCCTCAATGGCGGTGCAGTGGATGAGCTACGATGCTATTAGAAATCTACTAAAATAACCTGAATGTGATTTTTGGCAAAAGAAACTTTGTGGCGTATTTACGGGCCAGCCAATACTTAATATTGCATATTGTGTTGATTTATAACCGAGAACAATCAAGGGGCCGATGTGCTCTGCAGATGGGCAGGGAGCTAACAAAAAATAATAGGTGTTGACTCTTTTTACTGAGCAGGGAGCACTTATGCATTTCAGACCAATCAGACCTTTAGAAATTGTCCTGAGTACAATGCTTATATTCTATGTATTCTTATCTGTTGCTCATTTCTGTACCTGGAACAAACAATAACAATAGATGTACATTCACAAAAAAAACAGGAACAATAAGGGTTAGTGTAGCAATCAAACAGAATATCTGCGGGCAGATATTCCTGCAGCCCTTGTGCAGCCCAAGATTATTTAGGTAGGAGACAACTGTTAACGCACAGTCATATAAAAGCCTCAAAATCCTAGTTAATTAACCTCTTGGTATCTTAGCACCTGTTAGTCATTACCCACGCCTGAAATTTGCATATTATTCAATTAGAACTCGAGAACAACGCCTAGTTCCCATTCTGACTCATTTGCACGCAAATGTTTAGCGCAAATCCTTCATCTCACAAACCAGAGTCCCATATCAAACTCCTCAAGAAGGAAATTGAGAGGGAATTCAACGACCAATGCAACACCTCGCTTCAAATATGGCGCATGTTCAACAACAAGAACACCTTGCTGCCCAACAACAAGCGCATATTGAACCTTTCCTGGAGACTTAACAGCATCGAAAGCGTCAAGAGGCGAAAATCTTATTCCAGTGGCACAAGTAACCGGGTTTCGAAGCAAAACGGTTCTCGTTCGATGCACAAACATTCCGACTCTCAGAAAAGTATAAACTTATCGCTCACAAAATCGCATCTTCCGGAACCTCTTTTCAATTCCGATACGCCTGAACACCCTGAATTTGATTATATCGAACATATCAGACGGATATCGAAGGAAGAATATGGAGTCAATCCAGACTTGCCCTCCACGACCGAGCAGTTCAGATCCTCTATTACTTCAGTTGATCACGAGCCGCCTATTACGATCACAGATCCTATAACAATAGATTCCAAAGAGCACATGGACACTACCGACTACTTTTCGCCAGAGACAAGCCATTCGCTTTCCTCCAACACTAATTCAATATTTTCCGCTGCTGCCACACAATCATTTCCTTATTTACAGCATCATGCTCAACAGCTTGGGATGCCTCAGCAACTTTCTTCCGCCATGGCTCACCGACAGGGTGACGAATTCAACGTTGATAGTTTCCTCAAGTTTGACGACAACATGAATGACATAATGGATCTTCCAAAATTCAACCACACAGATAGTCCTAATTTCACTGTTAAGGATGAAAAACCAACATCTGATTACAGTCTTGCCAACTACATAAATACTCTGGAAGTTTCGTTAGACCGTCGGGACAAGCCCGTTTTTGACAAACTGTCACCCTCTTTAACAACAGCCACATCCAAAGCGGTTCCTACGGTGACGCCAACCGCCTCAAGAGGTTCACAGCAGCCAATATGTGAAAACTGTTTTACTTCGACCACCCCTCTTTGGCGCAAAACTTCTGATAATAGACTATTGTGTAACGCCTGTGGATTATTCTTCAAGTTACATGGAGTCATCAGACCTCTGAACAACAACGCCAGCGGTCCGAAGGCCTCTGAAAACAACAAGCGCAAACGGAACCTGATGGAACTTAGCGACCGCAACGGTGGTGCGAAGATTGCACCACAGCCTGTGAGAGTGGACAGTTTCAAGCCCGACAACATGCAAATGGGAGAAACCTTTGCTGGTGACTGGGACTGGCTGAAGTTCAACGTGTAGTCATCCTAGATTGTCAGGTTGACATTGAAGTTCCCCACACTGGATCGCGTCTGCTTGCGAGTCGACACCCCGCTGGGGCTTCTCCAAAAGGAAAACATCGGAAGCCACCAAGAGCTCCAGGACCACATATTGCTTATAATTTCTCCTCCTGTTTCCTCGTTTGTCAGCTCTTGGATTACCTTATGCGACACGCGGTTGGAGAGTTTCATGCGCGAGGTGGGTTTCTTGGTCCACCTGGACTTGCGGATCTTGGTTTTGTGACTAGGCTTGGACGTATGGTGTCTCAAGTTTATGAATGCGGAGGAATCCGAGACATACCCTGTGGATAGCAAATTAATTATGGATCGCCAGATTCGTTTTGCAGTTCTGTACCTCGAGTATCGAGGCGACGGCATCGATCTCATTGCGATATCTGCCTGCGATATAAAAACTTGTGCGCTTATTCCATGGATCGGTGCACAGCCTAGATATTTATTTTACCAGAAGAAAAATCTTTACACTAGTATATTGACGTGGTAACAAACTCCTACTAAATGCGCATTTGGAGCTTAGTGTTGCTTTTTGTGGCGGCCGTGGTCGTTGCTGCTGAGCTGGACTACTACGAGGTAAGTATTTGGTGATGTGCAACTAACATGTAGGTGCTTGGAGTTTCTAGAAATGCCGATGACAAGGAAATCAAACAGGCGTATAGAGAGCTCACAAAGAAATATCACCCCGACAAAAACCCGGGCGACGACACAGCACAGACAAAGTTTATGGAGATTGGCGAGGCGTATGAGGTTCTGATGGACTCGGAAAAGCGTGCCTTGTACGATAGATATGGCCACGATGGATTGCAAGGTGGCGGCCAACAACAGCAGCATCACGATCCGTTCGACATGTTTGCCAACTTTTTTGGAGGACAGCAGCAGCGCCGAGGAAGGCCTCGCGGGTCGGACAGCTCTACGCAGCTGGATTTCACATTAAAAGAGTTCTACAATGGTCTCAACACCGATTTTTCACTCCAGATGCAAAACATTTGTGAAAAGTGTTCGGGAACAGGTTCTCAGGATGGAAAAACACACACATGTTCCCAATGCAGTGGCAGGGGTAGAATAATGGTCAAGCGACAATTGGGGCCTGGAATGTTCCAACGATACGAGAGCTCGTGTCCCCAATGTCAGGGAACAGGGAATCAGATCACTCATCACTGTAAATCTTGCCACGGACAGCGGGTCGTCCAGGGAACCCGCAAGTTCAACTTCCATCTGGAGCCAGGAATGCCACGGAACCACGTGGAGGTGTACCAGGGGGAGTCGGAAAAATCTCCAGACTGGGATGCTGGAGACCTACGGGTCAAGATCATGGAAAGCAAAAATGGCAACATGGGCTATCGACGCGTCGGAAATAATTTATACCGGACGGAAGTTGTCACGTTACAGGAGGCATTGGCAGGAGGATGGGAGCGCACAATTCCGTTCCTTGATAATTACGATAACACAATTCTTCTCTCGCGCAAGCCAGGACAGATGATTCGTGAGGGAGAGGTTGAGCGCATCCGTGGACGTGGTATGCCGATCGCAGGAACAGCCGATGAACATGGCGACCTCTTTGTTGAGTACAAAGTTCTGTTCCCTGCTGCTACTGCCAAAAAACTACAACAACTCAAGGATGAGCTATAGATATTCTTAGGTATGAATTTTCTTGCCGGAATTAGTATTAGTTGACGTATTATCTAAATTCAAATTCCGTGTTATCTTGTGAAATAATTTCCCGAAAAAAGTAGCAGAAATTCTCTTATCTAGAATTCCTTTTCTGGATGCGAATTCCGCTCATCTATAAAACAAACCACAATTGCTTCGTTTGTGATCAATGTCTGCCGCAGTCGCCAAACCAGCTCCTCCTCCTGAAGACACAACTGCTGAAAAGCTGCTCCCTGGTGAGCACACCCTTCCTGCCTCCTGGTGGACGTCACAGAAGGTGTTTGATTACGAAAAGAAAGCCATTTTCGCCAAGTCCTGGTTGTTTGTCACCCACCAACAACGCTTCAAAAAGGCTGGTGATTATTTTTCTTACTCCTTCATGGGCTGGAACTTCTTCCTGATCAAGACTAAGATGGGTGAAATCAAGGCCTTCCACAACGTTTGCAGACACAGAGCATATCCTGTTGTCAGAAAGCAGCAAGGATCGTCCATTATTTTGGGTTGCAAGTATCACGGATGGTCCTACAACACCGATGGATTGCTCACCAAAGCTCCTCACTTCAATGAGGTCGAAGGGTTTGATCCAAAGGCCAACTCTCTGTTTGAGATCAGATCACACACTACCAAGGAGGGTCTGGTCTTCATTAACTTTGACAACACCGACGACTACACTCCATTTGAAACCTTTTTTGCTGGTCTTGACAAGGAGATGGAAGAGTATGATTTCGATGATTACGAGTACCACATGTCTTACGAGCTCGATGGTCAGTTCAATTGGAAGACTCTGATGGATGGATACCAAGAGTGCTACCACTGTCCTACTGCCCATCCAGGACTCAACGCTGCGTTTAAGATGGAGACCTACAAAGTCGTTCCAAAAGGAAACTATTGCAGACATTATGCCAGAATCGTTCAGGATGAGATCGAGGAGGTCGAGGAAGAAGACCCAGACGTCGAGTCATCATGGTTTGGATTCGGTAAGAAGAAGCAAGAAAAGAAGGAGAAAAAGACCAAGGAGAACCCAGGTGGTAGCTTCAACGGTCTGTGGTGCTACCTGTTCCCTACCAACGGAATTAACTGCTATTCCCCAGCATTCTACTCCATCAGAGTTTTACCAATCACTCCAACTAGAACTGTTTTACAATACGACATCTATACCAAGAAAGGTTTGGCAGATGACAAGAAGAAAGAGTTTGTTGACTTCCTGCAACAGGTGGAACTGGAGGACTACAATCTGTGTGTTCTAACTCAAAAGAATCTGAATGAGGGTATTTACTCCACCGGATATTTGCATCCTCTGAAAGAGCGCGGAGTTCTGCATTACCAAAAAATTGTCAAGGACATGGTCAAGTCCCATTTCCAGTTGGAGCAAGAAGCAGGCAAAGAAATCAACCCTGCAAAAATTGGGGGAAAGGGAAACTCTGCTGATGCCCAAGAGCTCGAGGAATTGTGCTCAAAGATTGACTGTCAAGGGTCAAATCCTGAGTCAGTTAATGTGCTCGAATGGTAGTTTCTTATCTTTATATCTAATCAAATTATTCGTGTTAGTTATTTCTCATCTCGAGTATTTCGTCAATCACACTCTGTCGTAGAGGACTTTCCACAAACAGCGCTTTTATCAGACTGGTGAGATCCTCAGTCGCAAGCTCGAAATATTTTGCCTCGTAGAAATTGTCCAATATCTCGCGTAGGCCGCAGTCCAAAACGAGCTTGATCTGAACTAGCTTTTGGTAATTCTGAGACTTGCGCAATTCGGGCATATTAGAAGGAATGAGAACATCAAGGAAACCGGATATCATCTTTGAGAGGACCTGGCTTTCGTCAGAAGCTATACTATAGCGTGTCGTAATAGAAGAGTGGATATAGCCAGTGATTTGTGTGATAACAGTATTAGCCAGTTCGTGCACCACCACGCTGTTGATCAAAAACCCTTCTGCCAGCTCTTTGTTGATATCCTCAAACACCTGATCAATTTGACGCAGTAATGAGTTCGAGTGGTCGATACGGATACCGTTCTCGTAACCGTTGTCTTTGAAAAGAACGTGTTCGTGGGGTTTGATCACCTTGAAAGCTAGTTCAAGATAATATTGACATTTTTTCAGGCGCAGAACGTCTTTCAGCTGTCGACAACTGTCCAGGTTGATTGAATATTTCTGTGAAGTTTCTTCAACAATGCGAGAAAAATCGGTGTAAAAAGACACCCAATTGCTGTATATGTTTTCAAACACCATGAAAAAACAGGTGATCAGCTTTTTGATATTCATTTTGAACAGTTGATCCACTTCGTCCAAAACGCGACCCGTATCTCTCAACTCTTCGTAGCTGGAATAGTAATCTGCCACCAGATCATCCAGCCAAATACAAACTCCGGTGTAGTGCACGCTGCTTGAAACGTTGGACGACTTGCTGTTTGTGGATATCGATTTCACGCTCAAATCATTTTTGACGTCCTTCCAATCAGAGTTCCAGTCGTCCCAATCATCATCAGATTTCGAATGTTCTTCTTCCTTCTCCTCCTTTATAGGCGCATCAGGTGCGGTCTCTGTTTCCTCCCAGTCTTTATCCCATTCGTCATTCCACTCATCGTCAACTGTATCAGGTGTGCTATCAACAACAGGTGATTCTTGCGTGCTTGAAAGTTTTTCTGGAGCCTCCTGTGCTTCTAACTTTGAAAACTCCTCGCTAGTGGCCAGCTCCTTCATTGCATCAATTTTCTTATCCACCAGTGTCTCAATCCAATAAGAAACAAGATCATCCATCCAGAAATCAAGATCACAAG
Organism: Ogataea thermomethanolica; assembly: GCA_030674565.1. Lineage (NCBI taxonomy): Eukaryota > Fungi > Ascomycota > Pichiomycetes > Pichiales > Pichiaceae > Ogataea > Ogataea thermomethanolica. The sequence goes on from JAKTYW010000006.1 coordinate 622,432, forward strand.
TTCCGTCTCTTGTCCAACCATCCTGAGTCAGTAATCCAGATATGACTTCGAGCTGTGCAACGGTCTTGGTCTCACTCGCTCCATACTTGCTCAAAACCAATGGGTAAATATTGGCGGTGTCAAAGATATGGACCTTGAGATATTTCAGGATCAGTTTTGCGACATCCAACTTCACCGAGTTGAGTTGTTCTTTTTCACCACTTGAATTGTAATCCATGAACAAATTAAAAAAACCAATGAGGTGCTCCACACTTCGCAAACACTGAGGGAAATAAACTTGTTCTCCAAAGGTCAAACTGATTTTTCCCCCATCATTCTCTAAAGTTGTGAAACGGGAAAGTTGATCTTGAAGTTGTTTTCCAAACAGCTTGGAGAACCTGAAGTACTGGAAGAATTCTTCGCCTATCATGTCGCAGAACTGATTACTCCATTTGAGATAATCACCAAACTTGAGCTCGTTATACACATCACAGTATTCAATACCATCGGGTCCAATGTGGATGTAATTTCCAAGAAAATTACTCATTTCCAATTTAATCTTGTTCTCAAATTCGTTCATCTTTTTCTTGATCTCTTTGGATATCAAGACCTCTTCGCCAACAAGCTCATCAAGTTCTAACAGTTTCAGCCTCAGCTTACTGAAATTACTCACAGCGCTGTCAAAACTCACATATTCTCCCAGGAACCCAGAAAGCTCGGAGATCAGACCTCTAATAACCCATAATAGGTTACAGCACTCTAGTTGTTTCACGTAATCCGAGTCTAGCAATTGTGACCTTTCGAGATCCCTGGCCGAATCAAATCGTGTTATTTCCCTCTGGAGTTTTTCTCTGTCGTAATTACTGATGTATGAATGCAAGGATGCGCCTAATGATTCCATCACAAACAATAAATATTTAAATAAATTGGACGAGGTTAAGAATAATTATACACATAAATATTTATCCATCAGTTCTTCGGCCAATTTAAAATTTCCATTGTAACAATAAATCAAGTAACTGTTATAAGCAGCTTCGTACTTGAGGTTGTATGAGTCGTCCGACTCCTCGAGGTCCAGGACCTTTTCGTAGTATTCCAGGGCTAGAGTATTTAATCCCAAAAGATTGAAAGCACGGCCAAGATTGTACAGAACCTCAAGCTCATAGCCACCAGAAGCACGCCTAAGTTCCGCATACTCAAGCATGAATGTCAGTCCCTGAATTATTTGGAAATTTTTATTGATGGTTTGGCGCTGCATCGATCGATGTAAGTTGGAAAGAGCCATCAAAAATACTAAGGATGGGTCCTTGTAGTATTCCTTGTATATCTTCATGCTGTACGTCAGCGCTGCGGTGTAGGACTTGTTCATGTACAAGAATGATGAGTAAATGTAGTTCAACAGAGGGTGGAATTTCTCACAATCAACATTGGTGTTGGTGACAGCAGCCATTCCTGATATCTCCCGACCTTCTTTCAAAGAATCATGGGTCTTAATCTGTCGAAGAATGTACTTCTGATTTGGTGCATCCACAAATGGATGGTAAAACAATTCTGTCGGTTTACACGAAGCCAGAAACGATTTTAGAGCGGGAACTGAGAATTGGTGGTCATTCATTAACATCCGTAGGTGATTCATGATCACCGAGACATCATTGGTAATAAACCCAACCGAAAGACCAACCAAAGTGATTGTGAGTTCTTTCTCTTTGAAAACGTTGATATGACGTGCAATTTCCTGAATTGACAAAGCATCTTCCACGTTCGACTCGTATTCGGATATCATTAGCGAATACTTCATGAAGAGATCAAACCAACTGTCAAAAGTAATTCCCTTGAACTCGTTATCAGATATCGATAGACGACCGGAGTCCATCTCCTTGGATAAGATCATTTCATCTTGAAGATAAGGCAATCTCGAGAGCTTCTGATCAATGCTCAATTTCTCTGTGCGGCGACGAAGACCCGTGTTAAATTTCTTGGCTTTGTCAGATGAAAAGAAACACCTGTATGTTGAAAAGACTTCAATCAACTCTGAAACAAGATCAATCCACATAGAGGCGATAGCGTTTCTATCGGTTCCAAGCGACTCTGACCCGTCTTCTAATCTCTCCAGAAGACGGTTCGCACGAGCATATTGCTCGTTAATCCTGGTAGTCGAGCGTAACTCCTTCTTGTGTAGTAGTTCAGGATCCAAAGGAACAAACTTCTTTTTCTTGGACTTGCGAGACAATGGATATTCCGCAATTAATGCCATTTGATCTGGATCTTTAATCGACTGATCATCGCTCATTATTTCAGAATCCTGTTCCTCATCCATCTCAGAGTCCTTGAGCAAATTGTTACGCGCGCTTGCCTGCTCTCTGCTCCGCTGCTCACGAGCTTCGCGATGTAACGTGCTCATACTTTGAATGTCGTCAAGGTAAAAATACACCTCAGCCAGAGCAACCTTGATCTCAACATTGTTGGGATCATGTTCCAGTAGTTTTTTGTAAGCGTCTCTTGCATTTTCAAAATCCTCGGTCTCTCTCAAACATTTAGCAATGCTCAAAACAAGCTCAGCAGGATTATCCTCGTAAACCTCGGAAGCAGGATAGAAATACCTCAGAGCCTCTTGATACAATCCGAATGTCTCAAGTTCGGCACCAATGCGAAGGAACAGATCAGCGGTTTCCTGAATGTTTTCATCAAGCACATATTCAAAATGCCTCAGGGCCTCTTCAGTGCTTTTCGAGTTGAGACGAAAGAGACCCAGTTGGACCCGAATATCAATTGGGAGCGTGTAGTTTTTGGCCTTCTCTTCGGGTTTCAAAGCCTGGAACTTGGAGATCTCAAACCGACGATCGTCAAACTCAGAATCCACTAATGGTTGATCATCCCAAAACGTTTGCGACTCGCGGAATTGAATCCAACGTGATACCTGTTTGAGACTCTTGATAGCTAGAGTCCAAGCGGCCTTCTTACCGTATAACTCCAGTAAAATATTAAGCTCTGACCAATCAAAAGTGATCGTTCTCAGTTCTGTCCTCTCACCGCGCCTAAACTTGATATTGTCCTCAAGAATTTTGGTGTACATACTGATTGCGTCGTTCACTCTGTTTTCGTCCACATAAATCTTGGCCAGCTCGCGGTAGATTTTGGGTTCTTGTGGCATGATCTGCTTTAGTTTAAGCAAGCTGTCACTGGCCCTCTTAAACTGACCTCTTTCTCGATACAAACATGCTCTGGCAAATATTGAATCATAATCTTTACCATTGCTGGCGGAGATAGCTTTCGAGTAACAATACACGGCCTGTCGCGTATGCTCAAGCTCCACAGACAATTCTGCAAGCGTCCTCCAGAATTCATAATCCCAGGAATGTAAATGCGCAGCCAGAAGCCAAAAGTTTGAGCACTTATTGTAATTGCCCTGTAACCTGTAAATCTCACCTAAAGTTTTGTAAGCACTAAAGTTATTCTTGTCCAGTTTGACGACCTCGAGATACAAATTCTGAGCGGTAGGCAAATCATTGCACACGAATGCTTCGTTGGCCTGGGAGAGTAATTGCTTGACTTCGGGAGACAGCTCTTCTCTTCTGATCTTTCGCCTCATTGCAGCCAAACCTTTTGTTTTCTTGCCTTTCTGCGGCTTCGGTCTGAAATTTCGAGCTTCTCTTAAAGCATTGCGAAACTCAAAGTCCTCATCAATATCCTCATCATCAAATTCTTCTTCACTAAATCCAAAATTATCCTGCTCTGTCACGAAGTCTTCGTCGTCAGGATCGTCATCCTCCGGAATGATACCATCATCAGAAAACACAATTGCGTCTTCTTCTTCACTTTCGTCATCTATAAGATCGCGTAAAGCATCCGTATCATCCAATAGGAAATCCTCGTCATCCATTATTTGGGGGTAAACACAAGAAATAATTGAAATCAAAATATACTTTTTATTTTATTATTTTCAATATGGTAAGTACATGGATAAGACGCACTAACTTAGTTTTCTGGATTTGGATTTGGAATCGGAGAACCTTCTTTTCCCTTGGTTCAGGGATTTGACGATTACTTCCGGTGTTATCCCATCGCCATGATGCCTGATCTGACAAGGAAAAATGATGCAAATTACGGGGGCAAAATCTTTCTACCGCAATCTGCTTTGCACAAATTGACCATGCTCAATATCAGATATCCAATGCTGTTTCAAATCAAGTCAGAGGGGTCAGGAAAGAGCACACATAGTGGTGTTTTAGAGTTTACTGCGGAGGAAGGCCGGTGTTACCTGCCACAGTGGATGCTCGACACCATACAGGTAGAGCCTGGATCTCTTGTAAACATCAAGACTGCAGATCTTCCTCAAGGTTCCTTTGTCAAATTAGAGCCCCAGAGTGTCGACTTCCTCGATATTAGTGATCCCAAAGCTGTACTTGAGAATGCACTTAGAAAATTCACTACGCTGACTGTTGGAGATGTGATCGAAATGGACTATAACGACCAAATATTCAAGATCAAAATTTTAGAAGTGAAACCGGAGGGAAATACTCATGGAATATGTGTGATTGAAACAGACCTGGAAACAGACTTTGCACCGCCAGTTGGTTATGTGGAGCCTGATTATAAAGCACTTAGAGAGGAACAAGAAAAACAGAATAAATCAAAAGCATTATCACATCCATCTCTCAAAGGACAAGGTTCTATGGCACAGAAAATCAGCTACGGTGAAATGGTGCGGGATGCTGCTAAAAGTACACAGATATTTAAAGGCGAGGGTGTAAAGCTTTCGGGCAAAAAAATAAGCCAGCAACCGCAGTCCATCGAAACAACCGACCTCGATCTTGGAGGTCCAATCAAACCACTCGAATTGCCGGATGGATATCTATTCTTTGGATTCCCTGTCAAGGTGTACAAGGATGAATTGACAGAACAAACAGATAAAACTGACAAACCACATTTCGCAGGACTGGGTCAATCGTTGAGGGAAAGCAAAAAACGTAAGGACAGAAATAAGAATTTTCCAGCAGTGAAGGATAAAGCGCGCTCACCGGAAACTATAGTCATTGACAGCGATTAGTTGACCACCCTGTTGAGCCTATGTATGCTCAGGCCGGCATATTCGTCAAAATTGAGCTTTTCTGATGCGGTTTCATCAAATTCAACAAGCTTAGCATACTTCAAAATGCCTGCTATTCGCTTGAGTCCAGTGTCATCCCACAGATGGGATGGTTTGGTGTAATCGTTCACCGAAGCTAGAACAGCCGCGAGCCACGTGCTATATGTCACGACGGCTTCATTCGCAGAGATTGTGTTCACAGACTCAACCTTACCGAATATTTGCATGAGCTGCTTGATCACATCCAATGTCACCAGCTCCTTGAACTGTGGTTTATTCTTCCATCTGACAATAACCTCACATGGAAACCTCTGTCGATCGGTTTCCAACTCGGTTTGAGAAGTGTTTGCAGACCGAAGCTTCTCACGTCTCAGCATCTCTGTTTGCTTCCTCAAAGTTTCGATTTTATATTGCCGTTGTGAAGCATTAGACTGGTGTTGTTTATAGTTTTGCTCGTCATTTAGTAATTGATCTTTAAGGGATCTCTGTTGATCGGATAATTGTTTTTTCGCTTTTTGACGCTGTATTTCGATCTCTAGCTGGTCGTCGTACTGGTTTCGCCATTGAAGGTCACTTAAAACCTTGTAACTCAAGGAAACGGCTCTAAACTTCTCCTCAGCGTCCGCTGCCTTGTTCTTATCTGGGTGAAGAAGAAGCGCCTTTCTTCTATATGCCTGTCTAAGTTCCTTGGAGCTGACATCTTTGTCAACCCCTAACAGCACGTATGCAGTTTGTCCTTGGGCGAGCAGCCAGTTGAAATCATGTTGCGATATCTGAGCCATTACCCGGAGTAGGAATAAATAATTTTTTCTCTTTAAAATAAATCCCGGTGAAAAATTTAGTTTAACTTTTTTCTTTACAGTAAGTACACCTGTTATGATGATACCTTTTCTCAGCTCACTCTGACTAGCATGAAGAGACTATCTGTTCCAACATTCATCACTTATCTGATCAGATGTACTAACAAACAGTCGTATATTAAATTAATTAAATTTTATAGAACTTGGAGGCCTTGTCCATGCTGAACTCGATGATGTCGATCATTGGTCTGTGAGAAGAGTCCAACAACGAAATGTGCTTCTTGATGGTGTCCATGCGTTTGGCAATGTCCTGGCGATCGAACTTAGTAACCGACAAAACCAAATTGATGTATGCCAGCAACGTATTGAACACCACAGGATCAATCTCGTGTGCAAACGTTTCCTCGATGACTGTGTCAAACAGTCTCAAGATCTGCTCACTGCGCGCCCTCGTAAAGGTGATAAATTTCAGCTCTCTGGGTGGTAAAGGTGGGGCAGAAACACGTAAATTGTGCATATGGGAGCTCAATGATGCTCCCGGGGCAGGGAGGGTTTCCACGATTCGCTCTCGTAGTAGAAGATCTTTCAAAATTCCAACCATTGAGATCCGGAATGACTCTGCTGAACAATTTTCCAGCGAGTCAATGATGAACTCGTACGAGTCCTCTTCTTTGATGGAGATCAGAATCTTGGTGGTTAGAGAGTAGAAGAACTTTCGCAGCGCAGCGTCACGAAACTCCAAGCCTAATGCTGCCATGACCTGTAGGTAGGAAAAGATCAACGTCTTGTCTCCAGTTGTGTAATCTCCCAACCCCTTCTCTAGACTTTGCATTGTAAGGATCAACAAACTCACAATAGAATAACCGTGCAGCAGCTGGCTTTTCATCACGTAAGGAATGAAAACACAGAGCTGCAATTTGACCAACGACATGAAATCAGGTCTAGGACGCTTGAAGTTGTGTTTCTCGACGAATAAACTGTAGCTGTACATGACAATGGTGGCAGATCTCGAAAAAGGTATAGCCTGGGGTTCTTTTTGGCGGAACTCGGTCTTATTGTAATTCTCCACCACGAGTCTGAATATTTCCCCGGTGTCCTCTAGTTTCGCATCCTCGAAAACTTGACACGCGTTTCTGGTCTCCTCCGCAAATAGTGCATCAAACTCAAGGTCCATTGACAACGACAAGCTCACAAGTCGACTCATGAACTCAAAAAGAAGATTGTCATCATCCTCGGACGGCTGACGCACGTTTGGATGGACATAAGTCAACAACTCCGGACCAAGGACAGAGCTGGACTTCTCGATGGCCAAAGATAAGAGCATCTGCAAGAGCTTTCTTTGCAAATAATTCTCCTGTTCCACTATTGTTGCAAGATCCTGCAGAGAATTTTCCTGGTCCTTCGGAATATCTGGAGGAACATAGTCTCTGATGAAAGTGTACAAACGACGAACAACTGCGAGATGAGTAACTTCTTGATTTGGGACATTCATGAAATTTATCAAAGCAGAAACGACCATCCCCAGAAATTTGGATGGATAAACAGTTGAGTTGCGTCGAAGACAATTGCTTATGAGCTCTATTAGCATATGGAACTTCAAAATGAAAGCCCTCAAGTTTTTGTTCAATTCTGGGGCTGCACTTCCAGTATCAGGCAAGTCCTTTTCTTCCAAAGGTTCTAGAACGCGTACGTCCTGGATCATCTCGCAGCCTGTTAGTAGCAGCTCTTTGGGGTTTCCTTTCTGGGCGAGAATCCCAAACAGCCGCATCAACATCACCACCACCTTGTTCTCCAGCAGTCTTCCATGTGGGGCAAATTCAATGTCGCAGGATTTCAAAAGAACACAGGGCAGGTCCCATCCGATCTCATAAACAACCTCGTCGTTCTTATCCAGTAATTGAGCCAACTTCTCTAGAATTTTCACAAGCTCAGACTCTGTGTAAACCTCGGGCTTGCCAAGGTACACATCAAGAATAGTGGAGTATGACACATAGTCTTTGGTGGCCAAACAATCCTTCAACCCTTCCTCAAGAATGACCAGCGTTTTGGACATCTCGAAGGGCTCCGAAACATCAAATTCAGCCATTTTATTTAACTGTGTAGCACTACGGAATAAATATAAGAACACTTTTTATAACAATAGTATAGATTTGGTGTTGATTACGTAATAACATGTAACTCATTTGTTGGCGTACTTCTCCCAGCCCTCCGGTCTCTTGAGATTCATCATCTGGTAGAACCTGTTGGTGCAACTGTACGGTTTGAATGTGAAGTCATCGTCTACAGAACACACACACTTCTTTTCCAAGCGAACAGTTTCATCCACAGGACAGTTGTGGAAAGGAACGTGATAGTATCCGACGTCATCGAAAAAGTGCACCTCTTCCTTTGGCATGAAAAGGGCAACAGCAATAGAATGGATTGGAGCGTCTCCCCATCTCTCGTAGAAAAATCCTCCAGCCTGGTCCAAGAACTCGAAATACTTCATGTAGGCGTCTCCTCTCCAGAAGTCCAACGACCCAACTTCGAAGTTCGACCAGAAATGGCATCCATTATAACTGCTTCCTCCATCATCAGAGATCCAGTCCATCAAGTTGGAGTCGACAACGTACTCAGGGTGCTCCTTAATGAAATCCTTAGTCGTCTTCCACAAAGTTGGGATGGTTTGTTGGTACTCTGGAAGAGAGATTGTCCATCCATAGGACTTTTTGTTGTCCTTCATGAACTTGAAAATGTCGTAGTCAACATCACAGTAAATTTTGATGCCCGGCTCGACTCTCCAGTAATATTCGTATTCGTCCAAGAGTGGGTGTCTGAAGAAAAATCCAGATTCGTAACGACACATGTGTCTGTAAGAGATGGAATCACCGTAAATGATCTTATCCTTGCGCATTTGTTCACGAACCTGGGCAGCCTTGTCGGTGTCGATCCATGATGGGAAGCTCCATTGCTCCTTAGGAATCTGTCCGTACTTGGTATTACCAGAACAAATAGAAGAGGTGACTCTCTTGAACTCTTCACTGAACTCGCCGTCGTTCAAGAACACCCAGTCATAGTGGTATTTAGAGTTGAATCTGTCTTCAACCTGTCTGATCGAGCCGACCAATTCCCACAAGTCCTGGTTTCTGGCCAAAGAAACGAACGTGGCCTTTTGCTTGCCACCAAATGATGCGGCAGGAACTTCAGAAACCTCATCGTTCACTGCGGTCTTTCCGGTTGCTGTCTCGACGCTTTTTGGTGCAGCCTTTGGCACAGATGATTCCACTGCCTCAGCGGTCGACGGAGTCGAGGCTTTGTTCGGAACAACATATGCCGTGGAGGAGCCTTTGGTCAGCACGTATCCGCAGAACACGAGCACAAGAGCAAAGATTCCAAACCGAATCAGTCTAGCATTTGCGCGTGCCATTTTGTTAACAAGTATAGTTTTTTTTTTTGGAAATTAAAGGCGGGAGGGTAAGGTCGAGGCCAGACGCGAAAAATAAAAATAGTACAGAATAAGCCTTGTTGTGTCTATGAAGTGTGTTTTCCGTGCTGTAGATACATATGCTTGACAAAAAACCTTATTAGGATTGGTTTTTTGCCTTTTCTTTGGAGGCGGCAGCCTTCTGTCGCTGCTCCTTTTCACGGAGTCGGCGACGTCTTCTTTCCTCGGCACGTTGTCGTCTTTCTTCGGCACGCTGTTTAGCAGCTGCCTTTCTACGCTCCATCTCTTCCGTTTTCCGCTGTGCCTGTTCCTCGATACGCTGGGACACAAGGTTCTTGTATTTCTCGAAGTCGACCATGTGGGGCTGCTTGGCAACCTCGAGGTACTTCAGATTGCAGCTCGACCCCGAGGTGATCGACCAGTCGGTGCCTGGATCGCACGTGCATCTGGCCTGACGCCGGAAGGCGTCATCCAGCGGGCAGGATCCGGCAACCGTGTGCTTGTAGGAGATGTCTGTAAAGAGATGTATCTCGCTGGCACGCATCATCTTCGCAACCGCGATCGTGTGCACAGGAGCATCTCCCCAGCGCTCATAGAAAAATCCTCCAGCGCGATCCAGATGCTGCACATAGCCCTCGTACACAGGGTTTCGGTAAAAGTCGAGGTTGGCGATCTCGAAGTTTGACCAGAAATGGCACAAGTTGTAGGTTCTGCCGTTGTCCTCAGAAATAAACGACATCAGGCTCTCCTCGTCTGGTGGAAGCAGAGCAGACACCTCAGGATTCAAAAAGTACTCCATGCTTGTTTTCCACAGAGTCGGGATCGTTTTTGGAAACTCGGTCAGCGTGAGAGTGAAGCCATAGTTGATCTTGTTGTCTATCATGAACTTGAATGGGTCCTGGATAATGTCACAGCCGTACTCAATTGACGGCTCAACACGCCAGTAATACTGATAGTCTTCAAGAATCGGGTGTTTGTAGAAAAACAGCGAGTTGAACCGACACATGTGGCGATAACTCTCACTCGAGCCGTACGCCACGTTCGCAAACTCGATCGACTCTCTGATTTCCTTGGCCCTTTGAGGATCCACATACTTGGGATACGACCAGTGCTCGTAGGGGATGATGCCGTATCTGGCTGTACCCGACACCAGTGCAGACGTGTGATCTATAAACTCCTGCGAAAATGGCTTGTCGTTCAGGAACACCCAATCATATTGGTAGTCTTTGTTGAAACGGCTCTCTAGCTGCTGGATTGACTGCAGCATATCGAATAACTCCTCGTTTCTGACCAGCGTCAGAAGAGTAGCATTCTGCTTCGCAGGATTTCCAAACTTCTCCTTCACCACACGGATCTGCTCGTACGGCGAGTACTTATTGGTCATGGAGCCCTTGTATCCATTGGGAAGCGGGGCGGTAGCAAGATTGCGGTGCTCGGGGTTGTCGAGATCGGTTCCATTGAGAGGATTCTTCGGTATCTCTTGTATAGGCTCTTGCTGAGCCTGCTCTTGGGAAGACATAGAGCTCTCCGAGTTTTCCGTCCCGTCTAAATTCTGCGAGTCCTCCGAGTTTTCCATCTGCTGGTCTCCGTTCCCTGTAACGGCCTCCATAGACACTAAATTGGAGTCTAACTCATCATCACGGTCCAGGTCAGACTCCTGGTCGGATTCGACGGAACTCTGGTCAGTAATGCCTTGCACAGGAACGGCAGCGGACTGCTCAGACCCAGCGTCTGGTTGATTCTGGTCTGCAAAATGTGCCTCGATGTTTTGTCTTAACGAGGTACCATTGTATGTTTCCACTTGTTTAGCAAGCTCGCTTAGCGACACCTGAAAGCGATTGGTCTGATCAACAGATCCATAGATGAGTCCCAGGACAATCACCAGTAAAATGAACGATAGAAGCCGAAGTCGTGGGCTGCGAACCATACGAAGTCTCATAGGAACTGGAGCCTGGTCGAAGAAATATATATTTTTCGAAGTGGCTTGTGCTCGCAGTATTATCGTGCACCAGCGAAAAATGGTGCAGGGCGAAATAGATTCTCGACCTAGACTCACAAAGCGGGATATTGTATAACGCAGTAACACTAAGGCGGCGGCTGGTGTCACAGGTCTTGCTGATCAAGAGTTAAACTTTGGGAAAGAAAACCAAGACTTGCATTTACGTCAGCAGACACTACCAAAAAACAGCTAAAAGCCCGGTGCGGCTCTGAAATAGTTCTTGGCTAGCTATTCTATTATTGACTGAAAAACTATAAATCTGCATACAATTTCCAATTAGCTGGATATTGTCTGTTGGTAACTTTGTAGTAATGCTGTCCACAGGAATAGCCCCTAAACGTAAAGTCTGAATTTTTGTCGCAACTGCATCTGTTTTGGACCCAGACATTGTCATCGACAGGACACATTGTATAAACTCCGTGATTGTATCCAATATCGTCGAAAAAGTGAATTTTATCTCTATCTGCAAACAAAGCCACTGCAATGGAATGCACAGGAGCGTCTCCCCATCGCTCGTAAAAAAATCCTCCAGTCGCGTCAAGCGTTTTGAAGAAGTTTTCGTAAACTGGCGACCGCCAGAAATCCATGTCTGCGATCTCGAAGTTCGACCAGAAGTGGCACAGATTGTAGCTGTCGCCGTTGTCGTTCGAAATGAAATCCATCAACGAGTTTGGATGGGCGGCACTTGGATTATCTTTCAGAAACTGTTTCACCGTGTCCCACAGTGTCGGAATCGTGGCGTGGAACTCGTAGATCGATATCGTAAATCCGTAGATACTGTTCTCTTTGCGCATCACGTGGAAAGGATCATAATCCACGTCACAGTAGAAGTCGACTTCCGGTTCAACTCTCCAGTAATACTTGTACTGCTTGAGCAATGGGTGTTTGTAAAAAAACCCTGAATTGAACCGGCACATATGTCTATAAGGTTCGGAGTCGGCATAGATAATTCCCATGTTGGTCATTTTCTCGCGCTCTTCTCTCGCACGATCCTGGTCAATGAAGTCTGGAGTGGACCAGTGCTCGACAGGTATCAAACCGAATTTGGCTTCTCCAGAAACCATGAGACTCACCTTCGCCTTGAACTCCTCCGAAAATGGCTCGTTGTTGAGAAACACCCAATCGTAGCCATACTTGCGATTGAAGCGGTCTTCCAAGTTTTGAATTGACCTGATAATCCCATTGAGGTCGCTGTTACGACAGAGAGTCAGAATGGTGGCATTTTCCCGCTGGATATTTTCGGGCCTCAAGAGTTGATGGTCAATTTTGGGTCCATGCGTACTTTGTGCTTGAGGGACGTAGTTTGGCGAGGTTTGGAGCTTGTACACATTGACAGCACCAAACAAAATTACCAGTATCACTGTAAACCGAATAACCCAGGAAAGGTTGAGCCTGATCCGGTGCTGGAAACTGGTCAATAACATCGCGTTGAAAAACTAACGGTTGTCTGAAGATTTTTAATCTACAGGTCGCTTGCATTGCTTACCAAATCATTGCAGCTATTCTTTTATGTGGAAAGCCCTGTGCGGCTTGGTGGATTATTTCCGCAACAGAGCTCATAATATTTTCGCCTTAGCAGATCCTTTCAGCTCCTTCAGAATGCGAATCAGCCCCAATAGCATAATTGTAGCGAAGGGTCCGAGCAACGGCGTGTACACTGCCATCTTGTGTTCCTCAGGGAAATACATCTGCTGAATCATGTCCTTCTGGAAAAACGCCTCATCCGAAAGAATGTAAGCCCGCGCAGCAAGGGTATTCGCTAAGCCCCAATCACCACGTTTGGAGGCGGCCGCTGCCTCCAGAACCCGGACAATAGCCAGTTCAACTTGTTCACGTGTGCTGTCCGGTATACTGATATTAGGTAATTGCTGACACAGTTTGCACAAGGACATCAAGTTGTCGATCGATTTGCGCATGTTTCTAAGCGATTGGACCCGCGTCAGAATGTCTGTGCGGATGGTAAGTGATTTGGGATTGCTTGGGGCTCCGACCAGCTGAAACAGCTGCGAGGCGAAAATTTCCATGATCGGCAGCAGATCATCGTGTTTCAGAATCTGTTTGTCTGTGTTGACTATGGCTGCTCCGCCCCACTGGGGCACGATAAAAGAATTGGAGACAGACTTCTCAATTTGGATAGGGCGTATTTCAGGGGCAGGCACGTATGCAAGGAAATTGATGGCCGGCATGGAATGTGTGTTTTGATCTAGACCCCATTCAGAATAGTCAATAAATGTAGAGGTATCGGATTCTTTCAGCAAGAATTCTTGCTTTTCCTCGTCAAAATTCAATGCAATATTTTCAGAGAGCTTCTCATAGTGCAGCACTTGTGTGTCCAGCGTGAAGTTCGCATAAGGAGACAGACGGTTCAGGTAATTTTTGAAAAGAGTGGCCGCTTGGTCGATTTCCCACGCAATTGGCTCGTTACCCCCTTGCAAAAGCGACAACGTGACATGATACTGGGGAGAGTATGGCAGCTTCACAACAGATTCCTGTTGATTCATGTGAGAGAACATGTAAAGCTCCTCGCCAAACACATCTTCCAACAGAGTTCTCGAGATCATTTCAGGGATACTGTTTGAACCAATCACTGTGGACGAAAGGAAGAGCTTGATTTGGCGGTCTGCAAACGGCGAAATATAAACTTTGTCGGCATCACCATCCATCAAAAGCTGGACTTTGTAATCTGACTGTGATTCCAGTTTGTGTTTAAGAACTATTCGCCAGTTCACGTCCAAATGATACTCCTCGAGCGCTCGATCTAGAAGCTCCTGTGTCTCTTCGATTACTCCCGAGGCAGTGGTGGAAACATTAACAAAAACAGGAATCTCGTAACTGGTGAGAGAGGCAAGCTCAGACGAAAGAGTGTGGATTCGGGCAATGGGAAGCTCTGCGCGGTGAACCGTTGTGGTGGCAAACCACAACGGCAGCCCCACAAGAGCGCAGAGTGCCAAAATGGACGCGAAGATCTGTCGCCTGATCAACACGTTGTCTTCGGAAACAAAGGACATAACAAAAATAAATTTAGAGTTAGAATTCTAATATCGGTATTTAGTCGCGCCGATCGACGTCGTCATATGTACATGCTAAAAGTCTATCACTATTCCCGGACCATGAGTGGTGCTCAGGACAGTTTGACCCAAAACGATTGGTGATTTGCTCTGTGAGGTAGAAACTGCTTCCCGCACGGCCTTGGAGACCGAGATAACGTTTTTGAGGACCTCCTCGTCGGAGAAGTCGCATCTGGCTATAGTGAGCGCAACTTGGTTGTGTCTCTGTCTGAAAGGCTGCAGGGAGATGTTGTCCTGGATGTAGGCCGCAGCGTCCTCGACAACCGTTCCACGTTTGGCGGACGGCATGAGACCCTTTGGGCCCAGGCTTCTGGCCAGCGGTCTCAGGGAAGAGACTATTTCTGGCGTGCAAATGGCCCTGTCAAAGACGGAAAGATCCACCTGGCCAGCAGCAATTTTTTCCACGAGCTCCTTGCCGCCCGCAAGCTTTGCTCCTGCGTCAAGTGCGGCCTTCTGCATGTTTTCGTCCGAGGAGAAAACCAGAATCTGCGTGTCTGTTAAGGGCCGTGCGAATTTGATGCTGCCTTGTAGAGGAGTCACACCCTTTTTCGAGACGACCCGCGTCTGCAGAGTTATCACGGCCTCGTTCAATGGCCGTCCAACCTCTGCAGCACGCAGATAACGAAGAGCCTGCGAAACAGGCATGTACAGGGGATTTTCGCTAGCTGGACGTTTGGCATTTCTGACAACACCAGCCTCCCTCTTTTCGGCCTTCTTCTGGGCTGCACGCACTTGTTCGGGTGACTTTTTGACCTTTGGAGCAGCCAGAGCACGCGACGTGGCGAAAAATCTCACCAATCCGCCCCTCGACACCAGTCTGTTCATCATGTCCAGAATATTTGATCGAAAAAATTTTGTGCTTGGTTGATTATGTCAGTTTGAAAAAAAATGCTCCGACCTATGAACCAAAAAGTGATCTCTATCATCGGCACCACTGGCGTCGGCAAGTCGCAGTTTGCCGTCGAGCTGGCCCGTGCGATTGATGGGGAGATTATCAACGCGGACTCCATGCAGATGTACCAGGGTCTGGACCAGATCACCAACAAACACCCCATAGCAGAGAGAAAAGGTGTGCCGCACCATGTCATGGCCCACATCCCATGGGACAGCGAGTACTACATCCACCGTTTCAAACAGGAGGCCATGGCGGCAATTTCGGACATCCACGCGCGCGGTAAAACCGCCATTCTGGTCGGAGGAACGCACTACTATCTGCAGAGTCTTCTTTTTCTGAATAAAACCATGGATAACGCATCGGCTGCCAAGTTGACGGACGTCGAGCGGGCAATTTTGGACGGGCCGCCAGAACAGGTTTTTGAGGCCCTCAAGCTCCGTGATCCGCTCGTGGCGCAGAAGTTCCACCCGAACGATCACCGCCGGGTCAGACGGGCCCTGGAAATCGTCTTTTCCACCAAGCAGAAAACCTCGGACCTGTACAAATCGCAGCAGCAGCAGAAGGTGTCGTCACTGCGGTACGAACTGTTTTTTTTCTGGCTCTATGCCAAACCGGACGTGTTGGACGTCCGTCTCGATGAGCGCGTGGACAAGATGATCCACAATGGAGCACTGGACGAGATCCGCGAGATGTACGAGTTCTATCGCCAGATGGACCCGAAAATGGACCTGGACCGGGGAGTCTGGCAGGTAATTGGGTACAAGGAGTTTCTGCCGTATCTCGAGAAGGGCGAGCAGTTTCTGAGCGACTGCATCGACGAGATGAAGCGTGCTACTCGGCGATACGCGCGCAAGCAAGTGAAGTGGATTGCCAACACGCTCACGAGGGAGCTGCGGCTCGAGCAGGAATTCAACTGGGTGAATGGCGGCCAGGTGGCTGTTTTGGATGCCACCGATCTGGAAAGCTGGCACCGCAACGTGGAGGATAAGGGGATCCGTGTGTGTCGCGATTTTCTGGATAATGTCCGGCTGTCAGAGGCAATAGATATCCCCAGCGAGCTTCTCCCGGAGCTGTCGCTAAAGCGAGAAAAAGAGGCGGGCTCCAGCGACGCCAAATGGAAGCACTATTTCTGCGAGACGTGCGTGGACAGCAGCGGAAACCCGTCGATCTTCGTGGGCGAGCAGTACGAACTGCACATGAAGAGCAGACGGCACCGCAACAACGTCAACAAGGGCCGCAAAAAACGGGAGTACGAGGAGTGGCTGCGAACACAGCAAAAAAATGGTAGCTGAAAAATTCCATAGATTAGTGTACTAAATACTTTCGATTATTCATTGGAGCTGTTTGACAGTTTTTTTCTCCTGGGAAGACCCTTCCTCGGCTGGAGCGTCGTACTGATCCAAAACGTGCTCCTCGATCAGCTCAGAAGCAGCGTCGGTGATGTCAGGCTCCTGAGGCAAGAACACGTTGAGGACCACACCGATGAAACCAGTGACTGCGAAACCGGTCTCCATGACCAGGATGATGGCGTCGAAGAAACCGGTCAGCGACTTGTTGTCGCCAGAGTAAGTAAAAACGTTGTCAAACCAGTCTCCGAGCATGGTTGCTCCGAAACCAAACATAAGCGAGCATGTGAGCACAAATCTGTCTCTTCTAGTGAACGGAGTGCTGGCGATAATTTTAAGACCCGACACGGCGACGGAGGTGAACAGGAAAGTGGTCATTCCTCCCAACACAGCCTTAGGAATCGAGACAAGCGCAGCAGCAAACTTGGAGAACACTCCCATCACGACCAGGAAGAAGCAGCACCAGTAGCCAACGGTTCTAGAAGCGCACTTGGTGATCGAGATCACACCGTTGTTCTGGGCAAAGGTCGACATCGGAGTCATGGTCATGAGGGCGGCCAGGATACCGTTGAAACCGTCTGCCAGGACACCTCCCTGGATTCTGGACTCGAAGATTGGGCCCTCGATGTCGGTTCTGGACACATCGCAGGTGGCAGTGATGTCACCAATGGCCTCCATCATCAGGACGATGTAGCACGCCAGGAAGGGCAGCACCACCGGCCCGTAGACCTTCAGCTTAAACGTGTGCACCCACATGAAGGTGACGGCCGGGGCGGCATCGATCGTGGAGTCTGAGAAGTAGCCACAGGCAGCAGCAACGATACAGCCCACGAGCAAACCAACAATAACGGCACAGGACTTCATGATCGGGGAGCCCCATTTCTCAGCAATAATGATGGTGACGTACACGAGGAAACCCAAACCGATGAACTGCGCAGAGCCCCATTGGTAGCCCTTGTCGCAGCCGTTGGTCTCATCCATGCAGCTGGAACCTCCGACGAAATCCTCGAAACCAGACTCAATAAGAGAAACACCAATCAGAAGCACCACGGGACCGGTGACAATAGCCGGGAAGATTCTTTGCAGCAGGGCAGGCGGCATGAACGAAAGCAAGATTTCGATCAGACCACAGCACGCAGCAGTTCCTAAAATCATACCGTATCCGTCTGGGCAAGGCAGCTCGGTACCATCGCTCGCAGTCGGACACACGCCCGCCTTGTACATCATCGGGAAGGCCTTGTTGACAATACTGATGGTGGCGAAAGAGGTACCCACAACGGAGACCAACCCTGTACCGATATAGTAAGGCGTGCGAGGAATTTTAAATCTGGTAATTTGGATGGAAGAAAGCAGTCCCGAAATTATAAGCGCAGCAGAAACAAGGTACTGTTGCTGGTCGACATCCAGGTTGGCAAGCGAGCCAATAATAATTGGAGGCGATGCGATACCAGCCAACATGGAAAGAGAATGTTGCAGACCCAACAGAAGACCCAACACGACGGGAATGTCCTCGTCCAAACCGAAAAATGGTTGCACTTTTTCGGACGTCTTCATGAAAGGCAATCTTGGGGTGAAAAGGTAGGCATAGTCATAGTCTCCCAGTAGTCCATCCCTGGTGGAGAACTTATGGATCACCCGACGGGCAAAATTGTTGGCAAACATGCTGGATTGATGAAACTCCAAGAAGAGAACCCCTGTTTTTTATATCAAAAGTCAAGTACGCAATTTTCCTGATAATGATTTCAAAGCTGCATGAGGCGCGTTATCGTTAAAAACTGAGTGAAAAAATTGCCAGCAGATTACCCAAATACATCTGAGCGACAACAACGTTTATTGTAGGGGACTGCGTGTGATTGGCTTGATCGTGCATATATTTTATTGGAGGGATGTTCAGCACATTGTTTGCCTTGCTCACTTCCCAATTCGGGATTCTCCGAGAGCAGTGTTGCCGCGCGCACTTTCCCGCAGCTCGGTTAATTTTACGTAAGCTTGGTCACCGTTCTAAGATCGGGATTGTCCGTAAAGATCTATTTAGCTCCAGATTTCGAGATCGGGTTACTGCTTAAGCACGTCAGGGAGCTTTCCGAAAGAAAGTACATGATCTATGCGTCTACAGCCTGTAAAGAACATCACAGTTCGCTCAATCCCCATCCCCCAGCCCGTAGTAGGCGGCAGACCCCATTCCATAGCCCCGACGTAGCCTGCATCCGGCAGAATCGACTCCGTGTCGTTGTGCTGTGTTCGAGAGGTGAGCTGTTTTTCCAGTTTTAGCGTCTGCTTGAAGGGGTTGTTTTCCTCCTCGTACGCATTAATTATTTCGGCCCCATTAATGTACAGCTCAAATCGCTTAGACACCTGAAAATTATTTTCGGTAGTAGATTTAGCCAGTGGAGACGACACTTCAGGAAGGTTGTAGAGAAAAGTTGGAGTTTCCCGAAAAAGCGGCTCCAAGTAAATTGAGGCCAGCTCGTCCAGCAGATTCTGTGGAGACCTCACGTTAGGAACCTTGAGGCCCAGCTTTTCGAAGTATGCCACCAATGCAGGGCTGGTGAATTCCGGCAACGGTATACCGGTCTGGAGAGGCAGCTGCTGCACGAAATCAATTTTTTTAAAGCCTCTGCTGTCGTGTGACAGGTATTTCTGTAGCATGCTGCAGCTTTCACGGCAAATGGCGTGCATTTCAAGAGCTTCAACGAGGGTGCGGAACAGATCTTCGGTCAATTCCATCGTCTGGGCCAGACTGGTGAACGACGAGTAGAACTCGCAGGAGGTGAATTCCGGGTTATGTGTAGCGTCCACGCCTTCGTTCCGGAAAACAGGGCCTATTTCGTACACTTTGTCAAACCCAGAAATAACCAGTCGCTTGAGCCACAGCTCAGGAGCCACTCGAAGATTGATCGCTACAGGCCGGTCTTCCTTGTCCTTCACGTGCACGCTGCTCGTCACAAACGGCGTGGCATTGGCCCCCGAGTTCCCTGGACATAGGATCGGGGTCGAGAACTCCAGAAATCCGCGTTCCTCAAGAAAACGACGGATGGTGGAAATGATCTTGGATCGCACGATCAGCACCTCTCGCGACTCCTCGTTGGCCAAATAGTCCACCACACGGTTTGTGTAGATCTTCGACGGATCCGTAAAAACAGGCGGAATGGGGTGCAACGAGGGAGCGGCTAGCTTCAGCGGCTGGTCAGCCTTCAGCGACAGCTCGCCGCTCTGAGTAGTCCCCGGATACCCCATGCTGCTGACGTAATCGCCCGGTCTGAGCTGGTTGTGGAAGCTGGCAAACTGCTCGTTTGACAGCTTCATCTGCTTGTGGTTGGCCAGCACCTGCACCTTGGACCCGTCCTGTGTGATATCTATGAACATGCTTCCCTTGCCGGCCCGTCTTATGCTGGCTATTTTCCCGTTCAGCACGTACCTGTTCTCTGTGCTGATTCGTAGCTCGGGGTTTTCCTGGAAATACGGCTTGTACCTGGACACGAACTCGGGCACGCGCACCACAGTCGCGTCATCGCTCAGCAAACTCTCGTAGAGGGGATAAAAGCGGGCATCCTGGTCCTGAATCGAGAGCTCGGAAATCTGCGTCTTTCGATACGCAAAATCGGAATCGACAGTCACTTTCCGCGCGTGGTGTCCCGCGAAGCGCACTCCGTGGCGTCGCACAGCCGGAATCGCCCGCAGCCGACGCATTAGCGCTCCTGTTGCCAACATGCTCTCGAGAGTGTTCTGGGAAAGATTGAAAAAGTGAATTTTGCAAGAGCACGGTGTATGGATGTCGACATAAAGGTTTTCTTCAAAAATTTTCTTCATCAACATGAGCATGCACTTCCGGCGTCTTCTCAGCACCTCGTTGGTGAGACGCAACACCACTCTGTCTGCAGGAGCATCTGCGGCCGAGTCCTCTGCGGAGCCGAAATTGGACCAGACGCAGTTGTCCAACAGCGAAAATTCAGAGCTTGGGGCCAACGTCATCATGGAGCTGAAAAACATGTCGAAGGGAGAATTCGAGGAGCTGCTCAACTCCACGCCAGTGCCGACACTCAACAGAGACGAGCTCGCAATGCGCAAATTCAGAGAGCTGTTTAAGGCGTTCCTGAACCGAGGCGAACAGGGCGACCTTTCAGGCTCCAAGTCGATGATCGCCGAGTACCCTAACCTGATCCCCACGGGCGCGCAGGAACCGTACTCCGAGCCAGAACTGGTGGTGCGCAAGCAGTTCCACGAGAAGGTGCTGGGCCAGCTGGGCGCAGACCTCAAGGCAGTGTACCGTCCCCACGAGCTCATAACCCGTCCTCCGTCGGCCAACCAGATCACGGTGCAGAAGCTGATGGCCGCGGGGGCCCACCTGGGCCACTACACGCGCCTCTGGAAGCACACGACACAGCCGTACATCTACGGTATCTACAACAACCTGCACATCATCGACCTCGAGCAGACGGTGGTGCACCTCAGACGGGCCGCGAAGGTGGTGCAAGGTGTGGTTGAGAACGGAGGCACGGTGCTGTTTCTGGGGCTGCGGGAGGGCCAGCTGCGGTCGGTGCGTTCTGCGGCACACAAGTGCAAGGGTGTCTACGTTGCCAGCAAGTGGGTGCCGGGCACCATCACAAACAGTCTGCGGAGCTCTAAGCCTCGTTTGGAGGTGGATATGGGTGACGTTGCTTCCGGGCGCGGACTTACAGATTTCGAGGAGAGGTCGGTTTTGAAGCCCGATCTGGTGGTCACGTTGAGCGCTCTGGACAGCAAGACGGCTCTGTCGGAGGCTGCCCAGTCGCGGATCCCCAGTATCGGCATTGTGGACACGAACTGCGACCCGAACCTGGTGACATATGCTATTCCTGCCAATGACGACTCTATTAGAGCTACAAACTTGATCTGTGGAGTGCTAGCCAAGGCCGCCGAGAAGGGATATCAGAATAGACTGGACCGTGTGGCCAGATACAAAGAACAGCATGGGTCGGACACCAGCCAGCCAATTTCTCAAATTAATTTTGAAGCCTGAATGGGTGCCGTGTATATAGCATTAGATGAGAGAAGAGGAATTCAACAGTAGCTGGATGTGAGGACTGACTAATTGTCCTTCTTTTCGTCTTCGGACTCGGAGTCGGATCTATCGTCCTGGGCCACGTTTTCAAACACGTAGCGGTACATGATTCTCAGAATAAGGAAGAGCCAGTACAGGTTGACCAATTGCAGCGCGGAAATCAGCACAAACACAATGGGCTGCGAGATCCAGCACTTGTACTGCTGGGTGGTCCAGTTCAGGGTGAACGGACCAACAGAGCGGAACTCGGTCAGCACAGACCACAGGATTCTGAGGTTCAGCCAATGTCTCAGGTAGATCCAGACCCCGACAAACATGATGAAGAACGGACCCACCAGTGGCGAGTCCAGGTAGTTGAGGGTCTTGGAGGTGGCCAGGAAGAAGTCGGAGATGTCCATCGTGATGTACACGGCCACGCCCATCCAGGTGAAGTTGAATCTGTACGAGAGGCCGATCAGCAGCATGGTGACGACGTGGTGGAACACGAGCTCCTTGAAGTCCTTGCGGGGCTTCTCCAGCTGCAGAATCAGCACCACGCTCTGCTGGGCCCAGAACGCAGCCTGGAACAGGTAGTAGAACTTGAACAGATACACGTTCGCCAGGTGGGGATAGTTTTCGTAGAACGCGGTCGTGTTGAAGTACCACATTGGCGTCTGTTTCATCACGTACAGCCCCAGCGGGCCGCTCATCCCGTAGTAGCACATGGAGTACGTCTGCTCGGTGAAGCGTCTGATCTTGGACTCTCTGGTGATGCCAAAAGACACCGCAATTGGTCTGAGAACCACCTGCATCAGGAACTCTCTGTAGAACGTGAAGAACACCATCATGTACGCCACAAATGCAAAATCCTTGGGCCCCTTCTCGTACAGCGGCGGGTTGGTACCGGGTATCTCGTAGGACATGGTCATGAACATGTGCAGGGGATTGGACGGAGTGAAGTTGTTGGAGAACCAGTACGCCGCCTGGGTGACCAGCAGAATGACCAGAGGCGGCATCCACGTGTGTCTGTAGCTGAGAATCTTGAGCGAAACCCAGATTTTGGCCAGAACAGCAAGATCATCGCTGGAGTCGGTGTTCTTGTTGAGCTGCTGCTTGTGACGCTGCGCGGTGGACTTCATGTCCTTGTTGGAGTGCATCGTCTGGAGCGCGGGCACAGAGTTGTCGCCGAGGTTGATCTTGCCGACGGACGAGTGCCGGCGTCTGCGGAACTCTTCAGCCATGAAGTATTTGTTGTCAAGTGTGCGACTTTGCCTCGCGAAAAAAAGAGGCCCTGGTGCACGGGTGTTCCGCCTGGTGTTTATATTTTCGGGCCATGGAAAATCCGCAGATCACTAGGCGATGCGAGCTCTTTCCCGACGGCTGCGGTCGCAGCTGTTCTTCAAGGTGTTTTGCGCCGTGCTGGCCTCCGTGCTGCTGTACTCGCTGCTGCCACGCCAGGCCCCGCGGGCCCTTTCTTTCTACGAGCAGCAGCTCAAGACCAAGACAAATAGAGACCTGTACAGCTCGCTGGGCCAGTCGCTGGGGCTTCTTGCGCGAGACCGCGCCGCCAGCGACGAGCTGGACGAGTACGAGAAGAGCCTGTTGGAGCTGCGCCACTCGCACGACACCCACCCCGCACGGTACATCAAGGTGAACAAGTCGGACAAGGAGATTAGTCGAAACGTCAAGTTCCACAAGTATTTCAAGCGCATCTGGGACGTGATTCTGTACCACCACCCGCACACGGGGTTCGAGCTGCGGTCCACCAAGGGCGTGGTGCCTGTGATGGCGGGGTCCCCGGAGACGCTGCTTTTCAAGCGCGAGTACGGCTCGCACGGGTCGGTGGACATCGCCATGCACGACACAGGGCCCCAGTACCCCGTGCTGAGCGAGAAGTTTCTGCGGGAGTGTCTGAAGGTGCCGCCGGAGATGGTTGCGGACCTGCTGGTGTCGCACAGAAACGTGGCCAACAGCCTGCCCCGGACGTACCCGGACGGAGTGTACGAGGGACGCGGGATCGTGTTCATAGGGGGGAACAAGTTCTCGTGGCTGTCGCTGCTGGCGATCGAGAACCTGCGGGCGACGGGCTCGCAGCTGCCCGTCGAGCTTGTGATTCCCACGGAAACCGAGTACGAGGAGATCCTGTGCGAGAAGGTGCTACCCGACCTCAACGCGCGGTGCGTGCTGCTCACAGAAACCATCCCCGACTTCCGCAAGCACAGATACAGGATCCGCGGGTACCAGTACAAGGCTTTGGCGCTGCTGGTGTCGTCGTTCGAGGAGGTGCTGCTGCTGGACTCCGACAATATCCCCGTGTCGATGCCGGACCCCGTGTTCGACTCTGAGCCGTTTGTGTCGCACGGGATGATCGTGTGGCCGGACTTCTGGCGACGCGTGACGCACCCGGCGTACTACGAGCTCATTGGCCAGGAGCTGGGCCGCACGCAGATCAGAAACAACAAGGACGACGTGACGCCGGCGTGGGTGTACGCTGACGCGGCCAACGACCCGGTGTCGGAGATCCCGCTGCACGACCGCAACGGCACGCTGCCCGACCCGTCCAGCGAGTCGGGCCAGGTGTTTGTGAACAAGAAGACGCACATCCAGGCGCTGCTGCTGGCGCTGTACTACAACTTCTACGGCCCGCAGCAGTACTACCCGCTGTTCTCGCAGGGCGGCGCGGGCGAGGGCGACAAGGAGACGTTCATTGCGGCGGCGCAGTTCTTTGGGCTGCCGTGCTACCAGGTGCGCAAACACGTGGACGTGATCGGGTACTGGGAGCACGAGCCCGAGGACGTGTACACTGGGGTCGGCATGATCCAGTACGACCCGATCGTGGACTTCGAGCTGCTGGGCGCGTACCGCGACTGGTTTGCCGAGCGCCAGGCGGTGCATGAGCGGCGCAAGACGTCGCTGGCCCAGAAACTGCGCTCCTGGTGGCACTCGGAGGAGCTCTACGACCCGGCAAGGACGTTCAGCAGCTGGTTCAACAAAACCAACTCCAAGCCGCTGTTCATCCACTGCAACTTCCCGAAGCTGGACCCGGTCTCTCTGCGCAAGGACGGCCACCTGTTCACGGGCAAGGACGCGAAAAAACACCGCGTGCGCATGTTCCGCGACCAGTCGGCCCTGGATTTTGACTTCGAGCTGCGCCAGTGGAGACTAATCAAGAGGTACTTCTGCGACCAGCCCATCGACCTCAACTACTTGCGCATCGCAGGCGTCACGTCGCTGGACTACTGCGACTTCATCAACGACGAACTGCGCTTTCTGGAGGCCACCCAGAAAGACATCAAATTGCCAGGCGTGGCAGCCGTATATAGGGCAGTGCAGGACAATAATTAATTTCTTCACTTTTTAAATCTGGTATGACCAGCCAAGACCCAGACGAGTTTTTCGCCGAGGACGACCTGCTGGACCCGCTGTTCAAGAGCGTATCGCGCGGGTCGCGCACATTCTACCCGGAGACGCTCGGGATGGACTCGAAAACCAAACGGTACTACGACACGCTGCTGAACACCACGGACTGGAACGTGGAGAGCCTCGCGATCCAGCCGGGCGACCCGCACTTCGTGGTGTGGTTCATTTTCTCGTCCTACTTCCCACTGATCTGCGGGTGTTTGGGGCCGATGTCGAACCTGCTGTCGGTGGCTGCGGTGATCTGCCGCTGGAAGGAGGACAGACACACGGGCAAGCTGCCAGGCCCGGACGAGTCGTGGTGCTACGCCGTCAACTCGGTCTCGATGGTGCTGGGCGTGCTCGCCAACATCAGCCTCATGCTCAACTTTCGCCGCAAAATTAGCTACGTGCGAGCCCAGCTGTTCTCGCTCACCGCGTGGCTGGTGGCCAGCCTCATGCTGCTGGTGCTTGTGGCGGTGTATCACGTGCGCTTTCTCGTGCACCACCACTACGAAAAGTACTCGTACTCGTACGGGTTCTGGTTCGCGATATTCACCGTGATCCTGCACTTTGCGAACTTCGTGCTGCTGTCGCTCAACGGGCTGGGCGTGCTGCTGAAAAAGTACCCGCCCGCGTTCAACATCGACGGGATCCAGAACACCCTCATAGTGCAGTGCATGGCGTTTGTCACGTGGCTCATGTGGGGGGCCGGTATGTTCACCGCGCTGCTCAACGTGTCGTACGGCGAGGCCCTGTACTTTGCGATCGTGACGATCCTCACGATCGGGCTCGGCGACTTTGTGCCCAAGAGCAGCCTGTCGCAGACGCTCACGCTGCTGTGGTGTGTGGTGGGGCTCGTGACGTTTGGACTCATCATCTCGACGATCCGCGAGCTCGTGATGTTCTCGTCCGCGTCCACGTTCTACTGGCACCGCATCCAGGTGTTCCGCCAAACAGAGCTGCTGGATGTCCCGCGCGGGCTGTCCGACAGAGACGCGTTCGACCGCATGAAGCTCGTCAGCAAAAAGGCCACCCAGTACGAAAAAGTCTCCGGCATGGTGACGATTCTCGCCGCGTGGCTCGCGTTCTGGCTCATCGGCTCGCTCCTGTTCTCCGTGTACGAGGGCTGGGCGTACCACCTCAGCTGCTACTTTGCATTTCTGTGCTTTGTCACCATCGGCTACGGCGTGCCGTCCCCGGTGACCAGCGGCGGGCGGTCCTTCTTCTGTCTGTGGTCCGTGGCCGCGATCCCCATCATGACGATCCTCGTCATGAACATCAGCGACTTCATCTTTGGCTCCCTGGACAAGCTGCAGAACTCCAAGCTGCTCCACCGCCGCCCCACGAGCGGCCCCCACTTTGACGACACAGACCCCACCGAGGCCATTTTCCACGAGCTTCTCAAGTCTAAAAGACCGTCCGACTTTGAGGTGTTCAACTCCATGGAGTTCTGCCGGTCACGTCAGATCGCCCACCAGCTGGCTAGATACGCCGCTACGGAAGAGTACGAACCAGAACACATCTCAGAGGCTATAACCAAGTACATGCGCCAAACCAACCTACCCTGGAAAGACTGCTCCTCGGCCACCACCCGCCACAAAATAGCCGACTTTAGCAAGAAAAACGACCCCGTGCTCACCAAGCTCAGCCACATGCAGCAGATCATCCTCGAGCTCCGCCAGTCCACCCTCCTGGGAAATATAAAACCAGACTACAAATACCAATTTAAGGAGTGGAGCCGTCTGCTTCACCTAATCAACTTGGATGTGGATCCACAGTTCTGGCTAAGCGAAGAGTCGCCGTTCGGGTTCCCCAACGACGAGCCACTGTATTTTACATACCACCTGCTACACGCGTTGGAGGTGACACTGCAACAGGTGGCGTTGCAGTACGATATAATGTAGAGCACGGATGTATATAATTATTATAACCGGGCGATCATGGAAAATCAGTAATACATGCCTAATGAGTTAGCTTTTGGAGGTAGCCCGCAAAAAACTGATGCGATTGTGCGTAGTAGCAAAGAGGTGTCCAGCACGTGGAAAAGGCCATGGTAGCGCACTATGACGGGAAATTAGCAATGGAAAAGTATGCAAAGATGCGGGGACGATGAAGGGTATGCAAAATCATCTTCTGCGTCGAGGCTTGCCGGCACCACGTTTCTTGGGCTCACCGTTCTTGTTTTGGTGCATTCTTCCGACATGGATTTTCATGTGGTCGGACCTGGTGAACTTGCGAAGACAGAACTCGCAAACGTAGCGTTCCAGGTGCAGATGAACGCAGTTGATGTGGCGCGAGAGCAGAGCTCTGTTCTTGAACTGCTTGCCGCAATTCTCCATGTCGCAAACCAGCTTACCAGAAGCGTGCACAATGGGGCGCTGGACGAGCTTGCCGGGAATCTTGAGGGTGACCTTGGACTTTCTTGGTCCGACAGACTCGTCCTCCGAGCTCCCCATCAACTCGTCCTCAGCTTCCGCCTGGCTCTGAGTTCCAGACTCATCCAACGAGGCCTCCTCCTCAAACGCGGCCGAGGAGGGCGCAGATAAGACGGTCCGCTTGGGAGCAGTGTCCAGAACAAAGTCGTCAGCAAATAATGGATAGGATGTTTCAAACCGGCCGAGTCCAACGGGTGAAGAAGGCAAGAGGCTGGGATAGACGGGGTGATAGATAGATGCTAGCGAAAGGTTATTGGTACATTTTGAGCCGCTGGGGTTCACTTTGGATGGATCGATTGTCAGTTCTGGGATTTCGTCCTCATCGGCAATACACTTGTACTGCGATGTTTCAGGTGTGTTTGAAAAATTGGAACGTTCAAAATCGATGTCAACATCGTAATCAAGGTCAGAATAGTTGAGGTCGTCGTACTCGATCTCATGGAGAAAGTCGTCTGCGTTGAAGTCGACCTCTCTCAATTCTGACACAAGCGATTCTTTCCTTTGTTCAACAATTTCAAGGTCAGAGTACCCGAATGCGGATACAAATTCCATCAAAGGAGTAGGAGTGTCTCTAGAATCCATGCCCTATGCTCTTCTTACCGCGAGGATTGCCTAATGTTGCAATTGGCTGTGTCCATGAAAACAACAAGATCCTGTGTTTTGCGTGACACCACACGGGTATTTGCCATGCTTTATATAATTTTCTTATCAATTTGTCTGGCCATGCGCATGTCAATGCTTGCGGCGTGGTGGCGCAGTTTGTGACACATTATCCACTCTCCAAAGGGTTACCCGGACACACATCACCGCGAGCACACCTACCACCGCTGTGTCGGTCTTTCCCAAAAGATGCAATCCACTTTTCCTAAAGAGGAAATTCCAGGTGATACTGCGCCACAAATCATGTTCTCACACATCTCACCACTACACACAGGCCGTATCCATGGCCTCGGCACTCTAGCAGCCCACACTTGCGGTCCCACGGGCCCGTATCCATTTCACATCCTCACACGCTGCAGCACGATTTGTCTTGTTCTCCAGCTCGACCTCCAGCTCCCCCCCACACCTACCCACCAGGTCTCCACCACCCCCAAAATTTTCAGCTCCACTGCACCGCCACACTCCTCTAAAAGAGCAACCAGCCAAATTTCATCTCTCCCAGATAACCTTTGTTCAATGCTGTCGTACCAGGACTCTGCTCCATCAATCACGAGCAAAACCTCCCGCCACAGCGTCTACCAGACCAATGGCCGGCCTCTCAGCGAGGAGGCCATCTACAAGGCCAAACTCAAGTACGGAATCTACAACAACCCTGCGAAAGTGAATCTTGGTGTCGACCCTTCAGCCTCCGACACTGCTGCGCTGCTGGCGTCCTCCACGGACCTGTCTGTGCACCCATACAAGCGGGAGCTGTCGGCGGAGGCTGCCACGGCCGCGCTGATTGCCAAGACCGACTCTGCGCCGAAAGCGTGGAAGAGAAACAACTTTGCTCCTGAGGCGGAATACGCCGCTATCAGTGCCAAGTCGCAGAAGTATCCGTTCTACGACGAGGACAGCGAGACGGTGGACATTGCGGACTCGCAGGACGCGGCATCGTCGGTGCTGAGGAAGCCTGCCTCCGCGACCGCGAGAAGTGCGCTGCAGGAGATGTACGACTTTGACGACGTGCGGTCGGGCCGCACCACGATGAGCACGCAGCCGGGCAGCTCGACACAGGGGACGACGGTGCGCGGGGCGTACGAGGCGTCTAAGGTGCTCGACATCGGGCGGATCCTCAGCAAGGCATCGGACTCAGCCTCGAAGACGATGTACACGCGGGTGAACCCAGACATGGACTCGCGCTCAGGGCTCACGACCGGAAACGGTTACGTGGGGGCCAATGGCACGGTGGACATCTCGAAGATCACGGACTCGGCCCAGAAGAGCGCGCTGCGCAGCATGACGTCCCGGATGAACCCCACGCGCGAGGGCATGTACGGCATCCCCACGCCGGGCGACTCCATGGACAACTCCAAGTTTGCGTCGGTGGGGGCCCTGGCCTCGCAGAACTTTGACCCTCGGACAGACTACGCCGCGGCCGAGCGCGCCACCCTGGCCAAGAACTCCCTCATCGACAACAAGGTGCTGATCAAGGCTATGAGCAACGCCAACGCCACGCTCGACAAGATGGACGCCAAGGCCGTCCAGGACAACCTGTTTGGCAACAAGGAGTGGAACCTCAAGGCTGTGCAGATCGCGCAGGCGAACTTTGCGAAGCGCAAGTCCGAGACCGTTGGCAAGGTGGACGTGGGCGGGGGTCTTTTCCTGACTGTGGCGGAGATCAACCAGCTCGCCTCGTCTGTGGTGCACCCGATTCTGGCCGACCTGGACGGCAAGGTCGAGCAGCAGAGACAGGCCAACCTGGAGGCCCAGAGACAGAAGGAGGAGCTCAAGCAGAGACAGGCGGAGTATTTTGCTGCGCAGAAGGAGGCCAAGATCGCTGCCAAGCAGCAGCGCGAGGCGGGCAAGGTGTCGCGTCGTGCGCAGTTGCAGGCCGACAAGGACCAGCTGCTTGCTGAGCAGGCTGCAATGAAGGCCGAGAAGGAAGCCGCGCTGGCTGCGCGGCAGCAGGAGCTGCGGGAGCAGATCGAGGCCGAGGAGCAGGCCAAACACGAGGTCGAGACTGAGAGAGACACGAAGCTGGCCGAGCTGAAGAAGGTCAAGGACGGAAAGGACGCGGAGCGCCAGGCCGAACTCGACGGCATGCAGGCCGAGCGGGACGAGGACGTCGCGCCGCTGGTCGCCGAGTGCGAGCAGGAGACGGCTGTTTGGAAGGAGCTCGAGGCCAAGCGCCAGGAGGCAGACACGTTCCTGGCAGAGCACAAGGCGCGGTTCGAGCTGGGCAGTGCTAATCTGGAGGCCACGACGGGCAAGCTCGACAAGATCGGTGCCAAGATCGCCGAGGTGGAGGCTGCGCTCGCGGCTGCCACCACAGAGGCTGAGAAGCTGACCGCCGAGAGCGAGCTGGCGCACGAGCAGGCAGAGCTCGACTACGAGCAGAAGCAGCGCGAGTACGACGAGTTCGTGGCTGTGCGGTCGAAGTTGTCGGGCAACAAGGAGGAGCTGGAGGCCGAGAGAAAGCGGCTGGCTGCGGAGCTGAAGGAGATCAAGGTTTCTGCGAAGGCGGAGGAGAAGGAGATCAACGCAATGCTGCCTGAGCATTTACAGAAGGAGATCAGCTCGGACGTTTCCGACGAGGAGTCGATCGACCACTCTCCGTTCGACCTGGACGATTCGTCGATCAAGGAGCCTGCGCCGGTGGACGTGAAGGACCCGGAGCCAGAGCCCGTGGACTATGGATTTGGCCCGGACAAGCAGCCTGCTGCGGTGAGCGCTCCGGGCGTGCCTAAGAAGACCTGGGACGAGATCAAGGCTTCGGGCAAGTTTGGTTCGGGCGAGGATCCGCTCGCGTCGGTGGCCACAAACGAGAAGCCGCCAATGCACTCTGTTGTGACCGACAAGGAGGTTTCGGAGGCCAAGCTCAAGGCCATCCAGGGCTCCGATGAGAAGTTGCCGGCTAAGACGGCTGCCAAAAGCACGAGCGCCAGCGCTGCTGCCCGCAGCCCGGAGAAAAAGAAGGCAGGTCTGGGCAAGCGGTTCATGAAGTTCATGACCACCGAGCCGCAGAGACCCAAGAAGCTGGAGAAGAAGAAGGAGGTGAAACCAGTTGAGTCGGTGAAGCCAACCGAGTCGGCCAAGCCAGTTGAGTCGGCCAAGGCAGCTGAACCGGCCGAGCCGGCTGAGCCAGCTGAGTCAGCCAAGCCAGCCGAGCCAGCGTCAGACGCGTTCTCCAACTTCTCCCAGGGCTCAGAGATTGCTGAAAAATAACCCTTCATTTCCTGTGCATTGTATTATGTAAGCAAAAACATTTCTATATTTCGACGCGTCGGTCTTGAGACCAGCCACTGCATTTAATTATTCCAAAGGGGTAACAAAAAATTACTGCGATAAAGTTTGCGACATTGTTCCCATGGCAAGACTCAACAAACACCGCACGGTGACCGCGACGGTGACCACGACGCCCAAAACACCGCGGTCGGGAGCGAGCTTCAAGAATTCGCCGGCCAGCATCAAAAAGACGCCCTCCACCAAGAGCTCAGAGACCCCCCGGGTGAGCTCTGGGCTGGTGAGAAACCAGCCCGGCGACCCCACCGACCTGAAAACCCAGAAGAAGCGGTTTAAGCCAGGAACCGTGGCCTTGCGCGAGATCAGAAGGTTCCAGAAATCCACCGAACTGCTCATCAGAAAGCTGCCCTTCTCCCGACTGGTGCGCGAGATAGTCCAGGACGAATTCGGCTCCAGCACGTACAGGTGGCAGTCCGTGGCCATCCTGGCGTTGCAGGAGGCCGTCGAGGCCTACCTGGTGCACCTCTTCGAGGACACGAACCTCTGTGCCCTGCATGCCAAGCGAGTCACCATCATGCAGAAAGATATCCATCTCGCGAGAAGATTGCGTGGGGATTGAGTTTATTAGTGTATGTATACTACAACCGGTTATGCCAAATGCCAATGGGTCCTTTCTCCATGTAGTCCTCGCGCAAGAGCGACCCGCCGATGGTGTGCGACCCGAAAACCTGCTTCGACAGGATCTGGGCTCCCAAGAACGAGCAGTCCTCAAACCCGGTTTTTTTCCACTCCGAAAAGTAGTCTGGCCGGGCCAGAATCTTGACGTGCTTCGGAACCTGGATCAGGTTCAGGTCCTGGATCATGTTGTTGGTGTCGGGGCGGAAAACTCCTCCCTGCGTCGACGCTCCTTGGCCAACCACGAAGTTCGTGTACAGA
The DNA here is from genome assembly GCA_030674565.1 of Ogataea thermomethanolica. Classification (NCBI taxonomy): domain Eukaryota; kingdom Fungi; phylum Ascomycota; class Pichiomycetes; order Pichiales; family Pichiaceae; genus Ogataea; species Ogataea thermomethanolica. The sequence goes on from JAKTYW010000006.1 coordinate 654,704, forward strand.
TACACCACCAGCGCCTCCTTGAATCCGCGGATCTTGCTGGTCTGGCCCACCACAATCAGGTTGTCGTAGCACTCCTGTGCTCTTTTCAGGTCCGTGATCTTCGACAGCGTGGCGTAGATCGTGGTGCCCACGCTCTCGATCAGCTCCGTGCATCCCTGGAAACGCTCCTTGCCCACGTTGATCACCACCCCCTCGTGGTCCACAAACGTGTTTGTCTCCAGCTCGCTGTTGGGCTTGGGCTCCGCAGCGGCCTTTCCGCTCTTGCGCTTCTCTTTCTCCTTTTCGGCCAAAATTTCTCTCGTTGACTTGTCGCTCGTCACGATCGCAGCCACGTCCAAGACCCCATCATCCTCTTCGGTCTTCTCCACCAGCTGCTCGGCCCCGAAAAACGAGTTCTTGGCGTCCTCCTCGCTCAAAACCTCGAAAATAGGCGATCTTTTCAGGGTCTCCACCTGCTGAGCAGAGAAATTCGGCAGGATTTTCGCCAGACGCTCGTTGATCAGCTTGCCTCCCTTGTTGATCTCCTTGATCCCCGGAATGTACACCTGGTAGTCCATGATTGGCGTAATCTCTGTCTTCTCGTAGCCAATGTCCACGACGCACGCGTTGGCCAACGACCCGTACGCAAACATCGAACACAGCGGCGCAGACACAATCGAAAAGCCCCCAAACTGCAGCGTCTCAAAAACGTACTTGGTGATCGACTCAATCGCGTCTGTCGACCACCGGTTCGACGACTGCACCAGAGTGAAAGCAATGCTGTTTAGCAGAAGCACAGGGTTGTCCTTCAGAATTGAGCGAGAGATGCATTTTAGCAGGAAGTTCAGGCCGTGCACGTCGACAATCTCGCCCTTCACAATGGGATAAACTGCCAGCGACTCGTCTTGAGGCTGGATGGTGTAGTACGAGGTGTCCTGGGGGTTCTTGTACACCTTGGTAGGCACACTGAAGGCAGGAGGACTCAGCACATCCTCAATTCCAAACCGCACAAGGGTGTTCTGCGAGCCAGGCTGGACGATCAGGAAGCTGTCTTCTCTAAAAGAGGGCATTGTACAGGTAAAATAGAGTATTATTTTGATTTTCGCTCCAGGAAAAACCAGCTGGACGCTGGCAGGGGGTTACCCGGCACATCGAAGTCTATATAAGCCGGGGGTTCGCCTGAAATATTTTTTCATACTTACCTTGGGAGATCACGGGAGATCATGAAGTCCTTGTGATCGGGTCTGTCCAGTTTGCTTTGCACATACCTGCGGCTGGCTGGCCTGCCAGCTTCTTTCGTTTGAAGAAGTGTGGGTCTCATAATTTTTGATATTTTTCTACAAAGTTTCAGCGTGCTGAATTTTGTATATATATTTATGTTGGCTTGACCACCGCGGTGTTGACGTGCTGCATGAACGTTTGCAGACTCACATCGTCGGTTAAAATCACGGCTCCGTTGTCTGGCTGCCCACTGGCCAAAATGGTCAGGTCGTCGCCGTTTTTGTACGACGTTGTGGGGTTCAGCTTCGACATCAGGAACCGGGCCTGCGACCCCCCGTCCTCGGTGTCAATGAATCTTGGCAATGGGAAACGGTCCACCAAGATGTCTGCGGCCTCGACTCTCGGCTGGTCCAAGAACTCCTTAAAGTACTCGTAATCTGGTAGGTCCTGGTACCCCTGTCTTCTCCACTCGGCAATCTGAGAACCATGGAAAATTAATAGATGGAAAAAAGTATCCAGTAGTAATATCCGGTCGGGTCTTATCGATAGCGAGTCAAGCAAAACAGGCTCCGGTTCCTTCTCGATCTCAAACGATGTTAATGTTGGCTGGATCATGATCAACGAGTTCATGCATTCCTCCGTCAAGAAACAATGTCTGTAAAATGCTGTTTCGTCTGGAGATGAGTTGAATATTTGTATAAAGTTGGAACGTCTCAGATGGTACATGAACTGCGGGAACAAATTGAGATTCTGTGACAGAACCAGAGATCTGGCGTCGTTAACTTTGTAGCTGCCGAACTTGGAACACAGATCGACCAATATTTTGTCGCACCATCTGATGGAATCGGTAGAACTATCCTTCAGAACTTTGTAAAGTGCCTGGCGTGCAACTAACACGGCCGCTGCCTCCTGGTCAAAGTATTCAATCAGATTCTGGCCCGGTTGAATGGTAGACCGTTGACTAGTGGTGACATGCAATCGACGGGACCCATCTGAGTGCTGGTAGCTGGTAATAAACTGGAGCACACCAAATGGCTGACTGGTCTCCACAACAGGCTCAAAGTAGACACCGTACGTCGAGTGCACAGAAAGCCCGCCCAGCTTCCACGAATCCGTAGCCCCAATGCCAACCTCGGTGTCCGACACACCAGGAGTCTTGCGCTTCAGCGAGGTCACGTGACCCACAATCCCGCTGAGCTTGAGGTTGTTGGTGGTTTTGACCTCGAGCGTGGCGTTGAGGCCAAATTCCAGGGTACCTGTTGATGCGCGGTTTAGGAACCTCTGCAGCGACTGTTTGAAAATAGCCGTGGAGAAGCCGTCGCTCTGGATCACCGACCCGCCTGTCTGGTGCACTATACACTCCATCTCTGCGAGTCCGACCTGGTCGTACGACCCGATGAAGATGTCCACTGTGTGGCCTGCCTTGACGGAAATACCCGTCAGGTCCTCGTAGAATTTCGTGGCTTTTTTGTATTTCTTGAGCATGGCTGGGTCCTTTTGCAGATCGCTGTGAGATCTGATCGGGTTCTTTAGCGGTGTATCCACAATATTCCCTGGCCCGTATGTGCAAGGTCCGCCAGTGAAAAGCATGATTCTGGCTCCCGATTTAGAGAATGTGGATGCTAACAGGTTGGTAGCCACGTTGAGCGCAGCTCCGGTGGCACGCTCATTTCTATGGTACTTCTCGACGGGGAACGAGTCAGAGACCAACGACTCGATCAACGTGGTGAGCTGAAATTCGCACATGGCCAGCTGCTGGATAAAGCGGTTTGCAGGGTTCAGCGGCATCTCCAGGTGGTTGTTAGCAGCCGGGAGCCGGCCCGCCTTGAGGTCTCCTGACAGCACGCCAAGAATTTTCTCGATCTCTGCCGCGGTGTACTGTTTCATTCCGTTGAAGCAGTAGCTAGAGTTCGAGTCCTGGTGTCCGATCTCGTGGACGCTGATATTTTTCCCGTAGGTGATAAATCCCACTAATGCATCAGGAGGTATCAAGTTCAACGAAAGCAGGAGACTGTCCTTCAGGGCCTCCAGGTTCTCAGCGTCCTGACACAGATCCACAACAAAGAGGAAAACAAACGGCTGCTGGGTGGCCAAGGGAGGAAGCACGTACTCGAAGTTGATGGACTCTGGACGGCATTCCAGTGGAAGTTCGAGCAGGTCTGCGCCAAATTGGTTGCGGACACGGCAGATCGAACACGACCACGTTCTTGTCTGGAGGTCTGGCTGGCAGTAGGGGTTGAGAATGGCCTTACAGGAGCGGCAAACGATGGGAGGTCCGTTCAACAACAGCGGACTTTCCATTGGCCTGAGCGGCTGGTATAGGCACGAGAAGGGCACCACGTAGTTTTTCGCGTCCACCTTGGATTGCGGCAGCGCGTTCCATGCGTACCGCAGCCCAGTGAGGTCCTCATAAGCTTCGAACGACATTTGAGCCAAGAGAAAAAGCCGGTTGTGTTGGCGTAGGTTTTTTTGAAAAACAAGATTTGGTGCAAGGAGTAAACAAAGTTAATAAAAGCATCGATGATCCACCAACTAGCCACAGACTCGCTTGCCGGTCTGGTGGAGCGCATTTTCGAGCATCGCTGGCCGGAGGACGAGATTTTCATTGTTGATCTCGTTCCCGAGCAGGCGGTGCAGATCCCAAGGCCCACCGTTGAGCAGCTCAAAACATACACCAAAATCAAGTACGTCAGAATCAACAAGTTCCAGATGAGCGTGTTGGTGGGGCTCCTGGCGGCATTGCAATTCGAGTGTCGCGGCGCAGTGGTCGTGTACGGGTTTTGGGAGCAGTTGTCGCTGCTTTACTCGGGAATCCTGACTACCCCGGATCCCAGTCTGGAGTCTGAGTTCAGCGAATACAGAGAATCGATCCTAGCTATGGTACTATATAAGTTGCAGGTTCTGAGCGACCAGAGACGCGTGTTTCTCAGCGACAGCGGTGCGGTGCTTGAACGGCTGGGAGCTATTTTTGTCTCCAAAACCGACGAGCTCAGCGACCTCAAGGAGTTCAGAGTCGCGAACCTGGTGTCAGTGCGAGACCTGGGGCAGAAATTTGGCGTCGAGTTCCGCGATCTCGTTCCTAATACGGCGGCCGTTGGATCTGGTACTGGCTCTGCTGGGGGTTGAATCCAAACGAGGTGTTGGTTGGCATGTTGGGAAACGACAACGGCTGCGTGGCAGAGCCCTCTTTCAGGAGTTGCTGGTACAGCTCGACGCTCGAGTCCACGTTTTTCTGCATGCTCTGCAACTCCAGCACCTTCAGTTTGTACAGTCCCAGAATTTGCTTCATTGTTTCCCGGGTCTGGGTCAGTTGTTCGAGTTTTCCTGGAATTTGGTCTCTGGTCAGTATATTTTCAAATTCTTGGCTCGAGACCGGCTGCGTGGCCAGTTTCGTCTTGAGATCGATCAGCTTCGACAACAGAACCTCCACGTTAAACGAATTGTCAAGCACTTTTGTCAGCTCCGCCAGATCTTTTTCGGTGGTCTGTGGAATCGTCTCCACGTAGTTGACAGGAACAATGCCCAGGTTGCCGTTCAAACACCCACGAATCCAGTCGTCGTTAACCTTCTCCACAACAACAATGATGTCGTCCTTGTGAAAACTGAGAGTGTCCTCGTCGTTGGACTCCAGATCGTACAGGGCCCGCACTTTCTGGGGCCCCGGCTGGTCCACCTCTGGTGCGGGCGTGTCCTGGACAGGCTCCGACGAAGCGACCGGCGGAGTGGCCACAGGCGCCGCATTCAGCGATGCACCCGAGCTGCCAAAGGGAGGACGCGTTTCCCGGAGCGAAATCTCGATCGCCTTGCGCAACTCCTCGTCCTCGTCTGTCTCAGAGCCGGCCGGAACAGGAGCCTTTTTTCCATCGATCTCCGCCACGGCCTGCTGGCACAAGTACATGTATTTTTTCTCTAGCTCCTTGAAACTTTGTTCCATCGCACGCAGAGACTCATCGCCCTTGAAGCTCTTGCTTAGTTTGTAAATCTCCTTGATGACGGCATATTTGATGGAGCTGTGGATTTTGGGGTCATTGACCAGCCTCACCAGATGATTGTCAACAAATGACCTTCTGGAAATCTGGGCGCGCATCATGGCGCCGCAGTTCTCCGCGAGAAAGTCCAGCAGAGAAACACTTCTAAGAATAACATTGGCGTTGTTGGACTCCAGTTTGGCCTTGATGATATTCACGCAGTCTTCGATGTTCGTGTCGGTGTCCGATTTCACGATATCGACGACATCTAGCAACAGGGCGAAGTCGTCCTCGGTAAGTTCCGCAGACGTCGCCTTGTCTATACTATCTCTGAGTGACATACAAATTGAAGAAAACGTAAAAACGTTTACATCTTTGCACCGGGTTCGAATCCGGCGCACATTTTTGAGCATCCAGCCGAGGCAGTCTCCACATCCGTGCACCATGCAGTGCGGCAGATGCCGTCCGAGGCCTGCCGCGGTGAGAACTAAAAGGAAACGGTGCTGACCAAAAGATAAGAATGCGGCTGCAACAAAATGCCCCCAAATGGGCGAATGAAAAAGTTTGCAAGGCTTTCCCCATTATATTACGTGCATGGCTTCTTGTTAGGGGTCCTGCATCCAACGACACAAATTTTTCTATATAAAGTGTCATTTTTTGACTGTACAAATCAACCATCCATGTCCCAAGACCTTGAAAAGAAAATCGAAGAGTCGCTGAGCGACGAGCCTTTTGTCCAGGAGTCCTCTGAGATTCACCAGTCCAAGCTCACAGGCTTTTATGCCAACCTTATGAGCATGTTCCACGGTGAGACCAGAGGTATCGAGATGATTCCACTATCTGAAAAGACACAGACCTCTCTGTGGTCCTGTGCCTCCATGTGGCTGTCTGCCAACATGGTTATTGCCACTTTCAACTTGGGATGTCTCTCGTGGAGTGTGTTCGAGCTTGACTTCGGCACTTCCGTGCTGGCTATTATTTTTTTCAACATTCTCGGTGCTATTCCTGTCGCTTTCTACTCCATCCACGGAGCCAAGTTTGGTTTGAGACAGCTGGTTCTTTCCAGATATCTCGTTGGTGATCTGTGCATGCGCGTGTTTGCTTTCATCAACGTCATCGCTTGTATTGGATGGGGAGCTGTCAACATTATGTCTTCTGCCCAGCTGCTGAATATCGTTAACAACCACGCCCTTCCTGCCTGGGCTGGATGCCTGATCATTGTTCTGTGTACCATTCTGGTCACGTTCTTTGGTTACAACGTCATCCACGCCTACGAAAAATGGTCCTGGATCCCTAACCTTGTTGCTTTCATTGCCATCATTGCTAGACTGTCCATCGATGGCGTTTTCATGGCTGGTATTCCTAACGAAGATGGAACTGTTTCCACCTGGGGCTCAGGAAAGACCTTTGCCGGTAGTGTGTTGTCTTTTGGTGGTACTATTTTCGGATTTGCTGCTGGATGGACCACCTACGCTGCTGACTACACCACCTACATGAGACCCGACTCCAACAAGTACAAGGTCTTTTTCTCTGTTCTGGCCGGTCTTTGTTTGCCATTGATCTTCACCATGATCCTTGGTGCTGCTGCCATCACCGGTGTCAAGACTAATGATAGATACGCTGCTTTGTACGACGAGTACTCCACCGGTGGACTGGTCTACGCCATTCTGGCCGAGGACTCGTTGCACAAGTTCGGTGAGTTCCTGTGTGTTTTGCTTGCGCTGTCCACAGTCTGCAACAACATTCCAAACATGTACTCGATCGCCCTGGGTGCTCAAGTTTTCTGGTCTCCTTTGGCCAAGGTCCCAAGAGTTTTCTGGACTGTTGTCGGAAACTTCCTCACTTTGGCTATCTGTATTCCAGCCTACTACAAGTTCGAGTCTGTTGTTGAGAACTTTATGAACTTGATTGGATACTACTTGGCTATCTACGACGCCATCTCTCTTTCTGAGCACTTCTTCCAGCTCAAGGGCTTCAGTGGCTACAACCTCGAGATCTACGACCAGAAGAAGAAGCTCAACCCTGGTTACGCAGGTACCTTCGCTTTCTGCTGCGGTGCTGCTGGTGTCGTTCTCGGAATGGACCAGACCTGGTACGCTGGAGTTATTGCCAAGAAGATCGGTATGTTTGGTGGTGACATTGGTTTTGAACTTGCTTTCGCTTTCTCGTTCCTTGCCTACAACATCACCAGACCTTTTGAGAAGAAATACTTCGGTCGTTAAATGTGCGAATATAATTTAACTAGTGCGTATGTTGAATTTTATTTCTGAGTGCTTATTTATTTAACTTGTAAATTATTGGAGTTATGGTTTTTGAAGGACCCTCATCAGAAACTACGAAAGGTATTTTTGCGCCACACCACCAGGACCACGAAGTTGTGAAAGGTGACAATTATGGTGCTGTGCACCGTCTCGTGGCTGATCTGACCGAGGTGCTCAACGAAAACTCCAAATTGAAGAAGGATATATGGACCCAGACAGACAAACTCTCTGTACTTCTAAATGCTAGATATGGCGACGATGCTGGTTCGACAGAGGAAAAATTCAAGTATCCGGATCTACACATTGCAGAAAGTTCGATGATCGGCAATCTCTCTGGAAATGCCAAACGTGCTTACAAACTTCGATCTGAAAATTCAGAACTGGCGCAGATCTTGAAGGATCGCCAACTGTACAACCAGGAACTACGGAAGACTTTGAATGACAGCGAACTACAGATTATGACCATCCTCAAATTGGTGCTTGACAAAAACTCTCAACAAAACAAGCAACAACTTGAAGAACAGACAGACTACTGCGACGACCTGCTGGATCGAAAACAAAAGATGCACAAAAGATATCTCGCCCTGGCTGAAATAAATGAGAAGTGTAAAGAGCTGTATTCTTTGTTGGAACCACTGCAAAACGCTGTCGACACCGTCGACTTACAAGATGAGACGATTATTTCTTAAATTATTCTCTAGTCACGCTACTCACAAAATGCGCTTTTCCTTTTTGCTCCCCGGAGCCTTTGCTCATCATGCTGGCAACATTGCCAAAATCCTCGGTCACTGGAAGCTCGTCCTCCCAGGTCATGGAGATCGCGTCATTTTTTACCAGAGCGTCTTTGGACGTCTGCCAAGAAAACCTAACCGCAGAGTTCCAGCCAAAAACAGGATGAACGTTCGAATGGAGCCATCTGGACGTTCTCGGATCTGATGGATAGCCTGAACCCCATTCGACACCGTTTGCCATATAGTACAAGCTGCAGTCTCTGGTCACTTTGGCAACAATCGACGCAGTCGAAACGATCGGAAACAAACTGTCTGCCTTCTTGGTTACTGTGATTTTGACACCAGGAAACCGGTTACTTAATTTCCGTTGGTATGATTCTGGAGGTCCAACCGTATCAACATACACCTCCTTGAGATTCACCTTCTGGTCCAGAACTCCCTGGATCAGCTTGATCGTTGCATCATGTGCCTGTTCATTAAGATTGATGTTCCCCACAGATCGTGGTTTCAGCATCTCGCTCGAAATGTCTCTTGCTGTCATCGTGGTGGTGGCCCAGCCAACATTCTGGAACAAATCCCCGTCGGTCTCGATTATGGAATGCATCAATTGATCTCTGCGCTCAACCGTCAACGTTTTGGAGTCCGCGAATCCATAAACTGACTTCAGATCATCGGAGTACTCCTTGAGACAGTACGCTATACCATACACCATGGGTCCCAACACGGGACCTCTTCCTGCCTCGTCAACTCCCAAAATGACTGGCTTTTCTGGGGCCTCCAGCACACGAGCAGGGATGGCTGATCTGTATGTGCTAGTTTTGTCCGAAATTGGCCGCGGAACAGACGGCAAGACAAGGTTTTCAAAAAGACTGATCTCCATACGCGTGCGAAATAATTATTATTGACAATGATTTTTTATTATCCACCCGATTCTATTATGGCATTATCTACTACTCATGCTGCTATGTTAGTCATTGGCTCCTCTTCGTACTCGATTTCCAGACGAGGTCTCTTTCTCTTTTCCTTAGGTTCGTCCTCGCCTTCGTCCTCTGAATCGCTCGACGACGCGTCCGAGCCTTCCTCAAGCCATCTCTGTAAGTCTTCCATATCCACCATCTCATCTTCCTCGTCCTCAGCCTCGACGTATTCCACCTCGCCAACATCGGACTCGTCCTCCATATCGGACTCAAGCTCAACTTCGTCACCAGAGTCCAGTTCGAAGTCTTCCTCCTCGTCGTTGTGCTCCTCCACCTTTCCAAGCACTCTCTTCCAGATCTTGGAATCCACGTTCAATGGTTGTTCGCCATATGCTCCTGACTTCAAACGGTCGAGCAGCTCCTTTTCAATGGCTTTTTCAATACGGGCTGCTGCCAAAGCTTTGCGCTCTCTTGTCTCTTCTCTTCTCTTAACCTTTGGCTTCACACCAACATAGTGTCTTTCGTCCTCTCGAAGTGCCAGCCGTCTCTCTGTGATAGCGACCTGTGTCAGTCTGGTGAGTCTTTGTTTGCACTTGTGTATGAGAAACTTGTTCCAGTACAGGAGATGCTCGTCCACCTGTTTCAATGCCTTTTTGTAATCTTTACTTAACTTGATTCTTTCCCACAAGTACTTTGGCGTGTGCGCTCTTTCTGCAGTTTTAATGTACAAGTACAGCTTTCCCTCCACGTTTTTCACAGTGGCATATCTAGCGTTCGCAAGGGGACAAGACTGACGGTTACAAAGACCGCTAACATTGTATTCATTTCTGCAAAAGTTTTGATCTTTGGTTGTCTTGATCTTAAAAGCACAAAATTGCTGGTTGATCACCTGCCAGATAACCTACATTGTTAGATCGCCATTTCACAGAGCGAACTCATTGATACTTACCTCGTCAGACATATTTCCTTAAGCCTTTCCTATCGTAGCTAAAAAAATTTTAAATTTTTCTAAAATTTTTTTTTTATTCGTACAACATCCGTGCACGTCAAACTGATACCTAAAACCAATAGCACCTTCCCTATTTATAACCACCTGGTTATCCCAATTGCGCGCGCAAACTCATAAACGTTTTGTAATCAATTGAATCCTTCAGACCTTGGTATCGTGTGAGCGAGATATTGGCAGTTTTCCAGCTGCCCTTGTAATATCCTGCTTTGCGCACCAGGTGATCCAAGGTCTCTTCTTTCGTCCATCCCTGCTCAACAGCCACTTCGGGCAAAAATGTAGCAGAATAACGCCCATTAACTAATATCCTAATGCCATGTTTACCTAATTCCCAGTCCAGCGCATCAGCACCTGGTTCAAAGTTCTTCAGAAGGGTAACAGAACACGCAAGCTTAGGAAGCTCGCTAGCGTCGATCGGATCAAAGCGCGGATCCTCTAGTGCTGCCACCAAAGAGTACTCAGCAACGCCTTTAGGTAGAGTAAGATTTCCAAAGTTTCCAATGCATCCCCGCAGAATCTTTTCGCCCTGATCCAGGGTGTTCCATGTAACAAACAGAGGGCAGTCTTCGGTGACAGCACGCGAGTCCTGTTCCAGTAACTGTTTCCATTCAACAAACGGAATTGACTGGACTCCAGTCAGATTGGCATACAAAATCTCAAAAGCGTAAGCCGCGTACGTGTAGACAGAACTCATATTAAAATAAAGAGCCACAATTTATTTCCTCGATATTTTTTTTGCCATGTCCGCTATCTCAAAGACGTTGAAAACAACTCCGACCAGCCAGGTCATCAGCGTCGCTGCTGGATGTTTCTGGGGAGTGGAACATATTTACAAGAAACACTTCAAGGATCAAATTCTCGATACCAAAGTCGGTTACGCAAACGGATCCACCTCAAGTCCGGATTATAAATCCGTTTGCACTGGAACCACAAACCATGCTGAGGCACTACAAGTTTCGTTCGAACCTGAACAAGTCTCGTATAGAACACTTGTTGACTTTTTCTTCATCATGCACGATCCAACCACCCTCAACTATCAAGGACCAGACATCGGCACTCAGTACAGATCGGCGATTTTCACGCACAGCGAAGAGCAAGAAAAAATAGCTAGGGAAGCCCTAGAAGAAGCACAAAAAAAATGGTATCCAAAAGACAAGATCGTCACTGCTATTGAGCCAATCAAAACATTCTGGGATGCTGAAGAATACCACCAACTGTACGCGTTCAAGAACCCAAACCACTACGAGTGTCCAACCCACTTTATAAGAACCACTCCTAAATAGCGTTTCTGTGTATCTATAACACCCGTACACCATATAGTTTGGCCGGAAATTGTATGTTGGCTTGAAGCGATAAAGTAAGGAAAATAAATTACCGTGCAGTGTGCGATGGTGGGGAAAAACTTGACTATAACTGCTCAAGAGCAGCAGAAGGCTCTCGAAGACTCCACAACTGTCATTCGCCAACAGATAAATCTTATGAAAAAATGTCTTGCCACAAAGAACAAGTTTATGGACGCCCTCAAACATGCCTCGACATTTCTTAACGAATTACGCACTGGAGTGTTGTCTCCGAAGCAGTACTACGAGCTGTACATTATGGTATTTGATGGGCTCGAAATTCTGGCTCAGCATTTGAAAACAAATCACCCAAATAACCATCTAGCCGACCTATATGAACTTGTCCAATACGCAGGCAATATTGTGCCACGATTGTATTTGATGATTACTGTTGGTACTGTTTATATGTCCATTGAGGATGCCCCTCTGAATGATATTTTGAAGGACATGATGGAGATGTGCAGGGGTGTCCAGCATCCTATCCGTGGTTTGTTTCTTCGGTACTATCTCTCTCAAAGAACAAAAGACCTGCTTCCTACAGAGTCACAATCGGCCGGAAAAGAGTCCAAGGGAGACCTGGAGAATTCTATCCAATTCATCATCACTAACTTTGTCGAAATGAACAAGTTGTGGGTCAGACTCCAGCACCAAGGACACTCGTCTGAACGCAGTAAACGAACTGCTGAGCGCAAGGAGCTGCAAATCCTAGTTGGCTCTAATCTTGTTCGTCTATCTCAATTGGAAAACATTGACAAGATGTACTATAAGGAGAAGATTCTTCCGGTTCTTCTCGAGCAAATAATACAATGCAGGGATGTTATTGCCCAGGAATATCTTTTGGATGTCATCATCCAGGTTTTCCCAGACGAATTCCATCTGGCTACGCTTGAGGAATTTTTTGGAGCTACATTGAGCCTCAACGATCAGGTAAGCTTGAAGACGATCCTTATCTCGTTGATTGATCGTCTAATTGACTTTAAACAGCGCGAATCAGACGGAGACTTTTTTGAGGATTTCAAGTCTCTCAATCTCACGAGTATTTTTGACAAGTTCATTGGTTTCATCAACAAGTTGAACGAGTTAAAGCCAGATTTGTCTGGTGAAGACTTTTGTCTCATACTTGAAGGTATTTGCAGACTTTCAATCGTGTATTATCCCGAAAACTATGAAAACGTCAACTGCGTCTACAAGTATGCAAGTGAAAAGTTCCGCGATGTTGGAACAGCAGAAAAATCTTCACAGAGTCATTGGAAGAAGCTGCTTCTTGTGCCAATGTCCAGCTACTCGAGCATCAAGTACATTCTGAAACTAGACTCTAGCTATCTTGACTTTCTTGCACTGCAAAAACCCGGATTGCGGAAATCAGCGACTCTCGACATTATTGATTGTTTGTTAATGAACGAAGTCAAATTGAAGTCTCATGAAGAAGTCAATAAAATGATGGAGATACTGACCAATATTGTGGTTGCAGAGGATGACCTTACCGCTAAGGACCTGGGATTGACGCAGACACAGAACCAAAGCTCCGCTATTTTCGGGATTGATTCTGCACCCGATGAGATTCAAGATTCTCTTGAAGTCACTCTTCAGCAAGAAAAGCTTGCCAAATTCTTACACCTTATTTGCCACATTGATCCATACGAGCACTTCGAGCTCGTGGTGGAAGCAAAGAAGTATCTCAAGCTTGGGAAGAACAAAATTAAGTATACCTACCCAACCTTGGTTTTCATTGTTCTGAAACTTGTTAGAAAATTGAATTTACTGAACCAGATTGAAACCAAGGAGGAACGTCTCAAGGTTTGCACTTTATTCCAGTTCATATCTGCTACAATTAACGAGATGAAGGAGCAAAATGTCAACCCGGTTTTAAGACTCAATCTGAATCTTGTCACCGCTCAGTTGGCAGATGAGATTTCATTGGTCGACATCGCGTATGACTTTTTTATTGAGTCGTTTGTGTTGTATGAGGAGAGTCTTGTGGACTCTCGTGCGCAATACCAGAGCTTGATAACCATTATCAACAAATTGATGGAGTCTACGAAAATGATTGACCTAAATGTGGAAAACTTCAACAGGCTCATTACCAAGTGCACTTTATACGGATCCAAGCTTCTGAAGAAAACTGACCAATGCCGTGCTGTGTACTTGGCCTCTCATTTGTGGTGGGTGACCCAAGAAATCGATGAGGCTACCATATCGCATATCTCACTAAAAAAGGACGACAAACGAGTTCTAGAATGTTTACAAAAATCTCTACGTGTGGCAGACAACATTCTTGATGCGAGAGCTTCTCTTGAACTGTTCATTGAGATCTTGAACCAGTCGTTGTACTACTTTATTCACGGCAATGAAATGGTCACTATCAAATACCTCAATGGTCTCATTGAATTGATTGATGGGAACCTAAAAACAGCCAAAAAAGAATCAATTGGAGATAAGTCAATAATGGACGCCACACAAAAGCATTTTGATCGCACACTGAAGTATATGGGTGAGCAGCGCGCAATTGACGACAGATTCAAAGAAATCAAGCTGTCTTCTGAGTAACTTACCCGGTGTATGTTCCAGGGCTACATAACGAAAAATCTAGAAAAAAAATAGATATAAAAAAAAAAATTGTGTGAAATATTTTCTTTCCAAGTGTTTTTCTTCAGCGGAAGAGTTGTATCAAATGGTTTGTTCTATATCATAACTGCTTAGTGATGAAAACCGAGTTCTTCTTTCCCAATCTTATTGCGACGATGACGACAGGGTTTAGAGAAGCCTCCTGGTCTGGGATATGTGCCACTGTTGCAAGTGGTACATTTTCTCTTTCCGTTACACTTGTTCTTTTGAGCATTTGTGGAGCTTTTTACTTGCCAGTAATTAACGATTCTGACCAGCAGTTTATGACCAAGTTACATACTTGTTAGTTCTGCCATTTGATGCAACGCACCATTCTATTGCAAGTATTATTGAAACAATATGATGAAAAGTTACCATAAACATTCGCAGTTTCCTCGGTAGATGTACGTCCACAGGAGAGGCGAACCCAAATCTCTTTCCTGGTGCATTTGTGACCGCCCTAACTTCCTTGGATGTCTGATTTGTTTCAACAATACTTGCAATAGTCTTGAAATCTTTTTAAAGGATTAAAAATTTTTCAAGACTTGATGGTCCATCCGCTTATGTCTGTTTACATGTTTCTTCTAATTCCTTGTTGATCTCCTCGGGGATGTCATTGTCGTCAAGTTCGATTTCAGAATTTCCTCCAAAATTCAAAAATTTGAGGTCTTCGTTTAAGAGCTCTTTCGGCGGCATTCCCAGTTCCTGTAATTCTTCCAGTTTCTTATTAACAAACTCTTTATTTTGAGGCTCGTCGTAGTCCGGAAGATTGAATGTTTGGATAATATCTTTTATCACTGTGTATTGGCTCTGGTACACCGAGTAGTTTTTGTCCTGCTGATTTTCTGGTTTCTCAAGCCACGAAGGGAATTTTTGATAGAGATCGTTCAAAGGCTCGTATAGAACATTCTTGGATGAGAGCTTCTCAAGCATCTCTACCAGAAGGTTGCTTACGTCGTCAATTCCACCGTTTTGACCTTCCAGACCCTTAAGATCAATATTCAGATCCAATGATTTCAGGAGACTAGTTAGCAGCTCATCGTTTCCATCTTCTTCCTTGATAGACTTGTCTACCTGTTCACCGCTCTCTTTCAGTCTATTTATAGTTTCCGAAATCACGTCTTGAAAGTTATTCTTCGCTGTAGGCTGCGCGGAAGAGGTCGATGAAGCTCCTTGGGAAGGGGCGCTCAGATCCTCGAGAAAGTTGCTTAAGTTCTTGGAAAGTTCAGGGTCCTTGGTTCCAATCTCTTTCAGCAGGTTTCCAAATAGCTCCTGGTCATCAACCTCCAGATCCTCGGGCTGGTCTGATCTTTGTTCACTGGACTCGTTCAATGTTGCTCCGGGCGGTTTGCTCAGAATCTCGTCATCGAAATCATCCAGCAGATCGTCGAGGTCATCTAGGTCGTCGTCGGAATACTGTTTAGGACTCTTTTCCGCACTCATTAATTCAATTGCAATGATTTACTGCCACTCCAAAGGTTACCTATTTAGAAATAAAGCACTTTGTCGAATTGGCAGAAACCCCATCTGAGGTACACTGCCATGTTGAAAAATAATACACAGAAAATAATTAAAACAAATAAATGTCTGAGCGAAACCTTCGAACTGAGCGCATACAACAGGAAAGGTAAGTTGTGAACACTCTACAGTAATGCGACTAACTTCAGAAAAAATTGGAGGAAAGACCATCCGTTTGGGTTCTACGCGAAACCTATGAAGGGCCAAGATGGATCTTTGGATCTGCTCAACTGGACCGCAGGCATACCAGGAAAATCCAACACATTGTGGGACAACGCCACCTATCCCCTGAATATTATTTTTCCTGATGAGTATCCAGCAAAACCTCCGAAGGTGAAGTTCCCGGCTGGTTTCTACCACCCAAATGTGTATCCATCTGGAACAGTTTGTCTCTCGATTTTGAACGAGGAACAAGACTGGAGACCAGCAATATCCCTTAAGCAAATTCTTCTCGGTGTGCAGGAACTCTTGAACACTCCAAATCCTGACTCTCCAGCTCAAGAACCGGCTTGGAGACTTTTCACCAAGGATCGTGCTGCTTACGAAAAGAAGGTCAAGGAGCAGACCAAGAGGTATGCCAACCCTGAAAAATAGTCCTCTCAATATCACTATGTACTGTTAGAATCTTAATAAACAATGTCGTACCATTGAACGATCTATTTACACTCATTTTCTTTATACTGAATGAATCTTTCAAAGTTTTGAAGCGTTTCCTCGGATATGCCTTTGAGCTGGGGCTCGGCATTCTTATCTATGGCCTTGTAGACTTTTTTGTACTCGGCAAGGTTATCCTTGAGTAGCTGGTGTAGTCCTCCTTCATGATATAGCGGTCTGTTGTATGAATAATCGTCATCGAAAAGAATGAAGATTGAGTTGATGGAGTCAACCAAAACGCTTTCGATCAAGTACTGGTGTTTTTTGCGGAGATCACCCAAGCGTGTTGAGTGATAATACTTGAGGGGTTCCACAAAATTCTTCTCGACGATCAACTTGGTGATGCTAGAGACAAGCTCCAAGTTGGCAGAGTTCTTGGCGATCATTGTCAAGACCCGCAAAATGTGGCCTGTGGCTCGAGTGGACACCGGTGTGATTTCATTGAGACTAAGAGCAAACTGGAGTAGCGGTTCAGCCAGTGGTAACAAATCTTCAGGAGAAGATAAATCACTCGAGATTTCCAAAAAGCCGAGGTACAGATTGACAGTTTCAAGGTCTGGGTGTTGCAACTCCTCAATAAATTGCTGTAACACTGCAGTTCTGATAGAAATGACCAGCTCTATACAGCTTGGAGGAATCTCTGGTTGAAAGAAACAGATCACGTTGGTCAAGCAAACCAAAACTTTGAGAGTATTGCAATCGAAAGCTTTCCGCAAAAACGGAACAATTTGAGACTCAACTGCTCCCAATATTTTAGAGCTTATTGGTTCCTCTTGTCCCTTGATCTCAACGATGGTTGCAAAAATGTCCAAAACAATTGCTTGCAGCTTGGAAGCATCTGAATCTGGCGATTCAGACCCGAAAGTGCTATTAGCAATATCCAATAAGCCATCTATGATTTGTGTAGTTTGGTTGTCATCCAATCCCTTGGATAGCTCCAAAGTTTGGAAATGCAGACCAATCAAATACACCTTTGACAAATTGTCGTTCAAATTCAGACCAGCCAGTATCTGTTTAAGGTTTTCATCCTCAGAAAACGCTTCAATGAAAGAAGCAGAAATTGTAGACAAGTCGTACAAGAACTCTAAACAAATCAGAGTCAATTTTTTGGCGTAGTTTGCTTCAATAAGACTGATGATGAATGACAGGATTTTCTCAGAAATAAGCTTGGGTAAAATCTCTGCATGAAATATGTCAGAAGAGATCTCCAAGGACAGAGACCCTAAACAGGAAACAATGTTTTCCAAGTAGTCATATAACATTCCGCGCTGTTCTGAATTGACATTATCGTCCTTAATATGAGAAACAGAAGCGCTACCTTTTTCGAATGCATTCTTAAGCACCGTGAAAATGTCTGATCTCCACAAAAACACACTCAGGTCGTATCCTTCCTCGATAATCAGATTTCTCAAAAGTCCAAAGGACTCAACAACCACCTCATCACTCGAGTCGTGCACAAGTTTGGTCAAAACTGTACGCACAAGGTCATTTTTCAAAAACAATTTACGAATCTCAGGATCAGTATCGCACAGAGTGTTTATGGCTCCAATAGCCATAGAACGGTCGTTGACGGCATCTGATTTTAACTTGTCAAGTAAAGGTGCAATTTTCTGGAAGTCTTTGTCGTCTTTTGATGCGTTTGGCTTGCGCTGAGCGGCCAATTTGGCACTTCTGGATCTTTTCTTGAGCTTACCCATGTTTTAAAATTTTTTTGGATTATGTCAGAATCTTTGAACAACTTACTTGAAAGGTTCAGAGAATGGTTTTTGCTCAAAATTTAAGCGTCTTTGGGCCCTTCAGGCTTTGAATCAGCATTGGTCAGCAACGCTGATTCTGAGTTCTTCCTTATCTCGTCCCATGTCACCTGTTCGCCACGATCTAAGAGTTTATTTCCTTCGTCATCATACTGGGGGACCTCAATATCTGAGCGCAAATTTCCGTCCTTTCGTAGTTGTTCGATAACTATCGGTTCAAAGAATTTCATCCCCATATACACGCCGGACGCAGCAAAGACACCAATGGTTACAGCCCGATGAAGCCTCAAAGACATAATAAATTGAATGCTAACTTTTTTCCGCTACACAGCCCTATATTTCTCCCCAAAGTCTCTGTAGTACTCGAGCATTTCAGGGGTGATGTTTTTACTGATGTCATGCAGTGCTGTCATGAAATGGCGTTCCTCCACTTGGACACAATCATTGTTTTCCATTACAGCAGCTAGACCTGCTTCTTGACAGAGAAGAACAGTCTCAGATCCCGAAAAGCCTTCAGTGAGATCACTAAGTTTCTCCAATAACAACACACCATCCGGAAGATTGAACAACGAAGTGTTCTTTTCCAAAATCTGTCTTCGAGCATGTCTGTCTGGTGGAGCAACATAGACATGTCTGTCTAACCGTCCAGGACGCAAAAGAGCAGGATCTATAGAATCCGGCCGGTTTGTGGCTCCAATTATTATCACCCCCTTGAGTTCCTCCACACCGTCGATTTCGTTCAACATCGAGTTGAGCACCTGTCTGGAAACGTTTCCTGCATCCTCGCTATCTCTGTTTGTCGCCAGAGCGTCTATCTCGTCTATAAATATAATGGAGGGAGCAGAGGATCTTGCTTTCCGGAAAATCTCTCGTATCTTCTTCTCAGATTCACCGACATACTTGTTGAAAATCTCAGGCCCTTTGATTGCCAAAAAGTTCAATCCTGATTCAGAAGCCAGGGCCTTGGCGGTCAAAGTTTTGGAGCACCCCGGTGGCCCATAAAGAAGCAATCCTTTAGGAGCAGATATTCCCAGACGCTTGAATGTGTCAGCAGCGGTAAGAGGAAGTTGCACCATTTCTTTGAGCTTTCTCTTCAGGACCTCCTGTCCTCCAATATCGTCCCAACTGACCTTTGGCATCTCGAGCACAATCTCTCTCATTGCACTTGGTCTTATCTCCACCATAGATTCTTGCACATCTTTAAGTGAGACTTTGGAAGTTTCTTGGGCTAGATCGACACCACGAGAAATGCATCTCAATATGGATTCACGGCAAAGAGAAACAAGATCAGCTCCAACATAGCCGTGAGTTTTGGAAGAAATGGATTTTATCTCGTCCTCTGTGAGTTCATGCTGTCCATTCATAGAAGCAAACTGTTTTGACAATATCTCGTAACGGCTATCTGCGTCAGGGATTGGGATTTCGATTTCCTGATCAAATCGACCGGGTCTTCTCAGCCCAGCATCAATGGCATTAACTCGGTTTGTAGCACCAATGACAACCACGGCTCCATCAATACTGTCCAATGCCATCAATAAAGTGGCTGTGACTCTGGTGTCCACTTCGGAGGTATCCTCGTTATTTCGACTTGGAGTCAAGGAGTCAATTTCGTCAATCATGATGATTGCAGGCTGGTATTTAATTGCCTCCTTGAAATAGTCTCTGATTTTTTCCTCGGTTCCTCCCAGGTATTTGGACACAATTGATGGTCCATTAATATTTATTATATGACAGCCCGAGGCTTCGTGTGCCACGGATTTTAGCAGCAAAGATTTGCCCGTACCAGATGCTCCATGAAGAAGCACTCCACGCGGAGGGTTGATGCCAAATCTCTGAAACACCTCAGGCTGAAACAACGGGATGTTGATTGTCCGCTTCAAAACCTCGATCTGTCGTTGTAATCCTCCTATTTTTGCGTAACTGTTCGGTGCGATCGACGGAAGAAGGTCGTCAACAACATTGATGCTTATATTGGTGGTCTTTGGGTGAATTAGTAAAGGAGTATTAGGTTTCTGATGTCTTTCGTTCGACAGGCTTAACTTCTCTAATGACCCTGCCACAGAATCCATGCTGGCCATGCTCGAAATTTGAAAATCCAAAAATGTCAAGCTCTCGTACACCATACCCACATCAATTATTTGAGACTTGATCGTGTCCTCGTCTACTCCATTGCGAACATTGACAGTAACCTCAGTAGCATAGGCCGGTTGTGTCGTTCCTTTGCGGAGCTCCACTCTTTGGCCCAGTAGATAGTGTGCAACTTTCAAAAATTCAGGCGACATAAGCACCACATTCAGGTCATATTTTTCTTCTTCGTCTCCCTTCCACGGCTGAAGCAATAGTGTTATCTCACTCAAACCATGAACAACTTTCACGAAATTTCCAGCAGACCATCCAGTTATAGTGAGAATCTGCGGTGAAACGTATAGTACTGCCGCATTTTTCAGTTCACCAGTAGATGGTCGCAAAATAAACTCTGTTGGAAGCTTTGGAAGTTTGGACTTCGATGGCTCAGTATCACCAGTAGCACTCTTTCTAGCAGCTGAAGACTTCGGAGGCATTAAATTAAATAAAATTTTAGCACAGCCAAACTAAGTATATATTTTTTAATGTTTCGACGGGCCTACCATTCGCTCATTCCTTCGTTCGTATTGAACCGAGCGGCTTCCGATGTGTCGCTCAAAACGAAGTTCAAGTTTGATCCTGAATTCAGACGCAAAGCAGAGTCCAGAATCAACATCATCCGTCGCATAATCCCAAAAGCCTATCAGCTGGAAGATTACCTATTATATCATTGCATTTATTTCCAGGAACACGCACGAGTAAAGACAAGACTACAGGATCACACGGGAGCTCACTTGTCTATAGATACTGCATCTGTTGAAACTATTGGTGAAAACATCATAAGGACCAGATTAAACATGTATTTACTGAATGCTGCAAGATCTTCCCATAACGATATATTTGATGGCCCTCAATTAGTGAACGCAGCAAGGATACCTATACTACAGTCAAAGTTTATCAGTCAGTTTTTACGCCAGTATGAGACCGAGTTCAAGTTGGATAGACTCAACGAAGAGTCAACGCCCATCAAACTTGTCCCTAACACCAGATCGAGGATTCTGCTTCATATCGTTGGTTTTGTTTTCTTCCAGCACGGCGAGCAAAAGTGTAATGAGTTTGTTGATACGTTTATTCTCGAAGGTAAGTTATCTGAGGAATACACTCACGTGGGGCTGGTGGATCTGATTTCTGAAACTCAGCGAAAATTCAGGTATTGAGTAAACTCATACCGCGATCATGGTTTACCGAACGGTTTAGGCTCCCACAAATCATGGCGTTCAAATAAGTACACAGTTTCTGTTTTTTGCTTCTTCTGAGTGGGTTGCGATGACAACTCAGACACATAGAATGATTCCACGAAGTCCATTTGATCAAAAACTTTTTTGGTATAACCTGTGCGCTCAAGTAGTTGTTGGTGTTGTTGTAAAGATTTGAACATGAGTGGAGAATCCAGGGACGGATGTTTGGTCAAAAGCGAGAAAATGACCCCTATCGAATGGTTGTTGACAAATTTGGTGTATATAGAGTTTTGACTGAATGTTATGTGATTTGATAGTAGATACTGGATCCATTGTAATTTTTGAGATTGAAATATTTTGTCTTTTTTGTCCGCAGTGAGGAGCATGCCAAATAACCCTAAGACGATATCGTAACCAAGTTCCTCCAAAATCGGTTTGTACAGATATCGTAGTCCGTTGATCTTTTTTTCGGTAAGCTCCGTTTTCAAAATAAGACAGTTGTGATGGACCATGAACGTCAGTAGACTTTCTTGCTTCATACTTTTGAGGACCTTCATGGCTTTCCAGTAAATCATTCCTGATTCTGTAGAGTCACCATACTTGTAAATCTTATGGATGTCATCTTTGCGGATCTTCCGTAAAATCTTGAAATTCTCTGTAAGACATAAGATCTCTTGATCCGGATCCTCGGTTGGTGGTTCCGCAGAGCTGTTCTCCAGAACTTGGTTCCAATAGTTGATCTCAAGCCATTCCAGGGCATTTTTCGCGCTGAATCGAAGCATTTCTAGCGAAGGAAGTGTCTCGTGTGTCCCTGCATGGCGAATCTCAACAAAGTACGTGGGTAGCTTCAAAATTTCTGCCAGTCTATTCAAACTCATTGCGTAAGTAGACTTCTGGATTGGATCTAAGAGTCCGTTACAAAATTTTATGAGTGACATTGCATAGCTTAATCTTGCTGAATTCATATCTCCATCAGAAGATGAGCATTGTTCATCCAACAAGAGTGAAGAGGTCAAGTACATGGTTGATTCCATCGAATGAGGTAAATTTCCTTTTGTCGAGTATGCTGTGGTTTTCTGTATTGCTCGGGATTTGAGGTTAGCATCATCACTGTAGAACCAGTCTTTCAGCTGTTGAAGCTCAACCAATGACTTGTATGGGGTTATTTGAGGATGTCGTGACATCTACAATCGATGCAAATTGGTAAGAATCTAAAAATTTAATAATCACAAAATTAAATTATACAAGTTTGTACTAAATCAAGTAGCACATACAAGTTTCGTCTGATCTGAAATTAATTATGATATATAAACTAACCACCCATATTCAAAGTCCATGTTCTTTAACAAGCTGGAGAATCTCGCTACTGTCCAGCACAATTACTTCGTTTTCTTTTTCGATTGGCTTTTGACTAAGGAAAAAGGCCACTTTAGCCACCTCCTCACCCTCAATCGGGTGACCTAAGAGAGGTGCAAACGTCGTTCCCTTCAGAGAAGGCCCAATCTTTCGAAGGAGCGACTCAACCATACCATGACTTTTGACACGATCTCCAAGTAGGGGTCCAGGTCTTAAAATGATGGTGCGTTTGAATTTGAGAGCCTTCAGCTTTTCCTCAATTCGACCCTTGGTTGCCATGTACAAGAAAGGAGATTTTGAGTTTGCTCCGGAACTTGAAACAAGAACTGCAGTGTCAAACTTGCCGGTCTCCTTAGCTGCAGTGAAAGCAGCAACATTTATCCCCTCGTCAATTTTGACGAAATTCTCTGCCCCGCCTGCAGCCTTGCGGGTGGTTCCAAAGGAGGAATAATAAATCGAGTGATCAGGAAATGTCATGTCCTTGATCAATTGGGGCCAATTCTCGGTATTTGATTCCACGGTGGCAACGAGTTTAGATTCGTTAGCTTTCACCATTGGTTGTCGACGACCCAGAGTAAATACTTGAAGAACATTAGGCGACTCAAGAGATATGTCCACAAAAGCTTTTCCGCACAAACCCGTGGATCCCAGCGCAAAATAACTAGACATGATTAATCTTTTAACAGTATTTTAGTACTGTTTATTCCTTAATATTACATCTTTACACCGTTTGGCATACTATGCTTTAACATTAACTATACACTGTAAAACAGTTAGTTTAGTGACTTTGCTTAACGCATCTTGTTGAAACCGATGTCACGAGCCTTCTCTCTGAAGCACTGTCTGCAGATGTTCAATCCGTACTTTCTGATCAGACCGTTGTGGGAGGAGCAGACTCTGCACTGTCTAGATCCTTTACCGTAGTTTCTTGGGTGGGAGTACCAAACGTTCTCGTGGGCCATGTTGACTGAATGTTAGAACTATCTTTTGTGCTAATAGCGGCAGACGAAGACGATTGCTGAGCGAGTCTTAAATTTCGTGTTGTAACCTTTCTTGCAAAATTTGTGTGATGAATTAAAAGCGCGGTGATACCTCTTAAATCTCTTCTCTGAGGGTGCTATCTGGTTGTCTGGTGCTGGAATATGATGTTTCGACTTCTTCCGCAGGTATCTGTCTTCCTTCGCTGCTATATTTGCGTGTGATTGACTTACCTATTCACTAAACGATATGTAGAAAATAAAATGTACCAAAAATTTTTCACAGTCAGAGCACCCAGACCTGAATTTGAGCACGTGACATTTTCTTGCCCGCTCAACGAGATGAATTTAATTTGAATTTTTCTGAAAACCTACATCTGTGCACCATTAATTACCTAAGCGATAAATATTTTTATCAAATTTTTAGGATCTGAATTAAATTATTTAATATGGCTGGACACAGGTCGACGCTCAAGAGAGCCAATAAAGGCTTCAAGAGCGGGCATGCTTCAAAGAGGTCATTAAAGGCTGCCAATAAAGGTAAAGTGGAGAAAACCAAGGCCAACAACAAACGTGTACATGTTCCAAGCAAGCTTGATCGCAAGAATTTAGCTAGTCAGTTAAAACACAACAAGATTGCCAAATCATTAGAAGACCGTTCTCTTTTTGATCAGGGACATGTGGAAAGAATAATTGCTATCATCCCGTTGACCAGCAATGTGACGGCTCTAGATATCGCTAACAAATTATTGGGCTCTGTTGAAGAGGAAGGGTTGCATGTTGAAAAATCTTCGGGTGTGCTTTCATTGCGTGTGCAGCGGTTCAAAGCTAACATCAAAGTCATCATTCCAGATATGAACAATATAATCGATGTTCTTGATTGTGCCAAAATTGCCGATTTCGTTGTTTTTGGCCTTAGTGCTACGGAAGAGGTTTATCCTGAAATTGGGGAGCAGATCATCAGAGCCACTGAAAGTCAGGGTATTTCTACTGTTTTTGGTGTTGTTTCTGATCTGGTGAGCGCATACCCAAAGAGAAATTTGCAGCTGGATGTCTTGAAGTCTTTGACCTCTTTCTTCAAGCATTTCTTCCCGCAGACAGAGAAATTATATGCATTGGAGACTCAAATGGAATCTTTGAATTTGCTCAGAGCTCTATGTCAAAAACGTCCAAAACAAATTACCTGGAGGGACAGCAGGGCATATATGGTGGCTGACAGTATTTCATGGCAAGCTGAAGGACTGATGGATGGCCACTTGGTGGTTGAGGGTACTGTTAGAGGAATTGGCTTCAACCCGAACAGACTTGTTCATTTACCGGATCTAGGTGACTTTCCTTTGAACAGGATTGAAGTTCTCAATAATAAAGAAACAGAAACCCACGCTGCTGGGCCAGAGCGCGAGTCTTTAAATCCACTAGAGGAGGCGGAAAGCTTGGACGAGGAGGACATGCTTAGTGAAGAAGATGACTGGGCAATGCATTCTGAAGACGAGATCAACACAACTGACCACGACAGAAGACTACCTAAGGGGGTTTCCGAATACCAAGCCAGATGGATGCATGATGAGGAATTGGAAGAGCTCATTGAAGAAAGAGGACTTGAGAGTAATGAAGATGACGTCGATTCGGATACAGGAAGCGATGAAATGGAGAACGAGGCTGAAGAACACATGGAGCTAGACCAGGAAGAGGAGTCAAGACAACTCGAGGCATACAAGAGAAGGGAACGTGAAGAACTTGAGTTCCCTGACGAGCTGGAATTGCATCCTGACGAGTCCGCTACCAAACGACTTGCTCGTTATCGTGGAGTGAAATCTCTGGCATCTGCTGACTGGGATTGTGATGAAATAGACGATAAGACCCCAGAGAACTGGAACAGGTATCTAAGGGTGAAAAATTATAAGATCACCAAAAACAAAATTTTGAAGCAGGCCAGAGCTGAAGTGGTGGTGAAGCCGGGACAAAAGTGCAGACTCTATGTTGTTGTTCCTTCACAGATTCTTGAGCGTATTGCAGACCCTGCGCAGAAGCCATTTTGTGTGTACTCGCTGCTGCCTAATGAACACAAGTTGTCAGTTTGTCATTTAACAGCACAAACGTGGGAGAATTACGAGGAGCCGATCAAGTCTAAGGATACCATGATTGTTCAATACGGATTCAGAAGGGTCCAGATCAACCCACTTTTCAGTCAAGCAACAAATAACGCCAACAATGTGGCCAAGTTCTCCCGTTACTTGCATCAGGGGACACTTTCCATCGCAACAGCAGTACTCCCAGTTAGCTTCACCAACAGCCCTGCTATTTTCTTCAAGAACACCGAATCCGGAGCCAAGTTTATTGCACAGGGAACGTTCCTTAACACCGATTACACGCGTGTGATTGCTAAGAGAATTGTGTTAACGGGAGAGGTGTTTAAGATCCATAAATCTGTGGTCACAGTTAGATATATGTTCTTCAACTCCCAAGACGTTATTCATTACCAACATATCCCATTGTTTACCAAGATGGGTCGCTCTGGGTTGATCAAAGAGTCCTTGGGTACACACGGTTACTTCAAGGCTAGTTTCGACGGTA
The DNA here is from genome assembly GCA_030674565.1 of Ogataea thermomethanolica. Classification (NCBI taxonomy): domain Eukaryota; kingdom Fungi; phylum Ascomycota; class Pichiomycetes; order Pichiales; family Pichiaceae; genus Ogataea; species Ogataea thermomethanolica. The sequence continues at coordinate 680,866 of JAKTYW010000006.1, forward strand.
AATTGAACGCTCAAGATGTCGTTGGTATGGCCCTGTATAAACGAGTCTGGCCCAAAGAAGCGATTATATAATCGAAATTAAAAAAAAAGTCAGAAAACTGCACTATGTCTATTGCTTTTAATCAGCCCGGCAATTTTACTTGCAATTCATGTCAGATCCGACTGCCCTCTGCGATGGTGCAGAGAGTGCACATGAAAACAGAATGGCATAGATATAACCTAAAGAGACGTGTTGCAGGGTTGAATCCTGTCGATGCGGTCGTTTTCCAGTCGAAGGTGGCACTGCAGCAGCGCCAAGAAGCTCGAGACAGCAACCAGGACGAATATGGATTTTATGTCCATCGCAGACAAACTAGTGGTCGTCGTCAGGTCACCAAAAAGGACCTGAAGAGGCAAACTAGACGAGATTTGATAGATGAAAGTCGCGTCGATCGGCGTGCTTTATCGCCTGCAGGGTCTGTGATATCGAGAGTGAGCGAGTTTTCTCTGGGATCTGTCCACAGTGACCTCTATTCGGACTTCACCGCTGAGGACTTGGTATCTGAACGATCTGAGAGTGATCTTGACTACTTGAGCCCTGAGACTGTTTCCGATGAAGACGACTCGGACGATTACACTGAGGACGAGAACGCTGACCCAGATGCAGTGAGCTTAACCAGTTGTTTCTACTGTGGCCTTAAGAATTCTGACGAGAACTCCAATGTGAAGCACATGAGCCGATGTCATGGACTTTACATTCCCGAGCAGGAGTACTTGTCCGATTTGAGTGGCCTTTTACAGTATCTTGGTGACAACGCTGTCATCAGGAAAGAGTGTTTAAGATGCGGCTTTGTTGGTAAAAATTTGGTGAGTATCAGACAGCACATTATAAGCAAAGGACATTGTGTTATTCCATATGAAACAACCGCGGAGCGTCAGGAAATTGAAAAGTTCTACAACTTTGAAGGCTTCGAATATACCACTGTGAAAGTTCTACCGAGCGGAATAGCCCTACCAAACGGTCGTGTCTTGGGTAGTCGTTCTTTCTCCAAGTACTACAAACAAAGCTTTCCCCGCAGAGATCGCGAAGTCACTGATGGTGAACGTACAATGTCACTGGTGGTGAAGGAATCCACTTTACAGCCTCCAACGGTTGTCAGACCTGTGATAGAGCACAACCGTGAGCGAGTTAGTCTGCGACAGCTACGCAAAAACAACAATCTTGCTCATTTCCGTGATCCATTAAACTAATATCAATATATATGGCTATTTATTGTTTTTTAGTCTTCCAGAGAACTTGGTAATATAGTCCATTTTCTTGGGTGTGTGCACCATAGAGCTATCTTCATGAATCGTATTCGACAAGTCAATTGCCGAGTCTTTGAGATTGAGCTGAGTACTAAAGCTGTTGTTGATGTCAAATAACTGTGTGGTTTTGAGTGCATTCACCCGCTTCTGAGAGGTATCGAAAAACGCAAGCAATTCAGCGTCGTCCCGAGACGGCTTCTCTTCATGTTCGTCATTTATTTGAAGATGGAATATAGGTGTGATCGAATTGAGTCTGTTTTGAAGGATTTTGAATGAATTGGATTGCGGGAGCAGCATCAACAAACCATATAGACACTTGAAAAGATACTTGTTTTTCTGCGGATTCAACAGGTTCATTCTCAATCTGGCAAAAACTGGCGATTCCAGGAGCTGAATGAGCAAATCTAGTTGGATCAAAAGATTCAAGGAAATCTCGTGATTCGCCAAGTCCAGGACTATCTTGTAACTAAGTTTGTAGTTAGAGGTCAAAAGCGTTAGACACAAGACTGAAGCTGAGTTCAGAGACCAGCATTTGAACAAGGTTTTGAACAGCTCAAAGTCATCACCGCGAATTAACTTTTGACGCAACTCAGAAAGTTCAGGAGCGATAATCAGATTGTTATTTAGAATTTGAATCATGATGGAAAGAAATCCCAGATTGGATTCATCTTCACAAAGCACTTTGGATAAGGATTTGTAGATCCTCTCAGCATCTAGAGATTTGCAAACAGTACGAATGATAAAATCAGCACGGGTATCCAAAAGTTTGCGATCGCGCTTGAATAGGTTCAATAAATCAACCATGAAGGATTGAAAGTATCTGTCATCCGTCTGATTGGATATCTTGGACAGCAGCTCCAAGTCTTTGTTGATGACTTTATCGGACTGATCGTTCATAGCTTTGAGAAGTGTGACAAACGTGTTTTCGGAGTGTTCTAAGAATTTGACCGGATTCTTTTCATGCAACATGATAAGCCAGTCCAATGAGGCCAGACGGGTGCTCTCTTTTTCATTCAGAAACTGTAACGTCAGCTGGTTGACAATCAGAGTGTAATTGATTTCATAGTGATTAGTAGCAGCAAGATCCATGAGCTTGGAATTGAGCAGCATGGAAATCTCGCGCAGTTCCTTATTGGAATGCGAAATGGTGGACAACAGAACAGCTAGGAGTTTGGGCATAAACACTATGAAGGACTCCGGAGAATTATCCAATAGGGCCACTAGCCATTGGAGTGAAACTTGTTGTATCAATTCTTCCGAGGAGTCCAGTGAAGCAATCAGTAAGTCTATAATTTTTGGATAGTCCATCTCTATATCCTGTCCTGGAATGAAAATATCCTTCTCTGAGCCTCCCTCAGCTTCTTGTTCCTTGACCATCTTTTGAATTTCAAACACCTTATGAATTTCATGGAGCAACAATTTCAGGAAGTTCTCGGTAACGACCCGCACGTCTTCTAACGTAGCACTCAAATATGATAACAATGGATCAAGGAATGATGGAAGATACGACAGTAAGTTCAAGCCGGGTATCGAGTCGAGAAGCCGAAGCCATGAAACCAAAAACATCCTCGTGTAGGGATTAGTCGCATACATGCGCTCCTTCAATAGCGGGATAAATTTCTCCAAAGAAAAGGCCTTTGGTAGCTGGGGCTCGTAAACTTGCAAGGTTTTGCCCTTCTGATCAATAATCTTTCCAGGTGCAGGATCAACAGGTTTCGCTAAAATTGATACATACATGGCTGCCTTCTCGCTAGTAATGTCTTTGATCAAACGGTCAAGAATATCTGCCGCATTCTTCACACTTAGCTCCACGTCAGCAACTAGTTTGCAAAGAACATCAAATATCTCATTGAAATACACCAGGATTTCTCCCTTGGACACTTTGGCGATGTTGTAGAGAGCTTCACACGCGAAATAACGCACCATTGAATCCTGGTCACCAAAACAAGCAAGGACAGGATGCATGATACTCTCCAGATACTTTGGCACCTCATTCTGGCCTAACGCAATTGCAACAGCAGCTAAACCAATAAGACCTCCATAGCGTGCGTTAGGTTGATGAACAGCGTACGCGTAGTCATTCCGCAGTTGCTTGATGATATTGACTATCTTTTCACTATCTCCGGTACTCAGAGAGTCGCGGACGACACGTTCGAGCTCCAACGCGGCAGCCTTTCTCTTATCGTACACTCTGTCGTTGAGACCCCTTTTGATTGATTTGTCTGGCGTTAGAAATAATGTCTGTACACGTACCCATGAATGAATGAAAGTAAATAACTTTTTTTTACGCACCAAGTATACATGGGGCAGACAGTCTTACAACTATTCATTAAGAACAGGAAATCATTAACCATGGAATTAAACTTCCGGAGTGGCTCGGTAAATGTCTAGGAACGTGAAGAACACCAAGAGTCTGTGAGCTAGGCTGATGGGCTGTCTATGTTTAAAAGCCACCAAACAACGCACAGCCGGATACATCTGTAAAACAAGAGTCTCGTAGGCGTGCATTTGAAAATCGCACACACCCAGGATGTAGCAAGAGAGTAGTCGCTGCGGTTTAAAGTTGATTCATCCTCGTGAAATCTGCATTTATTACTTTATACATGAAATCGCTTATTTCTGCAGCTTTTGAAGACTGATTGTTAGTAACGGAAAAGAATGAACTTACATTTCAACGATCTTGATGTTGGTGTCCAAGAAACGGTTCAGACAGTCGTTCATACAGTTGGCCTCGAAAGTACTTAGTTGTCCGTTGTCCACGGTGGTGACGCATTTCTTGAAACACTTGTCGGTGAAGTTGGTAACCGAGCTTTGAATCTTCATCTTGGACGACTCTTGTTGGATGAAGGCGGCGACTTCTTGTCTGGAAGCCTCGTCCAGTTGTTGGAGGAGTTTTGGATCTATTTCACTCATTGAAAAAAATGAATCTTTTTCAGAATGCTTTTTTATTACCGTTTTTTCATTTGCTCCGTCTCGAAATTGTTTTCCTGTGCCTTTTCATACAACAGTCGCTCTGTACGATCCCCATGCTTTTCTTTCGAGTCCTTCTTGTAAGCGTAGTCCATTTTAATTGCCTTGTTCATGATAATTTTGCCGTTCATCTCTTTGATAGCTTCATCACTAGACTTGAAGTCGTTGAAATAGATATATGCATGGTTGGATTTCTCACCTGCAACCACTTGTGGAGGCTTGCGAAAGGTGCCAAAGCTAGCAAACGTTGCTGCTATACTGCCAGAATCCACCAGCTTGTCCAAATTTCCAACGTAAACCACAGGCCCCAAATCTTCCTCTATTTCAGGATGCTCGCCTTGACCGGCCAGGAGCTTTTTCACCCGTAGAACCTTGTCATATAGACTCAAGCCGGTGCAAATGTTTAGCACGTACTCGCAATCCTTGACGTTAAAGAACTCAACAAATCCGTACCCTTGATGTTTCCGTAAAACCTTATCCTTGGGTAATCTGATAGTTTTCACAGGCCCAAACTGCACAAACAGTTCGTATAGAAGAGTCTCATCAACGCGTGGGTCCAGGTTCCCGATATACAGAGATACCTCTTTATCGTTCTGCTTAGCGTCCATAAATATTTTAAATTCGACGCGACGCGAAATTTGTGTAACTTATTATCCATGTATGATCTTGAGCCGACTCCTGAATATGACGAAACGTACAAGAAAAATCTCACAAACCAGATAGCCTTGAAAAGGAAGTTGCTTCTAGCAGCAAAGAAACAGCTAGAGCTGTTCAAAGAGCAAAACCACACATCTTCTCCAAACACTACACAGATATCACTGATAGGAGCACTATCAAAAATTCCATTCAATCCTCCCCGGAATGACCTTATTGGACTTTCATTGACTGAAAACGTGATGAAATTGCAGACAGAATCAACGAAGTCCGCTCTTGCAGACCTCGAAAAGACCACTCAGGAGCTACAAATCCAGACAGACGATATGGAGAATACGGATATTGTCTTTGGAATCCTTAAAGAAGAGCTGGAGGAAAGAATCAAAAAAGAAACAGAAATGAAAAACTCGCTTCTCAACTCGACAATTGACGATTCCTCTAAACAGACCTACCTAGACAAGCAGGTTAAACTTAACGAAAGGTCCGTGAAACTGATCGAAATTTCCAAAAAGCTGATTGTGGATTACATTCTGCGCAAAGAGTTTGAAGTGCTCTTCACAGAGGAGGAGCTGGATGACCGAAAACAGAAGTTCCTGAAACTTCTGGAGATCCTCCTAAATAATTCTATCACAAGTTCAGGAAACTCAAAATTACTCGAAGTCGACAACAAAGACGATCCTTTGATTCGATATTTAATTCTTAACAACATAATTGTTGCAGATTCACGGAATCCCAACAAAATTAAGCTCCGGGACCTGTCTACTAACATTTAAAAAACGTGTATAATATCTTATGTCACTTAGTTCATGAAGTAAAGCCTGCGCAGAATCGATGCACACCCATAAATGTATCCTATTTCTCTATCATTGAGGTCTCTACTCTCGTCACTGAAACAACTAATTAGACAGCCTCCAGATTTATGGTAAAGCTCAATTGTTTCATCCTTATTTTTGATGGCTCCGCGTGGGCTCTTGCTCAATTTGCGTCTTCTCACAAGCTTTGGTGATTTCCTAAAAAATGGCATGCATAGACCAGAATGATACTTTGCTTTAGGATCTTTTGAGTCATAAATCACACCGAAGTCAGATCTGAATGCTTTGTAATGAAAATTTGGCTGGAAGGTTGCAAGGTTTACATTGTCAGGTTGACCATCTGCACCGAGTAACTTCATGCTGATATTCTCATCGCTCAACCCTTGCAGATTGTTCTTGTACTTGTACGTGTCGCTTTCAATCTCGTTTTCTTTTGGAAACAGATCGGAACTAATCTTAAAAAGCTCCGTCACCCTGATATTCATGACATAAACACAGTTGAAGCCCAACCGATCAATCAGTATTTTGGAAAGCAATTTGGAAGCAGAAACAGCATTCATACAGCTCAGTAAGCTTCTCCAAACATTGAGGTCAACAAGATCATCTAGTGGAGTGCTATATTTGCTGAATCTCAGATGACTGTTTTGTTGATAGCGACTTCCAGATCCATCTCTTTCAAATATGGAACCCAACATATCACTACTGGTAGCTCTACCATACTTTTTCAACATGGTTTTCACGTTCTCAGCTGATGTTGGTGAACTAACGGTGTTTGTTGGCAGAGAAACAGAAGCATTAGATTGAACAACATGTGTATCATCAAGATATTCCATGATTTCAGAGGCGATCTGCTGCATGATTGAAATTGTGGACTCTTCAATCTTGTTTCGAGGGAATGCATCGAAAATGGTGAACGTACCAATCACATCTTTAGAGTTAGTGATTAGGGGAACAGCAGCGTAGAATTTTATCCCAGGGGGACCTTTAACGAGAGGATTACTGGCTGTTCTCCAGTCTTTCGAAGCATCGGTCAAGGCAAAAAAACCAGCAGATAATATTGCATGAGCATCAATAGACACTGTTCTTGCACACTCTTTGAAGCCCAAGTTGTGTTGAAATTTGACAACTTGGTACCTGGAGTCAATCAAACTAATCGACGCTCCATTACACTCAAACATCTTCATGGTCTTAGAAAGAAGGGAAGTGAATCTTTGAGTGTTATTCCAATGAGGAAGATTGGAATAGGAGTCAACTGCCTTCAACCGTTTTGCCTCGTTATATGCCTCAGGTGGTCTTAATAACATCGTGTTTTGGTAACAAGCCGGACACAGAACAGTTGACAAGTTCCATTTGCCCTTGCTATAAGCTTCCAGAAATGTTTCTTTGGTCAAAGGAACCGCAAATAGAGATTTGGAGTTCAAAGAAATGAGACATGTATATTCTTGTTGAGGCGCCGTGGAATAGCTATTGAGTTGATCCAGCAATGAGCTATTCTTAGCGATTTCCTTCGATGCGAATCTTGTATTCTGAACCACATTTTGTCTATTAAAGTTAGCACTTGGGTATAATTCCACTTACTTTGAATTAGTTTGATCGAACCTATTGTTGGCGGCGGCGGCTTTATAGCCACTCTCTAGCATCTTTCAAGCTAATGTATAAAGCAAAGAGAACGGGAAGATCAGGACTGCAAAAAATACAATCCTCTTTTTCTTTTATATCCTTCTTTCTACGCGCTGGGCAGTATCAGTTAGTGCGGCTTTATTTTATTTCGATTAATTGGATTCATCCATCTTATCTTCGTCTTTGGATTCCTCCTTGACTGTATTCAGACTGCTCTCAGCTGGAGGTTGTTCTCTTTCCTGTCTGGCACGCTCTTCTTCCAATGAGAGTCTAATGGCCAATGCCAATTCTGGGTCCATGTTCGGATCGTCAAATCCAAACTCGTCACCCATACCCAGTCCTCCAGAAGAGCCGCCCTCTTCTTGAAACAAGGCCGAGCGATCAACTTGCTCGTACAAAAGATTTGGACCTGGGGGAACTGTCACCAAATGCGAGGAATCGTTGCTGTTGGCGAGAGATATGAATTTCTCAAGTCTCTCAGTATTCTGTTGGTGCTCACCAAAATTGATAAAATCAATAGAAATTCCGTTCTTCTTCAGTTTCTTTGCCAATTTGTCTAAGTCGCTGCTCTCTTCAGTGATAGGAGACCCCACAAACACTATGACCCGTTGTTTCTGTGCTTTATTTTGTCGATTTTTCAATGCCAAACATGCCACCTGGATTCCGTCCACGAGATTACTTTGTCCCTCTATACGACTTTGATGTAAACCAGAGAGCACCTTACCATACTCAGTGGTCAGGTTGCTGATGACTCGTGGAGACTCTCCCGCCATGGTCATCAGTCCCACTGTGCTCTCTGGGTTCGCATTTGTTTTGCGCCTGAAGATCAACTCCACCGTGTCCAATTGAGCCTGATAACGTGATGTGAGGTAATCTCCATTCCTCATATACTCGGAGTTATCAATGACTATCATACATGCTTCCAAAACCATTGTGCACAAGAGTTGGTGGATTGAACCAGTATTTTTTTTGCCACTTCGTTTTCCCAGGTTGGTAGTGCAAGGTAGAAATAATTAAATCAAAATAATATCAGCATTAATATAAACACCAAATGGGAACTCGTTCTGACTTGCCACGTATATCAAAAGCCCACAAGCAGCGTCTCATACATCGATTCAAACGTGAAGTAGAGCGGCGTGAAGCGTTGATAAATCAAATTGGAGTCAAGCAGTCAGAAGAAATCAATCTTAAGGTCAGAAGCAGATTGAACAAGGTACTACGCAAATTTTGGGATATGAGGATCCGTGACATTCTGGAAGTCGAGCGCGAAATGCCATTGGAGAACCTCACAATGGTAAAGATCTTGAAAGAATTGGAAAAACCATCCTCGTCGCCTGTTTAATATTACAGTTATGCTTTAATAGAGTCGCATTTATTTAATCTGAATTTAGTGTACTATCTAAATTTATCAAACTTCCTCTGGCAAGTCATCCCAGAACGTCTTTCCTTCGGTGGTTGGCTTGATGTAACCAGTACGAATGACGAAGTCTCCGAAGTGCTCACCCTCCTCTCTCTCTAATGACCATCTTCTAAACATAGGAACCAAGATATTAAGAACCTCCTTCTCGTCAACGTTGGTCTTGAAGAGCTTGTTCAAGCGGTCTCCTCTGTAACCACCTCCCAGCATCATGTTGTATGTTCCAGCTGCCTTACCAACTAAGGCAACTTCAGCAAGCCATGGTCTAGCACATCCGTTTGGACATCCGGTCATTCTCATAACAACAGAGTCGTTTCTGAGTCCAAGATTCTCAAGCTCCGTCTCCAACTTTGAGATGAGAACAGGCAAATATCTTTCTGCCTCAGCCATAGCCAGTCCACATGTTGGCAGAGCCACACAAGAAGACGATGATAGTCTCAAGCCAGAATAATTGATTTTATCCAACTTGTACTCTTTCAAAAGATCCTTCACGGTGCTGAGATGTTCGTCTGGGACGTTGGACAGCAAAATGTGTTGGTTACCAGTCAAACGGAATTCACCAATATCGTTGTCGATCATATAGTGTGCAATCTTGTTCAATCCTGTCTTCTGTGGAGCCTCAACAGTATCTTCGATTCTACCATTTTCAACGAAACAGGTGTAGTGGTTCAATCCCTGTTCGTCTTTGCACCACCCGAAGTAGTCAATATTGGAGTCAATTTTGAATGGCTTTGGAGCATCAAACTTCTTACCCCAAAGCTCTTCAACCTTACTCTTATAAACCTCAACGCCCATGTCGTCAATAGTGTACTTGAGTCTAGCATGCTTTCTGTTCTTTCTGTCACCATTATCTCTTTGCACAATCATCACCTTTTCACACACAGTATCGATATCTTCAACTGGACAGAATCCAAACATCGATCCGGTTCTTGGATAGGTCTTGGTGTTATTGTGGGTGGTTCCCATACCACCACCAACAAGAACGTTGTAACCGATAATATTGTTGTTTTCAACAATAGCGATCAAACCAATATCGTGGGCATACACGTCCACATCATTGTAGGGAGGAATAGTAAGAACGATCTTGAATTTTCTTGGAAGGTAAGTTGGTCCGTACAATGGCTCAGAATCCTGGATCGAGTCTCCTCCAACCTTAATTTTCCTTGGTCCACCCTCAATACCTCTCTCGACATTCAAATCGTCAAGCCAGAGTTCGTGATAAGCGGTGGTCGATGGAAGCAAACGCTTCGAAATGACTTTCGAGCTTTCGACAAGCTGGGAATGTAGATGTTGATTAGAAGGAAGAGCAGAACACATCACGTTTCTGTTCACATCACCACATGCTGCCAAAGTGTCCATCAGTGCAACGTTGATGTCCTTGATGGTGGCCTTTAACTTCGACTTGATCAGACCGTGTAATTGGAATGTAGCTCTGGTGGTGATCTTGAAAGTTCCGTTACCATTTTTGTCGGCGAGCTCATCAATTGCCAGCCATTGCTTTGGAGTGGAAACACCACCAGGCAAACGGACACGGGCCATGAACGAAAAGGCTGGCTCCATACCCTCTTTCTTGCGCTGTTCTCTGATATCTCTGTCGTCTTGCATGTAAATACCATGGAACTTTGTCAATTGCTGATCAGAGGCAGAGATTGCTCCGGTACTAGTGTCAACCAGACCCTCAGCAATAGTACCTCTTAGGAAGTTCGAGTTGATCTTGATGTCTTCATTCGTAATTGGAGCAGGTTCATCAGCGTTTTCAACAGAAACACCTAGAGCTTCCCACAACTTTGGCTCCCAGGCATTGTATCCGGTGTTGTATCCGTCTGCATCTTGGTCGTCACCCAATCCAAGCTCGGCAAGAACAACACCACCTAGAAGACTGAGTTTCTTGAACAAATCTTGACCAGGCTTGTTATAGTAGTGAGCATCAGCGGCTCTTGGCCAGTACTTGGAGTCTCCCAGACCAAAAACACTGAACTTCAGGTTGGCAAGATCAATTGTGCTAGACTTGATGGCCTCCCAGAACTGCTTACCATTTGTTGGGAACTCACCTTGTCCAGAAGTTGAGGAAATAAAGACAACGTTCGTTTCTAGCTGTAAATCTTCCAGAGACAAGTCATCCATCGCCAAAATCTTTGTTTTCAGACCCTTCGAGGCACCTCTTCTAGCCAGCTTCTTGGCCAGGTTTTCGGCATTTCCACCATCAGAGGCAAAAGCAATTGTCAGTGGCTCACCACTTAAATTCTCCAGCATGGTGCTGAAAGCGTCCTTTGCCTTCTCGTTAATCTTTTTCTCAACTTTGTTGTTGAACGACTTGAGGTTGAAATCCAGCTTTGGACATTTGGCAGCTAGCATGGTGAGTTTGTTTTCTCTATCCAAAAACTCCTTCAATTCGTTTCTAATGAATGAAGAGTCCAACTGGAACTTGTCATCATCATTCTCCAAAGAAGGATTGAATCTGTACAATGGCCAGTAACCGGTGTCAACAGATGCCTTTGTGTCCTTTAAAATATCGAGGTGGTCCTCGTAATGAGGTAGGTATGCTAACACCACAGCTGGACCATCAGTGAACTTGTTGGCCTCCAAAAGAGAGGTCAAAGTCTGTGAGTAAGAGGAGTACAGAGCCACAGATGCCACATATGCGTTACCATAGTTCATGGCGTAAAGTCCAGCGTTCTTTTTTCCTTGTTTTCTGTTCAACGAGGAGTCAGAGTCGATGATCAAAAGCTTGACTCTTTTGTTGGTCTTGAGCACTTGATGCAAGGTGGAAAGACCTTGATCAAAACACCATTTGTCTGATCCAACCAACCAGCTGGTTTTGATAGTTAGGTATTCCTTTAACGATAAGATGTCTTTCACAGCAGTTGCTTTGGAAGCGGAAATCTCCTCAGCCAAAACAGATCCATCGATTTCATCGTTTTGTTTGGCCTTGATTAACCAAGAAGTCAACTTGTCACCCAGATCTGAATCAGAAAACTGGCCAAGGTTGTCTTCGATCAATGTGATGAGCTTCTTTCTCTGTTCATCCTCGTACAAGAATTTACCAAATGCAAACTCTGGAGAAGGATTGAGCACAAGGTTATTCAAAACGTTGACATTTGGTATCGATTGACGCAGAAGTTTAACATAAATGTCCTTGGATAGGAAAGAAGAGCCGGAAACAGTAGCGGAGATAGAATTGAAAGGCTTTCCCAAAGTCATACCCTGAACAGGCTCGTCAAGCTCAGAGTTGGCAAACAAGTCCCCAAGAACGCTATCAACATTGGAAGAATCAACTTTTAAAAGATGGGTGGAAATCACTGACGAAAACTGAGGAGCAATCTCAATCACGTCAAGCAATAGAGGCTGGAAATCAAGTTGCACTGAGCTCTGTTCCAGGATATGGAACACACCAGAGAAAGAACCAACTAGTTTAGTAAGAGCTTCGAGATCAAATGGTCTGTAAACCTTGACGGAGATCAAACCAACTCCGGAAGGCAGAGACTTGCTCAAAACGTTCTGGTTTCCAAGCATAAGTGCTATTTGGTCATATCTTCCAAACCACGAGGAGTTAAGCACCTCAAAAGAAGAATATGAATGTCCGGTCAGTGACTTCAGTGCAGCGAATGAAGCCTCCAGGGTCTCCCCGGTAAAGTCAACATATGCAGCTTTGATGCTAGCGTCAGAATAAGTCTTGAAACTGGACTTGTCTTCCTGATAGAAATGCAGCACAGTGGTGTTGGAATACTTAGAAAGGAAGTAAGCTAAAATGAAAAAATCCAATGATTCTTGAGCGTTGGAAGAAATCAAGATAGGAATTCCCAAATCCTTGAAAGCCAAAACGACTGAGTAGTCATCGTTAGAGATTGGTGAGTTGATAATGAAATTTTGAGAAGAGTTCGACACAACAGGCAGCTGCTTGATCAGATCGGAAGCTTGCAGACCAAGGATAGTGGCAGATGGTTCCTCAACAAATTCCAGACAGTCATTAGCCGATAAAGATTCAATGGTAGAGGATCTAGACACTGGATCAATCGAGTAGACCTTGAAGTCTGATTCAGACTCAAGCACACTCGAGACGTGTGAGAAGGCCTCCTGAAGAGAAGTAGAAGGCATTTGAAGCTTGGAGAAGCAGTGTCGAGTAATGAAGAAACTTTTTAACCTGAAAGCTCACGTTCCTGCTATATTTCTCCGCAGGAAAGCCACAATGTGGCTGGTGATGGCTAAAATTACTAAGTGCTTATTATGGCAGCAGCTTTAATTGGAGGGATATTTTTCAAATTTGTGGCGGTGCTGATCTACCAGTGACGATAAGTCACGTGAAATAGAGTTGAACCGGGGATTGAAAATTATCGATCCGCTCGCGGTAACATATCTAATCAAAATTCCTATTGTGGTGTATGGATGTGAGTAGATAGATATATAGATATATTGAAGTACATAAATATTGGGCCACTGCTAGACAACAGTAGGGTCTCTGTGTTTGAACTGCATAATGAGATCATCTTTAGGGAAAATAGTAGCAAAGACCTTGATTTGTTCACTTAGTTCAGTAACCTTGTGATCAAAGTCCAAGAACATGGCGGCTTTACCAATCAAAGCAGTAAATGTCATCAGAACGTAAGTTTGACCTAGACATCTGTGGATACCTGTTCCAAACACCAGCCAGTTTTTAGTGGCAGCCCATGCCTTGGAACCCTCTTCCCATCTTTCTGGGATGAATTCATCAGGATCGTCATACACTTCAGGGTCGTGTAATGCTGGGTAAAGAGTCGGAATGACCATGGCTCCCTTGGGCACCGTGTAGTTTTCACTGACTGGGTATGCCTTTTTCACAACATGCGGAACCATGAGAACAGGTGGTCTGTGTCTCAGAGTTTCTCTAACGACCATGTTGGTGTACTTCATCTTATCAATCAGATCACCAGTGAGTGGTTGATGTGGATCACCATTTCTGATTCTGAGTTGTTCCTCTCTAATTTTCTTCAGGACATCTGGTCTGTCAGCAACAATCTGGAATAACCAGCAACACAACGATGAGGAGGCATCTTGCGAAGCAAACAAGAAGGTGAAAACAGCTTCAGAAATCTCTCTGTTGGAAAACTCTCTAATCAAAATCTTGGCTTCCAATGAGTCCTTATCCTTACTTTCCTTGGCCTCCTTCATCAACTTGACCCAAGCGTCCATAACACATTTAGGCTCTCCACCTTTTGCAACATGGTCTTTGGCCATTTGAGCACAGCCCTCAAAAATCTTCATGGTCATGTCAGCAATTTTCTTTCCATACCAAGTCTTCGTGTATGGAATAATTATAGGAAAGTTGACCAGTTCCAATGCTGCGGTAATGAGATAGTAATTATCAGCAATTTCCTTGATTTGGGAATCGGTGATATAGTCACCACAGAAAGTCTTTAGAGAAATAGCACACATGAGCTCTCTGAAAACAGGGAAAAACACGCTAGGTTCGTCCTTGGTCATGTCAACAAACATATTGATGTATCTCTCCATGATCTTCTCCTGGTCTGGAATGTAAAACTCAAGAGCACTTTTAGTAAAAAGACCATTTAATCCTTTTCTATAATCCGAGTGAGCTTTTCCATCCATAAAAACCCAGTTAGAAGGTCTCAAGATCTTGACAGCGACATCAACCACGCATGGCTTGACATACTTCGGAGATTGAAAAATTTTCCTTGCCAGGTCTCTTGTAGAGGCAATGACAACGAACTTGTGGAAAATGGAAACACAGGAAAGGGGTCCAGAAGCCCATTTACTTTGATATTCCTCAAACTTCGGATCCAGGGATTCTAAGAAAGGTCCGATGATAGGCCACACCTTGAAGCGAGGTCCGGCAATCGATCCCTTGTACACTTGGTACATGACCTGGTCATAGACAAGAATGAAAGCTGTAGTCACAGCAATTATCTGCCACCAAGCTGTTTGCTGCCAGCCAGAAACAAGATTCGATTTGATAGTATCAACATCGACATTTTTAATGGCATCAATGAACGTGGTCGAGTTAACAGACGACAGGTTATTGGACAAAAACTCCATCCTTTCAAGCGATTGGTAGAAAAGACGTTAGTCGGGTGATTCGACGTAATGGACTGTTTATATCAAAAAAAATACAGCTAACTTTTTTTGGGTAAACGAGTGGAACGAGAAATGTAAGCCGGATGATCCATACATCCGTACACCAGTTATTGTATCTACGAGTATACTTTCTTGATAATATATGTAGATGAGTTATTTAACCAGTAATTCGGTGAATTGAAGATTTGTGTCTTTCCATATGAGTACTAGTGCAACCGTCATCAGGAAATTCAATAAGTATGCCATAGTAGTCACCTTGGCCATAGCAAGTAAAAGGTTGTGAACGTAGTCGTAGAGCACATTTTGTCTCATAATTAGCTCTATAAGACTCATGACAGTCAAAAGAGCAAATGAAGAGCTTATTTTTCGACGCAAGGAAGTATTTTTCAGATTCCTGTAAGTTTTCAAGCCATTATAGCAGCAAATGAAATAGCCGAGTACAAACACGGAAATAATCACGTTCCCCAAAAATGAAGATCTGTCCCCAAGGATAGAAAACACCGTCGCCCCTTCTAAATCATATGCAAGCAGAAGAAAAAAAAGTATGATGCATCCGAATTTGAAACTTCTAAGCTTCTTTTGATCCTTCAAATTCGAAAAGAACAAGAATCCAGACGAAATCAGCAAACAATTGTATAAAATCCAAGCAGAGAATATAGCACTGAAACTAATAACAACAACATTGATTATCACCATCACAAAACTTCCATAATATCCATAGCCATATTTGTTGAGTTGGTAATAAAACACAACCGAGCTAAAGAACCCAAACGAAGTTCCGGCTATGTAAAACAGAAGTTTCACTTGGATAGCAAAATTCTTGAGCCATATTGAACTTGCAATCACTGCGTTTGCCTTGTCAACAGCAACTTTTCGGTATAAATATGCGGCAAATAACACAAAAAGTATAACGTAGCACAAGTACAGGGTGAAATCCCAATAGAGATAATGGTAGTCTGAAACTAACAAGTTACCAAAACTTTGTTTCCAGTCAACACTAAGAGTAAGACCTTGCACGTCTTCAGGAATGTCAAAAGGCGTGAAGATTACGCAATATATTCCCGTTTCTTTCACCTCAAATGTGTGTCCCTTGTCGGCCATCTCAGATGGCACAAATTTGTGATGTTCAATAGGGAGCTCAAAGTCCTGATTTTCTATCAGGTCATTGAGCGAAATGCGCGAATTAAGCTCTTCTGGGGAAGGATAAAGGCAAAGCTTTGTGGTAATCGCACTCTCGTCACAAACTTTGACCATAGGCGGATAGTCTGGTCGTATTTGCTCAATATCTTTCCCTGAAATGATTAACGTATCAACGTAGGCCTCAGGCACATTTTCAAACTCAATAACTATTTCTGGTGTCATATGCTGAGATATGAAAAATAGCCGAGAATTCTCATAATTTGCAACATAAGCACACGTCTGGAATGCTTGTCCATTTGTCAAGTAATGCGTGTCCTTCAAACCTAGAACGCCCACCACAAAGACAAGCAAGACCGGTAGCAACTGAACCATTGACGACACAGATGAGAAATAAATGCTAAAAATAATTGCAGAAAAAAACCAGGCACGTATCCAGAACCAAATTTAGCATTGGGGATGAGATTCTAATTTCTATTGGCTTCTTAGGGTTGAGGGCAGGCGAGGAGAATTTACAATGTTACATATGAACTGCGTTAAGTTTGCAATTCTTCTCTTGCAGAATAGAGAACATAGAAGTCGGTTGGCGGTTGCGTTTGACCAAGCCCTATAACGACGATCGACGGGACTACATTACTATGTTCAAATGTAGCAAACGCAGATCTCTTCCAACTATGGGCAGATCTGGGCATATACTGCATTGATTTCACAATGTAACACATTTTTGTGATCCCAATTAGGTTCTTCACACTAATTTTACATGAGTGAATTCAAGTGTGTGATCCGGTCAGAAAGGCCAAATCAGAGTGAAATAACGTTCTGGCCCCTTCAGAGCTTGATGTCAGTTCAATTTATTAGCCGGGTAAGTATCGTATTGGACAAATTAGAATTTCCTAATTACTAATTTAGAGGCAAAAGTGATCCGCAAAATGCCTTAATCGTCGGGTCCTCGTACCGAAAAATCGTTACAAATCCAATACTAGATTGAATCAATAACTCACTTCGAGGAATAATTTATTAGAGAATAATTTGCTCAACAAATTATATACTTATGTAAATTACCTTTAACTTCCCCCAAGTACTCTACTTCTTGAGGAAGAAGAAAGTGGCCACCGCACCAGCAACACCAGCAAGGGCGATTAGTGGCAATGGAAGACCTGAAGAGGAGGATGTGGAACCTTCGGCTTGTTTTGGCTTCAAAATTGCACCTCCCTTCAACTCTCCAACCTCCAAACCTTGGAGAATCTCTAGAGCATCTTCTGAGTGTCCAATATCCTCAAAAGGTTCAGTTGCATCTGTACCTGCACAGTCCATGATGACTTCTTCTCCTCCTGGATGTTCATCCAAGTATTGAGAGCAGTCGTACACCTTGCCCTTGTAGATGATGTATAGGTCGTCTCTGGTGTTGTGCTGGGAAACTTCTTCAGCTGTAAAGACTTTGGACATAATTGGGTTTTGAAAAAAGTATATTGGTCGAAAGTATTTCAGTTCGTGTTTTTTTTCTTATCTGGTGTTGGTATTGGTTACTTAATCAGGTAAAAAAATGATGATCAGGTCAGGATGAGCTAAGACCAAAATTGTCAAAGATTTCTGGCTATGAAAGACATTGCACCCTGCTGACGATGAATGACAAGTTTCCTTTGCTTAGAAAAGTAGGAAATGAAAGTGAAGCACGAGTACTATGAACCCAACAATTGAAGACTGATACATCCGTGCACCACGCTTGTATTAGATCAAAAAAATTTTTAGAAATATATTTTTTCACTAACACTAATGGCTCGCAAATCTATGTCTACACCACCTTCAAAGAAGGTGCCATCTCGCTCGCCAATACTCACTAGAACAAGATCTAAAGGAGTCTCCAAGAAGCTGGCTGATGTATCCAAACAAGATTCTAAGATCGAGAAAGAAGAGACCACTAAAGAACTTGAGAATGATGAGATTGAGTTGCCTAGCGATAGCGACAGTTCCGACGACTCAGATGAACTCGAAGGTTTAGACTCTGCTGATGAAGGTAAATCAGTGCAGAGCTCTGCATCTACCTCCACCACTAAACACTCAGTTCATACTGTCACCAAGCCAGTTCAAGTTGACAACAAGACGGCAACTAAATCAAATGCTAAAAGCAAACATGCAGTGATATATGTTGGTAGACTTCCGCACGGATTTCAGGAAGCTGAACTAAAGAAGTACTTCAGCCAATTTGGTGAGATTACCAGACTCAGACTCTCCAGAAATAAAAAGACTGGAAAGTCGAAACATTACGCATTTATCGAATTTGAACACGCTGATGTCGCCAAGATTGCTGCTGAAACCATGAACAACTATCTCTTGTTTGGCCATTTGTTAAAGTGTTCCGTTTTGCCTACAGAGAAAATCCATGAGAAAATGTTCCAAGGTGCTAACTCTAAGTATAAGCCTGTGCCGTGGAGTAAGATTGCGCAATTGAGAAATGACAAACCAAAGTCCAATGCAAAGTGGGAGAAGTTGCAGAAGAAATACAAGGATCAAAATGAAAAGAGACAAGAGAAGCTCAAGCAGCATAAGATCGACTACGACTTGAGTGCTCTCTAGATTTGGTGTAAGGAGTATAGAAGAACTAACAATCAAACAATTTCATCGGAAGTAAATCGTGTAATAACTATCATGGATCATCCTATCTACGAAAAGCTTTCAAATTATAGCTTTTTGCTTTGCTCTACGTCTCCACGTCGAGAAGAAATTATCCGAATGCTTGGATTCAATCCAATTATTTGTCCCTCTAATTTTGAAGAGAATCTGACCAAATCGCAATACACAGTCGAAGAATATGTGACGGAAACTGCCAAGGGCAAGTGTCTTGCTGTATGGGATGAACTCAAAAAGAAAGGCTCGACAAACAATGTTTT
The DNA here is from genome assembly GCA_030674565.1 of Ogataea thermomethanolica. Lineage (NCBI taxonomy): Eukaryota > Fungi > Ascomycota > Pichiomycetes > Pichiales > Pichiaceae > Ogataea > Ogataea thermomethanolica. The sequence goes on from JAKTYW010000006.1 coordinate 699,719, forward strand.
GCTTTTATCTGCAGATACGGTTGTTGAGAACGAGGGAATCATTTACGAAAAGCCTATTGATTCTGAGCAGAATTACGAATCAATCTGTAAAATGAGAGATTCCAATGAACCAGTTCGTGTAATTTCTGGAGTTGTGCTACTGCTAAGTGATGATACAACTCAAGGTAACCCAGATAATTGCAGAATAATCACATTCACAGAAACCACAGAAATCATCATGGAAAAGACTGTATCCAATGAATTTGTTAGACAATATAGCATTGGTGGAGAAGGCCACCAGGTGGCAGGGGGATTTCGAATCCAAGGTTTGGGGGCGTTGATGATGAAAGGCATAAACGGAGATTACTATAACGTAGTTGGATTGCCATACACGAAAACATTCAAAACAATTTGTGATTTGTTAGGTACACATATATAGACAAGCAGCGTAACTCCTATTCATTCATGGTTTCAAGCAGTTGGCAAAGGCGACAGCAAGTTGATGAGGTTTGGTCTGTTAGATGTTGATTGCCATCCGATGTAGATGATGAACGGAATCCATCCGTAGTGAGCAATCGTCTTGGTTGTGTCGATAACTTTGGAAATTCTCTCCTTAGATTCTTCAGATAAATTGAGTCCGGACGACATGGTTGAATGCTTTTGTTAACTGGAGAGTTTGAACAGTTTGGACAGTTTGAAAAAATACATGAAAAAACCGAATCGTCCCAAATCCTTGGACGATCGTCCTGGTTCAAGCAAAGGAAAAGACCGATCCGCAAATTAACGATTTTTTACGGCGGAGAAAAAAAACAGCAGGTGATTGAACTTGATTCTAATACTTCGAGGCAATTGCTTTAAAAACATCTATATCCCTAAAATGTCTGCCATTGCCACTTTGAGATTGGCCACGCGGCCTGCACTCAGGCTATCAGGAGCCCCAACTCTAAGATTTGCAGCTCTAACTAGATTGTATTCCTCCAAATTTCCCGAGCACACTGTTATCACCATGCCAGCCTTGTCCCCAACAATGACTCAAGGTAACATTGTCAAATGGCACAAGAGTATTGGAGATGCTCTTGCTCCTGGTGAGGCTATTGCTGAAGTCGAGACTGACAAAGCATCCATGGACTTCGAGTTCCAAGAGGATGGTTTCTTAGCTAAGATTCTCGTTCCTGACGGAACCAACGATATTCCTGTCGGAAAGCCTGTTGCTGTTTATGTTGAAGAGGCTGGCGATGTTGCTGCTTTTGAAAATTTCACTGCTGCTGATGCAGGTGAGGAATCTTCTTCTCCGGCTAGTGAAGCTCCTGCAGGGGAGGCTCCTGCTACGAAAGAGACTAAGAAGGAGCCAAAGAAGTCTTCTAGCCCAGCCAAGAAGTCTTCTGCTGCCCCAACTGGAAGAATCTTTGCCTCTCCTTTGGCAAAAACTATTGCTTTGGAGAAGGGTATTTCTTTGAAGGAGATCAAGGGCTCTGGTCCAAACGGCAGAATTGTGGCGAAGGATGTTGAGGCGTACAAGCCAGCTCCAGCTGCTCCACAAACTGCTACTTCTTCTGCCCCAACCTCTGCTGCTTTCACTGACATTCCTTTGACCTCCATGAGAAAGGTGATTTCCAAGAGACTCACTGAATCCAAACAATCCTCTCCAGACTACATTGTTTCTTCTACGATGTCTGTTTCCAAACTTCTTAAACTCAGAGCTTCATTGAATGCTTCTGCCAACGACAGATACAAGCTGTCTGTCAATGATCTTTTGATTAAGGCTATTGCCAAGGCCTGCGAAAGAGTTCCAGATGTCAATGCTTACTACTTGGAGAGCGAGGGCGTGATCAGACAATTCTCTAATGTTGATGTTTCGGTGGCTGTCGCTACTCCAACAGGATTGATTACTCCTATCGTTAAAAATGCACATGCTAAGGGCCTGGAAGCTATCTCCAAGGAAGTCAAGGATCTAGGTAAGAGAGCCAAGGAGAACAAGCTGTCCCCAGAAGAGTTCCAAGGTGGAACGATCACAATCTCGAACTTGGGAATGAACCCCGCTGTTACTCTGTTCACTTCCATCTTGAACCCTCCACAATCTGCTATTCTGGCCATCGGAACCGTTGACAAGAAGGCTGTTCCAGATAAAGCCAGCCCTCACGGATTCGTGTTTGATGATGTCATGAACATCACCGGTACTTTTGACCACAGAACTGTCGACGGTGCTAAGGGAGGTGAATTCATCAAGGCCCTGAAGACCATTGTTGAAAACCCATTGGAGATGCTTTTGTAAGCTTCTTAGATAAGTGTAAGAATGTACTAGACATGATTGAAAATGATAATACTAACACTCCGGGTAACTGTAAATTAGTTTTTTATCAGATTGTCCTCCCCATAATATTATCGCTCCCCATATTGTACATTGTCGTCATGGACAGCACTCCCCGGCTCGATGATGCCGAACTCACATATCTGGTGGTGTTTTGCACCCTGATAACGCTTATGTTGATCATCGCCATATTTACACTGATTTACTATCTGTTATTTAAAGACTCTTTGGATGGCGCATCTGATGGAGATAATAACGTGATCAGTGATGCGCTAAAATACAACCCTGCTAATTACATCAACCCGTCACTTTTTCAATCGCTTAGTCAAACTGAACAACTCAGGTTCTCTCTGGGAAAGCGTTTTTTTGAGGAGAAGCCACCAGTGCTTCGTTTCAATAACACATCTGGTGAAGTCGACACCACATACTTACTCATACGCGACCGCGGGATAAACACCTTTTACTTTGAGACTTACTCTGATCAAATATCGGAGGTGGCCCAGTCAATGAACAGATCAGAGGAAGAAGAGGGTGTATCTGAAACTACAGCTTTGTTAGAGCCCAGGAAACCTAATTACATGCAGGCACAGTTCAAGAAGGTCCCTTTCTACATAGAAGACTTGACAGACATATCATTTGTCGGATATGAGCAAAGCAGTACTATCTTGAATCTACCTGTTCCCATTAGAAATCGAAAAAATGATACTGTTTTCTTTGAGGCCAAATTGTACGACTTTGACCATCGCAAATGCATGGTGTCTGTCGGACTTTGCACGAAACCTTACCCCAATTTTCTGCTACCCGGACTCAGCCCATACTCTCTTGCCGTTCAAACTGACGGATGCTTGCGACTGAGCAGTCGTCCATTCCCCAACGATCCTGATCTACCCGTCATTTTGCCTCAACTTTTGGAAGGAGATGTGATTGGTATTGGATACAAAGCATCTAATGGAACAGTTTTCATTACTCATAATGGTAAGAAGATCATTGAAGCTGCCCAGAACTTAAAAACGGAGCTGTATCCTTGCATTGGTGCGGTTGGTGGGCCATGCAAAGTCTCTGTGAATTTGGGACAACTTGGTTTTGTCTTCATTGAGGCAAATGTTAAAAAGCTTGGCTTTTGTGAAAGCCAGAATGATGGAATAATTGGTGCCCCACCGCTTTATGCTCCCAAGCTTATCAAAAAGGATGTTCTTTTGGATCAAGGGGAGCAGCTACCGCCTGACTATCCATCCGACGAAGATACTTTTTTTGGTCCAAAGCCATTCATGGAGAAAAGAAAACATCTAGGTAGTACTCCCGAGTCTGATCCGCCTCCATATCTTCATGACAATGATGAAAAAGCCTCCCTCGAAGAATCCTGCTCACAGCCGCGTGACATGGAATCCACAGAATACGAGCAATTGATCGACCAATCAAGAACATTGCCGGCTCTTGGAACTAGTAAGACAATGAGCTCTTTTGGCTCGTGATGCCTACATTTCAAGTGCTTAATTTAATGCATAGCTATACATAGCTTTTATCTTGAATTACGCTATTTTTTCGTGCATCGAACCAACTCACGTATTTTTCTGTTTTGCAATATAAAAAAATCGTCCATGACTTACATCAAGCATAGCGATCAGTTTATCCAGAAATCGTTGGAGCTGCTTAAAGCAGATCCTTCCAACACCACTGTGTCTACTACATATACACATTCCAAAGTCAAATCTTCGAAAACTGATAAACAAGCCAAGGCACTAATTAGAATCAAGACATATAATCCACTCACAGGAATTTGTTTGAACTTTAAGACTTATAAATCGAAAGAGTTTAGCAGACTCATGAATGTTCTGGGACCAAAAGGAAGCTCACTCACTACAATAGAAAATGAAGAAAAGAAGACTTTGCATCTTGACGGTTTTTGCAGTATCATGTGCAATGTTGAATTTAAAGAAGAGGAAGCTGTTGGTCAATCTACGGCAACTACTGCCGAACAGGCTGAAACTGGAGGTAAGAAGAAAAGTAAGAAGAAGGGGAAAAAGAGGTGATGTAACATACATATATCGATATTTATGAATTACCACGAGGTATGAATTTTCGGCTTCGATTGCTTGGCTGCCACATCGAAAATGTTTGTTCTGTGAGTTTTGTTGTAGATCATGGTATCGTCAAGGCGCACACTCTCGTCACTGAATTCATCGGAGTCAAAGTTAACTTTTTTGGCTGGTGAACAAACAGGACATGAGCTTGGCCCTTTTGGTGGAACAACGTCATCTTCTAGGTGATGGATTTGAACCTTGCGACCCACTTTGGCTTTTAAATGCTTCCCGATTTCTGTGGATTTTTCGGGTCCATGTCTCGTGTGGTCTGGTCTTTTTTGTTCGACCTTGATTATACCTTCCCCCACTGTTATCACTGTGAGCAAATCAGCGTCAACTTTTAAATCGTCCTTCTCTTTCATAAGTTTATTGTTCTCCCTTTCCAACTCTTCAAGTTGATGTTGCGCATCCAACGCTAACTGCCTCATTTTGGCCTGGTTGGATTCGAGTTTGTCGTCAATATTCTGTGTAGAGGGCTTCGTCAAGGAAACGTGCTCTATTTCTGAAACAGGATTAGTAACCAAAGGAGTGTATACTTCTTGTTCTATAGGTATTTCGGCTTTCTGTGAGTTCAGTTGCACTTTGAGTGACTCCAGTTCGTTCCTCAATTTCATAGCTTCAAGATAGTATTTGTCAAACTTCCGCTTCATCAGCTCACTAGTAGACAAAAGTTGTTGTTTTTCATCCTTAAGGTGTTTTATTTGAGAGCGCAAATCACCATTCTCGCGTCGAAGGATCTTGTTTTCGTCTTTAACCTCTTCAAACTCCATACTGATTTTTCTGACCAAGGAATTAAGCTTTTCACCCTGCGAAGACCTCTCGTAACTTAAAACCCTATACGTCTGTTGAAACAAGGACCTGCTCGGATCATCATCGTCTGATTTAGACACGTACATTTTACGATCAGCTTGAAACACATCGTCCACCAACTTCTCTGATTCCTTCATCCCATACGAAGGTTCGCGTTTCTTAACGGGACTAAGATTGTAAGAGCGACCGATTTCCACAGAATCATCAAAAAGATTATTTTGAGGGGATTTAGTTGGCGTAGAGAAGTACTTTTGATATTTCTCTGGAACATGTTGTCGTAATACGGGTTCGTAATCGCCGAAGTCCTGCCAGAACTTTTTGCTATTCAGCACTTTGCCGGAGAGATTGCCATAAGGTAGCGGATTGCCGTCCAGAATAGCCTGGTAGTTCTCTTGGTAATGTTTCAACGGCAGCGTGTCCAACATTGATAACAGCGCTTTATAAAAATAAACAAAACATTATTTTATATATGTAGTAGATCTGGTTCGAGGTGTGAAAAATATTTATACTCTATGAGTTGGGTATTAGAAAAGACCAACGAGCAGGCCCACAGCGAGACCAGCAAAGTTGGCGTTAATTCCGGCTGCAGCGCCCAAAGCTTGAGTGCTCACCGAAGTTTTTGGAACGGAAGAAGAAGAAGAAGTGGTCAAAGTTGAAAGAGATGGTGCTGTAGTTGGTTTCACGGAAGAGTTCTTTGATGTATGTGGGGCAGAACTGGACATGACAACTGATGATTTGAAAGTAGAGCTAGAAGTGATCATACTAGAAGACGAAGTCGATGGAGCAACACTAGAATATGAAGAGGAGCTCAAAGTGCTCGAAGTGGTTGAACTGCTTGAAGTGGATGGGACGACAGAGCTAGATGAAGTGGTGGAGATCGAGCTCGAAGAACTCGAAGAACTCGAAGAAGAAGAGATGTCACTGGAGCTAGAGCTGCTGCTCGAAGATGATGTAGACGAAGGAGCGGTCGAAGATGAGCTAGAACTAGAGCTAGAACTAGAGCTAGAACTGGAACTAGAAGAACTGGAACTAGAAGAACTAGAACTGGAACTAGCACTAGAGCTGGAACTCACGTTAACATCGAATCCAAATCCATCACACACACTGGAGAATGAATCAGCAGCGGTTTCAGCATTATCACCACATTTGGATTCCAAACATGAAGACATTGCCGAAGATTCGTTGCTGCAAACGCATGAGATCTGATTCAGAGAGGAGCACTGAGAAGACTCCTTCACCACTTCAGAAGCACAGGCCAACAGACAGGCTGGAGGAGTGGCAATAGTTGGAGCTATGTTAGCTAGAACAAAAACGAGTGGCACAATGAAAGATTTCATGTTGTTTTGAAAAATGGGGAATTGAGAATGTATGTATATATTTATCCCTGGGGGTTTTTTTTCTGAGTTATTGTTTATATGAGACAATAATCTCTAAACGGAAGTTATTTTTAGAAAGCCGGGTAAGTATTAAACGAAAAATGAAATTGAATGTTTTTCTTGGCAGGGGAGCCAGGTCCCCCTTGTCATGATGTTCTTAGTTTGAATTGAATAGCTGCTACAGTACAGGTTGGCTATATCGGATCATAGTGTAATATAATTATACGATCATGCAAATTTAATAATTTCATGGTATTAAATTTCTAGACCATCTTGAATAAAAATTCAAATTATGATGAAAAAGAAAGTTGGCTCGAAACACAGAAATCTCGACTACACGTGTTGCCTGTCAGGTGATACGTCATAATTAAAAATTATATCTAGGTAAATCAGTTCCTGACTAAAATACTCGACATGGCAAAGCCATCTAATAGAGTTCTGAAGGAAGTGAAGACGTTCTTGTCCAGTCCTACTATAGAGCTTGAAGCCTCCGACAATTTAGAGGTTCAGTATGTCAATATAAAAGTTTTGGACAATCCATTATACCCAGATGTGTATCGACTACGCTTTATTTTCGGCTCCGAGTATCCCTTTAGGCCCCCTCAAATACAATTTGTCGCTCCTAATCCCATTCCGATCCACCCTCACATCTATTCGAATGGTCACATATGTTTGAATATCCTATATGATGGTTGGTCGCCGGTTCATTCTCTACACTCTGTTGCGTTATCAATACAGAGTATGTTACATAGCAATAGTAATGCCCAAAGACCTGAAGGTGACCGCAAGTATTGTTTGAATGCTCCAGCCAATCCCCTTCATTCCCAATTCATGTTTGACGATGACAGAGTTTGATTTATAAGAGCTTACGACAGAATATATTATGAGCCGATTTACCCCGTAAATTGCCCCACCAAGGTTGGTAATAATATCCGACTATTTTTTGTTTTTCAATTTTTATGCTCCCAAGGTTTGCATTTTGTAATCGTCTTGTTGGTGCCGGAATCAAAAATTATAACCGCAAGATGTCTCAATACACCCTACTTAGCGAAACTATTGAGAAACCAGATATCGACGATCGTCAGTACAGATTACTAGAATTGCCAAATGGCTTGGTGTCCCTTTTGATCTCAGACCCCACGACGGACAAATCTGCAGCTGCTTTAGATGTCCACGTGGGAGCTTTTCAAGATCCCAAGGCCTTGCCTGGTCTTGCACATTTCTGTGAGCATCTGCTATTCATGGGAACTGTCAAGTATCCATCGGAGAATGAATACAGCTCGTATTTATCAAAAAACTCCGGGTTCAGCAATGCATTCACATCTGCAGAACATACCAATTATTACTTTGAGGTAGCCAATAATGCCATGCATGGTGCTTTGGACAGATTCTCTCAATTTTTTATAAGCCCTCTATTTGATCCCAATTGTAAAGATCGAGAAATCAACGCTGTCGACTCCGAGAACAAAAAGAATCTACAGGCTGATTTATGGAGACTCCACCAGTTGAATAAATCTCTTGTGAACAAAAAGCATCCATATTGTGGATTTTCTACAGGTAATAAAACAACGTTGAGTGAGGAACCTTCCAAACAGGGTCTTGATGTGAGAGAAGAGTTACTGAAATTTCACGACAAGTATTACTCTTCCAACATTATGAAATTGGTCATAGTTTCGAACGAGTCACTTGAAGTCATGACCAGCTGGGCAGTTGAAATGTTTAAGGATATTAAGAACAAGAATGTGAGCCTTCCATTTTATCAAGAAAGTCCTTTTGATTCAGACTCTTACAATGGAAACATGATATTCGCCAAACCAATTATGGAACTTCGCTCACTACAAGTCCACTTTCCAATTCCTGATACTCGACCTTACTGGCAGTCCAAGCCTGTCAAATACCTGGTTCATCTCATTGGCCATGAATCGGAGGGATCCTTACTCTTTCAATTCAAACGTCTCGGCTGGGCGAATAGCTTGAGCTGTGGCCATGAAACCATCTCTGCTGGTTACTGTGCATTAGTAATTAATATTGAGCTCACACCAGAAGGATTAACCGAGTACAAACAAGTTTTAAGTCATCTATTTAAGTATATTTGTATGCTTAAGACTCAAGGACCCCAGGAGAGAATATTCAAAGAATTACATGATCAAAGTATCACAAGTTTCAAGTTCATGCAGAAAGTGGGTGCAAGCCAGACTGCCAGCAAGCTTGCAGGATCATTACATGGACTGAGATTCTATGACACTAAGAGCCAATCGCCTCTTGAAAATATTCAATCTACACCCCCGTTTGCTGAGATCCCACCTGAAAAGTTACTGAGCTCGAAAATAGCTAGATCATTTGATCCGGAATCTATCAATAGATTCTTGGCTTATTTGAATCCTGATAATTTTCGTGCAATGGTCATCTCAAAGGAAAAACTTGAAGGTAAAGATACTCTAACAGAAAGATGGTATGGAACTGAATATGCCATTAGTAGCATTGATTCTCAGTTACTAAAAGAACTGAATGAAATTTACGAAGGCCCAGTGACACCAGAGTATCATCTTCCTGAACCGAATGTTTTCCTGCCAACTCAATTCACACTAATTGAATCTCCTAAGGACGAGTCAACAGATATAGTCTATCCCAGGATGATATGCGATTCATTGAATTCAAGAGTTTGGCATAAGGTTAACACAAAGTTAGGGGGCCCAAGATCAAGTGTTACCTTGAAATTCAATCTACCTGGGTCAACTTCAACCCCTTTGAACTCAGTGCTTCTTTCTTTGTTTATTGAGCTTTTAGATGATGAGCTCAATAGTATTTCATACCTGGCCGGTATGGCTGGATTACACCATGAATTTGGAGTTGCAAGAGCAGGTTTGAGCCTATCTATCAGCGGTTATTCCCACAAGCTTGATAAATTACTTGAGCGCCTAATAGACACACTTTTGAACTTCACCTGCGATGAAGCAATGTGGAACAAGGAACGACATGAGAGGTTTGAGATCATTCGTGAAAAAATGCTTCGGAATTTGAAGAATTTTGGTTATACTGTCCCATTTCGTCAAATTGGTCCGATGCTGTCCTCGTTGATCAATGAAGATTCTTGGATGGTTGATGATCAGATTGAATGTTTTGAAGCCACAAGTTTTAATTCATTGAAGTGCTATGTCTCCAATTTATTTGGAATGTGCTATGTCGAGCTTTTTGTGATTGGAAATTATAACAAGCATGATGCTTTGCGACTGAACGATTTAGTGATACAAAAACTGACAAAGACTGTTTCCTACACCGAGTCTCAATTTACAAGAGGTCGCTCTCTAGACCTCCCACCTGGAAAGGAGTTTCATCTTGTGAAGAAGAATATTGATGAGGAAAACGTGAATTCATGTGTTGAATGTTTCATTCAGCTTGGGCAAATCACTAACACTAAAGAAAGGGTTTTGGCAGAATTGGTGTCACAGATAATTCATGAACCATTTTTTGATAGGCTAAGAACCAAGGAGCAGTTAGGTTATGTGGTGTTTTCTGGAATTAGACAGACTCGGACCACTTTCGGATTACGTCTTCTTATTCAAAGTGAAAGATCTACAGGATACCTTTTGAATCGAATGAGACGGTTTTTGATAAAAATTGGATATAACCTGTCAGTGATGACAGGTGAAGAGTTCCAGAAACATGTTGCTGCTGTGATTACAAAAAAGTCACAGAAAATGAAGAATTTGAGTGAGGAGAAAAACAGGTACTGGAACGCCATTGCATCCGGCTTTTACGATTTTGATCGGAGGGAAATAGATGTTGCACTTTTGAAAGAAATCAGAGCCGATGAACTTGTTGATTACTATAACAGAATGATTCTAGACTGTGAAAAGACCGGAAAGCTTGTGGTCCATTTACAAAGCAAAGTTGTTCCTCAACAGTCGCTGGTGTCGAAGCTCACAAGCGTAATCTCCAATCTTGTTTTTGATTATCCCGATTATGACAAAATTGAGTTGAGTACTAATGATTTGACGGCTTTCATTGGTGAAAGGATAACTGAAGAGGACGAAATCACAAGAGATAAATTAGAAAACCTGCTTGGCGACGAGTTTACCTTGATACCAAATTTTTCACACCAAGAGGAGTTCATTTCCAAGATTCTTACTGAGTTAAATCAGGACTATAGTTTGTCTAACATTATTGACAATGTGGGCAATTGGAAGTCTCAAATTCCACTGACTGGCGCACCCAATCAAGATATCCATGAAAGATTCATTGATGAAATATTGATTGAATCAAAGTTATAAAGTCAATATTCATAAAATTAGACTGAATAAACCAAGGTTCAGAAATTCATGATATAGAAGTTCAATTTTGAAGGAAGCCCTGTTTGAGCAAATGCAACCCAATTTTTGCTTATGTGCCATGCTATGGCGAGTAGTCAAAAATACACTATTAATGCCATTTCCAAGGCAGTGCTAACAATTCTAATTTGAATTTGTAAAGCAGATTACTTTATAGATTATACCTTGCAGGGGTACTTAAACGCAGACAATATGTCGGATGAAACCGCTCCTCTCATTGAAGACGGAGAAGCAACCTTTGGTGCCATACCCAACCAGGTTTCTGAATACAAAAAATCGAAGCGCCCGAAGCTACTGTTCCTTAGCCTCTTATCTTTCGTATCCTTTGTGTTTGTGTCAACTTCTCTATATATGACCTATGTCATTAAACACAGTGATCACCTATTTTCCCCTGCCATTATATTTGATGATGTTCAATTACATGTGGGTGAATTGAGTGACAGTGGTCTGGAAATAAAGTTGAGGGGAAACTTGCAACTTGATTACAATCAAATACCAACAAAATATGAACGCCAATTAGCTAAGATTTTGAGTAGGGCAGGCCATATGGAGGCTCAATTTGAGAGCCCCATTGAAGTCGAAGCAGCTTGGGAAAACCAAAAAGTCCCAGTCGTTGAGACAACCATACGAGACACCTTAGAAATTGATCTTCGAAACTCACAAGAACTCATATTGCAATTTCAACTCTTGCCTTTATCCGGAATGGCAGAATTGGTGGGAGCTCTGAGTAGGCACTCAGAGACTGTACAGTTTACGGTGAAGTTTTTATCAACATTAAAGGCAGGCAAAATATACTTGGGGCGACATACATTTTGCACTTCGTTAAATCTCGAACTGGATGGCCAATATTATCTACACGAAGTGATGAAGTCTCTCATTGTTGAAGACTATAATATGCGATCAAATGGAAAGGAGCTAATTGGGTCTGCTCGTTTTGCTTTTGAAGGATTCGAATCAATTTTCTACAATGTTTCAAATATGTCTTGGGCTGTCATGATGAATGGGTGTAGCAATCTGAATCAAGTTGCCCTCTTGGAAACCGGCGAATTCAATCTAACACTTCCAACCATTGACACTAAGTTCTTGATATCACAGATAGATCAGGATCTTCAAATTGATTGTGGAAACGGTTCCGCAATCGAAGTTTTTATTCACAAAATGATTGCTAATGAACCATTTGATTTGGAAGTTCGAGGAATACCTTTGAAGGAACAACCAGAATGGTTACAAATCATATTAAGCAATTTAGAGCTACAGATATGTCCCATGGTTAATTTTCATGGGAATCCGGATAAAATAGTAGACTCTATTGAATTTGGAAGTATTAGCCTCAGTTCTGAAAAAGAAAATATGGTTTCGCTCAGTGGTATGGTTGAACTAGGATTTACTGTGCCAAAAAACATTGATGTGAACAATATTATGATTCCTGAAATTGAAGGTGAGATAGAATTTGGTTCCGGATTTGGTTCATTGTCACTGACTGACTGGCAGTCCTCTATTATTGATTATGAATCCAGAAAAGTGTACCTCTCACTGGATAATGCTTCATTCCATCCTAATGATCCATACTTGGCCGGATCGAATATAAATCAACTTTTGAGTGGTCAGAATGTTACTGTTTCTATCTTGCCAAGCCTTGCGATTGAGGTCAAGTCAGCCCTAATATCAACCGTAATAAATGGAGTTTCTTTTCCATTCAATTACTCAATACCAGCTATTTCTATGGATGCAGCTCTTGAAAACACAGAAGTGTTATTGAATGAGATTGTACTTGTGAGTTCAAACACTAATGGATGTGATTTATTGATAAGTGTTGGACTGTCAAGTGACCTGCCATTCAAAAGTACACTAAAGGATCTGAAATTTGACATGGTCTACAATGGGTCTTTTATTGGTGAAATATTACCCGGTACAATTGACCTCACTGCTACTGAGTATTCAAACACAACTTTTAAGATCTGTTTGGGACCTCAAAGTGAGACCGACAAGTCTAAGCTGGAAAGAATGCTTGGAACGTACCTCTCAGGGTACCTGCCCAAGTTGGAGATTCATGGCCGCAACGACTCTCAGCTTTCAAATCTCTTGTCTAATATCAGTGTTCCTCTGCATTTACCTCAACTTTCTCACCAGAATGATGAAGAATCTCAAAGATCAACAAGCAGCATTTTTCTCGTTGATTCTACAATGCACATCATGTCTTCAGAAATAGAACTTACAGTTTTCAATCCTATTTCAAATAGTGATATAATTGTGGATCTCATTGAAGCACAAGCAAGCCATGAAAAAACGACATTGGGATACATCAGTAAGGAACAACGAATAGTTATCCCTCCGGGTCTCTATAAAACTCCACGACTTCCAGTTACTTACGCAACTTCAGGGATCGGTGCAGATATATTACGGAAAGCTCTCAATGGCCAACTACAAATTGATACCTTTGCAATGATGCGCATAACACTGGGGCAATTTACTGTCGAACTACTCTACAGCGGAAATGATACGCCAACAAAAATAAGATTATAATAGCCGCGTAAAAAAAAACAGCATGAAACTGAAAATGCGGCGAACGCAAAATTTATGGGGAAATTATGTAGGTCGAATGGAAATATTTATTTATCTCAAAATAGGCGAGAAACACTTTTTTGGTAAATGTCTGAAGAAGAAGCTCCTATTGAAGAGCCAAAGATACCTGGTAACTATTCCGCGCGGAAGCATAACAGATGGTTAGCTGCATCTACCGTAGGTGATGAAGTTGGTGGCGATAAATGGGATGAAAAATCTGGTTTACCCCATTCTCGGCAAGATATTGACGAGATTCACAAAACCGTTTCACGATTCCACGTCTCGCCTGCTCAGTTATACTCTACAGATTCGGGAAGACTTTACCACGCAGGTTCCATTTGTATAGCTTTGGTCGGACAACCAGCGCGTGGTAAAACAAACCTTTCAATCAGTCTCTGCAGATACTTACGTTGGTTAGGTGTGCGAGCAAATCTTTTTCATCTAGGGGACTACAGACGAGAAAAAACGGACAGTGTTCCATTTGAGTTTTTCAATCCTAATCCCGAAAGCGTGGAGGCTAAGGAGGTTCGACAGGAGCTTACCAAGTTGGTAGTCCAAGACATGATCAAATTTTTTGAAGACGACATGGGTCAAATAGCAATTTACGATGCGGTGAACGGCCTTTCAAATCAAAGACGTGAGTTGCAGAGAGTGTTAAAGGAAAACAACGTCAAGGTTATTTTCATCGAAAGTTTGATTGATGATCTGGTTCTTCTTGAGAGAAATATTGCAGACGCTGCGAAATCACCAGATTACACAAATTGGGATGAAAAGGAAGCCATAGAAGACTACAAAAAACGTATTAGCATTGTCAGCAACTCTTATCAGGAAATGGATGAAAAAGAATTAACTTACATCAAGTTCATTAACTTCGGCGAGAAGTTGATAGTCAACAATTCAAAGCATGATTTCCTGACTACGAAAATAATATTTTATCTAATGAACTCAAAGATCAAAAAAGGCTCGATTTATTTTGCGCGGTGCTCCAATAATAAGATTGACTTTAAGAGCGATCCTCCACTGGACAAAAAAGGATATGAATATGCGAAAAGACTTTCTTCAACCATGATTACACATTTCAAGGATAGCGGATTCGATTCTTTGCCAAAGGATTTTTGTGTATGGACCTCTGTGAGATTGCGCACAACTCAATTAGCTGAGGTTTTCAAAGACATGGGCTTGACAGTTAGACATAGACCGGAATTGACTCAATTGAATCCTGGAGACGCACATGGCTTATCAGATGAAGAATTGAAGGAGAAGTTTTCTGATGATTATCAACGTCATATCTGGGATCCATATCATCACAGATATCCTAGAGCTGATTGTTATCATGACCTCGCGCTCAAACTGGAACCACTGATTATGGAAATTGAGAGATTAACAAATGATGTACTTGTCATCGCCGATGAGACAGTGATTAGGGTTTTCTATGGTTATTTGATGGCCTCATCGTGTAGCGATATTCCTTTTCTTGATTTTCCTCAGTCTGAGATTATCAAGATTTCTTACAATGCATACATGAACCAGGCCACAAGAATTAAGATTGAAGGATTCGAATGAATAGATTAAGAGTATGTTGTTTTCTTCAAAATTTCTATCATTTCCTTATAAAAATCCTTGCCTAGCTCTCGGAATCATTCAGAAGATATTATTGGATCACATGACGTTGCCAGTCTGTCCGCCATCTTATTACCGTAGGTTTCTCCATGTCCAGCAACGTGCTTGAAACATATAGGTCCCCATCCAATTTGCTCATATTTGACATTAATTTGACTGAGATTTTCTAGAATACTCATAATTTCCATTTTGTTGGAAACGGGTTGTTTCCTCGAATTGCGCCACCCATTATTTTGCCATTTTTTGTGCCACAATGTTAAGCATCCTATAACATACGCAGAATCAGTAACAATTTGATATTTCATGCACTTATCGCTCTTTAATTCATCAAGTATCAGTTGTGTAGCTTGCTTCACGGCAAGAAGTTCTGCTTTGTTGTTTGTGGGGGATTCCAAATTCAAATGCAAAGCACAGTTTCTAGGGTCTTTCATGCCAAAGAAGACCCCCAGGCTAGCACTGGCACGGTCAGCATGTTGATTGTGACGACAAGAGCCGTCGGTATAGACATTCTTCACTGGATCGCCGTGTGGATCTACTTCACTTGTAGAACAAACTACAGGTTGATAAGAGCTGTATCGTCGAAAACTGCGCGCCAACCTGTTAGGAACTAGCATAGAGAACATGTTAAAATATTTTAAAATTTGAGCTGGCTGTGTAAGGAACGCGTCTACTCCAGATCAACTCAAAATCTAGATCAATGATAACTAGCTCACTGCTGTCCTTGCATATAGATCTGCCATTTCATTTCCATAAACTTGATCATGACCTTTAACCCACTCTATACGTATTGGTCGAAGGGAAAGGTTTTCAAGCATAATATTTGCCTCACAAATAAGTGCCAAAATGTCTTCAATCAAGTCTCTGTTTGCGACCGGTTTCCCCTTCGCGTTTTTCCAACCGTTCATTTTCCATTTTATAGACCACTCAAAAAGACATTTTATGGAATATTCTGAATCAGTGAATATCGTGTATGATGTGAAAGCATTGTTTTCAAGTTCTTCTATGATTGTCTTAAGTGCGTATTGGATTGCGGTTAGTTCTGCTCGATTATTAGTTTGAATTTCCCCTTCTAGAGCAGCAGAGATATTTCGTCTATCGCCTCTACCCCAGTAAACTCCATAGCCAGCCCGTGCGAGCCTAGAATTTTGGTTGTTGCTGCAAGCACCATCAGTGTACACGAATTCAATGTTAGATTTCATGTCTCGTTTGTTAAACAAGATCACGTTTTTTTAATCAAACAAAGAAGCAAATTTCCTATTTCCTTCTATTAGCTAAACTATTGTTTAAGTAATACTCGTTCGGTGAGATAAGTATATCAACTAGGTGCCAAATCCAATCACGAGTATGTTTGATAAAATAAGTAGATATTATTCCTTTCAGTATCTTAAAGACTGAGTTATAATAAAAATTAGTTTGTTAAAGATAATAAATTTGGATTTCACTCCCTTGGTCTCAGAATTGAGAATATTTTATTGAGTTATATACTGCATCTTAAAAGGGGTGAGCTGCATGTCAACAATAGGTGCCCCTTTCAAGGATTTTACATGGTATTTCGCGATTTACATCGTAGGCTATAATTATAAAATGATCTGAATTTCAATTATATACTCAATTGTTCAACATTAACAGCTAATCACTTGTTTTAAAAGCCGAACATGATTTATACCGTACTCCAATCCAAAACTTAAGATTCGAATTGAGGTGGGAACTTATTGTTAGGATTGTTAGGATTTTACAACAAATTCTTGGCTATTAATTATCGCTTAGCTTGATTATCTGATTGAAATGTTGCTGATGATTATCTCGGTTGAGTGGCTACTGTATTCATGGGAACATCGATAGTTTAGCAAATAGAAGGAAATACGCAATTTTCTTCTTGTAGCTTGATTATTTTATTACGAGTATCAATCTTTACTCAATGCAGTATTCTATAAAATCAAATTTGACTACCTTAACAATTTGATCAATCCACAAACGAGGGTGATGCAAAAACTCAGCAGTTTTCGAATTGAGCTTCAACACCCATCCAAACTCTTCCAATTTGTCAGCGCACTTTGCAAATTCCCTAATATCTCCACTTGCAAAAAGAATTAGAACACCCATTGTCACCGATAATGAAAGTGCATGCTTAGCAAATGAGTACCAAAATGTCTGAAAATGCTCAGCTTTCATTGCACTCAAGAAAGAAACTGTGGATGTAAAATCTGCATACGTCTTATTGAAGAGTAGCTGTCGGATTTCCAAGAATTCTTGATCGACATGAATTTGATTCGATTTAATGGAAACTAGAAGCGAGAGAGCAGGTTTATAAAGGTAAGCTCTTGAAGCAATGACAGCTATCTTCAAGTTAGGCATCACTGAAATGTGCCCACGGGGAGTATTATCATTTGCGACATATTCGGGAATTTGTGACTCCCAGTCTTTCAGTAGGGCTTGTATGGGTTTTAATCTATCCAGAACAAGCTTCAAATTTTCTCTTGGGTTATAGTTAGTATTGCATGGTTGAATAATCTCCGCAGAGTAGACATCATCTAGTATCTTGCTTATAATTAATGATAATTTTATCATTTGCAAAAAGAGTTCAGCACCTAGGGACGAATCGATAGAGCCATCAGTTGTATAGACAGGAGATCGGAACAAATCAATCAAATCTGTAACATCCGGAATTGGACATCTCCAAAGCTTATCCTGAATATGAGAAGAGCGCCCGCAATTCAGGGCCAACCATTTTTCCTGCATGTATAGAGCCCAAGCTACAATTTTTCGTTGCTTCTTCTCGGAATCAGGAATACGCCAGTTACCACAGTTCTGATCTAGTCCCAGTTGCTGAGCAACAGCTAAAATTTGTGATTGCAACACCCATGAGCGGTCAGGATATGGATATTCATTTTGAAAGTTTTTATGCTGTATGAGTAGTAGCCCAGCTTGAACGGTAGCAATGTCAGGCTGTTTTATTTCTGCTCTCAGACACTCTTCTGCAAGCCCCTCCAAAGATGGCTGACAAGGTCTTTTAGAGGCTGGGAAGGATGTATTGAATGACCACCAATTAGTAGCAAAGAGATAGACACATGCAAGGAGCGAAGGGGAAAGTCTCGACTGCCCCTCGGAGTATAATCTTAGAAATTCAAATTTGTTCACAACAGGAAAAGATGAATGGACTGTTCTAAAGTACAGATCAACAAGTTCAGGCCCATAAGGGTTGACAACATTATTGATCTTCGTAATCATCTCCTCATTTTCGTTAAGAGACTTGCGGATTTCAAGAAGCGCGGCAGTGTCGGAAACCTTGCTCAGAGTTCGCGTGATCGGTTTTGATTCATTCAAATTAAAAAGAGGGATGTGATTTGCGGTTAGAACTTGGACCAGAGCTGCATCCCATTCACCAGAAGTACCACAGAAGGAAAAAAAAGTGCCTTCGATGTTCTCATGATCATCGATGGGAATGCATGAGTCATGGTTCACATCAATTGGAGTGGTCCCAGTAATGGTCTCAAGATCAAGATTAATATCAATGGTGGACTCAATTGATAAGTCGTTGCTCTTTTCTCTGCTTTTAGATAACGTTTTCCGTTTTTTTTGTGGTGGATCCTTAAAAGTGCAGTCTATTTGATGAAAATTGCATAGAACGCACTTTTCCTGATGCTCCTCTATAACGCACTTTGAACGTCTCTTGCGGCATGAGTCACAAGGTCTATGTGATTTGTTACCTTGGTTCCTTTTTGCTTTATCAGTTACAAGCTTCATGTTTTTACAATCTTTCTCTTTGTTGTTAGAGTGAAAATCTTATCAAGATTTTGAATTTCCCCTTTCAGCACACTTCTGGCCGACGGGCAAAAACGTGCAGATTTCAAATGAAGAATAGGTTTTATCTTCTATAAATACTCTCCATAATGGCACTCCTGAAATTGAGTTTCACCAATGAAAACTATTAATTTTCAAAGATGGCGTTTGCCAAAGCAGCAGTCGTCTTGTGCTCCGGAAGGAGTTAATACGAACATCGATAACGATGTCACTCCTCCAGAACGGAGGACATGGACTGTCATGATGATTATTGGGTTTTGGGCTTCGGACTATCTCTCTATGCAGACTGTGGAGAACCCTTCCAACTCACTATTGATGGGAATGACATGGAGAACAGGTTTAAGTACATCAATTGTTGGAATGGTATTGATCGGACTCCCTTTAATTTTTAACGGCGCTATTGGTGCTGCCACACATGTTCCATTTCCTGTCGCTGTGAGGGCCTCTTTTGGATATCATTTTGCGAAATTTGCTGTTATAACTCGGTGTGTCACCGCGATTTTTTGGCACTCCGTTCAAACGTTTTCAGGCTCTTTGGCAATGACCTCTTGTTTGATCGCAATTTGGCCATCTTTTGGTAGAATTCCCAACACTATTCCCTCATCAATGGGGATTACATCTGCACAACTTGTTGGTCACTTTATTTTCTGGACGATCCAGCTTCCATTTCTTCTGATTCCTCCCCACAAGTTAAGGTGGTTTTTCATTTTCAAAACTATCGTTGCCTCAGCTTGCCTAATTGGAACTGCTGCAGGGATGGCAAAGATGGCAGGAACATCAGGTGATATTTGGAAACAAGACTATACTGTGTATGGGTCCCAAAGAAGCTGGTTGTATATGAAACTTTTGAACTCCAATGTCGCTGGCTGGGCAACAATGGCAACCAATATTTCTGATTTCACCAGATATATGAAAGACAATTCAAAAGCTCAATATTCTCAAGTTGTTGTTTTGCCAACCTGGGCTACTTTTGTGACAATGATGTCGTTGGTTGCATCATCTGCTGGCAAAGTGGTTTATGGTTCGTATATCTGGTCCCCAACAGAATTTGCTGCGCACTGGACAACTACAGGCTCTAAAGGCCGTGCTGCGTCTTTTTTTGTCTGTGCTGCTTGGTGTATATCTCAAATTGGTACGAATCTTTCTGCGAATGTCATCACGGGAGCAAACGATCTCGTTTCTCTGTTCCCTGAATATATCAATATTCGCCGAGGTGCGGTGATTATTACTATTATTGCTGGTTGGGTTCTGCAAGCATGGAAAATTGAAAACTCGGCCTCTCAGCTGGTCACATTTATATCGGGACTATCCTGCTTTTTGGCTCCAATTACTGGAATAATGATTGCAGATTACTGGGTTATCAAGAAACAACGCCTGGATGTTCCCGCGTTGTACGACCCTGATGGAAGGTACAAGTACTACAAAGGAATCAATTGGCGAGCAGCAGTTGCCTTTTTAGTGGGGAATGTTCCTTGCTTACCAGGACTGGCTTCAGATGTCAGTTCAAGCATCACCTTGGAAACTGGAATTCTCGAGCTTTGGTATATGTCTTACTTCTATGGCTTCTTATCGGCCTTTGTCTTTTATGTGCTTGCGAGCTACATATGGCCTGATCATATTTCCTCAGTCGAGGAGTCGGTTCCCTACATTTATGAAGGAAGTGTGGAGATAATTGATCTTGGATATGAGGGAAAATGTGACAAATCTTAAACATTTTAAACTTATATACTGACTAATTGAGTCCTTCTGTTTCTATCATCTTTTCAAATTCTTCGCGAGAGAAACGACTATAAGCAAGTCGCTTATACACATAATCTCCTGCTCTGACTGGACCGTATCTAGCCTGGTCTTTGACACATGTCTCAAATGGTTCAATAACCGTGTCGTAGTGAACTCCAACAAAAATGGGGATGGTGTATCTCTCCTTTCCCGTAATGTTTTTGACTCGGTGGACAGTGGAGAGGAACATATCATTTGTCCATCGAGCAAGCATGTCCCCTATGTTAATAACAAAGGTACCAGGGATTGGAGTTGCTACTATCCATTCACCCTGAGGACTAAGAATTTCAAGAGCAGGCACATCACCTGCATACAGAATTGTGCAGCACTCAATGTCTGTATGTGCTCCAATTCCCAGAATGTCATCCTCATCCGCCTTTTGAGGAAGGTAATGAAGCACGCGACCCATAGTTCCGGGACTACGAAGCATCTCTTTGAAATAGGATTCAGGAAGATTCAACGATAAGGCAAATAGGCCCATTAATACCCTAGCTAAGCCAAGAATTTCGGTAAAATAAAGTTCAACGTTAGTTTTCAAGTCGGGAACTTTGTTAGGCCAAATATTTGAGCCAGACGGAACATCTTTGTTACCAGGAGGCTTACAAGAACTTTCCATGCTTGCTTCATAACCCCAGCTTATTTGCTCATTGAGATCAGGCTTTCTTCCGGATTCGGTATGATTATCCCCAAATCCCTCATAGCCTCGAAGATGTCTCGACTTTGAAAAGTGAATCTCATTTTTATCTGCAACTGGGAGATTGAAAAAGGTTTTGGCCGAGGTCAACACTGCCTCTATAAGTTTGTGGTCAATTCCATGGTCTTTAATGTAAAAGAAACCTACTGTTGTGCAGGCACTTTTGATCTGCCTCACCAATTCATTCTTCTCGGTAGCAAGAGATATGATTGGAATTTCGGATGTGGAAGCCACTCGAGAATGTTCAGAAATAACTGGTCTGGATGCACCACTGAATGAGGTAAACTGTTTGAGCTCTGTTGTCGTCATACAAAAGACATATAATCTTTCCTCTAGTATTTAAACCTTATCCTTATCAGTTAGTCGAAAAAAAAAGTTCATGTGCCCGGCGGGCACGATCTGATAAGAAGATCAAATTTTGAACACTGATTTATTTTCTATCACTGATGGATTCAATTACTCTTCCAGCATCACCAGCCCCCATCAGGCTACGGAAAGGATCATGTGCACTCTTAATGATTGACATGCAAAGAGACTTTCTTTTGGAGGGTGGTTACGGATATTTACAATGCAACTCTCAGTCTACATTTAGCGAGGTGTCAGGAATTATCGACTTATGCTCCCAAGCCTTGGCTGCAGCTCGAGAACTGGGAATTACAGTGATACATACGCGCGAGGGCCACAAACCAGATCTTTCCGACTTGCCTGCCTCTAAGAGGTATAGGCAACAAAATGCAAGACCTCAGAACCACTCTATAGTGATCGGAGATGATGGGCCAATGGGTCGTTTGCTCATCAGAGGGGAGTATGGGCATGAAATCATAGATGAACTTTCACCAAAGGACTACGAAATTATCCTCGATAAACCTGGAAAAGGATGTTTCTACAACACCGACCTGTTTTGGACTTTGACTTCTTTAGGTATAAAGAACCTATTGTTGGCAGGTGTTACAACTGAGTGTTGTGTTGCGACAACATTGCGGGAGGCAAATGATAGAGGATTTAACTGTTGCATTCTACAGGACTGTACCAATGGGTTTGATAAAGATATTGTGGAACAAACGCTAAGAGTTTCGTGCGCGTATGATGGACTGCTTGGAAATGTCGCACTCGGAAGAGATCTTATATTTCTCAGCAAAGAGAATCCCAGAGGAGTGCTGGAGTATTCATCTTGGTCTTGGGGGAATGGAAGACTTGGTGGAATGTCCTTCAACTCATTTGAAGGAAGGCTAGCCGAGAAATTGAAAGCGCACGGTGCAATTGTAGGCACAAACCCCGATATCGAGATTGGTGTTGACTACGGATTTTCTTCGGTTGATCCTAATAAATATCAGTTTACCTGTTCAAAGGGAATGCTCACTGATGCTGGGGCTGACTATAATATGCTGAATTCAGTGTCTATCACTGCATCTTCCATTTCAAAAATAAGGAGAGCCTTTTGTGCATTGACGGAGTTTGACCCTTATGATAAATATTCTAGATGCGCTCATTGCTATTTTACATTTCCAGTTGACTACAGAGGGGTGGATGAAAGTGGGTTTACCTATTCCACTTTTGGAACCTTCGACACAAGAATTGGAAGGAGGTCCTCTGCTAGAATCACTGTGGTGTTTGAGCTGATGTCCTTCATTAGCAAGAGTCCGATCTCTTCACACTTTAAAAGCCCAAACAAGGACCACTCTTCTGATCTGAAGTGTTCAGTAGAGCTTCTAATAAGCGATCTGAATACTCTTGAATCTTTTAGACGCAAAATCAGAGAGGAGATGCAACACACAGATATTTTTGTTTTTGAGAAAAACGATCAGATCAGTTCACTTCCCATCACGCTTCTTGGCCGTTTAATTGAATCACCTTCACTACTGATACATGATAAGTACTTTGTGGCTAAGGCTGGCGATGATGGCCGCTTACTGGATATCGCACAGGCTTTAGAGAAAAACTAGCATATAGAGATCAGGTGTTAAATCTGCGTATTATCTGACAAAATGAAAGACATCTTAAGAGTGATTTTTTTTCGTTATAAATAAAATATCTGAAACAATCGCCACTTAGTGAAAATCACCGTGGACTTTCATGTACTGCTCAGCGATATCGACCACAGTTTTTTCTAAAGGAATGAATTTGTAGCCGCCGACGGACTCGAGAACATTGTCAATATTGTATTCCGTGGCGGAGGAGAGATCATCATTATCTGGCTGTCCAATGGCAAACTTTTGATCGGGGAAATGTTTATTGAGGATGTTCAACAGTGTCTGACCAGTAAAATAACCCGACGAAATAAACAATCTTGTACCAAACGCAGCCTCTTTCTCAATTCCGAATCTGTGAAATTGAGCAACGTCTCTAACATCGACACTCATTCCAGATGGCTGTGTCAGCAAGTCACTGGTAGGTGGAGTCTTGATCACCTTATTGATGAGCTCGTTCGATGTGTTCAAGGACTTTGTAACCGCTGAATCAAAAGTCTGCGGACCTAGCACGTATGGCGGGCACACAGTCACAAGCTTGAAGTTGGGCTTTTCCTCCTTAACAAAATCCCAGGCGGCTCTCTCGGCAAACGTCTTGGAAGCGCAGTAGGCCTGACTCTCATTGCTGATTTCTTCCTTCTTGATTGGATTCCAATCAGAGTTGGTATAAATCTTTTTTTCCTTCGTGCCGGACATGATCGAAGCAAACGACGAGGTAACCACCACGTTTGTCACTTGGGGCGCGCATCTTTTGATGGAGCTCAAAACATTCTTTGTTCCTTCCACGGCAGGTGTCAAATAAGCCTCCTCAAAAGACTTATCAAAACCAAACGAGAATGGGGAAGCAGTGTGCATGACATACTTGATGTCCTTGTGCTTCGAAAGCACTTCGTCAAATGCGCCTTTAGCAGTGATATCCCCGACCACCTCGTAACTCAAGTCAGCCTTGGGATATTTGGCCCCGAATTCTTTCAATGGCGCCTCGAACTTGGATTCAGATCTTGCAGTTCCAATAACTTTGTAACCTGCTTTCAGTAGATTATCCACGATGTGAGTGGCGACGAAACCGTTTGCTCCTGTAACTAAAACTGACATTTTGATTTTTCTTACTACAAAGACAGGAGTTGTGTCTTAATATATAGCAAACTATTCGGACAAAGAGCAACTAAAATATAAATTACTAATCAGACAGACTACAATAGGCAAACATATCAATTATGAACTAAAAAGATGGCAAAATCAAATTATCGGCTAAAAAAACTCCGATGCGCGAAACAGCAGCTTGACACAGTAATGCAACTACAAAAATACCTCAGGAAGTTCAATTGCTTCGTAATCAGAATGCCTTTTTTGGCATGCTGACCGAGTCGAGGGGTGGCAAATGCAAGCGCAAGCGCAGCAAATGCATGAAAGGCACCAAAGAAAGCAAAGGTAGCAAGCACCCTTTCACATCTTCAATTTCGCTTTCGAAGCTCACGATGCATCACGGCTTATTTAGTTTCGGATACACTACACATATACACTGGCATACGTGACCATCAGCAAAATAAACTTATACTCATATTTAAAGAACGTATCTGAAAGTAGGAGCCTTATCGCCAAGATCTGAAAGCTGTTCAAGCGAATATGTTTCAATTTCCTCTTTTGACATTGCCTCGCGTTTGGAATTCTGCAATCTGAGATAGTAGTAGTTGCACATACACGGAATCATAGCACCAAGCACCGTGCAGCCAACCGAGAAGCCAAATCCTAAAGGATAGTACGGTGCCTCTGAATCCAAATAGATGTTGGATCCAATTCCTCCGCCTCCAATGGAACCCAAAACCATCATGAATCCTATGGCGGACGCACGCTTAGTAGGGTTTGGTATATTCAAAGACAGCCAAGCGCCAATTCCAGGTGCTTGCGCATTGTATCCAGAAGCAGCAAGGAAGATCGCGAAGTACGAAAGGCCAGGCAAATCTTGATGGTGAACAGAGATCCACAAGATAATGATTCCAATCAACCCAATTGTGTAGCAGATCATAATTGTACGGGCACGTTGGCCAGACTTATCTGCCCAAATAGCCATAGACACGGTGAGAATGGTGGCCGCCACGTACGGAGGCGTGGTCATTGCCTGTGCCTTGATTGCAGAATAACCAAGATTTTTCACCATCGTTGGAAGAGTGTAGGACAGAGAGTAAGTTGGAACGGAACCGCCAAACCAAAACATGAGCATCACAAAGTAGACTTGCGGGTCCTTGAGTGCGTTCCACACCTGGTGGGTCTCGAACTTTTGGTTCGTTCCTGCGGGACCGTTGTCATACTTCTTGCGCAAATGCAAGTACTCAAGCTCCTTTTCGGTGAAAAATTTCAGTTTGCCTTCGCCGGGGAAGTTTGGAAGCACCACATAGCCAGCTAACGCCACTCCCACAGTGGCAACACCCTCAATGAGGAAAAGCCACCGCCACGCTCTCCATCCATGAGCGTGATCAAGATTACCGATCCCGTACGCCAGAACACCTCCAAACGCTCCAGCAAGGGTGTTGGCTCCATAGAATATTCCCATTCTTGTCTGCAGCTCAGGACGGGTGTACCAGCAACTGAGAATGAAGTAAGAACCAGGGTAAATCACACTCTCTGCCGCGCCCAGACATAGGCGCACTCCAATATACTGGTGCCAGGACTTCACAAACGCAGTACACAGCGCAACAACACCCCAGATGACCATCATTGAAGGAACCCACAGTTTGGGCCCGACTTTTTTCAGCGCGATATTAGAAATCGGTTCAAACAGACCATAAGTGAAAAACAAACACGTGAGAGCCAGGTTGAACTGGTCGCCAGTCATGCCGGTATCTTTTAGAAACCCATAAAGCTTGGCATTACCCGCATTGGATTTGTCCAGAGTGCACCAAAGATAGCAAAAGGAAAGATAAGGAATCAAACGTAAATCCACCTTAGTCAACATCCTCTTTTTCTCCGACGCATTGTTGGAGAAGTGCTCTTCAAGCTCAAGGAAATATTCATAGCTACTCTTGTAGTCAGTGTCTACTGAGAGCTCAGTGACCGAAACAGGACTCTCTTTCTCCATTGCCAGACAACTACAGCGATAGTCACTGGATTTATAACCAGCTTATCTTATCAGTAAAAAATTTATTGTCGGCATTGTTCGCCGAGACCCCGATACTAATCGTACAGATACTCATCGAGCCGCTCGTCATCGGAGTCGTCCTTTGCAGGGATAGGCCGATTAGCCAGCGGAGTGAGTCTAAATCCGTGCCTTCTGTACTGATCCACCGGATAATCCAGTGTCTGAGAGTGGCAGGTAACTCTCTGGTCCCAAACAACAACAGTGCCTTTGTCGTATCTGACCCGGCACGCAAAATCCTGTCCCCTGATGATATGGGAAAACAAGAAGTTTAACAGTGCATCGCTCTCCTCCTTCTGCATACCGACAATGCTCTCGGTGTACACGGGGGTGACATAGAGCGCCTTTTTCTTTGTCACCGGGTGGACAACAACTAACGGGTGCTCGGTTCTGCAGATGTTCCTTCTTTGAATAGCAGAAGAACCATTATTGGAAAGCTCGGCATTCGCAACCCCAACGTTGCAGTGCACAGCACGTAGACCTTCTAGCCTCTTTCTGAACTTGGGAGACAGCCTCTCGTATGCTTTGTAGCCACTGGAGAATATGGTGTCACCGCCTGCAGTTGGAGGACACTCCAACATGCACAAAAACGTTGTACCAGGAGTTTGTGGCTCAGCAGATTGGTCCGAGTGGAACTGAATTGGGCTGCGGCCCTTCCAGGACCGTCTGACCCTCAAGTCGTTTTTATCATCGTAGATGACCATGAACTCGGGCGGGCCGTTCATAGGGTGCGGAGCCCAGCCGTGGATATGTAGCGGTCCGAAATGGCGAGCAATTGCCAACTGCTTTTCAAACCCAATATCTGCAAAATCCTGGTCTCTAAAGACAACAACTCCTCGCTGAGCTGCAAGAAGTGCCAGCTCATCCAAGCCGGCTGTAGACAGCTGGGAGATTTGCGTACCAAAAATTTCCGTGCCAATAGATGGAGACAATTCTTTCACCTTGATAGCAGACTTGAAAAGGTGGGGCATATCTGGGTCTGCTCTATGGCCAGGGTCATCGTGTTCAAACGGCCCAATATCCTCGACCTTCTCTAGAGGATCGTAGAAAGGAAGATAATCGGGGTACAGAGGTTCGCCTGTAGCGGATGCTGGTCTTTTGTCGGTGATGGAGTTCATTTTTTGCAGATAGTGCTGCTGAAGGACGTTGTCTATTTAAATTGTTCCAAGTCGGCAGTGTCGGCCGGTGCTCCCGATACTTAATTTAATGTTTAAACTATAAACTACGTTCGTATTCCAAAATCGTAGATATTGCCGACAGATTGATAAACTTCGCAAACTCCTCGTCAGTCGTCGCAAGCAATGGGCCACGCACGTATGGGTTCAAACCGTGGAGGTGATGCAGCAAAGCTTTCATACACGCGATTCCCGCTTTAGACGCAGCCGCGTCAGCGTTGGACACCATCAAGTGCAGTTCGTTAGCTTCTGCCAAATTAG
The DNA here is from genome assembly GCA_030674565.1 of Ogataea thermomethanolica. Lineage (NCBI taxonomy): Eukaryota > Fungi > Ascomycota > Pichiomycetes > Pichiales > Pichiaceae > Ogataea > Ogataea thermomethanolica. The sequence goes on from JAKTYW010000006.1 coordinate 727,593, forward strand.
CACTCGTCAGCTCCTTCTGGCACATATCCCATAGCTTTTTACATGTTTTAGGCGCAAAGTTTGGAACGCCCGTGATGGCACCTTTAGCTCCGACCGCAATTCCCGGTAGCAAGAAGTCAATGAACCCACAAAGCGCAAAGAATGGCTCGCCAGTAGTACGGGCAGTCATTGGAGTTTGTGCCACACGTGCAAGCTTTGCAACCGACGCACAGGTAAGCTTGCACCCAACAAGGTTTGGTTCCTTGTGTGCAATTTTCAAGATCAAGTCACTGCTTATATCAAGGCCTCCGGTGACGTCAGGAAAGTTGTACAACAGAACAGGTATGGGAGACGCAGACGCGACTCTGGAGTAGTATGACTCGACGCTGGCTTCACTGAGTGCGTAGTATCCAGGGGCAATCACCAACAGACAGTCTGCGCCTGCGTCCGCCGCATCAATCGCAAAAGTAATGGCAAGTCGTGTGGAGAATGCACCGGCACCCGCCATAATCGGCACATCTGAAAGTCCCGCACCATCAAGAGCACTGCGAGCGGTCTTGATCAGCTCAATGCGCTCCTGTCTGTCAAGGTGGATGGCCTCGCCCATAGACCCCGAAACGACAGGCATGATGCCGCATTCAGCTAGCCTCACGACGTGCGAAGCAAACTGGTCGTAGTTGACCGACTCGTCTTGGTTAAAAAAGCACGGAAGTGGTGCGAAGATTCCAGGACTCAACTGATGCATTGGTTTTCTGGGCTATCGACGGTCCCAATTTATAGGTGTCGGCATTACCGCCGACACTGACCGATCACCTTATCAGTATATAACATATCAGCGATAACAAAAGTTCCAATTTGCAAATGACCAACTCACTGGACTACGGACCGCGAGATTTCGTGGGGTATGGCAAATACCCTCCAGCTCCACAATGGCCCAACAATGCCAACGTTGCGCTCTCTTTTGTGCTGAACTACGAGGAGGGCAGCGAAGTCTGTCCCGAAAACGGTGACGCTGTTACTGAGGTGCTGGCCACCGAACTGGGACCCGGCATACAACCCACTGAGGGAGGAAGAGACGTCAATATCGAGTCGCTGTATGAGTATGGTAGTCGTGCTGGTGTCTGGCGAGTGTTAAACCTGTTTAACGAATTTGGTGTGAAGCTCACAGTGTTTGCTGTGGGCCAGGCTCTGGACAAGAACCCAGACGTGGGAGTTGAGGCAGTGAATGCGGGCCATGAAGTGGCGTCTCATGGCTGGAGGTGGGTTGACAGATCTTCGTGGAGTGTCGAGGAAGAGAAGGAAAATGTGAAGAAAGCTGTTGAGGCCATAGAACGAGCAACAGGACAGCCACCCCGAGGCTGGTATTACGGAATGATCCACAGCAAGGCCGCAGAACGGTCACGCTCGGTACTGGCCGCAACGTTTAAAGAGCTTGGACTGCCTCTGCTGTGGTATGGTGACGCGTATAACGACGACCTTCCTTACTGGGTTCCCTACCCTGGCGGGAAACACCACGAGGGCCTGCTTGTCATTCCTTACACCATGGACACCAATGACTACAAGAATGCAGGATACCAGGCGTATATCACAGGCAACCAGTTCTTTGAATACCTGCGAGACACGTTTGATGAACTGTACAGGGAAGGGGCCCGCGGAGCCCCAAAGATGTTTAGCATTGGTCTCCATGCACGGCTTATTGGTCGCCCGGGAAGAGTCGCAGGGCTCCGAAAATTTCTTGAGTACGTGAAATCGAAAGAAAAGGTGTGGATAGCTACGCGCGAAGAAATCGCCCAGCACTGGAGATCGCGTTTTCCCTATAAATAAAAGTTTCTATTGGTGAGAAAGAAACAAGCCCAGATCAAACCCATCGTCTAGCGGGATTGGAAAGACATCTTCGACGTAGTTTCTTGTATCGCTGAGCTCATCCAACGACTCGTACACCTGGCGCACCAACGTTCGCAAATGGAAGACAGGATGCGCGTCATCCAGAAGCCCAAATACCTTCAGCCCCACTTGTAGAAGCTTTGCCAATGGCGAGTCCAAGGCTGGCGGACCCGACGCACGGTCCAACTCAGAAGGCAGCTTGCAGAAGAGCATATCATCTATTGCTCCTCTGGCATATAAAATGCAGAGCGAAACAAACGCAAAAGCGTGCGTCATCCAGTAAGAGTCAATAGCGTAGCGAAAGTTCACAATAGAAACGTCTTCGATGTTGACTGTCTTCCAGAGATCCACAGACACAGGTAGTGGCACACGTAAAAACGAGCCAAACATATCCAGTGCCGCATCGACGCTTCGTTTCAAAGCAACAAACAAACCTCGCTGGTCTGCCTCGGGTACCCGAGCTCCCGAACAAAGACCGGTCAGCTGCGAGCTGTTGAGACTTAACCGGTACCAGCGCATCGACGTGAACGGCAGCTCCGTTGGCGATATATTGACCTTCTCGTAGTTTGACCACTCAAACGTCCACTCATCAAGAAAGAAATTGATGTACTTGAGGCTGTCTGGATGTTTGAGAGCCAGTGTGAGCTCGCACAGTCCCAGCACCTTGTGGTCGTTTGTGTCAGCAAAAGGAGAAGAGCACAGTTTGCGGGCGTGCAGAACGAGGGGTTCTGGGTTGATTGTTGTGGGAAGCTGTGTCGATAGGTGTGTTTGGTAGTCCAGCGATAACAGGTTAAGCATCACTCGTAGAATGCGGATGTCTTCGGTGGCGATCTTTGAAGCGTCAGACGCTTTTCCAAACGCCTTTTCGAGTTTGGCCTCGAGACCAAGAAACTTTGACCATCTGATGGCTAGCCCTATGACGTTCCACACCGACACCTCATTATACCTCATCGACGTAGTGACCGACCGCAGAGGCATCCAGTGGGCATAAAGTTGCAGTGCTTCCAACAACTCAAGCGTTATATGGTCGCTGCGTGTTCCCAGAACCAGCTGGCTCAGCGAATAATCAAGCAACGCAGACAGATCGTAGGTTTTCGACTGTCCTATGTCGGATGCCATGCACCTGGATCCCACCACACAAATTGTCAAAAACAGGTGTGACGAGGCAACGCGCAAGTCACGGACATTGGTGTAAAGACTCCGAGTCAAGAGCGGAGCCATGCAGTGCATGTTGTCAAAGTAAGCATTGACCAGGTCCTGCGCCTGTTCGCTAGTTATAATCCCCATCGATATGGGGTCGCACGACCAGTGATCCATATGTTTACCGAGCTGTCGTATCAGACATAACGGTGACCGTGGGTGGCCTGAAGCAGCGGATCCGCCGGATCTTGTGGGCCCAGTGAATCCGGTGGGCCCACCAGAGTTGCATTTCGTAGTAGCGAAAGCAGTCTGAACTGTAGACATGGGAGCCCGCTTGAGGGAGATCGAGCCGATGGTCAGTGGCGGGCGCACACTGTCGCGACTGCATGAGAAACCCTCGTCGACGACCTCTATCGGAGACTGGTCTCCGACATACACATCTGTGTGACCCATGTGACCCAACGAATCAATCTTGTGGTCAATCGCCTCAAGAGACGAAAGGACAGACTGGACAAGCTCTATCATTTTTGGATCTGTGCTGTACTTCTTATCAGTTGAGTCAGACGACAACACACGCTCTGGTTCGGCATAATGACAAATTTTGCCGCTCCGAACGCAGCGAAAACATGGGTTAAGGCCGTCGCAGCGCTGCTTGCGTGAGTGGCACGAAGTGCAAGCCTTCTTGATTGTTCTTTTCCTCGGTATCATAAATAATTAAAAAAGAAATTGTCGTGTCCGCGCTGATAAGAAAGCTGCACTTACTTCGCGTGGCAGAGAAAAAAGAACAGAAGAAAACGAGAGATGGGATGAGATGAGCATAACAATAGCCAAACGAAAAGTCTTGACATTAATCACCGTAGCCCAAGTTATCAATTGGATGTGTCTCTGTTGGAATTTAAATGTCACAGTGCAAATCTCATAGATGAAAATCGAAGTGTTCACACCAAACAAACATCAAAGATTAATGTATCTTCGTCAATGTCGCTCGGATATCGGTCTTCAGAGTCAATTTTAATCAGGAACCAAAGGGATCTTTTAAATCTGGGCTGTTTCCAAACCATTGACAAATTTTGGGTTATTGAATTGCCGATGCCGGAACGTCGTAGATTCAAACCTAAAAAGTAGCTGTTTGTTGTAATAGCAATAAATGAACCAAGATGGATATTTTTGCTTGGGTAGAGGGGTGTTATTCCAGTCGAGGAATCAGGTCTGTAGTTGTATTTAATTTCTACGCATTAAACTGGGTTAATCCGTAAGCAAAAAGGACACTGGAATCACACAAGGCCAAATAAACAAACAAAGTTCTTGGTTCATCTGTGGGTAAACAAGTGTATCCTCGGATATCATCGTTGCCTCTCAGTCTAAACGATTAACACCATAAAAACAGATCAATGGAATTAGCATATTCAATAAGCAGGGAAGTTGATCATCTCATTGACGAAATTAATTTACAGAGTTTTTAAATTTTAGATGAAGTGTTGAAAAATAGGTGCACCAGTTTATTGACAATTGAGCCGGAAAACAAGATCGAGCACTACCATCAGTACCATTGCAAAACTGTCAATATAACACAACAAAACATACTAAAAAAGATACACAGCATGTTTTCATCAAATCCTGTCCATCCGTTACACTAACGCTAACACACTAACAACAAATAATTTGAAATAGATTTTACATTTTTGGAAGAGGGAGGCAGATAATGACAAAAAAACTGGCGGGTGGCGGGTGGCGGGTATCGTGTTGCAGGGGACGGTTGACGGTTGACGGATGGCGGAGTCTGT